>JAEBUT010000003.1:714234-1320572 GCA_020011035.1 Amanita subjunquillea
AAGGGCAACGCGTCAACAGAGCAGAAGCTGCAAACAAGGAAGTCGGGCCGTCGAAGATTACATCATCGAATTCAAGGCCTTGTTACCCTTGACCGGATGGAATGCTAGCGCGCCAAAGACCATTTCCAAAAAGGGTTAAATCCGAACTTAGGATTTGAATTGATCCGGGTCGGGGATTTAGACGCAGGTGATACCCTGGAACGGATCATGGAAAGGGTCACTGAGTTAGCAAGGGCTTATCGACGCGCTCGAGACGCGTATGGCGACAGACAGAGAAAGACGCCATTCAAGGAGGATTACCAAAAACCTCAGTCAACTCCACGCACCTATAAGCCGGCTCAGGCGTCGACATCTACCCACGACTCAAATGCTATGGATGTAGATAAGGTGAAACGTGCACCAGGTGCATGTTTTAACTGCGGGAAGAAGGGTCACTTTGCAAAGGAATGCAAAGAACCGAAGAAACATACATGGGCCGAGAAAGGAAAAGGCCGTGTTAGAGAAATGAAGATCGAAGAGTTCACTGAAGAGCAGTGGAGAGAATGGGGAAAAGAAAAGGGTTTTGGCGACAGCCAGTAGGCACGCGCTCCGCGCTGCTGGCTAATAGAGTTTCTGTACCGGACAATGATTCTTGTGTAAAAGTACCAGAATTATTATATGAATGTTCTCCTCTCATTCACCGGATACGAAACTTGAGTGTGAGCGTAAAAACAAATCGGTTAACTCCATGGACCCCTGAGTGGGTGTTAAGACGAATCTGGCAGGAAACTAATGAAACTGCAGTTCGTTGCTTAAAGGAGTGGGTACCGACTAAACGGGTCAACGAGGTCAATGCCAAGCTGGTAAATGATCTCAATAAATTATCAGAACAGGAAGCACTATGGAACCTGGCACAATTGCGTCAGCAATTGGTACACGCAACAGGCAAGCAGGAAATAGATCTGCACTGTGTGTTAACAACCATGGACACGGGCGAAACAATTAATGTATTAGCATTAGTTGATTCAGGGTGTACGGGCTCCTGTGTTAACGAGGAATTTGTGGAACGACACAAATTAAATAAACGGCGGTTGATAAAACCACTACCAGTCTACAATGCGGACGGATCCCGAAATTCGATGGGAAGCATTGAATACATGACACAATTCAAGCTGCGAATTGGGGATCATGAGGAAATAATCGAATGCAGCGTGGCGCGTTTGGGGAAGACAGATTTGTTCCTAGGTCACGATTGGCTGAAGCACCATAATCCGGCCATCGACTGGAAACGAAAGGAAGTACGATTCACGCGATGCCCAGGAACCTGTTGGACGGCATCACAGGTAGAAGAACCAGAGGATGAATCGGACCCGCTAGAACAACTGGAGGAAGGTGAACGATTATTGGCCATCGATATTGGGGAACCGGAGCTACAACTACGCTCGGTAGCAACCAATATAGCTGCTAAGGAATCAGAGGCCGCCCAAAAGCGCACATTAGAAGAAGTAGTGCCCAAACACTACTTAGAACATAGAAAGGTTTTTGAAAAAGAGACCTTTGACGAATTACCACCCCGTCGACCGTGGGATCATGCTATAGAATTAATACCGGGCTCAAAACCAGTGGATTGTAAGATATATCCACTGAACCGGGATGAACAGGCACAGTTGGACGAATTCCTGAAAGAAAACTTGGAGTCCGGACGAATTCAACCGAGTAAATCGCCCATGGCATCCCCCTTCTTCTTTGTCAAAAAGAAGGATGGAAAATTACGACCAGTACAAGATTACAGACGGCTGAACGAGATGACTATTAAAAACCGATACCCATTACCCCTTATTGGCGAACTAGTCGACAAATTATCCAAGGCCAAAATATTCTCTAAAATGGATATTCGCTGGGGATACAACAATGTTCGAATTAAACAGGGTGATGAATGGAAAGCGGCGTTTAGGACGAACAGGGGCCTTTTTGAACCGTTGGTCATGTTCTTTGGTTTAACAAACTCCCCCGCCACGTTTCAAACAATGATGAATGACATCTTTCGACAGGAAGTTGCGGAGGGATGGGTGGTCATCTATATGGATGATATATTAGTGTTCTCGTCTACACAGGAGGAACACACTAAACATGTCAATCGTATCTTGGCCAAACTGGAGAATCACAAGTTGTCCTTGAAACCGGAAAAGTGTTGGTTCGACCGCCCAGAAATCGATTTTTTGGGACTGGTTATTAGCGAAGATTCAATCCGAATGGAAAAAGGCAAGGTACAGGCAATTGCAGAATGGCCAACACCTACCTGTAAACGGGAGTTACAACAGTTCTTGGGATTCGTAAACTTTTACCGGCGTTTTGTGGAAGGCTTTGCGTCTACGGCTAAGCCGTTGACAAAGCTAACAGGAAAGGATGACTGGCTTTGGACCGAATTGCAAGACACTGCCTTTCAGGGACTGAAAGACCTTGTGGTGAGGGAGGTGGTACTCAAAATTCCAGACGATGAGGGTCAATTTCGAATTGAAGTCGACGCATCAGATTTTGCAATCGGTGGAATTTTGTCGCAACAGGGAACAGACCAATCATGGCGACCAGTTGCATTCATTTCAAAAGCCTTAAATGACGCAGAACGAAACTACGAGATTTATGATAAGGAAATGCTCGCCGTAATGCATGCCTTTTATGAGTGGTCGCATTACCTCAAAAGCGCCAAGGAAATTGTCGAAGTATTAACGGATCATCAAAACCTGACGTACTTCCGAAAACCACAAAATCTTAACCGCCGACAAGCACGATGGGTCACGGATTTACAGGAGTACAATTTCGTCATTAGGCATCGCTCAGGAAAGTCCAATTCCAAGGCGGACATTCTGTCACGACGAGCCGACCATCACCCAGGAGGCCCAGACAATGAAGGAGTGGTTTTGCTCAAAGACGATCTTTTTGTAAGAGTCTATGACGACGACAGGGCAATTGAAGACATCATTAAAGACATCCAGAAGATTCCTAACCGGCAATGGGAAACCCAAGTGCGGAAAGGGCTGGACAACAACAATGAGGACTTTAAGATCGCCAAGGGGCTAGTGGAATGGAAAGGGCGAATTTACGTACCTGCAAATATACACACTAGAGAATCCTTACTGGCAATTTACCATTCGTGGGGACACCCCGGCATAGAGAAAACCATGGAGTTAGTAACAAGGGATTTTTGGTGGCCGCAGATGCGAAAGGACATCCAGAATTACGTTGCGGGATGCGAAACCTGCCAAAAAGTCAAGCCCGATAGACAAGCGCGAGCGGCACCGCTACACCCAAACGAGGTACCTGAGGCGCCTTGGGAAATTATATCAATGGATTTAATTGGGCCACTACCGGAGTCAAAGGGAAACGATATGATATTGGTCATAGTGGATCGATTCACCAAGAAGTCGTACTTCCTACCAACAACATCCACTGTCACGTCGCAAGGGATTGCCACGCTGTTTCGGGACAATGTATTCAGGGAACATGGATTGCCCAAAAAAGTCATCAGTGACCGAGGACCGCAGTTTGTGTCCAAATTCATGGACGACTTGTATGGAATGCTGGGAATTAAGGCAAACCGCTCCACAGCATATCACCCGCAGACGGACGGACAGACGGAACGCGTCAATCAGACGGTCAAGGAGTTCCTCACAATGTTCGTTAATCATCGCCAAAATAATTGGAGCGATTGGCTGGCTGTGGCGCAATTCTGCCACAACGATCGCGTACACTCTGCAACAGGATATTCCCCATTTTTCATGAATTACGGGCGACATCCGTACAAAGGGTTAAATCCGACTTACGTGCCAAAAGTGGTAGCTGTGGAGGACTTAGCGAAGCAGGTCGAAGGGATTCATGCCAATGCCACGGCGGCACTCGAGAAAGCCGCGGAGACAATGAAGCGCAAATATGACGAGTCCAAGGCTCCGGCGCGCCAGTACCAACCGGGCGATAAAGTCTATCTGAGCACTGCGAACCTTCCCACGCTTCGCGTCACAAAGAAGCTAGACGGCAAATTCGTGGGTCCCCTGGAGGTTGTTAGGAAAATCGGACAGTCGGCATATCAGTTGAAGATTCCAGCGTCCTGGAAAATCTACAACGTGTTCAACGAAATCCACCTCAAACCGTACAAGGAACCGGTTTTTCCTGGTCAAAAGGAGAAAGCCGCCTCGCGCAAAGAAGCGCAGATGGTTGAGGAGTCAGTTGATGACGAATACGAAGTGGAGGAAGTCATGGACAGCCGCGTAAGTGGGCGCGGCGGTGGACGTTTGGAATACCTCGTCAAATGGAAAAATTATCCAGTCGAGGAATCAACCTGGGAGCCGGCGGAAAACTTAGAAAACGCCAAAAAGGAAGTCCAAAAGTTCCACAAGGCGAATCCTAGTGCGCCGCGGCGAATGGTCAATGTGCGCGACATTAGCGCGAGTTTCCGAAAGTGGCAGAACCACACAGCGATCCCTATAGCGAAGCGGCTATATGGGTGGGAGGATGGCAAGTTTGAGCGCGAATATTTAGAAAAGCTCAAACGAAACTGGCAGCGTTGGAAGGGCGATCGCCGAGACATATATGCCGAAGAAGACGCGCGGCATGAGTTCATTAGGAACTCGAAATAATTTTTACGACACGCATGGCTTCCCGGGACGTGAAGCCTTAAGGAGGGGGTCATGTTACGATACTGGACGATGTCTCTTATTTTTCTCTATTTTTCTATATTTTATCTGGAGGCCTACGGACGCTTGGAAGGATACCAATACGCATAGGGGCTTGGGGGATCCGTTATGGAAGGACCGGTTAGGTAAGCCATGGGTGGCTGTACGATGGTCTAGGCATAGGGGTCCGGGCGAGTCTGGCTATGGAGGGGTCTGGAACGTTGCTGCGCGTACACAGCCTTGGAGGCAGTGTAGTCTGTGCGCACAGACCAGGACCAAAGGTATATAAGGAGGGCGTATCCGTAGGTAGGAGTCCTAAGACTCTAGATAGTTTGCTCTTACCCAGCTTACTGGTCTACTGTGTCGAATCTATCTCTTTCTCCTCCATCTTCTCGAGTGAGACCTGTGGTTGTGTGGGACTAGTCCTAACACAGAGCCAGTAAAGAATATGGAGGAATCCAGGGCAAATTGGTCAATGGCTCACTCAGGAAAGTCACTGATTTCAGGCCATTGGAACATTCTGATGAAATTCATGAACATTCTGTGTATATCCCAGGTGAATCTTGGCCAGTTGTAAAGTTCACAAATGGAATGAAAAGGCCATCATTCCTGAGGACTTCACCATAAACAATGCCAATGGAGAAGTGGAGGCACAACACTCACAGGTCATGGTCAACACCACCCACTCACAACTTTGAAGTTGGATAAAACATACGACTCTGAGATGGGATAAAACATAACACTCTGACTGGGATACCCTGCCCTATTGAGTGAGTGGTGTTGTCCACTCACTCACTCACACCCATGGCCACCAGGCCATGGACAACACCACCCTCTCCCCTGGCCACAGGCCAGCCCCAATGAGGAGCTCTGCAGGAGCGACCCCCCTGCCTGCAGGGCAGTGGGTCTGAAAGACTCGTTCTTATACATAAGGACAGGCATCTAGGAACGTTGACAGCTAACAGAGATAAGGATCACATGATGCTGCGTGCCAGCACTACTAGCACGCCACACATATGTCAATCCGAAATGGCGAAACTGGTTCTCAGCGGGGAATCACATTTGGGACAAAAAGTCGTTCAACAATTCAGCGCGATTATGGGAGAGTGACTCGCGAATGGGCTCAGAACCCGCTACTAAGTACTAAGTATGGGCCTTCGCCAATGTATCTCGCCGTGTAGATGTCCCGTCCACTCCCCATTAGAACCTTTCTGATATTCCAGCATTCGTATTCCATCTATTCCAAAAAATCTTTGAATATGCTAAAAACAGCAAGTGAGGTTCAGTTTCATGTTTCGGAGGTGGCTAGATGCTGCAGCATTGACACACCGGCCTGTGATTATTATCCAATACCTCGAGTGTAGTGTGCATGGGGCGCTAAAGTGGAGTTTAGCCTTGAATGCGACTCCATGGAATCGACCCACTGGACTAATATCACAAGGGTCAGCATGCAGTCTATAATGACCTGAAAGAAAAATCGTACTTGAGGAACCCCCACCGATAGAATATCATCCAGGTTCTATCAATGTTCACCACCAATGTCGCTATTAGTTGTCCATCCGGCCCACGAAAATTTTGAACAGGCTAGAAACAGCAAGTGATGTTCAGTCTCATGTTCCGGAGGTGACTAGATGGACACACCGAATAAGGGGTACTGAAAGTGTGCCCGGTATCCTGCAGCGAGTTTAACCTTGCGATTGGAATGGGTGCGACTCACGTGATATTGTCCACTTCTGATACAAATGTCAGCACGCGGTCTATTACTGAAAAAAGGTCATACGGATGGGGTCCTTCCGATGGAAGGAAGTCGTAAGATTCTCCATTGCGTAAGTCCACATGTGCCCACTGTATTTCTCCACCTTGCAGATGATTTTTAATAACCTAAAAACAATCAGTGAAGCACGTTCCAGAGTTGATAAGATGGCTGCAAGCATTGACAAACCGTCCCATCATAACTATACTCCCGGACCTCATCCGAAGATCCACCTTGGTGACCCGGGTGTCCGCCTACTCGTTTCTAAATGAGAAGCGCACAGGTCAGAGGGATGCTGTGTCATAGAATGGGAAGGATTACCCAAAGAGAATTACCCCCTTCTTGACTGTGACCGTCGATCGGATAGGCGGATGTCAAGAATGCAAAGGCGGCAAAAACGATGATAGAGGAAATACGCATAGCGGAACAGAGAGTTGGATGAATCGGTAGTAAGAGGACCAGCCTGGGGATGATTCCGCTTAGACATCGGGTTTATAAAGGACCAGTGACCCGGCATAATCTCAGTCGATTTGATGTTGTCCAATCGTTGTGATGCAACCTGATGCGATGTCGCGGTTGTTTGACGTGGACGATACAGATGGCATTCGTGAGGAGCGCATTCCACTCAAGTTTTCCGTTTCCTCAGACCAATTCCTTTTCTAAAGAGATGACGACATGTCAGACTCGGACATAGACTATGGTATCGCAGCGGAAGTCACTGAAATCTTCACCACGTCCATACTCTCTGCCTGCGTGCCTGCCTCATTGTAGTTTTTTCCGTGTTTCCGGGATGCTTAAACCCCCTACATGATCTTCTGACTCGTGAGGAAGACTCCTGTTGTCTCCTTTTTCATGTGACTTACGGCGGCCACCCAACGTCATCGCCAGCCTGCACTGTCGCCGACAATCTCGGGCATAGCAACAATGATACAACAATTTATTTTAAATAAAATAAGCGTCATACAGCAATAGCGAAGTTTTTCGTTCAAACAGGTCGAGATCCCAGTTCCATCTCCAGAAATAATTAGTTCCACCAACTGCCTATACGCCCGTTGTATTGTCCCGTGCATGATGGGTGAGCTCATACAATTACCACGAGTGGCCATGTCCGCATGCGCATGCGCATGTGAAATCATGAAGCGGTGGCTGTGCAATTTTTCACATTTCTTTCCAAAGTAACCCTCCTTATGCGCGATTTCGCCCATCCGCCCTGGGTTAGATCCCCATGACCTGCAGGTCATCGACTATAATGCGAAAGGCTGTTGGGTAATTATATTGCCCGCCCTTTTCCGGTCACAGGGTTGCTCACAACACCATATGTAAAATTTGAGAATCACGACGGCTACTTGGCACTCTGTTACTGCCTCCGACAGTAACCGTGATGTCATTGGATCGATAGAGCGTCACGTCCACAGATAAAATCAGTTAGCTTCCTAGAAACAAATTTCGTTCTCGTTTGAATCCCGACGCCCGTGTCTAACGACATCATCAACGTCTCACCTAACCATCACCTGTTCTCATGCCACAGACGCAGGCGCAAATTCTTCTCCAGTATGGAAGTAATCCTTTCAAATGGAAGATGAAGGACCTGGACGGCCGTCTGGCTTGCACTGTGTAAGCCTTTCCTAAACTTTCCGCTTCCGCTTCCCCCCTTCATCTTCCGCAGAGAAGATGTGGGCCGAAATCCTAACGTTATCATCCGCCTCACACGTGAGATGCCCTGGACCCAACAACACGCCTGCATCATGGGCCCCGATAATTCTTTCTATTATCTTGGCCCGGAAAACAGGCCAGGGTATATCATATACGGGAGGAGCCCTACCCATATCCCCATGGTCAACCTCATGAAGAAGAAGAGCATCCACAGCACCTCCAGATACTTTACCACACTGGGTGGTAAGGAATGTAAATGGAAGACCACCACTAATAACAACAAAAAGATGGAGGTAAGCCTCGATGTCGATCTGGCACCGTGCCAACTATACTGAACCGGTACATTTAGTGCATCGAGGGCAGGACTACATTGCTCGCCGTATGGGAGTTGAGCAGCTCCGATAACGAGCACAGTGCCACCCTCACCATCAAGCCTGCTGGCATGTCTATCGTGACCGAAATACTCACCACGCTCTCCCTCAATTTGATGGCACAGTCCATGCACTGGTCTGATTCTTGAGGGTGAAAAAGGCAAGTCGGCAACGCCACACCGTAACCATTGTTCTACTTTGGGTATTATCATCCCATGATGCGTGACCGCGTTTTTACTAGCGTTAAATAACCACACTCGTGTATCTGCGTACACATGCCTTGCCCATATTATGATGGTGACATCTTTCGCACGAGGAGCCCACTCGTCCGTCAATTTGACCAGTTTCCCAAAAAGGAACACAAAAGGCGCCGACATAAACTTTCTCACATTTATTTTTAAATGTGAAACTCGAGAGAGCGACTAGGTGCATGACGACTGGTTCCATTGGCGCCAAAGAAAAATCCACGCCGCTCTTTGCGTATGATTAAATCCGACGCTTCTTAAACCAAGCAGCTGATGCACAATCGGTTTTGATACAATCCTACCGTCAATCAATCAAATATAAGTTAAGCAAGATAACTACAACCATTAGTGACTGGCAATATCGCATGATCAATTCGGACCGATGAACTGGTACAAGATCCGTCGGACGAGCCCAGACAGATGCTGCGGGTCGTTTGGTAAATGCTCTGCACGAGATTTAGTCCGCTACAACAAAGCGATGATTGACATACCATGACCATCCCCATTCCAATCGTAGCCAACTGCCAAAGATCACGTTTTAGCTATTTCCAGACCCATTCAACCACTCACCAGAGTTTCGCCCCATTTGCCCGTCCGAAATACCAAACCTTTGCCTCTTGCCGTGATCCACAAGCTCTCCAAACCTTTCGGCAACACATACATCGCCAACTCTCCTCTTCGTCTCTTCTCCTCTACGAATAGTGATAGCCCTGCGGCAAAGCCAGAGAGCCAGAACGATGACTTAGAAACCAAAAAGTCAATTACATGTTGGGGTATTTGCAAGAGTGGATTAGAAGGCGATCGCTTCAGTACGCTCAGGAATCTATGGAGGTTATGCTTGGCACAGAACAAAGCTATGCGTGGCAGATCATTTTGTTTGTCAAAGTGATCAAGCGCAGTCGCAAACTTACTCTGATATATGACGACGAAAACACCTAGGAAGGCTGAGCTCCTCAAGCTTCCCAGGCCAGATTTAACGATGACCCTTCCTGGGTCTCGAGTGAAAGCTTTCCACTTGAATAATATTGCGGGCACGAAATGCAGGGCACTGTAGATAGGGAGCATCCACTTGGAGACAGCGAAGAACCGATCGAGTGGAACGGACATGCACGACGACAATGCAGGGTGTACTGCGGAGCAAGGTGCATACCTAGGAATATACATGGACGCGTCTAAAGAAGGAAAGAATTGTTCTCGGAGATTTTTCAAATCTGTTAAGTTCGTGGGCGTAATATCCTGCAGACCAAAGGCTAAGCATGAAAATGGAGAGCGAAAACTTGAGCATACTGATCTTGCACATATTTGGTCAAGGTCTCGAACGTCGAACATTTGCTCCCTAGAAAGACCGAGGTCATGCGCAAACACTCTGGTGGTACTTTAGCTGCTTGGCCGATCCTGTAAATAGTCCAGGTCAATCGCTTTCAAAGATAAACATTTCTCACCAGCTTCTATAGGACTTGTCTATGGTATCTGGGCGCAGAAGAAACGCATACATGATCTGGCCACATCTGCGTTGCGCATAAGCCTTGGTTCGGACCATAAGGGCGAGATTACTCACGCAAGTGAGAACACCAACACATCACCATAAGGCACACGGATGTTATGTCTCGTCGTGAACGAGTTGTAGGATCCTTGTAGGCCGCTAACATTGAAATTCATGAGCGTCACAAATTGATTCAGGCAGAGACATACCGAACAAATAGTTGCTGAGCGATGATATCTCTTCGGCTCCGCTTTTCCCATATGATGGCCAATCCCCCTGCAATTGAGCCAGCCAATGCCGCATGCCATCTTTGCGTTTTTTTCCTCAGGAAGACGAGTTGCGCATGGGCGCTTAGCGCTAGACGAGTCTTGCGCTCGGGCAGTGTAATCTCTACGGTTTCGGTAGGATTCTCCTGAGTCGGCCCATCCATCTTCAAATTCTGCTTTGGCTTTTCAATTTTTGGATTCATGGCGGGAAAAAGAATCGGAGCGCGTTGATTAAGAACTTGTAAAGTCCCGTAAAAGTGCCTAGGTATATGCGTAAATCAATCACTGCAAACATAGTGGAGGAAACAATTCACGCACCTAGCATGGCTGCAAATCTAAAAGTGTCCTTACCGAACACGGCGTACTTCACCATCGCAAATCGGTAATCTCTAACGTACCGTAGATTTAGCAACGCACGAAAGCTAAACTGACGTGGCAAATACCTCGGCACCCTCTTCAGACGCATAATTGCCAGTACCAAGTTGACACATGCTCGAAGATTAAACGCCAACGTCGCCGATCCTACACAGGTTGATTAGCACGCCAGACTAGTGCCGATTGGTCACTCACGAAAACTGCCCTTTGCTGCATGCACCAAACAGGCTTTCAGGCTATCCAGTTCTGCGACAGGTTCCCCTCTATCCCTCCATACCATTTTGCGCGCTCCTCTCAAACGCTCCTGGTGGTTCGCCAAAGCCACCAGGTTATCGAAGGACGCCATAGTGCGGCGGGGCGTAAAGATGATCCCAAGGGTATCGCTGACCTCGAATTGAGGAGTTGACTGGCCGGAGGCAGGCACTGTTGGCGGTGGGGTATCATTATCAATGAGCATTTCACCGTGTTTCGACTAGTCTAATGGGGAACGGAACGGGAAATCTGTTGGGGCAAAGGCCCGTATGTTGGGGTTGCAAATTCATTTTTCGTTTATTACGTAAATCAACCAAAAATTATCTCGGCAATCAAAGGTAGGTTGTTAAGATAATGTTTCCTTCTAGTTAAATAATCCTCATATGCTCTCATTCAACTTCCTAAACTCGACGATGTGCCCGAAATTTACCCCGAGTAGTGTGATGCAGGTAAAACGTTGATGTGCCATCAATGATTGTATCGTCCTGAATACAGCCAAAGATGATAAGTTGAAGACAAGCGGGCATGACAATGACTTCAACAATGACACCCAGATGTGTTTGGTCCGAGGCACATGCTGGTCACCCAGTCGAGATACTTTATATCTGAGATATGCACCATCATTCATGATAGTTGGCTGTGCCATCCTTCAACGAAAAACTGATGAGATCAATACATTCAAATCCGTCAGCCCGGCTGATGAAGGCGCCTCAAACGCGGAAATCGTCATCTACGATAGCATTATCTTTTCTGGCGGCAAAATAAAACTTAGTGACTCACATTTATCGTTCCCCCTTATTTTCACCTCGTATGCCCTAAATAGGAATTCCAGTCGCCCTGACGATAGAAGCTATGGGGGATATCACCGCTTCAGCAGAAGTTTCGAGGGTGCCCGTGGATGGAGTAGATTTTAATTCCCGTGTCCAAGGCGGGATTCTCGTGCGTCGTCTCGATACACATAATACCGACTATTTACTCCAACGATGCATAGGTTGACGGCGTCGGCGGCATCATCTCCACCCTGTTGACCGTTACACATCTCTCAGTGTCCTCCCAGGTCAGCCAGTTTCAAATGCTTTTTTCGTAATATGTGCATGCTTAACTTGGTGGGACCGTCCGGCAGAACAACGGCGTAATCGCCATCACGCGCTGTGCCAACCGCGCCACAGGCCGATGGTGTTGCTTCTTCCTCATCTTGTTCGGCATCTTGGGCAAGCTCTCCGGTGTTTTCCTCGCCATTCCGAATCCCGTCATCGGCGGTGTGACGACGTTCCTATTCGCCAGCGTATCCGTATCTGGCGCACGCATCCTATCACTCACCAGGTTCTCGAGGCGGGAACGTTTCGTCCTCGGCGCTGCGCTCTCTGTCGGGTTTGGGGACCTGTTGGTGCCTGGCATCTTTACCCACCTTTTTGATGGTGTCAAGCACCAGAATTCGGCGTTGCAATGGGTTTTTCAATTCGATTACGATTGTGCTGAGTACGCCGTGTAAGTATGTTCTCGTGCGAGTGACGGCCCGTGCTGATGTGGGATGATGATTATAGTCCTTTGTTCTGGCGCGGTAGCTTGTATTTTGAATTTGATTCTGCCCTCTGATGCTCCGGAAGAGGAGGATAACGTAGACGAAGTCGTTGCTGAGGTAGACGTGGAGAGCCAGGAAGAGAAAATTGATTAACGTGTATGCTATGATATCATTGGATGAAGATGCTTTCAACATCAATTGAAGAGTATGATGTATAAACACGGTTACGGAGCTGAAATGGCAACCGCATGCGTGCATGGCGGCTAATTGAAAAAGTGACAGCATCACATCACGAGTGCTAGACAGTGGCCACTACTTTTCACGAAATGTGGAGTTTCAAGCAAAAAATTATTGCCGTGTTCAAAGTCCTCTCGTATTACACTACTATCGGATCTTCCACGTCAGGGATGCAATGAGAATTTTCCCGTGAGTATCATCATGATTGCTTTCGACTACTACAATGCATTGAGTCCACTACGGAGAGTAGACCACCGGATTTCCACGTTAAGAACATGTGCCGCTACAGGATCCTAGCGTTATCTTTTGGTACATGATTGGAGCGACTTGTACTCAACGAGTATCGAAAGATCTTTCCCATGACGTAGCAGCTACGTAGTGTCCGAAGGCACATGGAAAGCAGGAATGGCCTAGTAGGACCGGTAAGAAAATGGTGTTTTACAGAATTTGCAAAAAAATGCATGGGATGGATACTGGAATTCAATTCCGAGAATGCGACATGAAGACCTCAGTTTCTCCAGTGCAGTATGTGACGTTCTGGATTTTCCGTATTCGTCGATTGCTAGTTTTTGGATACCCGTTCCATCAATACTTGTACGTAGGCTTGGCAAAGCCCGCGACGTGACCATATCCTCGAGCCTATCTATTTCATGGTCCCCCATGATGCAGGAGCCTCCATAGAAGCGAAATGCTTCGAGGTGAGCCAACGGTCTGGAAACCTGGCAACTCGTATAATTCTCGCTCGAAAGCCAAGCAAAAATGTCAGGTACATTTCTGATAGTTAAAAGGCACAGATATCGAATGTGAGGTGCATGGAGCAATATTCGCTTCACAGTAGAAGCATTGTGACATGCAATGCAAAGATGGCGGAGTTTGCAAGATGATCGGAGGATGAAGCCCACTATATTGGATTCGGGTATTAACTCTCGCTCCCGGAAATAGATCTGCAAGTCTACCAATGCAGGGGCTTTCAACATTGTTAGGAAGTTGGAAGAACGGATCTTCAAATACACCAGGCGTGGTAGATAGATCGGTCCAATTGCGCGTATCTCTGAATGACTGTTAAATGGTTCATCGATTTCGAGGCCCTCCAGACAAGGAGCATGGGAAAGTCCAACGTAGAGCAGACTATTGTTTAATGCGTCATTTAAACAGACGAATGCCAAGGAAGACCAATTAAACTTCCATGTCGAAAGACGATGGACAGATATTGAATTGAGACGTGGCGCAGTTTCAAAAATATCATCGTAAAGTTCAGGAATTGAATGGTCGTTGCGGTCATCTGACCAGAATGTCAAATTTAAGTTCCGTAGAAGATGGAGACGGTGTTTGACACCGTATAGCGTTGGCAGCATAGACGCCCGAAGATTCATTGAAGCGTCCTGCCACCTGCATGACTCTGACACGAGAATTGAAAGTACTAGATCGATGCATTCAGATTCTTCCTTGGTGTAGTTTGAAAACAATGTGCCAAGCGTGAACGAGAATGATGAGCCTCGATTGCAACGGAGAAAAAATGTTAACATCTCCATGACACGCAGCGTATACCAAGGAAGAGGAAAGCGTTCTGGTCTTCTTCGGCGCCAATCAGGCCATTCTAGTCTGATATTTTTCCAGAAATTTGGTTGCATGGATAGAAATGCGATCCTCCACGAGGTACAAATATGACCGAGATACCACGGAAAACGTCGTGCTTGGTGAACTTCCAGAGTCGAAGAGAAATATAAAAATATTTCTCTGACAACGTCTTGAGGTATGTCTTCTGCGATGCGAAGTATTGCGCATGCCATTGTTCAGCGCTAAGGTAAGCTGCAACGCAGGTCCAGCACTGTACGTGAAGGTCAGTATTTTGAACTTTAGATGCGCAATCTTTACAATGTTGGCAGTCTTGGCCACTTCCAGCACGGAGATCCGGGAGATGTATATGTTGGACGTGTGGAAGGTGTGTACGTGGTGTGAATGCCTGCTATTGATGGAAGCTTCTATTATTAGCAGTAGTGCCCCATTTGGAAGGTTTTCTCCTTGAGCATAGAAAGTTAGTGGCGCAACGCGAAGCCTGCGAGTTTGAAGTCGGCAAGGAATAACGGATACATTGGTGACGAGGACAAGACGAGGATCATTTGATGCGTACAATTTCATTAGAAATTTAAGCAACCCGTCATGTGAATAGATAGATGACACGTCAGATACCTAAGACAGATGCTAGTGACATATACGGCCATCCGGTTGAGCGAGATGTTTGGGAAAACGCGGTTGTTAAACTTACAGTCATAATTTCCCGCGCTTCTTTTGGCAAGTTTGTTGTTCACATGGACAGTTGAGTGGCTGCATGAGACACACAGCGTATCTCCGTCCCAAATCTATAAAATATGATGAGACCAGAGCATGGCGGTAAAGTGTAACTACACGCTTCTCCTCTTGCAATTCGAACACGGCCACTAACCGATATGGTGGTGCCGACGAGTCGTAGCTTTCGCCCACTGAGGGTTGAGAGTTAATCCAAGAGTCCAAGGCAAGACAAACATACAGTCTAGCGGGTTGATGGAACACGTAATTAACCGCCTGGCTGACACCTGTACCATCAACACCGAGGGCGATTCCGAGAGTGACTAGAGCAGAGGAAGTGCACCTGAGTATAATCGTGAATTAAATCAAAGGAAACCTCGACAGCTGAAGTACTGACAATTCGAGGAAGAGGGCCGCACACGCGCCGTGTAACGTTCCATACGAGTTACACATTTCTTGATACAATGAAGTTTGGCCACGAAAATTGTTTAATGGCTTACCGCTGGTTACTACAACTTCGTGGACTGACTCTGCCCATGCCTTCCCAACTGCCTTCCCGCCTTCTACGCCATGAACACTGACTTCCGCGAATTTGGTCTGATTCGCCACTTGAGGTGAAAAAGCCGTTTTTCTGTGCTTGCCAGCAAAATGAACATAGATCTTTGCAACAAGCCGCTTAAAGTCGTCGGACACATTGCCCCCGATGGCAGCTGGGTTGAAATCGGGTACTTCGGGAATGAGTTTGAAGTGCTGAGCGGTGTCAGCTGATGGTGGTATTATCGACATTCTGGTGTCGAAGGTATAGGACACGTTGAGTCTCAAAGTTCCCGTTGCTATTTCAGAAGTCTTCCGAACCGGTTGAGCCGGTCAGAGTCGCCGAACCTTTTCCGCCCCCTCAAGGCGCTCGCACGCCGGGCTACTCTTGTAGTTTTCTCTTTAAGCAATGGAGAGTGCCCATTAGTACTCAAGTTTCGTTGGAAGCTTGTTTGACGTGCAGACTGGAAGCTGGACTGCTATAAACTGCTCGATGCCGTCAATGATCGCCGAAGGTTTACTCGGCTACTTCCGGTGAATAAAGTCTCCGCTCGTCAGGTCCGTTTGTTCAATCCCCAGTTACCCGGGTATGCCTCAGGCCCTAGGTCAGTCCTGGAATGTTGATCTTTGTATTTTTATTTATGTTCTGGTTAAAACTTGAAAGTGTTTGTCACAGGCAATGCGAATAAACTTCGAGAAGTAAGAGAGATTCTTGCGCCTTATAACATTCAAGTTGAAGCCCAAACCCTTGATGGTGCGTTTTCTGTCCGACGACGAATTACGCCATCTGATTGTCGCTCGATCAGTTCCTGAGATCCAGGGAACAACTCAAGAGGTGGCTGTTGCCAAGTGCCGTGCGGCTGCCGATCTGGTGCAACTTGTTTGAAATTAGACCACTAATTACTCAACTATGCATGGCTCAGGTTGGGGGACCGTGCATGACTGAAGACACCGCGCTTTGTTTCAAAGCGCTCAAGGGTCTTCCTGGTCCTTACATCAAGCATTTTATGGCCTCTATCGGGCACGAAGGTCTAAATGCCATGCTGGCCGGTTTCGATACAAAAGACGCTAGAGCTATTTGTACGTTTGCATATTCCGCCGGCCCTGGTAAGTACCAGTTGTCTGCTTGCATTCACGATCGATGCGAAGATCAGATCAGGTACCGAACCCCTCTTGTTCGAGGGACATACAGAAGGCACTATAGTCCAAGCACGAGGACCGAAGGTTTTCGGATGGGATGCCGTGTTTGAACCCCATGGAACTGGATTGACGTTTGTTTCTCCATTTGCAATTTTAACACGAGGCTCATTGATTGATCGCAGATACGCTGAGATGCCTGCAGAGCAGAAAAACGGGCTCTCGCATCGGTCGAAGGCTCTTACTGAGTTACGGAAATTTCTCGCTGTGCAATAGCTTGTGGTCGTGATTGAATAAAAAACCTTTGTTCACCTGCCGTCGCCTCCGTGCAGAAGTCTTTCCATCCTCGCAATCTCCTAAATTTATTACCTACAGCAATCTCGAATTATAATATGCAAGCACGGTAAGTATGATAAAAGGACTGTCTATTCTGCTTAGTCCAAACCGTCAGATTCTGTGAGATGACAAGATAAATGGTCGCGCTTCGATGTCTCGTGAATCTCTACCTAGCTATCTGAGCGTAGCATTGTGATCGAAACTGAGCTGTTTGCTCCGAGTCGTGTATGCGGAGAGGTGGCTTTATGAACAGGGGAGGCACTCCGTCGATTTGATCCAAAATGGCGTAGATGTGCTGCCACACTTGTGGATCAATCTGCACGATTTCCCCGATGGTTGATTTGCCGTGGCCATTGTATTTGCATCCATCACTAGCAGAGCGCCTCCAGGATTACCGCGCCGCAGTCGCGTGGATGATTGCTACTCATCACCATTACATTGGGTCCATTTTCGAATCTGGGACCTAGTGAAACAAAACATGTGTGCCAACAACTCGTCAGGATTAAGGAAGTACTTCCATCCCACCCCACTCCAACACCCTGAATAAATCTTCACGTCCCATCCTCTCTACATCGACACCGACGATGGTCCTCCAATGGGTGATATGCATATCATCCGTCCTCCGTTCCGCTTCAGCCCAAACGGCCAGGTCGCGGCTTGGTACACCTCGGAATAGCATGAAGACACGCGTAACGACGTCAGGACGGGGCGTGATGTCGAGACGAGCTGCAGATTCATATGCTGATTGCTCCAAGAACCTCAGTGCTATGTATTCATGTTTCATAAAAGACGGAAGCCAGTATCTACAGCGGCGTCAGTTCCGAAGCTCGGGACATTGATGTCGGGACTAACGTTATAAAAGAAGTTCGGGCCTCGGTGTGGAGTCCCATGGAGAGGAGTGCCTGGTCCAGGTATTTCGTAAGATCGGCAGGGACGCGTAGAAGGACCGAGTCCTGCGGTGTTAAAACAGGCTTGGCAGGATTGAATGGTTGACTAGAAAGCTCCGATCCAGGAGTTTGAGGGCGTGACGCTGGTGGGGTGGCAATTTCTGGAAGAGCACGGGTCCTGTGAAAGCATGGAGTTAGACTTGATTGATCATGGTTCGTTTGAATACCAGAGCTTACTCTGCTTCCCAATAAAGGTATGAAACTTCCGATCCGTCCGATAAGCGCAACTTCCCGCCTGGCTCTGCAAACACATTCCAGGATATTGTCTCTCTTCCGGGAGAGATGGATTCCGTCTTGACTGGAGCCAGTGGATAAATGGCGGAGAATTCCCAGGCAGGTACCAAGGAAAGGTTGACGTCGACGGAAAGAGAGGTAGTAGGATATAGGTATATCACAGGCTTTCCGCCTCTGAGTCTGAGAGCAAGATGAACGGTCGAGTCTCGTCGAATATTACAATCTTCCAACGAAAGGCCATCGTCCAACACTTTACCCCCAAATATCAGTCGCTGCTGATCAGTCGGTATGCCCTCCATGTCGTGTATCATCTCCTTCAAGGCCTCCACACTGTCATCGGGGCGTATCGTGACCGGAATCGTCATTCTAGTGCCAGTTACAACAAAGATACGGAATGGCTGTCGGGTTTGCGTTGGCGGGGGAGCATTTTGAGGCGCTGGTGTGTACAGGGGAGGCGCTTCCTCGAGTTCGATCCAGAGAGTGGAAACTGTGGTATAGATTTGCAACCATACTGCTGGATCAACCTGCATGAGTTCATCGGCGACAAATGTCGTGGAGAAATTAATCTTCGCATCTGCAGGAAGTCTGAAGTGTTGTCTTGCAATCAGCTCAATGGCCTATTGATCGATGATCTATGAGATCATGGTGAAAGAGTTGAGTAAGTTTAGTACACCTACAGACAAGGATCGTCTCTGGGTTGTTACTAGTGGCCTGAAGTTTCCGTAACGCAGGATAAGGACTGACAGTGATGAGTTTTGGCGTTGGCTCGACATTGGCCACCCTTGCACTCGCCACGCCTCAGCCGCACGCTATCGCCACGAGTCACAATAGTTGGGTCAGATGTACACGCTTGTCACGCTCGTCCAATAAGATGCCGCCATCGGTTCGCAGAATCACCCATCCGTTGAATCGCAGACAGCCGCTACCACTCCAGAATCCAATTCAACACAGGACGAAAGGAAGGGGAAAGGGAAAGCGAGAACCCTGGAGGAACGGACATCGAGATTCACCGACATTGACTATGCACGTCTATTGTGCCTCGCACTCTCGGATTGCTCGCTATGGTCCGATCCTGAACTATGAAGAGCGCTAGATCCAGCACAAAAGACGACTCAGAAACAGGATGTAGGTAGTTTGTAATTGTGCTGTCAAGCCGACGTTATGAACCGCTTGTCCGATGTGCCTTTGGATAATGTGCTCAAACGCTTGCTACCGCATTTTGGGATCGTTTCTCCTCCATCGACGGCTCTGGTGGGGGTCGTGAAAGCCTTGAGAGCATGTGTTTTGGCGGATACGAAATAGGGAGAAAGGATTGGACGCGACAGAATGCGCCGGCGGGGCTGTCATTTTCAAAACAAAATTGGCACGAAAGGACGGTCTATATCGTACGTTCTCATTATGTGTTTGCAATCTATGTATGCTACTAAAATGCACTTTCCCTTGCATAGGAGCACATACCTACTCAATACCGGAGCGTTCCTAGTGCAATGCACCTCATTATGGACCTTCTAAGCCAGAGTGACGACCTGCTATCACACATACAAGGTGTAGCGCTTCCTGCGCACCACCAAGACAAGCCTGGAGACCCTCCGAAATTCAAAGATTTCTGTCTAGTTACTCTTGCTACCATTGAGGATGCCGAGTCCTTGACTAAATGATGGCCGTGGACCAGGAGTACCGCAGCGAGCGTCGAATTCGCTGACAAAGATATAGTTTCCGAAGTCGTAAGAGATGCAACCAAGTTTGAACTTCGGACACTGTCAAAAACAAACTGGGAGCATTTGAAAGAGGAGTATCTGCGCTATAGGAGCCAGCTCATTGAAAAAATTAACGAGCACGAGGATGCGCAAGTGGAGACGCAAACAAGAACAACCGGAAAACGCGAAAAGATGTAGAGTCTGAGCTCCAGCGAACGCCATCAGCTCATGAGGCTGCACAGACTCCATCAAAGGCGTGGACTCGTGTTACCTGCGACTTTCAACGCCCACACATACCGATGTCACGCTTCGTGGGGGAGTCGCTAGTCCAGGCGCATGGACTGGATGACAATGGACTGTGTACCGGTGCGGGATCGGGGGCGAAGCCGATCGTGCTCGAGAAAGTTCTAGGTGGACAATTTGTACAGATTCAGGATCTATGCCACATTTCTGCTCTAATTTCATCATGATTTAATCAGGTATCTTAGAGTCTGCATAAAATATTTATTATAAACACATTTGAAAGAGTGATTCAGGACATACATGATGCTGACATATGTGACCAAGCATCGGGATCCCTTTTTGGGAATAGCAGGGTGGACTTCGCCCTCTCCACAGAGACTCAAGAGGCGAGATTGTTTATTGTCCAATCTACCTAAGAATGATAGGAACTCAAACTCACAGTAACATTAAACTGTGCAAAGGGGATCATTGTTGATATCACCATCAGTTCTTAGCTGTGAATATATGGGAAAAAAGTCAATTATTGTTACAATTCAGCATTTGGAGCCAGACATACCCAATGATACAATAGCTCCACGAGGCGTTGTACATCTTTCTTGAAGTCTTCGCTAACCTCAAGATGTGGCTGCACGATTGTGAGTAAGGGGCCTTCATACGAGATGCGGTTTCCTTGGGCATCACTGGTGTACGCCTGAAACACCCATTTGGTACCATCGGACAAACAATACCGAACAGTGTTATTACTAGGTACATGGTAATCAGTGACGCCAAAGGCGAAGAAATTGAACAAGCACCCGGTTACCTCGCTCAAAGCGATAGCCTGACTGGTAGCTTCCGGCATACAATCAATTAACATTTCCTTATCACGTTTCGCTTTGACCAGCATGATATGATTTCCGGTGTACATCATAAGATCGTCCAGCGATGCTTCGAGAACCTTAGCTGGGAGAGATTGTCGAGGTGAGGTTGAGTAAGAAATTAATCAAACAGGTCGTACCGCGATTTGCCTCGTGTTTATAGGTGCAGACCCCATAGTCAACGTTGCCAGTGAGCCACACTTCAAACTGGCTTACAGTATTCGTCACCAACACGCCATCGCCGGACGCGATTCGCATCTCTGGGAAGATTGCTACAGGGAGTTTTTCTTTCGCGTCAAGAGAGATGTCGGCAATGGTCAAGAGAATGGCATCGAGGATCATTCGAGCGCCTGCTTCGAACTGCAAACAGTCGTTACATTGTCAAGCATCATGCGTAATGTGCGACTGAGTTAAATTTACTCTCTGACTTGTTGAGCGATGGATTCGAGTGATCTGCAAGCAAAGAGCATCTGTGTGTTTCGAATCAATAGACGAAGCCGCGATGCGCGCATCCAATGCAACGTCGTTCAGCAGGAAAGGTATTCGCTTCAGTCCCATCTCTGTGAGTTGGGGTCGTGACACTGAGGAAAACGAAAGTTTCTTATAGGTGTTTGAGATAAGAGACACGAAATCCGTTAACGATTCAACTCACGAGCTTCTTTGTACTGCCAAGAATACCCTGTAGGGCGTCGACGTGCTTCATGATCTCCGCCATTTCAGTCTCAGTTTCTTCAATGCCCCTCAACTCTTCCTGCAGCGCCGATAGTCGCTGTCTGGCCAGCTGCATTTTAGTCAGGTCGACGGGAGTATCATGGATGCTGCGCTTGCGTTTGTGACTTTTCGGAGGGGCGTCCATGGGCGAGATGTACGCGCTTGTCACGCTTGTCAATTCCATGTCTGCCACAGCAAATCCGCTCCAAGCCCCGTCCGCTTCCTTCAAAACGCATAGCGAAGGACATTCCCAACAGCCTCCCTATCTTGAGCTGCATATTCTCACCAGCCTTATTGGTTTATACCCTCAACCAGCCCAAACTATCACGAATGACGAAGATGCCCAATCGGCAATGACGACGGGGCCTCCCGATCACGCTGCATCCCCCCTCCAATTTCACTTGTCTCCTTCGTGGCCTTCTCGACGATTTCCTCCTTTATAGTGGTCAAGAGCAGTCCGAGTGGTTAATCGATATAGCCCACGACATCTGTGATCCTGCTCAGAAGCGTGGCTCGCTCAAAGTCTGGGATATGGCTGAACAGATGTGGAGGAACGTCGATGGCACCGATCCTCCGATCGCATCAATCTACTGCTATGATGTCCAAACCATGATTTCCCTGTCGAAGATTAGCAACCGCTCAGGCAAATCTAAAACTACTGCCACCAGCCATCCTTCCACAATGGCACGCCGTGTTAAGCAGCGCGATGATCAACAATGCTGGGTGACAAGGGTTCGCGAACCGCTTATCAACAGTCATGTATGCCCAAAACGAATGGGGGACCACGTCTTCCGCGTTATTTACCGCAACTTCGTATCAACTCCTCCGCCCACTCTCTCTCTATATGACGACATATGTGGCATCAGTCTTGTTACGTTGCTTGACTCTTGGTTTGATACATATGAACTAGGTCTGCGGTTGGTAGCCCCGGTACGAAGGTCATCTCTCGTCTTTTACAGTGAATGATTGGTTCATGAACTTAGAATGAGTATATATGCCATTCCTTTCTTCCGCCTGGCCATCCCCGAGATTGGCAACGCACAACGGCCGGAACCGTGTCAGCCATTCCCACATCCATGGTAGGGGACCCTATTCATGGGCACAGGGCTGGTCCCCCTCTGCCTCACCATCCCAGAAACCCCCCTCCTGGCCTACTTCGATGGCACTATTTACAGTGCGTTATCAACAAATTTGCTCATTCTGACTACAAAGCCATGCAAAATATTTATCATTCCAAGCTCCCCCTTCGAATGGAAGGGGACTCTGATGATGAAGGTACTGATAGTGAATTTGAGTGGCCATCGGCTGGTTTGGACCATGGGCGAGTTATACAGGCAGAAATCGAGCACCGCGAAGAACGCCACAATTGTGTGACAGATTGGATCACTGCATTGTAGTACAGTCAACTCTCTCATAACCCATAACCATAGATCACCACATGTTCGTAGATCAACTGGGCCTTCAGACATGTGTCACTGTATGCTGATTGTCTGGGTTTGACTGGCCGGGGTCGTCTAGGTCATCCCGCCGCTCAATACAGTTGTCAAGTTGGAAGAGTTGAGACCTGAGGCCTGAGGGTCAATTTGTGGCGTTTTGTGATGGCGCGCGTCGAGTCTGGAGTGCGCCGGCATGTTTAGTTAGTTGTCTTGCTGGCGCTTCCCAGTCATGCACAATGCTCGGATCTCCGCTAGCTCGTCTTCTGTGTCCATTTCTGTTTCACTTTCCCTTGTGTGCCGTTCATATGTGCATCTGATCCGTTCATATGTCTGGTCCTTGAGATGACATCTAGGGCACCTCTTAATGAGACCTGTCAGGGTGAACATGGCTGCGTTGTCAATATAGTGCTGTGCTGTCTGCTTTGGACAAGGAGATAAGGCCAGGTACGGCCCGTGTGAACATCAATACAATATGTTTCGGAAGACCCACTACATACGTAGCGGGCATATTTACTTTCTCCTTTTCTTTTTTGGCTGTCGGTCAGCGCTTAGGCATTACGGAAATGCGTACAACCGCGAGGCGAGGCCCTCCAATCTCCGATCTCTAAAAAAGGACATGCCGGTGACGATTCAATTATCCTGCGAGACGCCGCCGGGCGAAAGTAACGCACATTTGTAACTGATATTCTAGTTGATCATGTCGTCAATATCTTGCACCTAAAAACTAAAACGTTCGTCAGCTTTAAAGCTGAGTGCGCCACGCAGAAAAAAAACGGCCGAGAAATTCGGCACCTCGAACCTCGCGGAATAACTTATCGTCGACGACGATAGAAGCAAGTCGCTGGAAACAAGTACAACCGCGAGGCGAGGTCCTCCAATCTCTGGCCTCGAAACAAAACAGTGACGCACCGTTGATAATGAAATTCTGCTACGACTACCGAGTCTTATGACACGACCGGAAGTAACGACCGCGTGGGTATGTTGCAATCACTGGATAAAAGAAGAATGTACATGGTTTGAGAGCAGAAAGTACGAAGATGGAATCGCGTCTTCATTCATTGAAGGGGGTGTCGGGCGATGTGGATGAGTGGAAGAGAGAACGAGAGTTAGGGGCTACACGATCTGAATTTAAATTGGTGGTTGACAGAGTTCACACAGTCACGAGGTCTTTTCCCACGCCAATTAGCAGAGCTACATATTCACTTTCTCCTTTTCTTTTTAAACGGCTGGTCAGATCTATAAGCATTACCGGGCCTCTGGTCTCCTTCAGCCGCCGCGATCACTCTCTGCACTGCCTGCCTTCGCACCTTCTCCGGAACACGTTCCCAATAAACTTCTTCCCTCCTCCCTAGGACTTTCTCGAGCACGATCGGCTTCGCCCCGATCCCGCACCGGTACACAGTCCATTGTCATCCAGTCCGTGCGCCTGGACTAGCGACTCCCCCACGAAGCGTGACATCGGTATGTGTGGGCGTTGAAAGTCGCAGGTAACACGAGCCCACGCCTTTGATGGAGTCTGTGCAGCCTCATGAGCTGATGGCGTCCGCTGGAGCTCAGACTCTGCATCTCTTTCGCGTTTCCCGGTTGTTCTTGTTTGCGTCTCCACTTGCGCATCCTCGTGCTCGTTAAATTTTTCAATGAGCTGGCTCCTGTAGCACAGATACTCCTCTTTCAAATGCTCCCAGTTTGTTTTTGACAGTGTCCGAAGTTCAAGCTTGGTTGCATCTCTTACGATTTCGGAAACTATATCTTTGTCAGCGAATTTGACGCTCGCGGCGGTACTCCTGGTCCACGGCCATCGTTTAGTCAAGAACTCGGCATCCTCAATGGTAGCAAGAGTAACTAGACAGAAATATTTGAATTTCGGAGGGTCTCCAGGCTTGTCTTGGTGGTGCGCAGGAGCGCTACACCTTGTATGCGGATAGCAGGTCGAAGGATAATTCACTCTGGCTTAGAAGATCCATAATGAGGTGCATTGCACTAGGAACGCTCCGGAATTGAGTAGGTATGTGCTCCTATGCAAGGGAAAGTGCATTTTAGTAGCATACATAGATTGCAAACACGTACGGAGAACGTACGATATAGACCGTCCTTTCGTGCCAATTTTGTTTTGAAAATGAAAGCCCCGCCGGCGCATTCTGTCGCGTCCAATCCTTTCTTCCTATATCGTATCCGCCAAGAGACTTCGAACTAACTGTAAAGTTACCTGATTTTGGTCCCTGCCACCCATCAGATTTTATTGACGGCTCCTCTAGCATCAACCGTACATCAAGCTACTCGCCTGCACATGCTCTCAAGGCTTTCAAGACCCCCACCAGAACCGTCGACGGAGGAGAAACGATCCAAAATGCGGTAGCAAGCGTTTGAACACGGTATATCTGACAAGCGGTTTATAACGTCGGCTTGGGGAGCACAATTACAAACTACCTACATCCTGTTTCCGAGTCGTCTTTTGTCTGTGTTGGATCTAGCGCTCTTCGCAGTTCAGGATCGGACCATAGCGAGTAATCCGAGAGTGCGAGGCAAAATAGACGTGCATAGTCAATGTCGGTGAATCTCGATGTCCGTTCCTCCAGCTTTCCCTTTCCCCTTCCTTTCGTCCTGTGTTGAATTGGATTCTGAAGTGGTAGCGGCTGTCTGCGATTCAACGGATGGGTACCGATGGCGGCATCTTATTGGACGAGCGTGACATTGGAAATCGCAGACCCTAGCGGTAGAATTACGTAATAATTGTTGTGCTTATCATGCCACAGCATCCGTGTCAGAGTATGTCAACGTTATATATCATCACAATCCCATCTGCTGTGGACCCTAGGTGCGTACTTGTGCACGTCCACTACCTCCCACGAGCACGCGATAACTCTGTTCACCGTTACGTAACATGTTCATATTTGGTGCGGGCATCACGGTAAGTCTTAGGCATGTTCGGCTACGGGGGGCGACTCCTGAGCAAGTCGTATTTGTGTATTGTCCGATAGTACGACTGCGCGCGTTGCATCGGGCATCAATGCATCAGGGTGCATGGCCACTTCTTCACAGACCCTTGATGGCAAAACGCATCCGTGAAACGTTAATAATTGTACGTACTCAATACTTATCCCAGACACCCAAGCGGTTTTTGAAAAACTCCACGAAGACTTTGTTATATTGACATAAAAAAGCAAGGTCTCGTTCGGAGGGTCTTGGAGTTTCGAACAACGCAGTTCACCTGTGCGACACGGCGAATCACTTTACGGACGCAGCTGTGGCATGAGTCAGCGGCATGCTTCTGGATCGCCAGAAGACAATCAGCTCCCCTTCCATCAACCTGAAAACCTTCCGGATATTTAAGAGTACGAGTGGCTGAAATTTGCGGAATGGGTAAACGTATGAGGAGCGGTATATCGCTGACAGACCCTAATGTCGTGTGACAGGATATTTAGTCTCCGCCTCCTGGCTGAGCTCGTTATCAAGTTAAGGCCTCATGTGCGCATTTGCAGAAAAACTAAGCTCAATGCACCAGAAGCACCTTCTGGATGATCTCTCTCGTTTCTTTTTGCCCGGCTGGATCATTGCCACATTTCTGGCTATTTGGCGCGGTATCCGAGTCCTCGGTGCAGGCTTAGCAAGATCGCTAGCGAGTCGGCGACAAGCGGGTGCCGCATGATGGCAATGCTGCCATTTGGTTGAGATGCAGGCTTAGTAATCCGTTTTGAAACATTTTTCCATCAGGATCACGCGTGGTGCAGGATGGTGTCAGTCCAGTGCGTGAGTGCACAACGTTTCTTATGACGGTGCGTAGTACTATCGATCAAAAAATACGATGAACGGAACAGTGCAGCCTGATGCCCGATGCACCGTCTGCAGGTGAATGTTTCCTAAATGACATGCGTCCACCACTGGCAGCTCTCTTCCAATCTCCCGCATACCTAAATACCCTCAAAAACCCACGCAAATCCCGAGAACGCTCAAAACTCGCGATGGGACTGGCAGGAAGAACCTCTGGCCACCCGCCCATCACCAAACTTACCATTTTCAACTGCAGATGACAGCGATCTCGGGCCGATTTGGGCGTCCCGACTTTTCACTAGGCTTGCATAGCACGGAGTCACGCACACGCACGAAATTGCGTACTAGTGTTATCCGAATACATGGAGCCATGCCTTGACACAGTCTGTCCTTCACTGCCCGACACTGCCAAACGTACGCAGTAATGTAGCACGCACCTCGAAGCTGGAGCGGCCAGAGCGCCGCCTGATGCGGTTTTTAATTTTTTGCTGATAGTAAGGAATAATGTGTACGCCCTGCGTTGTGGTGCACTATGCAACCAGTTTATGATAATCTGTCGGACAGTCATAACATGCACTGGACTGACACCAGGCATCAAACCTTCAGGGTGCACAGCGGCCGTGAACGCCCATTGCCCATCGTCACCGAGATACCGAGATGAAAATCCTATACCATGGGTTCCAAGTAAACTCCCACGGTCCCATTAAATCATTCTACCACCAACGGTGGTTCCAAATGGCAAGGCTTATACAAATCTCCATCACATGAACAACGTATGCGGCTGCATAGTCAGGTCATCATAAATTCGGTATGGTTTAACTTCAATTCAGAGGATAATGTATATATACTAGAAGTATTGAATTTCCGTAACATGAACATTTTCTTGACAGAGGCTTGACAGCAAAGCATGGCATTCGTGAAACACGATAGTCCATACTCGTTGAAACTCAACCTTGTGCTGACTCCGTATTAATACCAGGAGCCCAGCGGTTCTTGGGCGCGTTTCCAAAAAAAACCCTTGGGCGCATTGCCGAAAAACTCCACAACGACCTAAAATATGTATTCAATTGACATATAAAAGCAAGGTCTCGTTCGGAGGCTCTTGGAGTTTCGAACAACCTCGTTGGCCTGCAGACTCTGCAGTTCATCTGTGCGATATGGCGATTCACTTTATGGATGCAGCTGTGATATCAGCAGCAATGCTTCTCCTCTTCTGGATTTCAAGAAGACGATCGACTCTGCTTCCACCTGGGCCAAAAAAGTTACCTTTGCTTGAAAACCTTCTGGATATGCCAAAAGAGTATGAGTGGCTGAAATTTGCGGAATGGGGAAATACATATGGTATGAGGAACGGCATATTACTGGCAGACCCTAATGTCGTGCGACAGGAGATTTGGTCTCCATCTCCATCTTTGGTCAGCACTACATCATTGTCAACTCGGCAAAGACTGCCTGGATATGCTCGAGAAGAAGAGTCTCATCTACTCTGATAGAGCTGTCGTGCAAATGGGTGGAGAACTTGTCGGCTGGAAAAAAATGTTCTCGTTTTTCCCTTGCAACCAACGCTTCCGTAACTCTCGCAAAATGTTCCATCAAGTTATCGGTACATCCGAAGCGATGCGCAAGTTCCATCATATTGAGGAAAATGCAGTACACCGCTTCCTGAAGCGCCTTTACAGTGAACCCGAGGCGCTGGAGACTCATATTCGAGAGTGCGTCGTAATACAGCAGATACAGACCAAGGCGGCTTACGCATGATTGTCCTCCAGAACTTCCGGTAGAATCATACTTCATATCACCTACGGATACGAAGTTAAAGAAGGAAATGACCCTCTTGTCTGTATTGTGGACGAGGCTCTCTCTCAATTCTCATTGGCCACGGCCCCTGGAGTCTTCCTTGTGAATCTAGTACCAATCTGTACATTTCTTCCATGGAACATTGTCCACCATGTACTGAATATACGCCAGTGAAATACCTACCGGAGTGGTTCCCTGGCGGTGGTTTCAAACGAACTGCCAGAGCGTGGAGAAAGACCCTGTATGATATGGTCGAAAAACCGTATCAATTTGTTAAGGAACAAATGGTTCGTAGAAATGACCAAAGACGTTCATTCTCTGAGCTTCTTGCCTTCAACAGGAGCTCGGAACAGCGCAACCGTCAATGCTGTCTAATCTTTTGCAGGATGAATCAAGCCTCTCAGATGAGCAAATCGTTGACATCAAATGGACGACTGCCGCTGCGTACGCCGGTGGTGCCGATACGGTCTGTATTCATTCATGAAAACGAAAACGACAGCTTACCATAGCTATTCCTGGATAGACTGTAGCCACTATCTATGCATTTTTCAAAGCAATGTTGCTTTATCCGGAAGTACAGAGGCAGGCGCAGGCTGAGATTGATGCTGTTATTGGCGACGACAGGTTGCCGACTATGGAAGATCGCGAGAGACTACCTTTCATTAACATGGTAGTTCTGGAGGCTCTGCGCTGGCACACCGTAGCCCCAACCGGTTTCGCCCATCGCGTTAATAAAGACGATATCCATGATGGATACTTGATACCAAAGGATGCTTTGGTAATTCCTAATATCTGGTATCTACATTTTTCATCGGATCCCCCACTAGATTAAATCTCCCTCAGGCAAATGGCTCGAGACATTAATGTTTATCAGCGGCCCATGGAGTTTAATCCCTCACGGTTTATCGGAACTAAAGATCATGCACCAGAACCCGATCCGCGCCAATTTGCTTTTGGATTCGGTAGGAGGTACTTGCCAATTTCCCGCATGGAAGTCAACGACGCTGACGTAACTTTATCGCGGTAGAATATGTCCAGGTACGACAATACGCTGGGGCTTTCGGCGTTGATGATGACATTTTCCTTGCAGGCCGCGTACTAGCAGAAATGTCCTTGTTCCTGTCTTGCGCTATGACTCTTGCCGTATTCAATATCACGCCTTACGTGGAGAACGGCAAGGTAGTCATGCCTGACTTGAACCAGTGCCCAGGATTGATCAGGTAAGATACCTTTATCATCGCGTGACAGGTACCGACGAGCACGGTTATAGCCACCCCTCGAAATTCAAGTGTCAAATCACGCCAAGATCCCCCAAGGCACTGGAGTTGATTAATGAGAGTGGCTAATACTAGTGACTTGTTAGAGCTTGTTATATGTGATATCCAGCGCACGTGGTAATGACAATCTGTTGTTCCAAAAGAGTGATGGCTAGAATGATCGCTGCCATTTCTTCCTTTCCTTCCGTCCTCGCGTCCCTCAGTCCAACTTGCCCCGTTCATGAACATCACTATCCCAATGCCCACCGCACGCGACCAGCGACACCCGACACTCCCCTCACAGGTAGCCTCTACTGCGCTTCACATACCATCGAAGACTTGACCGCCGCACTCGCCGAGTTTTCGCACCGCGTTCCGTCTCCGGACCCCCCGCTTCGTCTTGCTTGTTGTTGTGGGAAGGATGCCTGCGAGAACATGCTCAATTGGTTGGCTACCAAGACGGAATTGGAGAGCCGGTTGAGATTGAGTGCCGGTGAGCCTACTATTGTAACGGTCTGCTTCGGAGTGCTTCTGACATGCGGTGGCCTAAGAGGTCGGCCACGCACTGCTGCAGCGGCATGAGGCCTATGTGCGTCGACATGAGGTTTGTCCATTCCTTGGCTGTGCCCTTTGTGTGATCATGATCTGAGTCATCATATCGTCCCACTCAGAATCAGATTCGAACCGAACGACAAGTTTCACTATCAAAGAGCATGGACAGTATCGAATCGGACGAGGTCCAGGTTTCACAGGAAGACCGGGATAACTTTGTTGCCGAGTTGATGAAGGAGAAGGCTCTATTGGAGAAGGTTCGCCAGCCCTTGATATTTGGTTTTTACTGTCCCTCATGCTGCTTGCTCGTTAGCGACTCAATCAGGCGCTCATAAACAACGAAGTATCCGAAGCATCAACCAAATCTATATTGCAGGAGCTGAACGAAGCTCGATCGACCATCTCACGACTTGCAGCCAGTCAGGCACGTTCAACGGGCTGGGACAGCCGCTTATCCGCCGCCGTTAAAGAGAGAGATGATATGCAGCAAGAACGAGACATCGAGTCGCAGAGGGCGAAGCTGGCCGAATCCAGGTTTGTTGTTCTCAAAGAGAAAACGGGTGTGTCGTGATATTGATTTTGTCTTGACAATGTCTCACGATTCGGGGGGTCTGGCAGCCAAGCTTCAAACGGAAGTTCGACGACTTGAGGAAGCACTCGAGTCTAAACGCATTATGCATATAGAGTCATCCGAACATAATTTACAGGACGCGCGTACGCGGATACAGCTCTTGCACAGTGGGCAACTTCCACCCAATGAACATGATGAACTGATGAGAGTGTTGGAATCATTGGTCAATGACAATGAAATCCTTAAACGCGACAATGGAGAGTTGCACCAGTTGTTGTCAGACTGTAGAGAGGACTTTCACGCCTTGCAGGAACAAGTGGAGGAGCATCGGGCGAATCAGGAACCATCGCGTACGTGTCAACTTCATTTTGTCTTGATAAATTAATTCATTGAATATTTCCTTGCCAGCGAGGACCTTGAGACATAAGAAAAGCATAGCGGCATCGTTGTCTATCAAGGAGTTTTCGGTGAGATCATGTCGACGCATACTTTGGTTTTGCTTATCTGAAATAATTTAAGATACCCGTCCCGAGCCAACGGAGCTCCAGCCTTGAGCGCAACTCACAGGCATTCGTAAGTTAAATCTTGGGCGTCCACTGTCACACAACTTTCCTTTTCTCAGGAACCCCTGACACCGGAAACGAATCGCCGTCCGCTTTCTCCAGTAACACATATATCAACGCCATCAGAGAAACAGTGGCTCAATGGGTCTGCATCAGCCCATCTACCTGACTCAGGTAGTCTGTATCCACCATTCCAGATCAGCTACGACATAGATCCAGATACCATTGATGATGATGACGAACCAGTCGAAAAGCCTATACCCACCAGATCCTTCCCGATACGCTCTCGTGGCGTACAAGTGAATGGCGGATGCTCGTGCTCGATGGCATTATCTCAGTCCCGTCATATCGGCCAATTCGGTGCCACGCTCCATCCTCCCCCTCTCACGAACAGTGATCTGCGTTCTGATTCCTCCTCCTTTTCTTCTGAATCGTTAACCTCACGTATCGCTATCCTTTTGGAGCGACTCTCTCAACTCTTCACCAAGCTTTCCCAAGCGGATGCTCTTACACTTACCAATCGTCTCAAACGTCAGCACTTGTACCACAACCCTGGTGACGTCAAGCACCTCTCGCGTTCGACTGTGAACCAGATACTCGCTGAGGCTACCGCTTTGAGATCTCAGTTCCGAGTATTGTTGGAAGACGAAAAGGTGGTAACTGTGTGTACGAGGAAGGAGGTCCGGGCACTGTTCAGGTTGACGAGAGAAATGTTGCAGAGATGGGAAGGATGAGGGTCGTGCTGAATGACGTGATTCTGGATCCGAGCGAAGCGCCGGGTGTGAGCGAGGCCGCGATGGATCCAAGCAAGAGAGAGGAAAATGGTTTTGGAACTGGTTCAAAAGACGGGTGGGACGCGTTGAACTGGATAGGGCCGTTATCCAAATTCTTTTCGCATGGCTCTAGGACGGAGAGGCACGCGCATCAGACTGGGCTGGACGATAACTTGCATACCGGGCCCACGGTTACAAGGTCCACCAGCAACCGCAGTGGTGTATCAGGGACGATGAGTAGTTTGGGTGTCACAGGAGGGGTGGGATGCGCAAGTCGGCCGCGGACGATAACGGTTCCTAAAAACGCACCAGCGCTGGCTGCCATCGCCACGACCGTGAACGTCGAATTTTCGGGCGCGGGAATGAAGGGCAAGTCGGTCACGAATACGTTTTCGAGCAGCGCCGTTCCTGTGCCTGTAACACTTTCGGTTTCCCAGGCGGAGCACCATAATTCTGATTCGCAGCTGCAGGGTACTGTTCCTGGTGCGGGGGGAGGGTCGAAGAACGTCATGGACATTTTTGCGGGTGCTCCGATGCGGAATTCAGGTGTGATGTTGGAACCTGATCCGTGGATTGTGTTGCCAAAGGTACCGAGGAAGGTTAGGTCGTCTGTTCTCCAAGCAAACGGATCGGGAAGATCTACACCCGTTCCTCCTACTTCAGAGAGCACCGCGGAGCCTGTAGAAGAGGGACAAGGGATGGGTGGGATCATGGGTGGATTGGCTGGACTCTCGAGATACGTCGATGCGGTCATTGATCCCGTGTTTGGTCATGCACCAGGGCAGACTGCCTACCTACCTACGATGCCGCCGCCTATAACCAGCCAAGGTCACCAACGCAACGTTTCAAGCGAGAATCCAGGTCAATCTGGCGAGTGGATGAGTCGACCGCGTCTCCGGCGTGGGTTGTCTGATTCCTCGATCCATTCCACATTTGCTAGCCAAGCAGGCAATGAGGAACGGCCACACCGTCGGTCACCGTTAGCTCCAACGGCGGCGACCTTGATGGCTGGGCTGGGTCCGAACAGACAGGCCCGGTTCCCTGTCGCGTGGCCTGATAGGCAATCGGTGTTGCAGGCGCTCAGCAGGACCGTGCAGAATTTTAGGTTGGGACAAGGTGTGGGGAACGGTGACAAGGCGGTATCGCCGTCCTCATCGTCTGCGGATACGAGTGGTAGTGGGGCTTCAGTTGGGTCACAGCCTCGATCGTCGGCCGAGCAAGGAAAGTCGAGCGCGGGCGGGGAGAGTAAGGGGGTCAAGGCCAAGTCGGGTGGAAGAACTGGCGATCCTCCGCGCAGGGGCGTGAAAATCAAGCCGCATCCTTCGGCTTTGATGAGTTCGGGGGTGCCGTATTATGCGAATACGGTATCGGGCGCGATGGGTGCTGCGGCTCTTCTCAATTCGTTGCCTGGGCCTGCGAGCCTGCGGGATCCGTTCGTATGGGAGGCGTGATGTATCTATGGTTTTGATTTCAGGCAGATCTAGGGGTTATTGATATAGTTACATGATATTGATAGATATCTCGACCTTGGGTTGCTTATTTACATAACTGCGGAAATATACCCAACATCGAAATGGGCTACAGGGTAACAATTACACCGCTGACAGTTGTTGATTTAAGCTCGCCCAGCCCCTAACCTAGTGCAAGGTAATGTCGCATTCATGCCCTAAGTTATGCCCTGACATTGTTCTTACTAGTGCTATTCTTTCATTTCCAGTCGTTTCATCTACGACTTGTCCAGTTACTTGGCTAAATCAGGGGTGCGTTGTCATTCCACCCGCCCAAAGATATCGTCTGGCGTCGACTCGTGGTTATTGCTGATGATGTTATCTTCTTATATGTCTTTTGTGATGGCGCACTCGACTATCAAGCTGACGGAGGTTTGGTTTCCATTTGGATGACTCGCGAAGGGACAAACTATATACGGCGAGCATTGGGAGAATGGCTGGTGGGTATACACTGATCTTGAAGCGATAGACCCTACAGAAAGAATTGCACCTTCAATCAATTGTGCTGGGGGGCAGTGGGGAGTATCACCATAAGAACGTGACGGCAGGGGCTGATGTGATGGTGCTGCCGTCCATATAACCAGTAGCACCCGCGATAATGGACCCAACTAGTAACCCAATAATGATGCTGATATTCTTCCTAAAGGGTGATCCAAAAATCTCAGTGAGGATAATAGAAAGGAATGACAAGAATCTAAGACCGATGAATTGAGGAGCGCCCCATCTAGAAAGCCAATTCATTACTATAGCAGCACGGGATAAAAGGAAAAGCTGACGTACGGCGCCGCATGCGGAGCATTGACGTTAGGACAGAGAGAATAGGGCCCAGATGTCGGTCTCGTCTCGCAAGTGTTTGATCCGCCGCCCCAGTTTGGGATACCCGTGGAACCGATGAGGGAGGCGCCGATTATCAGAACCACAGTGCCTAGCAAAACGTTAACCTAATTCTTCAAATCTACTTGGTTTACTCGCCGGTCACAAGGGGAGGAAATATCCTATTCAGCACTCGAGGCGAGCAAAATGCCAAGAATATTTGAAGAAAGGCACAGATGAGAGCGGTTCCTGCGAATGACCTTTAGAGCGCTCCATGATTAGTAGCCAAGCTCACCCAACAACATCCCAAATGCGTCCGGACACGCACCGCGAGTCGGCGTTCCATTGACGGTAGTCGTGGGACACATTCCATCGCTGTACATCGCGTCGAAAATCTATCATTACGCGCGTTGCCTCTCACTAAGTTATGCACACCCGAACATGCAAGATTGACTTACCGCGTTCGCGGTTCCCAACGTTGCAAAGCTTGTCCCCACCACGCTTATCAGTCCTGTTCCAAGATAATATCCTCGAAACAAGGGTATCCTAGCTATCTGCACTAAGCTCATGATGCCTGTACGACCCAGAGTTAAAGAGCACGTTATGAAAGGGCCACTACGTACCACAGCCGATGAGGGAGGAGGAGATCAAGTACGCAGAGGTCCCGCTATCCAGGTGAAGTATTGATGCAAAGGATATGGGGGGCGTGAAGATCCCTGCGAGCATGGCAAGTGCCTGCTGAAGTCCACACGTTATCGCGAGCAGGAGCGGAATCTCGTCGTCGACTGCGTAGAAGGGCGGCGGGCGTCTGTTATTTTGATGCAGAAATGGCAGAGAGGGTGTGCATAGCCTATATTGCAGTGAGTTAATTTGCAAAAGCTCATGCTCCTATGTACCACGCGTAGTCGTAGCCTCCCAGCCAGCCTTTCCGGGTAGTGAGTTTCTGTTTGTACGCTTGGGCTTTTTGTTGGAATGGCATAATCATCGTTGGGGAGGTAGATGCCATTGTGGCGAATGCGGAGAGAAAGGACGACCTTATCTGCCCTCGTGAAACGTCAGGTAGAGAAAGTTACTGCAGAGGGAAGCATACGCATGTGCTCAACCAGTCCGAATAGGAAACCTCATGTGGATGTGAGCATCAAGCCTGTCGAACCGTGAACGACATGTTCCAGCAAAGGACAAGTTTCACGTGCGGAAGGTCCTCTCCATCACGAAGCAGCTACATGCCGACCGAAAAGCACATGGAAATCAAGATGGAGAACGGTGATTTAGACGGAGCATCGGGAAAGTCCCATCGTATTCGAAAGATCCTCCAGTTCATCCAAGTCATCCTGATTTGGAAGAGGCGAAACACCTCGAGGTTAGCCAGCCAAATGGCCCAGGTACCTGTCCATTCGACTTGATGGACGGATGCGATGCGCGAGGTGGTAACCGACGTGACTTAAAGAACGTCACACGAGCAGTGGATATCCCTGAATCCATACAAACGTGGACGGGTGATGGATTATATGGACATGGACCCGTCTGAGATGGATACGGTCGTAGATACGATAGATTCCGTATCAACGGCTGGCTGGCTTCGTTATCTGCATAATCAATGTTTCAACATCTATGCAGTTCCATTTCCACTGTCAGACCATTTAACGATCCTTTGAAAGTCTTGGTGCAGTACGCATTTGTGAAGTTGAACATTTCTGAAATCAATAATTGGACTGGTTCCGTTTCGTCAGCTTCATTTAGATCCTCAAGTGGCGATTGAGCAGTGGTAAGCTGGTGTGACGGAGGTAAATGATGATGAACACGATGGTCTTTGTGCAGAGTCCGAGGTCCCATATGGATCGGTAGAGTCTTCCTCATTACAGACCACGGGCATAGATGCATCTTGACTCGGTGGCCCCGTTTCGCGCACCACTACCATGTGACCTGAGTTTTCACTTTAAACGCTCCATTGCAGTGCCCTGGAGGGTTTGCCGAATATACGACGAACCTGACTACTGAATTGATCATTTGACCCCTGCAATTCTTGCCTCGCGGCCAAATATGTCTTCAAGACTTACATAAGCCATGGTCATTAAAGCTGATATTCAAGGCTTAAATTCTCGGCGTAGCGACATTAAACAAGACGTCAAAACACAATGTTGGCATATTATTCTGATTAACTAACCCTATCCATCCAGTCAGTACTACCTTGTGTACTTCGAACAGCGTGGTGTAAGTGCAAGTGGAGCGATACACAAAAATTAGGCCAACGGTGGTCCATGGTGCTGGTGGCCGTGGTGGTGGTGGTGGTTGTGCTCGGGATGGTGCACCGGTTTGGGGTGGTGCTCGTGGTGGTGCACTGGTTTGGGATGGTGGTGGTGGTGCACCGGTTCAGGGTGGTGATGCTCATCGTCGCGCTTCACGACACCGGGACCATGGTGGCCGTGGTGGTGGTGGTGGTGCTCGGGATGATGTACTGGTTTGGGGTGGTGGTGCCCGGGGTGGTGCACTGGTTTGGGATGGTGGTGGTGGTGCACCGGTTCAGGGTGGTGACGCTCGTCGTCGCGCTTCACGACACCGGGACCATGGTGGCCGTGGTGGCCGTGGTGGCCGTGGTGGTGCTCGGGATGATGTACTGGTTTGGGGTGGTGGTGCCCGGGGTGGTGCACTGGTTTGGGATGGTGGTGGTGGTGCACCGGTTCAGGGTGGTGACGCTCGTCGTCGCGCTTCACGACACCGGGACCATGGTGGCCGTGGTGGCCGTGGTGGTGCTCAGGATGGTGCACCGGTTTGGGGTGGTGCTCGGGGTGGTGCACTGGTTTGGGATGGTGGTGGTGGTGCGCCGGTTCGGGGTGGTGATGCTCGTCGTCGCGCCTCACGACACCGGGACCATGGTGGCCGTGGTGGTGGTGGTGGTTGTGCTCGGGATGATGCACTGGTTTGGGGTGGTGGTGGTGGTGCACCGGTTCAGGGTGGTGGTGGTGGTGTGGTTTTCCGAGGGATGTATCAACTGCAGGTGCGCTGAGCACGACCGCTGCAGAGACTAACGCGACAAAAGCGGCGGAGAAAAACAGTTTCATCGTGACCTGAAAAACGGTTTAAGATACCAAATCGAGCGCTATGAAGTAGAAGCAGATGCTTACAGTAGTTGAAGTCGGTGAAGACTGATATTGAACATCGTCGTCCGCTATGCTTTATATATGCATTGCCAACATGGCCAATGCCAACTTCAGTCATCAACGGTCATGGCTTTTGTGGTTGAAAGCTTGAACGATGTGTCCCTTTGCGAAAGCTAGCGGTTTAGGTCCAGGAACCGTCAACGTTCGCGTATTCGCGGTACCCGTTTTTTCTTTCCGTTGTGTACCGATTACGGCTACCCCTCTGCTGCGGACCCTTGTTCTGCTCACGGTTCACAGCAATCCTTCCATTAGCAATACGCGTGTGTGGCGGATAGATAGGTACGTCTCCGCATATAACTCTTTTGTCCTCGACGTGTCTTCGCTGGGAGGCTACATCGCCTTTCTAAAAATAAGAATTGCAGAAGGGATTTCCTCGGCTGCTGGATCGGTCCTGTCGCTAGCTGATGCGATCAGGTACCTTAATAAATCCTCCGAAATTACAGGAACCGTCACTGACAGGAGATTGACGTGGCCAGCTCACCGCAGCACCGCAGCACCAGGCACCGGGCGAAAATAGAGATCATCCGAGTGTCAAGGACAAGTCGAAGCCAATCATGTGAACAAACGACCTTTCAATACTGTCAATCATTCATGTGTCGGACCATGCAAATAAATCACCTTTCAATGCTTGTGATCTTTTCCATTACACCTTCTTTGTATAGACTCTCACGTAAGTGTTTTGTGTTTCGAAGGAGCCTACGCATTGAGTACGTAGAAGGCGATCCAAAATATGATCTGACAATTAAGAGAACGGTGGGAAGTGACACAGATATATCAGGGGTCCTGAGATCGTCAACTTTCTTTCTTGAATTCCCACGCGAGGGTGCGCAGTCTGCGAGATGATCGTGGTCTATTGATTGATCCGGTTCTGGCTCCGTTAAATGTTGACGATCTTGATCTGTAAGTCCAAGCCCCTCCAATGTTGTCAGAAGGCTGGTAACCCTTCTTCGGTAATGCATGCCTAGCGGAGATTAGCAGTTTAGTGTTACAAAAAATATGTTGGAATATTTACAATGCGTTGGCCACTTTGAGCATCGCGTCGGGAAAAGCCGATATTCGCTTGACACTTTTTATAGACGCAAGACTTGATATCTGGTGCAAAGTTACAAAAGTCTCGAGGTATGCCTTTTGCGAAATTAAACGTTCAAAACTTGGATTGCATGGGCACAGCATTTATGGTATGGTAGAATGTCGCTATTCGTGACACAAATCCGTTCATCTTAAAGGAAAACGGGCTAAGGATTCTTTTCTTCCTGGCTCGTCATGTCAGCCACGGCAACCTCGTCGTCAGCTACGGTTTCCTCTTCTTCAGGAGCCTCCGGGGGTAAAACCAAATTCAAAATACAAGCCACCACACCAGAGCAAAGGACTAATTATCATATGTACCACATTTAGCTCCCACTCCACGAGAACGTAAATACACTTACACGGTGTACTCAGCACGATTGTGATCGAATCAAAAAACCCACGGAGCCCGGAATTCGGATGCTTCACACCATCAAACAGGTGTATAAATATGCCAGGCACCAACAGATCCCCAAACCCAACTGAGAGCGCGGCGCCGAGCACGAACCGTTCTCTTCTCGAAAACCCGTTGAGCGATATGACACGCACGCCGGACACGGCCACGCTCGCGAACAAGAACGTCGTTACACCGCCCAGGACGGGATTCGGTATGGCGAGGAAGACGCCGGACAGTTTGCCGAGGATGCCGAACAGAATAAGGAAGAAGCAGCACCATCGGCCTGCGGTGCGGTTGGCGCAACGCGTGATGGCTATGACACCGTTATTCTGGCACAAGTCTTGTGTTGAGTCAGAGGCGCAAACGTGGCGAAAAGAATGCTGACCTGGGCGAACACGGAAAGAGGGGTGACGGTGAATAGGGCGGAGACGAAGCCGCCTATGCCATCAGCCTGATACGTCGTTGGAGTCAAGAAAGGTATTACATGAGTCAAGAGAACGCACGAGGATGCCACCTTGGATACGGGAATCAAAATCTAGCCCTTCGACGGGCAGCCTTGACACTTCTGCCGAGGCAGTGATATCACCGATGGCTTCCATCGCCAGAGAGACTGGCATCTCCAGTTCAGTGGACACAAATTGAAGAAGAGGGACAAAAGGACAAACTGTATACGGCGAGCATTGGGAGAATGGCCGGTGGGTATACTCTGATCTTGAAACGGTGGACCCTACAGTCACAGTTAGGAGGCCTGCCATAGATTGTGGTGGTGGAAAACGTTACCATAGAAATGTGATAGCAGGCGCAGAGGTGATGGTACTGCGGTCCATATAACCGGCTGCACCGGCGACGATACATCCGACCAATAACCCAATAATGACACTGATATTTTTCATAAATGGCGATCCAAACATTTCAGTTAATATAATGGAAACGAATGACAAGAATCCAAGCCCGATGAATTGAGGCGATCCCCACCTGCGAAGAGTTGCGTTAGTGGTTATTGCCACAAGGGATCGAAAAGCAAAAATGAACGTACAGTGCCGCATGAGGAGCACCGACGTTTGGGCACACAGAAAAGATACCAGACGTCGGTCTCGTCTGACAGCTGTTTGATCCGCCTCCCCAGTTTGGAATACCAGAGGTACCCACGAGGGATGCGCCAATCATCAGAACCACAGTACCTATCAAATGTCGACATCACCCATCTCCCAAAACATGCATTAGTAGCCTACCCACCGGTTACGATCGGAGGAAATATTTTCTTCAACACCCGAGGCGAACAAAACGACAGGAATATCTCAAGAAAGGAACAGATAAGCGCGGTTCCTGCAGATGGAGCGATTGTAGGTGAGCGGAAGCATACGGACCATCAACTGGACAAGCTCACCTAACAACATGCCGTACGCGTCCGGACACGGACCACGAGAGGTCGTTCCGTCTACGGTAGTCGTGGGACACGTTCCATCGTTATACATCGCGTCGAAAATCTTCCGCCAAGTTATCAACATGACGGCCGAGCACGGAAGGTCGACCGTGACTTACCGCATTTGCGGTGCTCAACGTTGCAAAGCTCGTCCCCACCACGCTTATCAGCCCCGTTCCCAGATGGTACCCTCTAAACAAGGGTATCCTGGACATCTGCACTAGACTTAGGATCCCTTTAGGGTATCCCGAGTTGTGCCAGTCAGCGCGGAGGTCGAGGACGTCGATGTGGGGCTGTACATACCACAACCGATGAGAGAGGCGGAGATCAGGTAGGAAGAGGTGGCACTGTCGAGGTTGAGCGCTGATGCAAAGATGATGGGCGGGGTGATGAGCCCTGCGAGCATGGCGAGAGCATGTTGAAGTCCGCATGTGATCGCGAGGAGGATAGGCAGTTCCTGGTCAAGTGCGTAGAAGGGCGGCTGGCGGTTGGTCTTTTGGTACAGAAACGGCAGGGAGGGAGTGCATAGCCTGTGCATACTGGGTGGGACGACAGAACATTTGGACTGTTCGTGAGGGGGACGTACCATCCGTAGTCGTACTCTCCAAACCAGCCCTGCCTAGTGGTGAGTTTCTCCTTGTACATTTGAGTTCGTGAGGAGGAGGCCATGATCCAAGTAGGAGGTTATCTCAGGCTGTGGCCTGTCCTTCTTTTCAGCCTAGGTCGCCGATATTGACCGCTTATCATTGAAGGGTTTGATTACTATCCCAGCTGGCACATGGTCGTTGTTTACATAATCGATAGCATCCTGAGGGGGTTTTTTTTTTTTTTCGCATAGAAAATCCATTGATAGGATGAGAGAGCGAATGTCCTACAATTTACACTACGCCAATACCATCAAAGAAAAAGAAAACATAACAAAAAAGACAACATAACAAGTTGACACACAACTAATAGCAAAACCAACTATTCAAAATCAATATCATGAAAGGAACCAGCTGTAGGATTATCTTTCAAAAATTTGATAACAAGTAAATGATTATTCAGTTGAGACAAAAGAAAATGTAATTGTTACAGTTCCTTCTCGTTTCGTCTTCCTGTTTCCATGTATTGTTTCATATCCATCATTTCTCCTTAACTGCACACCATACTACCTGGACGCTATCTCCTTTCATAGCTACCTTCACATTTCCTTTCTTAGGTAGTCATTGCCTCATTTCCTTTATAGTTTCCTTTGTTCCCTAATTGTATATAAACCCCATGTACTGTAGAGTAACTCCAGTTCCAACTTAGACAAGTTTTGCTCTCAACAACAATCAACTTCAGCACTCTTCTCTCTCATCATTCTCCAAGGCCTTTGTCATTGTTTGACTTAGCACCCAGACCTTTGTCCAGTGACTGGGAGTGGACCGAGACTCTGCTTGTCACTGTTGACTTAGAACGAATCACGATGAGGGCATTGTCCGTAACACAAGTTGGAACTCAGGAACCGCTCAGTGCATCGTCACTAGCCAGACACCATTGATACCAGGAACTCCCAGATCAGACCCCCGAACGACTCGGTTCGTTACAGACAGAAGTACTACCTTAATCGGAGAGAAGTCTACTTTCCTACAACACACAAGGTCTGGTGCTATGTTTCAGGAACAAAGAGAAAGAACCTACCGGTCTCGGAGGAACTCTTTGAAGGAGAATACCAGGAAGGAGACCCTAACAAAGAATTACCAGGAGAAATTTGGATTCACTGGTATAACGAAACGAATGAGGAAAACAATCAGTTATTCCTAGCCCCAAACACCAAACCTGAACTCACCTGGTGGCACAAGTTTCGAGTCTATGAAGAACTTGGAGATTTCACCTTCCTTGCACTAGACAAAGAGACACTAGCCAGGTGGAACAAATACAAAGAACAACAACAGATCGAGATAGATCCCTTTGGAGATGAATCAAAACAAGGAGAAAGCTCAAAACAAGGCACAGAATCGAAACACAAACCTGGAACACAGGACCTGAAACCTGAAACACCCAAACCGGAACCAAAGAAAGACATGTCAGAAGACAAGGAAACATCCTCAAAAGGGATAAAGGGAATCTCAATTAAGGAATTTAAAGGACAGCGCTCTAAGGTGAAACATTTCATCAACACATTTGATGACGTATTTGATCTTGATGAAGGGCACTTTGAAACATCGAAAAAGCGAATCAAATATGTTCTCCTTCACCTAGGGGAAGAACTAGACGATTGGAAAGCCAATCTTTGAGGAGAATTAGAAGCAGCAGAAGTGACCAAAGGAAAATCAGCAGAAAGCGCATATACACTTTCTTGGGATAATTACCCCAGCTTCAGACGACAATTCTTGAGTGACTGGGGAGAATCTGATAGCGCAGACAGGACCCTGAATGATCTAGATAAGGTCAAAGTGGGCGGAGACATTGACATCCCTGCTTATATTCAGAAATTCCAATTGCTCATACATCCACCAGAATTACAGGATTCATGGCACAATGCATTTACTTCTGTAAAGGACTCCCTGCATCAGTAGCAGCAAAGATCATTGAAAACCCTGCAGTTGTCAGCATGGAATCAGCTTATAATGCTGCAGAATGCCTGCACAATGCTTGGGAGACCATGAAATTGATGAACCAATCATCCGGATCAGGAGACACAAAGGGGCGTTTTAAATTCAACCGAAAGCCCTCTGCATCAGGATCAAGGGGAATCAATGCTGTGAGCACAGGACGTCTTTCAGATGCCCAAAAGGAGGAATACCGAAAGACCGGCAAGTGTTTCAGATGTGGAACACAGGGACACATATCCAGGGACTGCCCAAACAAGGGGAATACCCAAACACCATCCTACAAGTCCTCCTCCCCACAGAATCGCTCAATCAGAGCAGTAGAGGAAACAACCTCAGATGAATCAGCTGTCCAACGCATTAGGGTGCTGCTAAAAGAACTCCCTGATGAGGAACGTGAAACTACCCTCCAGGAACTTGAATCCAAGGGTTTTTAAGAAGGAGACGCCAGAAAGTGGTTGACGCCTCCAGTACCACTGAACAGTTAGCACTCGACTCTGTAATTGTAAATTCAAATAATAACAAACAAATTTCCATTACTGTGCAAATGACCCATAAACCCACTAAAATATCAGCTCTTATTGATTGTGGAGCAGAAGGAAACTTCATTGATGAACGAATATCAAAAGATCTACCTAAGGAACCCTTAAAACAACCGATTAGAGTCAAGAACACTGACGGGACAATCAATCAGAATGGATTAATCACTCATCGCACTTGCCTCACCTACTCTATTGAAGGAAAGACATACAACAACTGGCTATGGATCACCAATCTGGGAGACCAGGAGATAATCTTTGGAATACCATGGTTAGAACAGCATAATCCTACAATCGATTGGCAAAAGAAAACCCTCCAAATGGACAAGGATTCAGAAGATACCAAACCTATTTGGCGCATGGCATTAGACAACCAACAATGGGGAGAAGACGAATATTGGATCAGGGTGAAAACATTGGCATCACAGGCACTTGAACATCAAGCAAAAAGAGATGAAGTGCCCATAGTTCTACCTTCTGAATACATGCCTTGGCATGCCACCTTTGAAAAGAAAGCATCAGAGCGTTTTCCATCTTCTCACCCATGGGATCATGCAATCGAACTCAAAACAGGATTCACACCAAAAGTCAACACAATCTACCCGTTATCACTAAAAGAACAGTCAAACCTTGATGAATGGATTAAGGAACAACTCGATAAAGGATACATTTGACTGTCTAAATCACCACAAGCATCGCCATTTTTCTTCATCTCTAAGAAGGAAAGCAGCGCACTTCAGCCTTGCCAAGATTACCAATACCTGAATGAGTGGACAATTAAGAACACCTACCCATTACCCTTAGTCTCCGATTTAATGACAAAGTTAGAAGGCGCAAATTACTTTACCAAACTTGATCTGTGCTGGGGATACAACAACGTCCAAATCAAAGAAGGTGACGAATGGAAAGTGGCGTTCATAACCAATTGAGGATTGTACGAACCAACAGTCATGTTCTTTGGTCTTTGCAACTCCCCATCAACATTCCAAATGATGATGAACAAATATTTCCAGGATATGATAAATGAAGGATGGCTTGTCATTTACATGGATGACATCTTGATCTGTGCAAAAACAAAGGAAGAAATGCGAGAGCGTACAGAACACGTTTGAATTGCCTACAGGAAAATGACTTATTCTTGAAACTTGAGAAGTGCAAATTTTGCGTTCAAGAAGTTGAATTTCTTGGCATGATCATTACACCTGGACACATTCAAATGGATCCAGTTAAACTGGCAGGAATTCGTGATTGGCCAACACCAATGAAAGTTAAACAAGTCAGATCCTTCCTTGGATTCGGAAACTTCTATCAGAGGTTTATTGGCAACTTTGCCACCATAGCAAAACCATTGACAGATCTAACAAAGAAAGGTTTACTCTTTGACTGGACAACCACTTGTCAGACAGCATTTGAGGAGCTTAAAAACAAGTTCTCCTCCATGCCCATTTTATGCATGCCTGACCTGTTATGAGCTCACGCCCAACAACACTAACCCACCGTCCTTTAGGACACAGACCCACAGGCCTCGTCGAGCAGGGGAGAGAAGGGGGAGGGAAGGAAGGTATATTGTACTATAGACAGAGTCTTACATGGGCGTAAGAGAAACCATCTTAAGTCTGGGGCGACTCAAGACACTTGCACTACTTATATACTATTCTACCAAGACCCTTGCCACTGCCTAGAACCCCCAGCACTCCACAGCATTCATACTCCTTATTGTCTTTGTATGAGCGCTGCCTCCACGCTGTCACCGTTGCTATGCTTCTTGGGCGCAGCCGCTGTAATGCCATCCTCTGGACCAGTCCGGGTTGCTCTAGACCTTATAACTATAAGGGGCTATATCCTTAAAGCCTCCTTGTCTCCATAGGCTGTGTTGCAATCCCATATGTCCATATGCGCTGCCACTGCTGCTTCCTGATGCGTGATGACATGATCCCTGATGCGTTGATGCCGACGTCGATCAATGATGCCATCAAGGGCGCGATCCTCTTGCCTAATCCGGCTGTCCTTCCTAGTATAGTGTATGGCCGCCTTGTATGGCCATCGTCCTGTTCCATAGTGAGCGCTCCCATGCGCTAACCCACGCGAAGTGTTCCCAGGCTCCCTCCTAAGGCTCCTGGCCTGTATAAAGACTGTGGTAGTGGTCCCAGACCACTGATAGATAGATTGAAAATGTAATGCCGATTTTCATGATCGTAACATTACCTCTTCCCCAAGATTCCTCGTCCCGAGGAATCCAATGCGTGGCTATGTCCTGCCACTGCGATGCTAATCTTGATTTTCTAAAAGAACCCATATCCCAATATGAAGATTCCTGGTCGTCCACCAAGTTCGCTATTTGTTTTTTGAGTTTTGATACTCCAGTTCTCTACTGGACGTCCTGTAATTTGACAAAATATTGATCCTCCTTTTGACAATGATTTAATCCTTGGCATCCTGCCGACTACAATCCTTTTTGCCTTCCTGAGCGATCCTTCCTAAGTGCCTACGCTTTAGGCTCCCTTGTTACAGACTTTAATATTTGCTTTTGATAATCCAGCGCATTACTGGAATCCTCTGCGCTTCTTATCCTGCGCCTGATTTATGTTCTTGCTTTTGATGACCCAGCGCCTTACTGGGGTTCTTTGCGTCCAGAAAAATGAAAAGGTCCCAAAATTTTTATTTTCCCTTTCAGGTCATTGTTTCTGAGGAAGAGCCCCGAGCCCTTGTCATTCCGCAGCTACTCTGGATAGACTCCTCAGGTGCTCACGATCCGTTCGCACCCTTCAGGTCTCCTTCGTCCTGCCTCCATTCTGTCGGTCTCCGTTCACCTCCTCTACCTCTTCCCCAAGATTTCGCGTCCCGAGAAATCCGCAGGTTACTTGGGAGTGGAGACTTCCAGGCGACACGACCAAGTGACCTGCCCCTGGCGAGAGCGAATAACATAGGGGGGTAAAAAAAAAATTTCCCATTTTCTGACGTTCTGTAGCTATTTTGTTGTAAGGTTGCAACCCTTATATCCCGTCGACTCGTCCTGCCGACTACTTTTCATGAAACAACCTCTTCCCCAGGCTGCCCCCTAGGCTAAATTCCCTGTATAGCTCCAGTACTTGTTCCTTTAGAGTCCCTGATGTCCATGTATTCGTCATATAATATCTGAACCTAAGTAGACTGAACCCTTCTGGAACCGCAATTTGTTTCAGCAGGTTGCTACTGCTATCAGAATATCCTCACATCCCTATCCAAGGGAGTGTCATCGCTTATGACTCCATGAACTTCTGGTATTGACGATGCTTTTGTTTATCCAGCGCCTTACTGGAGTCCTCTACGCATTTTTTACAGTGGTTGGCTTCCACTCTTCTGTACTCCTTTCGGTTTTGATTGGGTTTGTTGAATGTCATCTCCTTTTTCCTGTAATCCTTCTGATCTAATCATTGGGGTATGACATTATACAAGAAGAGCATTGTTTACGCTCCCATCCTATGTTTCCAGATCTGTTTGCTGATTCAAAATAACCAGCCATTCTCCTATTTGCGCCGCATAATTTAACCGGCCCCCAAATATTCCTCTTTATCATTTAATCTTTTCAATGCAGTTGATTCTGCATTAGTGATTTTTCCCTGGCGTCCACTATTCCAAAGCGGTCTTTCTGGCACCTGCATTTCCATGGCTAGACCTTTTTACGAGATGCCCGGCTCGAGTTCTGAACATAGTCTGACAAGGGTATGCCAGTCCTGTTGATTAAGAGTAATAAAATTCCACCAAAGACGCAAGTGACAATGATCTCATGCGATGCTTTTGTACTGTTGTCAATGATGGCGAGATTTCCATCATTCGTCCTTCGTTGATGGCATAGATAACCGCTTTTGATATCCCAGCGCCTTACTGGACGATCATCGCTTGGTACAATAGACCTGATTCCTAATCAAGGATTCCATCTAGAACCTTCTTTGCTTAATCGAGTAGAGACCTTGTTTAATGTCGCGCTCCAACGACAGTTGTTACTTTGTCACCCTGATAATCCGTCCGCTGGGTCGTGATTAATATTCCTTTGGGCAACTAGTCAGAACTTTATTTAACGTCGCGCTCCTACGACGCTTGGGCAATTCCCCATCTGGGATTGCTTCCTTTTGACACGTGCCTGCATATATGGATCAGGTCGTTTCCCATAGTCCATTAACAGAGGCTGGACATTCAACGGCGTGTCAAACAGTTGTTGCCGGATTTCGGATTTCGGATCCATGTCGTATAACAGCCCCTCCAGGGTCTGTCTATCTTTTTCCATTTGGGCGAGCTCTTTTCTCAACCCATTTCTGGTATCGCTGTTCGTCCCAGCACTGCCTGAGAAGTTCCTCCCAAGCTTCCTTTTGTGGTCTTTTCATGACATTGGGCGCCCACATTCCAAATGTATCCCTGCCGTTCTGATAACTGTTCGGCTAGATCATTCCTATTGCAGTCTTTCTGATGGCGCTAGCATTCCATTGATCCTAGATCATTGCGCTCCTGATCTGCGCGCAATCCTATCGATGATTTCTTAATTCAGGGTCATCTTCCCCTGGCGTGTGACATATGCCTCGTTTGATACTGCAGCTGGCCTCTGCCCTTGCGATTGACTATCGCGTGGTTGATGTTCTTTGTGGCCTCCATCCTTCCATAACGAGTGTGATGAATTAACTACCCATTTGTTCGAGCGGTCGGCATCCGCTTTCCTTCCCAGGATCTTCAATTAATTCCGGGCGCTCCACCGGCAATCAATCTCTTCTTCCAGCTTTCGTAATTCCAAAAATATCTTCAGGAGAGGTATCGCTTCCTTGGCCGTGCTTCATAAATCCCATGCGCTATCATATCCCTTGTCCCTCCTGGTCCTAACACCAGGAATGGTAAGCCCTGACATGGGCGCCCCATGATTGTGTGTCGATTTGGTCAATGGCGATTGCCTGAGTGATTTTACTTTGCACTCTTTGCGCCCATATTTCCATTTTCGACCAATACTAAGTTATCTCGTTTTAACCTAGTTTCTAAAAGGGATTTTGCATATCTATATTGTTGCCAAGTTTATTGTCACAGCGAGTTACCAAGATCCTGGATCTCAAGTAGAGATTTTGTCGACTCTTCTTCAATATCCGCGCTTCCCAACACAGATATGGAGCAATGTGGTCAATAACGCACCCACACTTGCTTGTTCGATTTAATTCCACCAACTGACCTAATGACATGGTGCCTGGGGCTTCACTCAGATGTCCTCGTGCTCAGATCGTTAGATCCAATACGTAATTGGTATTCTGAGACTGTTCTCCTTGATACACGGCATGCCAAAAGATTGCCTTCACCCGTTCCTTGGGTTTTTCCGAGACAAACGGTATAGTCTGCTGACCAGTGCCTGCCCGCACTTTCAATCACACAGCGCTATTCTCGTCCGAATGCCTTTTTGTTGCCAGTAAGCAGATACGCTAGTAGTCAGTGACAACAGTCAACTGAGACTATCTGTTGTTGGAGTCGAAGTCGCCTAGATCCTCGAGAGCTGCTCTGTGGCCATGTGTTGTGACATGCACAGAGGTCAGACGGGCAGACTTGAAGGACCTGTCAACACTGTACACAGTGATGACGGTAAGAGATAATTTTTGAAAGGGTTGTCGACGTCGTGAGTGATGATGAGCAAGGTGTGCTCGATGCTGTTGTCGACGATGACGAGGAGTGTGGTAATAGAGACTTAAGATTATGTTATGAGCTCACGCCCAACAACACTAACCCACCGTCCTTTAGGACACAGACCCACAGGCCTCATCGAGCAGGGGAGAGAAGGGGGAGGGAAGGAAGGTATATTGTACTATAGACAGAGTCTTACATGGGCGTAAGAGAAACCATCTTAAGTCTGGGGCGACTCAAGACACTTGCACTACTTATATACTATTCTACCAAGACCCTTGCCACTGCCTAGAACCCCCAGCGCTCCACAGCATTCATACTCCTTATTGTCTTTGTATGAGCGCTGCCTCCACGCTGTCACCGTTGCTATGCTTCTTGGGCGCAGCCGCTGTAATGCCATCCTCTGGACCAGTCCGGGTTGCTCTAGACCTTATAACTATAAGGGGCTATATCCTTAAAGCCTCCTTGTCTCCATAGGCTGTGTTGCAATCCCATATGTCCATATGCGCTGCCACTGCTGCTTCCTGATGCGTGATGACATGATCCCTGATGCGTTGATGCCGACGTCGATCAATGATGCCATCAAGGGCGCGATCCTCTTGCCTAATCCGGCTGTCCTTCCTAGTATAGTGTATGGCCGCCTTGTATGGCCATCGTCCTGTTCCATAGTGAGCGCTCCCATGCGCTAACCCACGCGAAGTGTTCCCAGGCTCCCTCCTAAGGCTCCTGGCCTGTATAAAGACTGTGGTAGTGGTCCCAGACCACTGATAGATAGATTGAAAATGTAATGCCGATTTTCATGATCGTAACATGACCCCACTTGACCATTCATTCTTCAAATGGACATCTCGAACAAAGCTACTGGAGCAGTGCTTAAACAAGCGGATACAGCTGGAACACTTCATCCATGTGGATTTATTTCGCATGCCTTGACACTTACAGAACAGAATTACCAGATTTACGATCGAGTCATGTATGCTTCGGCTGGTTGGGCGTGAGCATATCTGGGGCTATGAGAGGGTGAACATCTTGTCCTTATGTCAGGCGAGGCACTACTGATTGATAGCCACATGTAGATATGCAGTCATTTGATCTGACCATCCAAATCCTATTTCGACGTGCCTGAGATCTCCATCTACGATTGCCTGGATCATTGGCCATCTGTTTGTGCCATTGAGACTTGCTCACACATGGAATCCCACCCATTTGTTGTATCAAACCACTTTGAATTTGACCAACTGGTTTGATCGGTACTCCGGTGGGAATTGATTTATGGTATGTATGGATGGAAAAGCCGGCCACTCGTATTTGTTCCATAACTCCTCCCTGAATAAAGCTAGATAACAGTATCCGGGAATCACGGGTGTCATGTGATCAAAGATCTTGACCACAGATGATGGTTACCAGGGAGGTTGAGCCTAATTCGACGAATTTCCCAGCCCAAGAACCTTGTCAGGTTGTCACTTCTGGATGCGCCCACTGTGTAGTTGCCAAACCCATTGCCTCGCAATTGGTACATTTCTTCCCATCCATGCATTCCATGAGACCTGCTGGATATATGAATCTGCTCAAGTTCTGGCATTATTGTTGACTCAATAATGGCGGTGCTTTCATGGTAGGCAGGTTGCCATGACAGGATTCTGTCAACTGTAGGAAATGCAGGCCAGTTGAAAGCATCCCAGTACCTTGGCTTGATTAGGATAAGGTAGCAGTATCTGGGGATTTGATTATGCAACATTGTGACTCGTGGCCTCTTCAAGTAACGGTCTGCTCCCGCATCCCATTCAATAGCACCCATATGTTTATGATCATGACCAGACTGTACTAGTGACACAATCATGTCCCATCCTTTGGGTCCTTTGGGCACACACTTGATATGGTAACAATTGTTGTATCCATATGTGTGTTGGATGTTTACATGACCATGGGTGTTGTGAAGGTTATAGTCCCATAGGTTGATTTCTTGGATCTGCAGAAACGCCGGCCATTTGTACATATCCCAAAATTGGTTTTTTATTAATATGAGATAACAGTATCCAGGTACATCCGGATGCAACACATGTTTAGTATGCACAGGACGAGGGTACGGGTAAGGAATTGCCATTTCCTTTTCAACTTCCCACTTCCAGTTGTTGATTGTCCTTTGCTTTTCCTCATTGAACCCCTGCTTTGGTTCAGTGTCTGCAGATAACCAATCTGCTGCACAAGGGATGGTACCGTTGTACCAGTTGGCATCTGCCCCTGCGGTTCTGGTTAGTGACTTGCTAGGTCCAGATTTGATAGTTACCGCTTGGGCATATGACATGGGCGCTGATGTCAAGTGCACTGTTGATGACTGTCCTGCTACCCAGGACTGAATGGCAGAGGCCCATGCCTTCCCTTTTTTAGATTCCTTTTGTCTGCCAAATCGGGTGAACTTGTTGTATTTGCTGCGTCCTTCCATGAGTTTCATGTCCTTCCAAGTATAGGGCTCGTCCTCATGGGGGCGCAGTGCGGCTCGTTCGATGACATGAAACATGTCAGCTTTGTGGTGATCCTGGAGACCAAATTTGACAGTCTTGTCACACATCTCTGGTTCCCAGGATAGGATCTGCATTACTGTCAGCCAAGCTGGCCAATCAAATGTGTGGTAGAATTCTTTCTTGAACAAGTACATATAGCAGTACCCACTCCTTCACCATGGTTGCTCCTCATGGATATCCGTGATGGGTGTGCTAGGTAGTTTTGGACAAACCAAGGTGTTAACCCAGTCCTCTGTGTATGTGATATCTTCTGCCTGAAAGCATTGCACCACAGAACCTTATCCCTGAAGCAGGAATGGACCCTGAGGACAAAGTTTCCAGGAATGAGCTAAGCGAATCAGAAGAATCTGATGAGGAACTTGAATATGTTCCCAACCCCAGAGCATCCACATTCACTTACCAATCCACGGATGGAGAACTCCAGACAGTCAATTGGGATGACAAAGTGTTCAGAGAATAAAAGGCGCACCAAACAAAGTGGATGCTCCCCAATTCCATACACTCATCAATGTCTCTCTTCGTTGCCACTGCCTACCTTGTCGCCCTCCTCTTTGCCCTTTTGGTCACTGCTTGTGGCCACTACTATGTTGACAATGCCATCGCTCTTTCCCCTTTTGTTTCCATCACCCACCATCTCCCACTCGAGGTGTTCGTCACCACCACCACTACATTAGACAACTACAACTTTGCTGACCTCCCTGCACTTCATGACCACCCGCGGATCTCACGGAAACAGTTGCTGCCCCGTCTCCCCTACACATATACCCATCATCCAACCTTGCAACACCATGCTCAACAATGTCAGCGAGAACCTTGCCAACCTCATCACCTATTTCAACATGTTCTCTGAGCCACTCGACTTTGTCACCGCCCTCACTCTCACCACCAACCCTCACTCGCTTACATATAATGAATGAGATGCCATGCTCGCTCAGGCAAAACAATTACAGCGAGCCATCCAAATGGTGCAGTGGCAGATGGAAACTGTAGAAAAAGATGTCAAGAACATAGTCAAATGGTTGGAATCAAGACAGGATCACAGCTGGACGAACTCATGGTAGAAGTCGGTGACTTCTCACATACAAAGGGGGTAATGTTACAGTTCTCTTTTCATCTCGTCTCAGTGGACCATTTCATATTCATCATTCCTTATCAACTGCGCATCGTACAGCCAGGATGCTATCTCCTTTTGTAGTTACCTTCATATTTCCTTCCTCAGATAACTACAGCCTTCTTTCCTTTTTCACTTTCCATTGTTCCTTAGACCTATCTAAACCCCATGTACTGTAGAGTGACTCTAGTTCCAACTTAGACAAGTTTTGCTCTCAACAACAATCAACTTCAATGTTCTTTTCTCTCATTGTTCTTAAAGACCTTTGTCATTGTTTGACTTAGCATCTAAACTCTCTGTCCAGTGGCTGGGAGTGGACCAAGACTCTGCTTGTTGCTGTTGACTTAGAACGAACCACAACAAGGGCATCGTCCATAACACATACCATGTCCATTGCTCAGCACATCCTCAGTTGCACTGCACCTACGTCCACCATTCGCCAGCACTACCATCACCTCGCAGTGATCACTGTGTCAGGGTTGTTGGGACTTTCTTGACTGAGCTCACAAACCTGCACTTCCTGTCGCTCCAATAGGATTCAGTGTTATTAACAGCTGCAGGTGGTTTCTCGTTTCTTGCATAGTTGGCAAAGATGTAACTGAGTTGGTCATTTGCGAAAGGAAGCTGCTGTAAGTTGGCGCTGGAGTCAGCAGTGTGGGCACTTGAAAATACGAAGGGAGGCTGCCATCTGTTGGCGCTGTTGGTGCTGTTGGCACACTTGGCTCTGTCAGGAAGGGGAAGATTCCAGGCTGCGAAGGGAAGGTGCCGGTACTGTTAGTCAACACTGTCAGTTGAGCAGTGACAGGTGCCAAAGGTAACAAGGGCTTTGGGACAGTTGTGCTCAGGCCTGACATGGCCCTGTTGCAACTCAGTAGTTAGTAAATCTAGCAGCTGTATAGGCAAAAACAAACAATGGATCTAGGATCATTGGAATATTGTTCATCTCAATTTCTTTTTTAACTCTTTTCTTTGGTTTTGGGTTTGACATGGGTATAGGGCATTTGCTTGGTATAAGACTGGCACCATAGTTGTCTGCGTCATTATCAACAATTGATTCTTTGCATTTCATGTCCGCAAGTCCCTTTTTCCTGTCCCTGTGATGTTAGCATACCAATGAATCATAAATTGCCGAGGCTTCCAGTGGCCACTACAAAAATTGAATTCTTCAAAGTGTTGTTGAAGATTGTTGTAGCATTGGTTTGTAAGCTCCCTGCTGTTGTTGAGCCAACCTTCAACCAAGAGCAACAACTTTTTGAGTTGTATCTCCTTGAAGGCGCTTTGCAAATGCGAGCAAATTTCATCCAGGCACTCATAGAAAATATGGTCACCTTCACTGTCTTCCATGAACATGTATTTCATTGGGAATCCATCACGGTCACTAGCAGCAATCTTCAGTTCCTTGTAAGCCTTCTTTTCCCAATATTTGACATCTGGATACTCATCGCAATCCATGATGACATGCATTTGCTGGTGGTATGTGGATGGAAAAGCATGTTGTAGAACTTCCTGTTCAGAAAGTTCATTTCTGGCTGGTGTGTCACTTGTACTGCTAGGTGCTCCTGATTTAAGCTGATTTGTTAAAATTTCTGCAAACTGCCTGTGGGACATGATTATATGTATGAGAAAATGTGTGGGTAACTCACTTCCAATTCTTGACTTCAGATATGCGCCTTCGTTCCTCTTCCTTCAATTGTGCTTTAAGTTCATGTACTTGAATCCTTCAAATAGTCAGAACTATGACCATATCTGAGGAGAAACACACTCCAAATCATGCACTGTTGTATTAACTTGCATATATGCGGCATTTGCACTTGCTATCAATTCTTCATGCTTTACATGTCCAATAATGTTAAGGTGAGTGTTTTCATGCTGGTAAGTAGTGCTATTCTGGAACAGAATTGTGTCAGAACACCAGAAGCTCTTTAATGGATGTCAAAATATGACTTACCTGCATATTAGTCTGATTATTTTGTGCATTTGTGTATTCAGTAGCATTAGGACCTCCAGAGTGTCTGTTATAGTAGTAAGTATCATTGTAGTGACTTTCCATTGCAGAGCAATTGAGTGAGGTGGAGAGCATTTGAGGCAAGGGTATATGGGATGCACTATGCACATGATGTCATCACGCCCACCACATATGCGCATGCATGTCACATGGTCACACTTTGGCCAAACTGCCGACCATAACTTGAATTAATACTATGCTACTGACTCAACTCATTTGTATCCTGTTCAACAGCTTCGTCTATCCCTAAAAACTCCAAAAAAGGCTTCTCAGCCACATAGAAAGCCCCTGCAAATCTTGCTCGAGTTTCGGCACTTGCATTCTCAGCATCTGACAATGAAAAAGGTATCATTGTGACAACCAACCAGATTGATTTAATGTCAATGACATGAAAAGCTCACTTCCCTCAATAGCGAGCAACCCAGAGAGTCCCAAAGGACTGTTGGAGTAAATTTTGGTCAGGTTTAGAGAAGACTGACACAAGTGCAAAAGTTTGTGATTCATTTGAGTCCAATAGTTGAAAGAAATACTGAACTTTGGTGTAAATGGTGTGATTATCCTGGATAATCTAGATTTATATCAATCACCATATATTGTGTATTGCACAATGGTTGTTGTCACCTTGACATTGCGTGAAGTTTGTGTGTTTTTATTTTGAATTTCCTTCCATGCACAATGTGCTATTTGACCATTGGGAAGACACAAGCATGCCCATCATATGATGTATACCTTAGAAGTGAGCAGTAATGGTTGGAGAATTTCCAGCTCCTGCTCATCTGATACTTTGAAGGGACACTGGTCTCTTGCATGAAGAAGGACATAATTGTTGCTGAGATCTTTTGCTCCACGTGGTAAGGATGGTGGGTTGTTGAGTTCTGGGAAAATGGCTTGAAGGGCATTGGTTTGTGCATGTAAAAGTCCTTGCTCTGAGAGATTTGAGAATGGGTTAGAATGCTGGTGTACCTCCCTTCCCAGATTTCTGATTGTGTTCTCAAGTGCCCATTGGGCCACCAAATTAAGTGGACCACACCAAGTGGTTTCACAAGCCACATGGATAACAGCATGAACACAAGGATGGACTAGGTGAAGGCGAGTGATGTTCTGACAGTAATACTTCTCTTCAAACTCTCTTTCCCACTTGTTCAGGAGACAGTGAGCAAGTTGAACCTGCTCTTGTGTGATTCGTCGCTGAAAAATAGCCCTGATCCCACAGACAAGCTTACAAAAGTGCGCCCAAAGATGATTTGGGAGAACAGTTTGGAAAACTGCAGGTCCAATTGCCCAAAAGTAGAGCATGTACTCACATGCTTTGAATCCAGAATTGATCTTTTTAGCTGGGTTGCGAGGCGGGCAATCAAATGATGATGGGAAGTATGGTTTGGTTGATGTGACCAAATTCCCATGAGCTTGCCAAATGTCATCATTGTCCAAGATGATGAAATCTGGTTTAGATCCACTTTGCTCCGCGAAACTGGACAAAATATAGTGATCATTGATGATCTCGAATGATCATCTGCACTCATCTCATTTCATTGTGCCTTGTCCAGAACAGCTGTGATCACTGGTGATCATTGATGAATATCAATTAGTTATCATGAACCATAGTGAGCAGATGTGAGTCAACTGTTAACAGCTTTTGCCATCTGAACCCATTTCTTCCTGATTGGTTGTTGACAATGGTGAGCAAACGTTGACAATGGTGAGCAAACGTGAAACAACGTTAAAATGTTATCTACATATAAGATCATCATGTAGTATGTTTGATTCATGAGCACCTTTGCGGATAAGAAAGTAGGCAATTAGAATGGACCATGATCTATCACTTCTGTTCACTAGTGTACATGCTCATTAATCATAATCTATGATGAACACAGGTGATCACGGACAATCACTGAAGATCATTGATGATCATCTACATTTTTCCTTCCAAAAACGGTTTTGTCCAATTTCGCGGCACATAGATCCACTGTAGTGGATTCTGATATCAGGACTGTTTTGCCAGATTGATATGAGAAACTGCGTGAGGTTTAGGTTGAGGTGCATGAGATCAACTGAGAAACATTTTGGAACTGGGATCATTGAATCTCTTTGGAAACCAAGGCAGATACTGGGTCGCGCATTCCCCGTATGCAGGCATGTTCTGGTGTACTTTGCCTTTGATGAGCACTCCAGAAGTTGGCGTAGATTATTATAATATGTTACCTCATGTGGACCACTGATGGCCGTCACATCCACATCTGGATGATTGCAACCTGCAACTGAGTAATCGTCAGGTTTCAAGGAGACGGGGTAATATGTTGGTTGATTTGGCTTTCGTTTCCCTTTGTGGCCACAGGCAATATGACAGCCACAACTTCCTGTGTGACCAACTAGTCCATTGAGCGTTGGAATGGCAACTGTATCTGCAGCACCATGAAAGAAAAATAGCCTCTTCATTTGGTATTCCATGTCCTTTGCGTTCCAGATGCACAGGCCCTCCTTTTGTAGCACTGGTACATGACGGAAAGCCGGTAATAAAAACGATTCTGTGTTTTCCGGCTTGTTTGGACCTGGGATGAACATAGTGGGCAGAATATATTTCTTTTTGTACCGTAAATCTGGGCTTAGATCAAGGATGACCCAGATAGAAAACAAGCAGTCAAGATTCCTTGTCTTGATATAGTTGCACCCCATCAATTGAAAACATTAAAAGAATGTCATCATCCCCGATTTGACCTGCATGACACACTGATAGGTACTCAGTTCCATGAAAGATGTCGTCGTAAACAGGTACCATGCCACCAGTCTCCCTGAGTTGATGGAAGATTTCGGCTGTCTTTCGGACTCGGTAAAGCATGCGCTCAGCTCCCTCATGCGTTCACCAAAGAGCTTGGATCTGGGGACCAAGTGGAATTGTGTAAAACTGCTTCCTTGGTTTTTTCAATGTGGCTCGCTGAGAAGTGTGATGGTTATCTTGCAGCTGATCTGATATTGCATTAACATTGTCCGAGTCATAACGTGATGCCCCACTGAGTGATGCAAAAGGACCGGTATATGCGACACCGCTGTTAACGCACATATCTGTTTGAATTTGCGTTATCCCTGTAAGCCGCTCTGCCTTTGCGCGAATGACATCGTATGAGTCAATTATAAGGAGGGGGTCAAACCAGCAGAGTGCGTCTCGTACAGCATGATACATTTTCTCAGACCCTCCAACTAATCCCATGAATATCATGAACGAAAGGATGGTTATACGTTCAAGTGGTTCGTTTTCGGATGGTGGATTTCGTATAGAATCAAGTGTTGTTGGATTCTGTATATCATCTTCGAGTACCGCATTTTTTATATTGTTAATCAGATGCTGGGCTAGCGCAAGCATCGGGTATTTCGCCTGAGGCAGTGGCAAGTCCTCATTAGATGTTGGAATGCCATGCTGCTGCGAATCCAACTGTTCATCTTCATTATCTTCGTTTCCCTGATCCGCCTGTGCATCTGGGCTGTCAGGCTCCTCATCCCAATCATCCAGATTAATGGAATGAGGTTGGTTCTCGGGTAAGTCGTTGTTCGCAGAGTTTATTTCATTGTCGGTAAAATGGCGCTCGTCTGTGTTGGATCTGTCAGTGCTGCGTTGATATCACGGAAAGGAAACGAACCTTCCCAATCATTTTGCATCCCTGAGTTGGGCTGAAACAATGGCGTTGGTGAAGGGGGACTGTTTGGAGATGGTTCCCGCTCTGTACCATCTGGCGAAGCGTGGCCTGGAACTGCAGAACGACCCTGGTTTGTTATAAGTACATAACCTAGGTTGTAGAACATGTTCTACGCACCTGTTTGACATGCCGCTCCCGGCGCGATGAAGGCATAGTACGCTGGCGCCGTTGGCAAGGCACGCCGATGACTTGCTCATACAGAGCTTCACGTTCGTCATCCAGCTCTTGGTCTCTATATTTCTTATGTCGGTAATACGACCGCGGATGGAGGTACTTGCCATCGTTGCAGAGGTGCGTACAGTTGCACCACTTGTGTGAGGCCGGTGTTTGCATTTCTCGACTGACTTAGTTTAGTAAATGTGCGTGAACGCGTGGACAGACTTGTAGGAAACTTCATTGAATTACGTATACGACAGGCAGCAGGGAGCGGACATGGTCCGGCAGCGAGCGGACATGCAGCGCGGCTCGTGACAGATTCGGATGCCAGCGCCGGATGCCGTCGGATGTCATCCGCGCCATTTCTCACTGGGAGCTTCAGGCTTCAGCTCATCCCCTGATCAAGCGACCCTCGTAACTCACATCTTGTACTTGTAGAATGCAAGCGCACATTTTGTCAGGACCCCCGAATGACGGTGTTTGACGGCCTTGTTTATATCAAACTCAAAAGTGTTTTGCACGAGATCCGGCGAACTTCCTAATACTCATTTCTCATCACTGAACATCAACGATGTGTATGATTTCCTGCTTTGCTGAACACGCTTGGCTGGGGTGTACGGATACGGTCACTTCGGTATTCGTAATGATGCCTTAGTATGGCTCATACTGTCTCCATTCCTTAAGTTTTTCTATCTTGGCCTTGTTTTCCTCTTCAAGTTGAGCCCGATCAAAGCTGCGGTTCTGAGTACCATCGAAAAGACCAGCCAACAAGACATACCGCTCCTCTGCTTTTCCGCTTTCTGGAATGCATAAAACCCACCCTTATCCTCGCCAGCCTTCCTCCTCGCCCTCGCCCCCTTCTCACTAGCCACACGAGTCTGCTGGAACGTCTTGCTGGCAACGCCTACACCTCCTCCCAACGTCCGACCGTACGATCCTTCCATAGCCACAACCGTGTAACCCCATCTTCATCAACAAGTATTCAATCTCTTGTTGTATCCGCAATGTGTCTTGGTTCAACTTGCTGTTTGAAAGAAAGTTGGTTCTATGAATTGAGACGAATCGACAGCTCGGCATGGGAGTGGGTTCACTGGTATGCGACTGACGGGTTTCAAGGGAGATTGGAAACCTTGAGTAGCATGCGCTCTTTGTAAAGCTCATCAAATTGTATCTATACCAACCAACTGCGACACCGTATCAAGCTCCATCGCGAACAGTAAATTGACTGAGATTGTACCGCGTCCCTGCCTTTTTAAACCCGATGTCTGAGCGGAATGATTCCCAGGCTGGTCCTCACGAACTGCTCTCTACCGACTAATCCAACTCTCTGTTCACTATGCGTCTTTCCTCTACCATTGTTTTCGCCACTTTTGCGCTCTTGGCATCCGCCTATCCAATCGACGGGTACAGTCAAGGCAGTAATTCTCTTTGGGTAATTCTTTCCAGTCTACGACTCGGAGACCATATCCACACGTCTGATTTGTGCCCTTCTCCATATAGAAACGAGTCACAGGTAATCCTGCTACAGTGGGTCCATGCTATCTATTCCAGTCACCTTCGAAATACGGAGTTGAACCCTACTTGTTGTCAGGGAGATGGGCCTCCAAACTCTGGCAGTAGGCCAAGTAAACAACCGTCGCCTCAGGTGGGTCGATGGCTTGACATCTATTCCAGTCACCTTCGAACTTGTTTTTAGCAAGCTGAGTCTTTGAGTGTAAGGAACAATGAATCAAGTGAAGGGCCACCTCTGGTGGGTCGATACCTTGGCATCCAATCCAATCCAGTCACCTATGAATGAATCTAAACTCCATTTTAGGTTCCCGGCCCCAAGCATAGGTTTGATAAGACGGTATGTCAATGCGTGCAGCATCTCCGGAACGTGCCTCACTTGTTTTTAGGAAATTCAGGATTATGGGGACAGTGAATCACATGTGACATTCGACAGTGGACTCAAGATGATCTTCCGCTATACCACCGAGAACCCATGGGACAGACAGGATGGGTATAATCTTTTCTCAGCTCATAGTAATAGACTGCGTGCTGATCTTTGCGGTGTATAGAGTTACATACTGCACCCTTCAATGCTCTACTGAGCGATATTCCACATGTCACCATGGCACCAGGGGACGGAGCAATGAACCAAGTAGACACTCACCTCAGCCTCAGGTTGGTCAATGCCTTGGCATCTATAGTCGTCAGCCTCCGAAACGCAACGCTAAACCCCATTTAGCATTCCCATTTGACTTTTACCCGGTATAGTGGCACTGATTCATCTGGTGCGATAATAGTACGTCAATGCTGAGTTACCCCCGGAACGTCAAACTGATCCTCACTTGTTGTTTTCAGAAATTTCGAACCTATCGTGACCGAAATAACATATTAATGCTGTCGGTTTTGGATTGGGGTGATCACTGGGTGATGTTCTATCCAAGAATGTATGACCTTTTTTAATATACGGACCGCGTACTGACCTTTGCATTGTATATGGGACAAAGTCAAGATACTGTGGGTCGATTCCACAACTCGTGGACTTATTCCAAAGCTAAAACTCCACTTTAGCATGTCCCGTTCACTGCGAAAGAGTATTTTGAGCTCAGTTCGGTGTGTCGAATAGTTACATCCGGAACGTGAAACTGAACCTCACTCCTGTTTTTAGTATGTTCACGAATTTTATGGGTCCCACTCACAGCTGCGATATCGGAGATTTTGCGATGGGGGATGGCTTTCGTCCAGACCCCGCATGTATGACATTCTTTTCAGGTCATACTTAATAGAATGTGCTGACCATTGCTTTGTATGTATAGATCACCATGAGGCTAAAAGATATAGACCACTCCATGCACCGCCCCAGAGTTCAACGGATCGGACGTACGTTAGACTACTAGTAGGCTGCTGGAAGACCCCGTTCTCCGCTTTTGTGTTCAAAAATCACTCGGTTTACAAATCCAATCTTATTTGTAACTGGAACTCAGTAGTGGAGATGTTAGAACTGCGACGCGCACCATCATTTCGGCAGCTTCTACTATAGGAGCCCTGAATGGTGGAGGTGGGTTATAGACTAGAGTGATCAACTCCTCTGACGAGAAGCACACACGTCATAGCGGTATTGACAGATCAGCTCCTGTTAGAGCTAGGAGTGGCTCTCATTCATGCCTGATAGATCATAGATGGCTATCTGGAGATTTATTAAGGTTAGGCTTTGCAATGGTCGATTGAAATTATACTACGACGCCATTGTACTGAGGTGCCCGCGGTTATTGATTGCCAGTATCTGTCCAAAACTCACGCCATGAGCAGTCACAACCTACGACCTCCACAACAGGGAATGCAGCCTTTGAGGGTCGGAGACGATTCTTTTTTTTTTTTTTTTGCATAGACAAGGGTGTATTGGTAAAGGTAGTTACGACAAACAAAAGTATGTGCATAGGATGGAGAACGGAACTTAAGAAGCCCGTGTGTATATGACAACCGACGTGTCACCTAGCTATCAGGTCTTATCATGACGAAAAGTAACCGTTTTAATCATCAAAGAGCTGGCGAAACTCAGCTTGTTGCACTGCCTGTCCAAGTGGAGGTACCGGGTCGATGTCGCCAAAAGAGACCGCTGTCGGGCGGTCCTTGAGAAAAGCTATGAGTCGGATGTAGTTGTTATCTTTATGAAGAAAAGCATGGAAAGAAAGAAAAGGCGCCTCATACTTGGGGCACTCACACATGAGGTGTTCGCGTGTCAGGGGCACGACTCTCACAGCCACCGACGGCTCTTTAGCGGTGGGAGTTGGAGTCTCAGGGTACGTTACGTCCACACACCGCGAGGCTCGCAGAGTTCCTGCGTCCTCTTCTTACGAGACTGAAACACAGGCGCTGGAGATGCTGGCGACACACCTCCTCGCACACGAATTACCCGGCCACATCGTCGTCTTGGTGGGCAATGAAGCCGCAGCCCGGGGCGTCTTCCGCACAGACGTGTCTCATGGCCAACACGTGGCTATTCGTTTCTCCACAGCTTTGCGCGCGTGGCTCGAAGGTAGTGCCGACCGATCTCTTACCATCTCTTGGTGTCCGGGACATGCGGGCATTGATGAGAACGAAGCAGTCGGCCAATTGGTCACGGAGTATGATGGCCCGGACATCCGCCCTTTCAAAACACGCCTTGCCGCTTTCCGGCATTTTCGGCGTACAGCAGGCACGCATTGGCGACTCGCATGGCATTCCCAGAAGTATTGTGGCAACTCTATGTTACGCTTCCGACACTCGCGATGCGCGCTCCTCCGGACGATGGGCCCAGGACGCCGGCGTTTCATCAAGGCATCCGGTTCTTTTTTCTCGGTTCGTTCGCATTGCGACGGACCATATGCCCTCTGCAGGCTTCCGTGCAAAGTTCTTTCCAGAATCACCACGGTCCTGCCTTCATTGCGCGGATGGTACCAGGGGGTCCAGACGCCATTCGTTGACTTGTATTTGCAAAGTTTCAAACCAGGCGTCGAAGAGAGTCTTGTCGTGCCGCGGGGTGCGCGAAATTCTGGAAGTGTACTCGAGTAGGGTATTGGTCGAGGATTCTGCTGCCCCGATGATTCTCGTTATTGATGGGCATGAAAGGCTCGTCAATGGAGTGTGCAATGTCCCACAGAGCGGGTGAAGGGTTGCCCGGAGCTCGAGTGCGTATGAAGCGCCGCCGGTGACGGTGAGAGGTCGAGACGTAAACCGTCTCGATTCCTTCAGTTTTTCTATCTTGGCTTTGCCCTCCTCCCACTTCTTTTTGAGCTCGATCAAAGCTGTTGCACAGCACCACGGTCAGAATACCATCGAAAAGACCAGCCAACAAGACATACCGCTCCTCTGCTTTTCCGCTTTCTGGAATGCATAAAACCCACCCTTATCCTCGCCAGCCTTCCTCCTCGCCCTCGCCCCCTTTTCACTAGCCACACGAGTCTGCTGGAACGTCTTGCTGGCAACGCCTACACCTCCTCCCAACGTCCGACCGTACGATCCTTCCATAGCCACAACGTAACCCCATCTTCATCAACAAGTATTCAATCTCTTGTTGTATCCGCAATGTGTCTTGGTTCAACTTGCTGTTTGAAAGAAAGTTGGTTCTATGAATTGAGACGAATCGACAGCTCGGCATGGGAGTGGGTTCACTGGTATGCGACTGACGGGTTTCAAGGGAGATTGGAAACCTTGAGTAGCATGCGCTCTTTGTAAAGCTCATCGAATTGTATCTATACCAACCAACTGCGACACCGTATCAAGCTCCATCGCGAACAGTAAATTGACTGAGATTGTACCGCGTCTCAGCCTTTTTAAACCCGATGTCTGAGCGGAATGATTCCCAGGCTGGTCCTCACGAACTGCTCTCTACCGACTAATCCAACTCTCTGTTCACTATGCGTCTTTCCTCTACCATTGTTTTCGCCACTTTTGCGCTCTTGGCATCCGCCTATCCAATCGACGGGTACAGTCAAGGCAGTAATTCTCTTTGGGTAATTCTTTCCAGTCTACGACTCGGAGACCATATCCACACGTCTGATTTGTGCCCTTCTCCATATAGAAACGAGTCACAGGTAATCCTGCTACAGTGGGTCCATGCTATCTATTCCAGTCACCTTCGAAATACGGAGTTGAAGCCTACTTGTTGTCAGGGAGATGGGCCTCCAAACTCTGGCAGCAGGCCACTGGGAAGTAGACAACCGCCGCCTCAGGTGGGTCGATGGCTTGGCATCTATTCCAGTCACCTTTGAACTTGTTTTTAGCAATCTGGGTCTTTGAGTGAAAGGAACAATGAATCAAGTGAAGGGCCAGATATAGTGGGTTGATACTTTGGCATCCAATCCAGTCACCTATGAATGAATCTAAACTCCCGGAACCAAGTATAGATTTCATGGGACGGTCTGGAACGTGCCTCACTTGTTTTTAGGAAATTCAGGATTATGGGGACAGGGAATCACACGTGACATTCCGCAATGGAATCAAGCTGATCTTCCACTATACCACCGAGAACCCATGGGACAGAGAACATGAGTATAATCTTTTCTCAGGTCATAGTAATAGACTCCGTGCTGACCTTTGCGGTGTATAGAGATACAGAGCACTCCATTCAATGCTCTACTGAGAGATATTCCGCATGTCACCATGGCACCAGGGGACGGAGCAATGAACCAAGTAGACACTCACCTCAGCCTCAGGTTGGTCGATGCCTTGACATCTATAGTTGTCAGCCTCCGAAACGCAATGCTAAACCCCATTTTAGCATTCCCATCTCACTTTTAACCAGTATAGTGGCACTATCGAGTCCATTCGGTGCGACAATAGTACGTCAATGCTGAGTTACCCCCGGAATGTCAAACTGATCCTCTCACTTGTAACCGGGTGATGTTCTATCCAAGACTGTATGACCTTTTTTAATAGACGGACCACGTGCTGACCTTTGCATTGTGTATGGGACAAAGTCAAAAATCTGTAGGTCGATTCCACAACCCGTGGACTTATTCCAAAGCTAAACTCCACTTTAGCATGTCCCGTTCACTGCGAAAGAGTATTTTACTATGTGTGGGGTGGCCCAGGTGGTGTGTCGAATAGTTAGTACCTCCGTGAAACTGAACCTCACTCCTGTTTTTAGTATGTTCATGAATTTTATCGGATAAACGAAAAGCTGCAATATCGGAGATCTTGCGATGGGGAATGGGCTCTGGTCAGAGGGCACATTCCGAGGCTGTAGTGTAATGAAGGCTTCAGTCTTATAAGTGTGATTTTGCGGCCATGTTGGAATCCCAAACATGTAGGATCTGAGCCAGTTTGCTCCGCGAAACTGGACAAAATATAGTGATCATTGATGATCTCGAATGATCATCTGCACTCATCTCATTTCATTGTGCCTTGTCCAGAACAGCCGTGATCACTGGTGATCATTGATGAATATCAATTAGTTATTGTGAACCATAGTGAGCAGATGTGAGTCAACTGTTAACAGCTTTTGCCATCTGAACCTGTTTCTTCCTGATTGGTCGTTGACAATGGTGAGCAAATGTGAAACAACGTTAAAATGTTATCTACATATAAGATCATTATGTAGTATGTTTGATTCATGAGGACCTTTGTGGATAAGAAAGTAGGCAATTAGAATGGACCATGAACGATCACTTCTGTGTTAAACTAAATGAGACTCAGTCGTGCAGTAAACGACTCTATTGTACCTGTTAAACTAAATGAGACTAGGTACAATCAGTAACGTAAATAGAATAAGTCTGTATGTACTCACCTCAGTCATGCAGTAAACGACTGAGGTGTGTGGCGTGTCGAACGCGTCCTAACAAGGTATTAACTGTATAGTTAATAAAACTGAGATGCCATCAAAATGTATACCAATATGGTATGTTCATCAATAACACAACAAGCTGTTAAAGCTCATTGTCCTCCAAGATATGAATGTCGGGATTGTTTATCCCAACACTCCCCCTCAATCCCAAGCTAATCCCAAAGCCTTCACAAAATGCTTGACTTTGGCATTTGGCAGCACCTTTGTTAATGCGTCCGCAAGCATGTCCTCGGTAGGACAATGTATTAACTTCACCTTTCCATCGACAATAATCCATTGAATGAAGTGGAATTGTATGTCAATATGTTTGGTACGAGCATGATATTGATGATCCTTTGTTAATGCAATTGCTGATTGATTATCAGAATGTAAAGTCATAGGACCTTTTTCATCGCCAAACACTTGATTGATAAATGTGCATAACCAGAGTGCCTCTTTTGCCGCGTGAGTTATAGCCACGTATTCCGCTTCCGTCGTTGATAACACAATGATTTCTTGCCTTTTAGAGCTCCATGATACAGCGCCACCATCTAGGACAAAGGCATAGCCAGAAATGGCTTTCCTGTCCTCATGCATCGATCCATCCACATCCGCATAGCCAACCAATCCATCTTCCTCCTCTCCAAACATCATTGCCCAGTCAATAGTTCTGGAGAGATAGGCGAATACTCGTTTTACCGCTTCCCAATGCGTAGGACCAGGATTATCAAGATATTTTGACAAAATTCCAACAACATAAGCTATGTTGACTCTTGTTCCATTCGCCGCAAAGTTTAATGATCCAACGGATTCATGATAAGGCCTATTCTTCATCTCCGCAAACTCTTTTGATGTTTTGGGTAAATCAGACTTTGATAACTTTGTAGTAGGATCCATGGGAGTTGCTCGAGGCTTTATGTTCTCAAAACCGTATCGTTGAAGCATCGCTTTGATATATAACACTTGTGATAAAGATATGGTGCATTTTTCACGGTTTCTTTTAACTTCAAAGCCTAAGATCCAGTGGATCTCCCCCATATCTGTAATTTTGAAGTCTTTCGAGATCTCGTCCTTCACCTTTGTCATCAATTCGACCAATGAAGTGATAAGCATCAAATCGTCGACATGGGCCACAATGACAATGTGTCCTTTCTCATCCCTCCAGAAAAATATGGCCTGGTCCACTTCGCAAACACACATCCCCAATCTCCTCTTCAAGGTAGTGGTCAATTTCTTATACCAATGACAAGCGGACTGACGGAGTCCATAGATAGGCCTTAATAGTCATAGGACCTTATACTTCTCGTCTGTCACCTTGATCTTGGGCGGTAAACGCATGTAGACCACCTCATGTTCTTCAAAATCACCATTTAGGAACGCATTTTTGATGTCAACTTGGTGGATCTTGTCATCTCGTCATGCTGCTTTTGCTAATGTGGTTCTGACAGATGCCATTTTTGTGACTGGTGCATAGGTGTCAAAGAAGTCAACACCTGGCGTTTGGGAGAATCCTTGCGCAACCAATCATGCTTTGTAACGAACAATGTTACCCGCAGCATCCCGTTTAATTGCATATACCCAGCAACAGCCAACAACGTTTGCGCCCTTAGGTAAAGTTTCCACTTTCCACGTTCCATGCGCCTCTAACGCAGCACGTTCTTCCTCCATAGCTTCCTTCCATTGAGGCCAGTCTGGGCTTCGTTTCGCTTCAGCCAATGAATCTGGTAAGAGACCGCTCTCTTTATCCATCTCAATCGACATTGCTAGGCCATTAATCTCTTCATCCATTTCAGGAATAATATCTTTGTCATTGGGGATAGTTATTCCTTTCGGGAGGGGTTGTCCAGGTAATCCCATAGTGAATTCACCTGATTGAATATCCCATACGTATCGACTGACTTTTCTGGGACGTTCTGACCTTCTTAATTGCAGTAATGTCAGATTGACAGGTGGTTGGGCAGCATCTTCAACCTCGGATTCACGGTCCAAACTTTTCATCTCCATGGGTGGTGTCTTCATCCTCATGGCTTTTACTCCCCCTGACATCGTCCACGTCAACGTCGTCTCCAACCATCAAATCCTCAACAGCAGGTAGCATTTGTTTTGAGAAGGTAACATTCCTTTTGACCCCAACTCTGTGATTATTGGCAAAATAGATGCAATGCCCTTTACTCGCAACATCATAGCCAACCCAATGCCCTTCTACTGCTTGAGGACTCAACTTGCTGGCCTTTCCATCAAGCACCCACACTTTACAGCCCCATTCTGGTACTTTTGATAGGTCTGGCTTCTCCCCATTCACCATCACATATGGTGTCATATTATTAGGTAACGTCGTCGTCCAAGTACGATTTTTTAGCCAAATGGCATGCATCAATGCTTCGCCCCATAAACCTGCAGGCAATTGACACATGAAGAGCATTGCACGTATCTTTTTGGCTAGCGTGCAATTCAAGTGTTCTGAAACCCCATTTTCCTGTGGTGTATCATGGACCATTAGTTTACTTTCCGTTCCTTGCTCTTCAAGAAAGGAAATAAACTCGTCCAATAGATATTTGCCACCTCAATCACTATGAAGGCACTTGATAGTGATATTCATCTGGGTTTTTGTCCACGCAGCAAGAGACTTATAGCATTCAAAAGCTTTGGATTTATGTTGTAATAGGTAAATGGTTGTCCATCTGCTCCAGTCATCAGTAAAGCTAATGAAATATAGTCTTCCACCAAGAGTTTTCTTTTGAGCAGGTCCCCATATGTCGCTATGGATCTTGTCACTGAAGGCTTCACCTCTTTCACCTTTGCAAACTTTTGGTACGCTTGCCCTTTTAGGTTTTGCTTTATTGCATGCCATGCATTTGAAATCAATATCAGGATCAATCACCTCAATCCCATCTATCAACCCTTTCTTTACGAGAGGTCGTAATATACTGATGCCAATATGGCCCAGTCTATTATGCAGTTGTCATAATGTCAACTTCACTTTTCCGTCTGCCACAGGCGCAGTCATGGAATTTTTGGCATGTTCAACTCAATAAACACCTGAAGATTTGTTGATAACTCCGATAATTTCATCATCTTTGTTTCGTATTACACATTGTCCTTCTCCAAACAAGGAGTAGAATCCCACATCATCAATTTGACCGATGGAGATAAGTGTAAAACCAATTGCCGGAGTAAATAGGACCCTTGTGAGTCGCATCCTATTCATTATATCCCCAATTCCATCCACTGTGAATGACTCTTTGTTTGCTGCCGTCAAAGACTTGGGCGCAATTTTGTGGAAGTTAACAAAATCCTCTCGACAGGGTGACATGTGATGGCTGGCACCAGAATCATAAAGGTCCCATACGCAATTGCCTGAAGGTACAGTGCTTGCGTAGGCGTGGGCTTTCTTTGTGATATCGATATCGTCTTGATTGATATTATTGACCTCATCGATAACACTAGCAGAAACTGATGCTATATCGATTTCAATGTTGTTATCATTTGTGGGTAAGCCATCGACTTCATCGATTTCATCAATCTCATCAATCTTGTCATAGATGTGAAAAATTTTGTCTATAATTGCCCATGCACCCTTGATGTCTTTGTCAACAGCACTTGCACCTCCTCCTCCAGATTTGGAAGAAGAGTCTTTGGAATCCTTAGATCTGGATCCATTCCTGCCCTTTGATGAGGATGACTGTGAATCTTTCAATTTCGGCTCCTTTTTCTCTTTATCTTTCTCATCATCCTTTTTAGGGCTAGGACAATTACTCTTTTTATGTCCTTTTCCACTGCAGTTCCAACATTCACCACGCGGTGATACGCCTGGGACGTGCCAGTACCTGCACTAGCCCAATTCAGCCCTACACGAAGCCATCCAAACCTAGTCGAAGCATCCCCGCCTGCAGTCAAAGTCCGTAGTGCCAGCAGTACCCCAGCGAACGAAGGTCGAAGCCCTCGAGACCAGAAGGGGCCTTCGATCCGGTCTCCTTGGTCTTAGCAGATACCTGAAACCTCCCCCGACCCCTAGACAGTCCCTGTTCCGCGCTACCCGGCTACATCACGATGACCTCAGTTCAGTCACTAGGGCCCCACCATATTGCAAATTCGGCGAAAATGGGTGCCTAGTGCCCCGCCCGACATAAGGACAAGGCGCTCGCCCTCTCGTGGCCCCCAGAGACGCTCACAACCAACCAGCCGAAGCATACATGACTCGACCAAGGACGAACGGAACCCCCTCGACCATACAGTCATTAACACTGATCGAACGACTCTCAGCGCCAGCTCATTCGTCGCTTGCGGCAAGGATATCCGATCGCGCCGAACCTCCAACAGTAGATCCGGACTCTTCCATGGTAGATGCCCCTCCGAGCCCAGTCGAACCACCAACGCATGACAACTTCGTCTCGCTTACCCCAGGAGCAGCCTTCTTGCGGCTACCAGCGTCCGAGCGCGCCAGTATATCCATCCTGGACTCGATAGGAATGCAATTTGGAGACTCGAGGACGGTGACAGAGGAGAGGCGAACCATGTTGACATGTCAGATCAGTGCTCGAGGAGGCTTAGAGCCTATGTTTCACGACCCGGATGAGGCATCTGCCTTGCGTGCGCCCAGGGACCCATACAGTCGAAGCCGGTTCCACCTTGAATTAATCAATAGCTCCGTTCGATTAGAAGAGCTCGCCTCTGCAGGGAGCGCCACATTCGTTGTCGGGCAGGTTGTGTGGAGGATTATCACAGTCGCGGTGCAGGAAGGCTACTGAAAGGAGATAGAATCCGGAGGACCACTAATCATTGTCGGACAAACCCTCGGACGATACGCGGTCATCAATCGAGAAGGTGTGCTGCATTCGAGGCTCATTCCAGCGCACCAGTTAATGCCATATTATTCGACTTGACACGTAGCACGACTTCCAGCGGACTTGACAAACCATCCCCAGCTTGAGGACCTGCTCTGTCACGAGTACGAGGCCTAGAAACCACGAAGGCATCGCAACGCGGGCAGTGCGTCACTATCCAGTAACAAGCAACTTCGACCGAGATACCCGAAGATCCGTGGAGCACTTGTTGGGCGTTGCGAATGTCGGCGATGTGTTGAGCAGCAATCATATGTCCGTCAGACATAGTTTGTCTCAGTGGTCGTCACTGTTATGAACGATGAGCTCATATGTCCGTTAGACATAGAGTCATACGTCTGTGATGATAAGAGTATTGTATCACTGTCATAGACAGTGACCAGACACCTCTCCAGGTGTTTTGAGTATTGTATCACTGTCAGAGACAGTGACCAGAGACCTCTCCAGGTCTTTACTCTCATAGAGAGGAGATACTCACATGCTGGTAAGCAAGAAAGAGCAACTGAACGTATATTCTCTATCTACAGGTCTTATATACACTTTTAGTGTATGTACATATTTGTGTATAGAACTGTAATTAAATATACGTAAATAAAAGAAAATATAAATGAAAATACCCTCTAAGGGTCAAACGGTGATAGCCGTGTTGAAGGCTATACTTAGGGTATTTGGGGTGAAGGTCGTTCAACACCCCCCATAATCTGTACAGTCATGTACTGATTAGTAACGATCTTCTCACAAGTCTGCAAGAAGAGATGTGTATATTCTTTCAAAAATCTTCGAAAGAAATGTGTCCAGAGACACCTTCACGTCTCCACCTTTCTTTTAATTGCCAAGCCCAGAAGGCTTTAGGAGGAAATGTCCAAGGATCTCGTCCTTGGAGGGCTTGGTCCATCCACATGGCAACAGCCGGAGTCATTGTGATTAATGGCTGTGGTTTTCTAGAAGGTGTAGGTGGGGTTTGCTCAAATTGGCAGCGAGATGAGCGCTCGCATTCATGTCCAACATTGGAATGTCCTCCAATAGTTAGTATTGATTGTTGTTTTTTACTGCGTGGTTTCTTATTTTTTCCCATAATGATATAGCTGTTCAACAGTCTTTGGGTTTAACTGGAGTAATCTCAACAGTGATAGACTGTTCCCTGTAATGCAGTAAAATGAAGCAGTTTAAGGCCCTACTCCAGGGCCATCAGTAATCAATTTAATGATTCTGATAAACCTAACATCGGTATAAATTTTTGAAATAATATTCGACCAAGATTTTTAGTCAGAATATCTGCAGGATTTTCAGATCCTTTGATGAATCGTAATTCAATCTCTTTGTTATCTATGAGTTTTCGTATATGATGATATTTGATATCAATATGTTTGGAACGTTTTTCAGTAACGGATTATTTGCAATAAATAGAGATCCCATATTGTCACCGTATATTGGTGCAATAGTTATGGGAAAATGGATTTCTGTAAGAATAGATCTAATCCATTTGTTCTCTCTTGCACAGTCAGATAAGGCCATATATTCTGCCTCTGTTGACGATAGTGCTACCGTTTTCTGTTTCCTAGACGTCCAAGATACTACTCCTCCTGATAAAAGAGTAAAGAATCCAGATGTGGAATGACGATCATTTTTATCTGAAGCCCAATCTGAGTCTGTATAACTCATTAAGCCAGATCTTAATGATCCATCGTATTTTATGCAGAGATCTATTGATTTGGCTAAATATCTAGCCATTCCTATTGCATTTTTTAGATGATCTGATGATGGATTTGCTGAAAATTGCGACATTTTTATTACAGCAAAACAAATGTCTGGTCTTGTTCCAATCATCAGATATAATAATGAACCAATAACCGATTGATATTGAGATCTAATCGTATGATCTAATATTTGATCATTTTTAATTGGTTCATATCCAGTAGGAAGAGGAGTATTTGTATGAGTAGCGTCACTCATTCCTAGTCTCTGGATTATTTTATGCAAATAGGGTTTTTGATCGATGGTAATAATATTTCCATTTTTCTTTATTTGAAATGATAAGAAATTTTTCGATTGACCATCGATGAGATCTCCTAAATCTTTAGATTCCCATCTATTCATAAACTCCTGCTTTTTACGCAATGTTATGATTTTGTTGGATCCCAAAAACATTGAGTCATCGACATAAATAATCGCTATGACTATGTTGGTTCCTTGTTTAAAAATAAATACACCAGCATCTGAATGTATTCGTATGAAGCCCATTTTTTCCATTGACTCGTCTAATGATTTCCACCAAGCTAATGAAGCTTGTTTTAATCCATAAAGTGCACGGTGTAATCGATATACCATGCTTTTCTTATCTTTATTGATAAAACCTGGTGGTTGTTTCATATATATTTCTTCGTCCAGTTTTCCATATAGGAAAGCAGCAGTCACATCTAGAAATGATATATATAAATTTTCTAGTGCTGCAAGTGCAAGTATGAGACGGCATGTCTCATATCTTACTACTGGTGAGAATATTTCATCGTAGTCAATGCCATCTATTTGGGAAAAACCCTGGGCAACTAGACGAGCTTTTTTACGTCCATCATCTTTTTGGACATAAACCCATCTACAACCTATAGCCTTTCGACCTTCAGGGAGATGTTGTAGATTTATTATAACGCCTCTTTTAATGAGCATATCCCATTCTTTTTGTTCAGCGTTAATCCAATCTTGTTGTTCGCTGACTGGTAAGCGAAATATTTCGTGATGATGTTCAGGTACAGCTGTATTAGCTGTTTCATTGATAGGAATTGCACACGATAATAATTTATTAATCGTGAAACGATCTAATCTCGTTCTTCTATCAATTTTTTCGATTTCGACTGGATCTAGATCTCCATAGACATTATCTGGTCGATTTACTGATCGTCTGGTTCTAGTTGGTCTAGGAGATGATGGTCTTGAAGGAGCAAATAAATCTTCCTCAACTTCATTTTGATCGTCTGAATCATCGCTTTCAGAATTATCTGAATCATCACTTTTAGAATCGTCTTTTGAACTATCAGATCCCTTTCCTTTGGGAGATATACTAGATACGTCAGATGAGCTATTATCACTCTCTGATTTCGATGAATCTTCTTCTTCATCTGATGAATTATGTTCTTTAGACGTTTCATGAGGTATTTCTGGCATGAGATCCTCAAACTCTTCCTCTGGATTGAGGAATGTGGGATTTTGATTAGAGTTTCGACATTTTGGAAATTTTGTTTCGTCAAATACTGCTGTCGTTCCCATAAAAATGGTGTTATTTTCAGGGTTCATAAATTTATACCCTTTCATTCCATTTTTATATCCCAGAAAGATCATCATCTTAGATCTGGCTTCAAGCTTATTTTGTCTGCGTTCAGCAGGAATATATACATAAGCTTGGCATCCAAACACTCGCAAATCCGATACATTCGGTTTCTTCTTTTCAATAAGAAAATATGGTGTCTGCCATTTATTGCGAGCTATGGGAGTCCTATTGTATAGGTATACTGCGTGTTCAAGCGCAAATTCCCACCATGATTGTGGTAAGCAGGCGTCGAATCTAAGGGATTGTGACTTTTCCCAAATAGTTCGATTCATCCTTTCAGCTCTGCCATTTTGTTGTGATGTATATGGTAACGATTTTTGGATTTCAATTCCAAGATCTTTGAGGTATTTTTCACTTTTAGTGAATTCGCTTCCTCCATCAAATCGCCATTTCTTAGGCAATTTTTGATATTTATTCCTTATTAAGGCAACAAATTGTTTCAGTGAAGATTCCGTATCGGATTTCTTCTTTAATAAACCAATCCATAAATGTCCAGAAAAATCATCGATAAATGTCACAAAATATTTGTATTTGTGATATGATATCATCGAGATTTCTTTAAGATCTGAATGTATTAAGTCAAAAGGAGACAAGCTCTACTTTGTGACTCTGGAAATGATTTACTGCGCATTTTTCCTTTAGCGCATCCTGAACAAGTTTGTTTCCGTTTAGGAACAGGAATATTAGGGAATCCTTCTAAATGAATTTTTCCTTTACGGATAACTTCATCTTGAGGATGTCCCAATCGTTTATGCCATATATGAAAATCTGGTTTTCGTGTTACAACATTTATTGATTCGCTATGAATCTCAGAGTCTAACCAATATATGGTTTGACCTTGTTCGTGTGGTGAGAATCTTATAATGGAAGATTCCTTGATTAGATCTATGTGATCTTTATTTCCTGAGAGAGAATATCCTTGATTTAGGAATGTTCCCATGGAGAGTAGTCTCGTATCCATGTCAGGTATATAAAAGACTGGCCTGATCAATTTAATATCTGTCTTTCCATTGACGATAATTTTGATCATAACGGCACCTACGCCTAATATCTGTAAAGTTTTACCTTTAGCAGCGGTTTGTACAAACCTTTTATCAATTAGCGATCGATAATATAGAAAGTCATTTTGATTGTGAGTAAAGTGTAATGATGCTCCTGAATCTAGGATCCATGACGACTCATTTTCTTTACATTTCACACAATTATTGCAATGAGAAAAATAATGTATATTTTCGCTATATACATTTATACTACCATGTCGCTGTGAAAAGCGTTTAGTAGTTTCTCTATTGACAAATGAATGACTTAACTCGTCACCGAGGCTTACAGCATCATCATCAAATAGAGGATCCATTTGATCGTCAAACGGATCCTTTGGGATGTCGTAATCTTTTTCACCATTATCAAATAACGTTTCTTCCAAAACGTCATATGGATCTCCCACAGTTGAATAATCAAGATCTATGTCAGATCTTTTGCGTTTGGGAGGTGGTTCAAAAGATAATTCATCTTTTGTGACGGTGTCAAGTATTTTCAACGTTTCCGTTGTTGGTGTGACGCCAAGGCGATCAGCGAGGGATCTAGTATTTATAGATCGTTGCCATGTTCCTTTTCCATATTTTGACTGACCCGTGAATCGGGTAGCTGATGGATGCATGCGAGCTTGTACATTTCTAGCCGCAATAGAAAGAGCCGGAGATATGATCTCGACGGCATTCTGCTCCTGATCAGATTCAGGAGGAACGTCTGCTTCTTGGGCGCGTTTCTTTCCCTTGCCTCTAAAGCCCTTGCGAGAGCGAGGTCTTTGGTTTTTGGATTCATCAGAACCCTGACGCTGATTTTCGTCATCCTTTTTCTGATTATTCCATGACGCATCTTTTTCTTTTCTTTTTACTCCGCTGATCTTATTCGCTTTTTCTCTCGAGTTGTACTGCTGTTTCATCGCATATCCTCTGCGATATTCCCCAATGATGGAATCGGAGATTGTTTCGAATGTGAATTTTTCGGTTCCGTATAGCTGGAACATTGCCGTAGAAACAGCGGTCCACTCTTTTGGAAGAGCGGCTGCAAGTATAAGGGCTTGCATGAAGTCAGGAATGTCGACTTTGTCTTCCCTGAGCTGCGAAAAGTACGAGCCTAGTCTTTCAATCTCAGGAACGGGATCCTTTCCTGAAAGTTGAAATTTAACTGCTTTTTGAAAACGTTCAAAAATGAGTGCTGGGGTCGTCTTTTTGTAGCTATTCTCTAGCGTTTTCCACGCTTTGAGAAGTTCGTCTTCTGCAGCTATATGTCGCCTAATCGAATCTGATACTTTAAGACGTAAAGCACCAAGACCGGAGTCGTTGAGTTTTTGCCATTCTCGAAGATCTTTTTTATACTCGGTGGCGGCAGCAGCAGTAAGTGTAGCGGTGGTGGCTTCGGCAGGAGGAGATGGTTTCGGAAATGAATCATTAATGATAGCCCAAGATCCGATATGGAGCAAATAGGATTTCATCCTTTCTGCCCAGACACGATAATCGATGCCAGAAAAGATGTTGATGGAGTCGATGCCAGTGGAAGTTTTTGAGGACGACATGGTGTATGATATCTTTATCTATGAAACATGTTTTATTAGCGTCTTGTTTCATATAAAATAATTTTGAAAAATGTGAAAATTTTTCATCGTGTTGATCATGTCCTTGAGACATGTTTTGTCATCGTTGACAACAATGACGGGCTTATCGGGGCCCATAACCTGTTGAGCAGCAATCATATGTCCGTCAGACATAGTTTGTCTCAGTGGTCGTCACTGTTATGAACGATGAGCTCATATGTCCGTTAGACATAGAGTCATACGTCTGTGATGATAAGAGTATTGTATCACTGTCATAGACAGTGACCAGACACCTCTCCAGGTGTTTTGAGTATTGTATCACTGTCAGAGACAGTGACCAGAGACCTCTCCAGGTCTTTACTCTCATAGAGAGGAGATACTCACATGCTGGTAAGCAAGAAAGAGCAACTGAACGTATATTCTCTATCTACAGGTCTTATATACACTTTTAGTGTATGTACATATTTGTGTATAGAACTGTAATTAAATATACGTAAATAAAAGAAAATATAAATGAAAATACCCTCTAAGGGTCAAACCGGTGATAGCCGTGTTGAAGGCTATACTTAGGGGTATTTGGGGTGAAGGTCGTTCAACACGATGTCGGTGGAGAAGTATTCCCGGTTGGTGCCTGGTGCACATGTGCGTTTCCATTGTCATGGACCTGTTCCCATCGTCGTGCTTCGATTGTGGTTCGAGAAGATGGTAGTCGAGCGGACCTTACAAAATCACAGATATTGGACTGAGTTTCGAGTTTCCCCCATATGACATATTGATAGATATATAAGCCTGTGCATGTCTTAGTCGAAAAATAGAGAAGAAGTCTTGACCTTGCTTCCCTCCCCTCAGAGTCTAGGTGCGAGTTTTGCCGCCTCTGAGTCTTGTTTAGGTCCCTAGTATTGTCCTCGACTCAGCCCGCGTTCGCCTTGCTTCGTCCCTTGCCTCGAGATTCTGCGTTGTCTTCGCCTTGTCTTCCTCATCAGCCACGATCATCCTCCTTGCCACACTCGATAACCTTGGATCACCTTCAACCCCCACCTGGTCACCTCGAGATCACCAACTCTGACCAGCTCTCACTTCGTTTACAACATCCCCAACACCATTCAGATTCGAAACAGTCGGCCAAGTCTGAGAACCTCCTAGGACTCGCCCCCAGCTGTTCGAGATGTGTGTTTCTCCCTTCCCCCCTGCCTCGACCCTGCTTCGAACGACACTTCGGTCCTTCACTGAAGGTGTGCTCACGCACAGAGAGGTTTGGTTTTGGGTTTTGCCCGTCATATAGCGCATCAGCGGTTTCAGTTTCCTTTCAGATTTACCACCACCCACTTTCGCCCCTGGTTTCTCACTGGAACCAGTGGCAAGGGCAGTTCCGGTATCTTCCTCTTTCTCCTTCCCTTTGCTTTTACCATTTGATTTCTTCCAGGTTTCTCGACGTTCCCATTCCTCTAATGTGCTCTGCATTAGTTGCTCTGCTGTGGGATAAAGAGAATCCAGGGATGCTACTGTACCACCCAAGTCATTCATATTGGATGATCCAGTTGCCAACTTCAACATTTTGAGGTTTGCAGATATTTGCGCCACAAAATTCGAGAGGTCGGAAGGTAAGAAATTGATTATCAACGTGCGATAGTCGTTTTGGCTAATTTCAATCCCAACGCTATACAGGGATTGATATTTCATCTGAACTTGGTCAAGTTCAGTCCGTAGGTTAGCACCTTTCTCATAGCGCATAGCCATGAATTCCGAGTATAGATGGGAGTGCATCAACATACTCTTCTCTGTGAACTCCGTAACGACAACTGCCCACATTTTGGCAACTGTTGTCTTTCGCATACACTTGGCGAAAGTCAAATCGGGGAGCTTTTGAACGAGGAGGTGCATAGCAAGATCCTCCTTCTTTTGCCATATCACAAGTTTCTTTACATGGTTGGCCATCTCTGTATCCCCGGGCGACACGCTAGTACTCTTGCTTGATACCATCGCTGTGGGTACCTTTGGCTTCACACAAGTCCCATCAAAATGACCCCAGACTTCCTTTTGCCTAACGGCAATCATGAACCTTTTCTCCCACATGAACCAGTTGGTTCCACTAGCATCAAGCTTCACGATAGAGCTCGCAAAATCGGATAAAGATGTTTGAGTGGACATTTTTTACTGAGAGTTTGTTTGTTGGTTATCTATAAATCTGTAAATTATAGTGGCAAACCGGGGCCCATAACCTGTTAAACTAAATGAGACTCAGTCGTGCAGTAAATGACTCTATTGTACCTGTTAAACTAAATGAGACTAGGTACAATCAGTAACGTAAATAGAATAAGTCTGTATGTACTCACCTCAGTCATGCAGTAAACAACTGAGGTGTGTGGCGCGTCAAACGCGTCCTAACAAGGTATTAACTGTATAGTTAATAAAACTGAGATGCCATCAAAATGTATACCGATATGGTATGTTCATCAATAACACAACAAGCTGTTAAAGCTTGTTGTCCTCCAAGATATGAATGTCAGGATTGTTTATCCCAACATTCTGTTCACTAGTGTACATGCTCATTAATCATAATCTATGATGAACACAGGTGATAACGGACAATCACTGAAGATCATCTACATTTTTCCTTCCAAAAACGGTTTTGTCCAATTTTGCGGCACATAGAGCCAGACTAACATCATGCATCACCCATAGCAGGATGCTCCTTGAACTGGTACCACCACCTTCCTGTTTTGGCCACCTCTCCTCTTGAGCCAGCAGGCCCCCCTGCTTGAGCTGTACTTGCTCATACTCCCTTTCCTTTCTCCCCTTCCCCCTTGCCTCAGTCCTTGGGCATGGGTCTCATGGGCACCATCCCTGTTACAATTTCTTTATTTCTTTGATTACATAAAGGCACAGCCACTGGAGGGTTAGGTGAGCAACCATAGGATGTCTGAGTCATTGGGTGTTACAGATGATGCCCTCATCATGATTCATTCTAAGTCAACAGTGACAAGCAGAGTCTTGGTCTGCTCCCAGCCACTGGACAAAGAGTCTGGATGCTAAGTCAAACAATGACAAAGGTCTGGAGAATGAGGAGAGAGAAGAGCATTTGAAGTTGAATGATATTGATGTTGAGCAGCAATCATATGTCTGTTAGACATAGTTTGTCTCAGTGGTTGTCACTGTTATGAACAATGAGCTCATGTGTCCGTCAGACATAGAGTCATACATCCGTGATGACAAGAGTATTGGATCACTGTCATAGACAGTGACAAGACACCTCTCCAGGTGTTTTGAGTATTGTATCACTGTCATAGACAGTGACCAGAGACCTCTCCAGGTCTTACTCTCATAGAGAGGAGATACTCACATGCTGGTAAGCAAGAAAGAGCAACTGAATGTATATTATAGAACTGTAATTAAATATACGTAAATAAAAGAAATATAATAAAAAGAAATACCCTCTAAGGGTCAAACTGGTGATAGCCACGTTGATGTTGAACAACCTTCACCCCAAATACCCCCTAAGTATAGCCCTCAATGTGGCTATCACCGGTTTGACCCTTAGAGGGTATTTCTTTCTTATTAATTTCTTTTATTTATGTATATTAGAATAAAGGCAAATACACAAACATGTACATACATTAAAAGTGTATATAAGACCAGTAGATATTCTGTTGGGTTTATGCAAGCATTGGATATATCCAAGCCACAGCACATATCGGAACCACTTCACATATTGGATGCAGAGCACTAATTAGAACATCTGTGCATTGGATATGATGCAGTGGAAGTGTGCATGAGTATGGAAGTAAAATACTGTATATAAGTAAAATAGGGCATGAATAATTTAAGCTTGCTGCCCACATATATGCTCATACAACAAATAGTTTTCACACTAAACTACTGCTCTCCTATGCTTCACACCCATTCACCTGCACACTGGATATTGCACACAGCTCACACATCACACTCATGGACATAGCTGCAAACTATCATTATTCTTACAGGTTATGGGCCCCAGAGCCTCACTTTAAACAACCTCGGGCAAAACACTTCTATTGACAACTCTGAAACATTATTACATCATGTCTCACTTATCCCCTATTGCTAATCTGGAAGCCAGATCGACATCTGCTGTGAATCCGACTCCCACACCACAAACTACTGTTCTGGAAGTTGTTCCAGAAGATGAAAGCTATACTTACAAACATGCAACGTCCTACCTCTCAGCCATCCAGAAAATGGAAAAGCTAAATTCGAAGAATTGGCTAGCATGGAAGGAGAGGATGTTATACATCCTGAATGCATGCCATGGTTTTAGCTACATTACTGGCACCATTGAGCGACCCAATCTGGACACCAATACCATTGGAGTGAGGAGATGGACAGACATGGACAACACAATCTCAACATTGCTTGTTACTGCCATTGGAGACAAACAGATGATCCATGTGCCAAAGCAAGACATTGGTGGATCAGTTGCTACTTCCACTGATATTTGGTGCGCTTTGAAAGAAGCAAACCAAGTTCAAGGCGTCATTGCCATTCTTTCTTACTCAGAGATTTCTGGGCAAAATGTGCTACAGAAGATGAAGATCTCATCATGCATCTCAACCGGATGAAGGAGTACCAAGTTGAATTACAGATGATGGGTTGGGAGATTGCAGATGACATCTTCAAGTTACACATCCTTTGCTCATTGCCCACTCATACATGGAATGGGTTAATTTGACCATCGGAACAGTCACAGAACTTCAGAAGATTCCAATGTCCATCAGTCAGCTCATCATGCACATTCAGAATGAAGCTACACAACAAAAGGCTCCATATACTCACAAAGCCAATGAGACCGCCATAAAGCACAGGAGCGCTTTTGCAGAAAGAAGCAGAAGTACAATACTTCTTCTGCTTGTGCTATTTGCATGCGCACTAATCATACGACAGATAAATGCTGTTTCAAAGGCAAACCCAAATGTGGGTATTGTCATAAATTCAGTCACACAACAGAGGATTGTTGGACCAGAAAAGGAAAGAATGGTAGTGCTTCAAAAGGAAAAGAGAGAGCACATATGATTATGAATGACATGGATGTAGATGATGCATCCGGCATTACCAATGTCACAGAAGTGATAGAAAATGTAAATATTAGCAACAACAATATTACTGATTCCTACTATGTTTGGTATGTGGACTCAGCAACAACGTTGCATATAATGCACCAAAAAGAAATTCTATCAAACTTCCACCCCAAAATAGAAGTCATTAATGGTGTGGGTGCTGTAAAAGTATATGCACATTGTCATGGAAACATAATCCTTGAATCACGGATAATGAACAGAACATGGAAAATCATCTTAACTGATGTCTTTTATGTTCCAACTGCTACAAGTAATCTTGTATCAATTCTGCGCCTTGATCAGAGTGGATATACATCACGGATGGGAAATTCCAACATCTGGATTTACAATAGCTGATGCACTCTTGTTGCCATTGGAAAATTAACAAGCTGATTATACAAGTTGATTGTTAAAGCAAAAATTGCAGAACATACATATGTTTTGGAAGAACAATTGCCTACATGGAATGACTGGCATAAACAATACAGACATATAAATATTCTGTTGCTGCAATATTTACATCAGCATGGAATGATTGACAATTTCCGGGTAAACCCATTGTGGGAAATTATCCCCTGCAATGCATGTCATGCCAGAAAATTATCTGTTAAAAGCTTTAAACATAGACATATCATTACAACTACAAAACCCAGTCAGCAGACACATACTGACCTATGGGGACTGTCATCAACTACCTCAATTGGTGGCACAAAATATTATCTCTTATGTGTTGATGACTACAGTTGTTATGTCACCATTGTGCACCTGAAAAGTAAAGACCAGGCAGTGCGAACAATCAAACAATATATGACATTCCTGAAAAACCAATATGCTTTCCAACCATGCACATTGCATATGGATGATGGAAAGAAATATGTAAATATGGAATTAATTGATTGGTGTTGGGACAATGGAATTTGTCTAGAATTGACTGCACCTTATTCTCCACAACAGAATGGAGTAGCGGAGTGCACTAATAGGACTCTTGTCAAACTAATGTGGACCATGTTATCCACAAAGAATTTACCATTCTACCTATGGACAACAGCTATTAGTCACACTGCATATCTCCACAACCAAGCATATACAAAGGCTATCCAAATGCTATGCCTTATGAGCAATGGTTCGGAAAGAAGCCTAGCATAAACCATCTAGTGGAATATGGCACACCAGCATGGATATTGTGCCAACCTGCAGTACAATCAAAATTAGTGCCAAAAGCACTTAAACATAAATTTGTCAGATTTGAAGATAACATATCTGCTATCCACTATTGGGATCAGCGAACAAATACAATTAAACCATCACAAAATTACTCCTTTGCCCAATATGAGGGGGAGGATGACAGTGATGACATATTGAGACTGGAAAACATACTGGAAAACATAGCAGATCCAGAAAAATGTATTGCAGACAAGAATTCTAAAAAGAGAAAGATTATGGAATCTGTTCTGCATCGGACAAAACATCCACACATCATACATGATTATAGCCAATTAAATGAACTGGTATTACTGGAAGAGTTAGTGGCACTTGTACAGGAAGAAATATCTGAAGTGCTATATATGCAGGATGAATTAATACTGATAGTCAATGAAAGCAACATCCCCATCTGATAGTCCAATAATGCTTGCAGAAGCAAGGAAAGCACCAGATTGGTCAGAATGGGAAAGTGCTATAAAAGCGGAACTAAAACAGTTACATGATATGGGAACATGGAAACTTGTGGTACTGCCATGCAATAGAAAACTCATTGGAAACAAATGGGCTTTTGTAAAAAAATATAACAAAGAAGGTGTTCTCACCAAATACAAAGTGCGTTTGGTAGCCAAAGGATATTCACAGATTCCTGGAATGGATTATAATGAGACTTATGCTCACATTGTCCATCTAGAGACACTCTGCTCACTCATAGCCAAGTCCATCCGGAAGCACTGGAAGATGCAACAAATGGACATCAAAGGCGCATATTTGAACGGCAACTTGCATGAGCAGTTGTATATGGAACAACCAAGCGGATATGAAGATGGATCTGATAAGGCTTGCGAATTACTTAAAAGCCTATATGGTCTCAAGCAGGCAGAATGCAAATGGAATACTGAGTTCAACAGAAAGGTCATAAATCAATACTTCCACCATTTTGTCTCAGATCCATGTGTGTATCTCCATGATGATAAAGGCCACATAGGTATCATTACTGTATGGGTAGATCATCTAATCCTATTCACAAGTGATGATGAAATAATGGAGCACATGGTTAAAGACCTTAAAAGTTTATTTGAGATAACAGATCTCGGAGAACCAAGCAAAATTGTCAGGATAGAGATCTGCATCAATTCCAATACTGGAGAAATTAAGTTGACACAAACACAGTACATTGTGCAACTACTCCACAAATATGGACTTGATAATGCGCAGAGCATACAAATTCCTATGGATGCAGATCATAAATTTGACCCACTGACCACATCAACAAATCTGAAGGACTGCAGTAATCTGTATGCATCACTCATCGGATCATTGATGTATATTGCAGTTGCTACCCAGCTGGATATCGCATATGCTGTTTTCTGCTTGGCATCATATAGCGCAAAACCGGACATGGAGCATTGGTCAGCTGCAAAGAAAATTCTACATTATCTTTCTGGAACAAGATACAAAGGTATAACTTATAAAAGTCCAGAAATGGATGACAACCCTTTTGTTGGATATTTAGATGCCAGCTTTGCTAGCAAAGATGATACAATATCCATATCAGGATACATGTTTATTGCAGCGGGTGGCACTATTACATGGGCATCAAAAAAGCAGATGTCAACTACTTTATCTTCAACAGAAGCAGAATATGTGTGCATGTCTGATGCGGCATGCGAAGCAGTATGGCTGTGGAACTTACACTTTGAGTTAGGTTCAATGATTTTGGAACCTACTCTCATTTACAGAGACAATATGCCCACACTTGCAATTGCTCAAAACAAAGCATATCATAAGTGGACAAAGCACTTTGAAATAAAAAGTCATTATATTCAAGACCAGATAGGAGATGGCACAATAAAATGGAACATCTACCTACTGTGGATATGACAGCAGACATTTTAACAAAGCCACTGTCAAGACAAAAATTCCAACAACATAAGCATGAGCTAGGAATATCCTAAGCTCGAGGGGGAGTGTTGGGATTATGCAAGCATCGGATATGATGCAGCAGAAGTGCACATGAGTACGGAAGTAAAATACCATATATAAGTAAAATAGGGTGTGAATAATATAAGCTTACCACCCGCACATATGCTCATACAACAATTAATTTTTCACGCTCAACTACCAGTCTCCCACGTAGCTCACGCATCACGCTCGTGGACATAGTCGCACTCAAACTATCATCATACCAAGAAAACAGTTTGTTGTTCAAGTTGTCCTCCAGTCCTGCCTGTTGCCCTGCCCACCTCCAAGCCCTTCCCCCTAGTGTGCATGCCATTCAGCATGCAGTGTACCTATCAACTCTAGACAGAGACCTAACCCTAGGCCTTGTGCCCAGCTGGGTACGAGATTGGTCTGCTCGGGTGAGGCGACCGAAGCGACCGTTTTTGGTCGCATGATATGAGAAGGCAACCATACACATGATGCACGGACAATGCCGAAGTGCTGACCAGTTTCAGCCAGCCACAGCCACAGCCACAGCCACAACGCTAAGTGATACGAGCCAACGTTCCCGACATCGTCGAGCACCAAGGTTAGAGCCCGTGTTTTCTATTAGAAGTATGAAAAAATATAGGCTTATGCTGATTTTAACTTCTTCGTTGAGCAGAAATGGCCCAGCGCGTCACCCTCCGCAAACGCAACCCGTACAACACCACCTCGAACCGCAGGCGCATCGTCAAAACGCCGGGCGGGAAGCTCGTCTACCACCACATCAAAAAGCCCCCTAGCCAGCCCAAGTGCGGGGACTGCGGAATCGGTCTCTCTGGTGTAAGCCCCGTCACCTTATACATACGTTCTGTTCTTTCTGACGTTCGTCGGACCAGGTCCCTGCGCTGAGACCACGCAAGTACGCCACCATTTCCAAGCGGCAGAAAACGGTGCGGAGGGCGTATGGCGGATCGAGGTGCGGTGAATGCGTCAAGTCGAGGTAAACCGCTCGAGCGGATGTCCCTTCTTGTCATTCTTTTTTTTTGTTGATATGGCACACGCATAGAATCCTCCGCGCCTTCCTCGTAGAGGAAGCCAAGATCGTCAAAAAAGTCATTAAACAGAAGCAGAAAGAGGCTGCTACGACGGGACGCAAGTAGACGCCGTTTTTTTGCCGTTTTGCACTTTACCTTTTAGCCTGTTGTTGTCGGGAGGTTGCGATTTATTACCTGTACCGCCTACCCACGCATGCATGTATTGAAATAAATCGAGAGAATCCATGCAGCCCAGTTTGAGACAAGATGGAATCATGCATATCATCGATAGTATACAACCACAACGGATCAAATAAAATGCCACAAGATAGCAACATCATCAAAACCTGTCCCTCCTACCAGTCGCAGGCCGGCTGGTAACGTCCCTCTCCTCCCGAGGCGGTTCGAACGGGTCGTCCTTTTCATCCTTGTCGTCCATACCCCATCCGTGTCCACCATAGCTCGGCGGCTTGGAGTCGTCCGGTGGAACAAACGGATCGTCCCTCTCCTGCTGATTCGGTGGCGGCCCGGGCGGTGGCGCGTATGGGCCCGTCGCACCATTCCCGTCACGCCCCTGAGGGCCGCGGTATTCGCCGTATGGCTGTCCCCCGTACGGGTACGGCCCGTTATTGTAGCCGTTGTACGGCGGGTTGTAGTACAACGGGAACCCGGACATCCGGGCTTGACTCGATGGCGCGCGGGCAGAGTTGACGGGGCTCGTTGGGTCATTGAGCTGGTGGAGGTAACCAAAGGCGATGGAGCAGAAGAGGGTGGCGAGGACTATAGAAAAATTAGAGGATTGGGGGAGTGAAAGGCAGGGGACGTACAGGTTGTGAGGAGGAATGCAATGATGTCCGTCCATGAATCGTGATTCCACAAGTTGGTGCAGTCTGTCGGATAAGTTAGAAAAAAAACAGATTTCTCCTCTTGAAGCTTACATTGCTGCGCTTCCGATGCATTGATGACGGTATGATAAACAGGACCAAAGAATCCATACTACGTTGGTAGTGTCAAAATCGCCATAGTCATAATCAAGAACCATGATGACATACATATATAAGCTCATTGCCCTTCGTCAGTTGCGAGCAAACGTTAATTATATCATTCTTCAATGTGAAATGGACGATGATGTCAAGTATGCCCGCACCGGCCACTGCCAGCGCTGCGATGATAGATGCATAGGCATAGGTTCTCACAAGGGGCGTCCGGTTCTACAGAGTATTCTGTTGAGGGAATTTTCGCTTACGGGCTCAAGAAATTTACCAAGGTGGCACTGATAAAGCCCAATAGCTGTTTGGTATGATCAGCGGCGTACTATAGTGCGCTATAGAAAGAGGTCGCTCACTTGTATTCCAAACACGCCCATGTATACCGCGCCCAGCGCGATAGAGTACACGGTTAGTTTGGGAACATCGTCTACAAAACTGTTAGTATGGATCGAATCCAAATCGACGCTGCTCACGCGTTCTGTCGACAGATAGGTTCCTGAAGTAACTGATCTGTATAACATGAATCTACGATGAATGGCACACAAGAGGGGACACACACCGATCTACAAATGGGTTAGGAAATCGTAACGAACAGTTGAAAGAAAACGTACGAAACCAACGCCCACAGTCCACCGATAAACGTGGCTAAAAGAGAGGGCGGTCGTCAATAGCCGACTGAGACCGATAAAGGAAGCGCTTACTGAAAAGCACGACAGGCCTCAAACTCGATCTGTACACCTTTGTGACAAAGGCATAAGACGGCGGTGGTCCTATTTACAATGTGAGCACAGCTCCAGTAGCATACCCTCATGGTGGACTTGCCTTGTAGGCGCGGGCCATGATCCCATCAGCCTGACTAACTACACACACCGTACAGTCTCGCTCACCTTGGGGAGGAGGAGCTCTAGTATCCATCGAATATCGTGTCGTTGGTCGTTAATCGCTGGTCGTTGGTCGTTTGAAACAAAAGGCAGGTCAGTGTGGTAGAACTTGTTGTGGCACCAGGCTGTGAGACTACGACGCTGTGGCGGTGCAACGCCGTGAGTGTGTTTTGTCAGCCTTGGAGCACGTGACGTGGCGGGCGTCAGGCAGACATGACATGGCGTCTCAGACTGAGATGAAATGGGGGGTTTGAGTACCGCCATCAGACATCAAATCAACGGATGGTTGCCAAGTTTGACACGCGAGCGCCGGCTGCATAAACGGCGGGCAGGCGGCAGAAATGCTCCTTGTCTGGAACCATCACGTTGATCGTGAATTAGCAGCTGCAAAAAAGATGGTCGCCCGTCGTCCTCCTCCTCTTCAACTCAAGTGTGAGTCTCTATTGCTAAGCTGGCTCGTTCGGCTTGTACTGACAGCGAGGCAGATGACAATTTTCGTCTGTGTGAGTCGCTTGGCATACTCGGGGTGGGCTTGCCGGAGATGCTGACGCGTCCGCAGCTGTGTCGTCGCCTGCTATCATTCAGCGAAAGAAGACGTTCTTTCAAAAGTTGTACAGAGCCAACTGGAGAAAGGCCGTCATTGCAGGTCGGTCGTCTCCCGCCTCATGCACCTGACGGTCAATGACCCTTTATACCAGTGGCCGCTTTGAATGCCACTCGCTTTTACTTCTCGTGAGTTTACTATGTTTAAAAATTTTTAACGTTCGTTTAATACTCTTTCTCTAGAGCCGTGCGCGTCGTCTCGCGCTCGACATGACCTCATCTAACATCTACCTAGGCCAATGCATTCCAAGATGCCATCGTTGACCATGTATCCCATCATGATGGCCTGTCGCAGATGTCACTTATCATCTGTCTCCTTTACACCATCGTTGCCTTTATGGAGACTTCTGGTGTCGTTTTCATTTTTACGGTAACCATCACCATCATTGGCGTTGCCTACCCAATCTGATCGTGCTCCAGCGCCGCCTCGCCCTAGCACGGGCATACACCTACCTCGCATTCGTGTCTGCATTGTTCGTCACCGCCGGGGGTGTCTTGGCCGCAGCCATCTTCTTTGGTTTCGCGGTACGTTTTATTGACTAATTTCATTCATCCGTTCAGGAGCTGACTAGAGCCCCAGAGTGAAGTTATTTCAGAGTGCACGTCCCTTGCTATGAAAGGGCAACTTCACCTGCGATCGACATTTGTAAGGGACTCTAGTCTAGTAGAGAACTGTACATAAATGCTAACTACGGTGCAGCAAGGCCAACCTTGGCCTATCAAACGCCTGCCCCACCGGAAGGCTTACAAACGTACGTCTCACCTAGATATCTCATCACACACCCTGACGACCATTGCCAGTATGCCTCATTGCATGGTCCCACGAGTCCTCCTTCCAAGCCGCCTCTTTGTTCCTGTGCACCCTCCTTCCAACGGTCCTTTGCCTCTTCCTTGTCTACACCTACTACCGCCAAGTGACAGACCCGGCGCATCAAGCATGTCTGCTCTCTTCCATGCCGGGCACGGGCGCAGTGCGAATGGAAGGTGTGACGATAGGACCCAGGCCCGTTGTGGGTGGAGGCAACTATGCGCGCGTTCCTAATATTGCAGCCAGCACGGGGGTGACCAGTGCCCGGGAGGGGCCAGTTCAGTCTGCTGCAACTCAACGCCGTCGGGGTCAGGGCCAGGGCCAGGGCAATGCGAAAGAAGCCAAAGGTCTGCTGCAGAAGCAGACGAGAAAGTCCGAGTCGTTTTCGGCCTCGCAGAAGAGGAAGCTTGCTGTGCAGGTGGTGAAGCCAACTCTGGTGACCGATGTTCCTACGGCAGCCGGTGCTAGTGCTGAAAGGGTTCAGCCGTTGCAGGTGTCTTTGGTGATGAAGAGTGCTACGTCGCCGTATAAGATGACGCCTGGCCCGCCTAGTTATAACCATACGGTGGAAGCTTATGGACCTAGGATGGATGCGTATTCACCCGGACCGAACTAGCATTTAGATGGATAAATACAAGTATCTACATGGACTAGCTTTGATTCACGCTGAATGGAATTTTCATGTGGCATGTTCATCATGGTGCGTCTGCTTTTTGCATACATATGTATGTGCATAAGACAGGTGGGATTACACAAGTGACGAGACATCCGTTCACTCCACGACAATAGTGTGCAGACCCTGTTTGACCCATCCTGCATCAGCTGTACCAGAAAACCAAAGGAAAGTAGGAACTGACCTTGAATGATATAACGGGTACGTGAGAGACATACGTGTACAGTTTTTCTTTTGCGTTCTCCTCGTCGTTGCGTTTACCTAAGGCATTCATTCATACATGGATAAAACCAAAAGGGAGGGGACCACGTTCGAGCTTGAGACGCATCCTATGCGGGACGCTCTTGATGCCTTTGGCCCACACGGCCTGGTTGAGCTTAGGATCGACGCGGACGTCTACGGTGCCCATCGCCTTGCGCGAAAAGTCGACGATGGACTTGATCGCCCACGGAGCGCGCTTTTTGAACGAGCGACCGTGGACGCGCTTGTGTAGGTGGATGGTGTATTCGCGCGTGACGACGTCTTGGAGGGCTGAGCGGGTTTTTCCGCCTGTCTGTTGTTTCGTTGGGTCAGTTTTTGATGGTGCACGGGTAAGAGGAAATAAGAGACCTTTTTCTTTTGGATTGGAGCCATGGAGGAGGTGTGTGTGCGTACGGTGGGGTGTAGGTGTTGGGTAACAGATTAAGGTTCTGTGGCTTACGCAGTTGCATCGGGAACAGCCGATGGAGTGGATTAGTCAGCGTTGGCATGGCGCCGGTGGACGTTGATGCGTTTTTGGCTGTTGGCTTCTATGGCGTTGTTCTTGAAACGGTACGACGTGCTTCCCATGACAAGGACTCTAACTTGGCTCTCCAACTTGGGCTCAGGCACACTGAGTTTCACTGACCCACGCCTGGGGTATATATTACTTCACATCTATACCATCTAAACACTCAGCCACCTCCCCCCTCTCCTCCTCATCTCTCTTATCTAAATTATTCTATCATGCGTTTCACTCTTACCCAGTCGTTCTCTCCGCTCTAGTCGTATCTACTGGCGTAAACGCTTCGTCGTTGCACATTCGCCAATCTGCATTCCCGTGTCAGTTCGGGTTTCTCGTTCTTTCTGTTCCGTTTCGCTCACCCTTCACCTCGCACAGCCTGTGCAATGACATGCATAGCCAACGCCGACCTTGGCGGATGCCAAGCATCAGATGCAGCATGCACATGCAAAAACACCGCGTTCGTCAATAGCGTCACCAAATGCATCTTTGCAAGTTGCTCCGGGAGCGACCTCACCAACGCCATCAGCACCGCCCAAGCCATCTGTCGCGCAGTGGTAACCGTCACTTTCCCCAAAAGTCCTTTTTACCCCCACCCTCATTAAATTAATCAATCCGTAGGGCGTCACATTTACGTCAACACCGGTCAGTACTTCCTCTGCTGCCAGTGCTTCCGCAACAGGCGCTTCCGCGTCTCTTACCCGATCGTACGTACTGGCTTCTTCATGCCCATGCGCGTGCGTCTCTTGCTGATCCTCCTTATCGGCGACAGTGGCTCGGCGACGGGATCCGCCGCGAGCAGTGGCGCACCCGCAACCGTCACCACGAAATCGAACGCCGCGTCTTCGAACGGTCGTTCCCTCACTCTCGCAGGCGCTTCGTCCGCACTTGGCCTCATCGCTCTCTCGTTTTGTCTGATGTAACTTAATTGAAAAAAGGACACGATCATAGTGGTACCGAGCCTAGTTATACCCAAGCCCTTGTTTGTTCGTTTCATCTGTCGTTTCAATTGATCTTGGGAATTTTTCAGATGATGATATGTACTCTGATGCGTGAAGCGATATCGGACTCGGAAATGCCGCCATCCCAGTCCCTAGCGTAAGTTATTGGGCTCGCATGAATAATGAAAAGGATGATGGATCATGGCTCGCGACTGTCGACTCTTGTTATTCTGAAACTCGTTCGTTCGTTGAGTGACCAAGGATATCTCTCAGATGACAATACTGGAAACATCAAGCTCCGCAGGCATGTGATTGGGGGGACCTATCCATATGTGCACCAACCCTATTGAGGAATGCCATGACGATATCATATGTACGTGCCTAACCTTACGGTTGTACCGAATTCAATCATATCATAGTGACATGCTCCACATGGTCTTCCCGAATTCAGTTCTGTTCGGCCATGCCAAGTTGTGTCGACGAACATATATATTTTTAAAAAAGGGAGGGCGGTTCCGTTGTCTCCACCGCCCTCAGCATGTTCGTCCACCCCATTATCAAAGTTCCCGGTCTCCTGCTCGTCGCTGCTGGAGTCCATGTTGCGGCAACGCCACCACACCCCTCATCAGATGGCAACAACACCATTGACCCACCCCCATCGGACAGATTTATGAGAGTGTTATTGAGGATAGGGTCAATGGGATATCTCAAGGTAAGATATCAAGCGTTAAAAATAAAAATAAAAATCCGTGCAGGTGTAAATTGCGGGGAATAATAATCGATTTATCCGTTTAGATTTGTGTCTGGTCGTTGGCGTTGGCCGAAAGTGCCGTCATTTTGGCAAACACGTTTCCGTTACACCCCGTGTCCCGAGCCATCCTCAGAAACCTGATGTGGGGTGCCGCAGGCGGTGGGCAGGTCAGGTTCACCCCTGCGTCGGCGCTAGGGGTGGCATTAGGAATCGGCTGCGGTGGGGTGCGATACGCGTGCTTCCGCGAGCTGGGAAAACGATTTACGTTTGGGATGACGATCCAGAAGGATCACGAGCTCGTGACGACGGGTCCGTACAGTATCGTTCGGCATCCGAGCTACACGGGCATGCTCATGTTTCCGGCTTCTGCCGCGCTGTTGACCGCGACGAAGGGATCGTGGGCGAGGGAGTCGGGTCTGTTGAGCCGCCTATCAGGCCAGATCGTCGTAGCGAGTTTCGCGCTGTTGACGGGTGCGATGAATGTGACCGTGCTCTTTAGGATAAGGGACGAGGAGCGAGAGCTGCGGAAGCGGTTTGGAGAGCAGTGGGATCGGTGGGCAGAAAAGGTTCGTTATTGGTTGATTCCTGGTATTCTGTAAATACGATTATGTAAGGCGACCATGACATCGTCCATAACCAAGAGACTACACATCTCTGGACTCACACCGACTCTCAATGCAACAGATATATCTCAGCGTCTGTCCTCTTTCGGGACCGTGAAAGCAGTCGATGGATTCGGTCTTTTGGATGGGGTTGGAAATCCAAGAAAGTATGGGTATGTGACGATGGAAACAACGCCAGAAAAATTGGCTCGATGTACGTTCCGAACGAACATCTTATAGAGTCGATTGTTCTTGATAACGACGGATGTAGGTTGTAGCATGCTCAGCGGAACGACATGGAAGGGCGCCAAACTACGTATTGGCGAGGCTAAGCCTGATTTTCGCGAACGGTAAGTTTGGACTCTTCCCCTACCCTTCACTTCGTTGCAGATAATGTAATCTCTACTCTAAACAGGATAACTGCAGAAAGTGCAGCCGCCAAGCGCGAGGCCGAAGCACATGAAGACGATCGCCGTGCACGTAAAAAGCAAAGGATCCAGAAATATGGCGCGGTGCATGCGGACGACATGTCCCTTGTGACGAAGGAAAATGCCCATGTACGTCAGGGCTGGGTGGTCACGCCTCTTGGGAGGATTGTCAGACCGGTGAAGATGAAGCCACCGAGGCCGTTAGCGCCTATGGATGCAAGCGTTGGAAAGGCAGACGGGCGGAAGAAGAAGAAGAAGACAGCAATGGTAGGGCTACGAGCAAAGAGGAAGACTATCGATATGTTGAAGTATGGGAGCGTTCATTTGAAAGGCTTCTTTATGGACGTCACAGTCCCGGACACTGTTTTTACTGGCAATATTGGCCAAAGTCAGGTTTCACCCTTGCTAGTGAATCCACGGTCGAGGAACACCTGAGCGAGGAAGGGGGCCAAAGCGATGAGGAGATGAGTGATAGTGGTCATGAAGAAACCGAGGATGATGTTGAGGACATACGCTCAGCATCCCATGAACCACACGAGGACCTTGATAACGAGCAATCGAACAAAAAATCTGTACCGACGAGTCTGAACAGACTGAAGGAACTCTTTGCTCCACGGGAGGAAGATGGTTTGTTCGGGTCCCCAATAATTGGTATCTTTGTTTTTAACTACAGTCTTCGCAGCGGGCTTTTCCCTCCTAGGGCACTTGAATCTCGACCTTGAATTGGACGAGGATGTCCCGTTTCCAATCACAAACGAAGAACAACAAAAATTTTCACAAATGCCACAGGCTGTAGAGACCCTGCCAATCCTCACACTCACCGGGTCTCGCGGAGAGGCCCGAACGCGAACAACACCTTCTGTTCAATTGGATCCGAAAACTCCATTGTTCTTCCCTTTACGATTGTCATCGACTTCCGGAACTACGAACAAAGGACGACGACTACGGGACCTATTTGATGTAGCAAAAGAGAACAGGTGGAACTGGCGTGACCCTAGCGTTGGATTCTACAGGACGGAAACTGAAGACGCGATAAGGAAAAGGTGGGAAGAGTCGAAAGTAGAATTGACAAGGGAATGGAAAAGGCGGTCGAAAGAAGCTGGCAAGATGAATCGCAGGAGGTACAAAGGTGTTGGAGTTGACAGTGAATGATGATAAGTCACGTGGTTATCGGTCGGGTGCCACAGCATGCATGTCCACCCCATCTTCAAAGTTCCTGGTCTTTTGTTAGTAGCCGCAGGCTATCACGTTGCGTCCACGCCACCTCATTCACCGTCGAATGGGAATGACACTACTATTGAGCCATCTTCATCGGAAAGAATAGTGAGGACCCTACTAAGGATGGGGTTATTGGGATACATCAAGGTGAGATACCAGTATGACTTTTAAATGATAGTGCCATGATTTGAGAGAGCTAGGTTTCCTTCTGGTGTTTATCATTCGCCGAATGTGCCGTCATCCTCGCAGAAATGGCCCCATCACTCCCTATATCTCAAAAGGTTCTAAAAACCCTCATGTTTGGCAGCGGCAGCAGCGCCGGTCAAGTCCGGTTTACTGTTGCAACGGCACTAGGCATTACGCTAGCACTTGGGGGGAGCACTCTGCGAGCTTGGTGTTTTCGTGAGCTGGGAAAATACTTCACGTTTGAAATAACCATCCAGAAGGATCACAAACTCGTGACGACGGGTCCATATAGTATCATTCGGCATCCGAGCTACACGGGCATAATCATGCTCATGGCTTCGGCGACACTTTTAACCATGACAAAGGGATCGTGGGTGCGGGAGTCTGGTCTGTTGAGCGGTCTACCAGGTCAGATTCTCGTGGGAGCTTTCGCGCTGGCGACAGGCGTAGGGAATGTAGCTTTGCTCCTCAGAATAAAGGATGAAGAGCGGGAGCTTCGGAAACGATTTGGAAAGCAATGGGATCGGTGGGCAGTCAAAGTCCGTTATCTGTTAATTCCAGGTATATTGTGATATAATTGTTATTTAAGGTATATCGCCCTTGCGAGATCAACGTTATAATTTATGACACATGACCACAGACTTTGGCGTATCTCTGCTTCTGTCCATTGGGCAGAGATAAGGGATCAGGATTGCATCGATCTTTCACAACACGAGGCACTTATTGAAGGTTACATAGCGAAAGCTCTTTGTTCTTCCTGCGGTTATGATACCAACAGTATGTCGATCGGTGATCCTTTCTAAAGAGATCACCATCACGACTTTTTAGCTCGATCGACAAAATGAAACAATAAAAGTTCTACGTCACCACGCATCAGCCACGAATCGTTATCGAGTTACTTGAACGATGAGGAGAGTTAATTCAGATTTCCATGACACCCGTATTACGTGTAAGTCAATATGCTTCTATAGTCAAATGGTGATGTTGAACCGCAGCAACATTCTAGCGGAAAACGACTATTTACCTGTATGTTAAAGGAAAAAAACCGCTGATCTTCATGACACGATGATACTTCGAGTAACGCTGGGACTTGAAATGAACGGACTGATTCCTTGCGAGGGAGGAGGGGATTGACACTAGACTATCCGAGTGGTAGAAAAGGCGACAGAATCTTCTGCATACGCCGCAACGAAGAACCTCCTATTGGTCGTAATAGCCGTGAACCCCGTTGGCATGACCGCTCTACTTCTAGAACTATCTGATTCACGGACATTAGTACTATCCCAGTCAACATTCATCGACTTCATCGGGGCGAATATAAACCCACCCACCCGTAAGTCCATGCCCCACCTCCCCCCAAGTTCACTGATTCATAATTTGCTGCCATTGCATACCCAGGATGCGTCCCTCACTCATCGTTCTATGCGCTTTTGCCGCTAGTGTAGTTGCGTTGCCACATCAGCGCGACGATCATGACGACCGTATGTTTTATTTTTATTTTTATTTTTCACTTTTCCATCACGCCCAAGCCTAAGGGTTCTCACGCATTGTACAATGAAAACAGCTTGTCTCGATTATTGCGAAGTCAATGCTGTATTCCAAACGATCTGGCACCTCGGTGACTTGGATACATGCGATGTCGCCTCCAAATACGTTGATTGTCTTGGAAATTGCAAAAAGCATTCGAGCAAATTAGTCGGACAGATCGCCAATGCTAAAGCGTTCCAGCAACAGGTCTGTGATCAGGATTGATCTGATGTGAGCAATCTCCACTACATGATCGCCGACATGTGGGATTGATTTTCGTGGCAGAGCGAAAGTCTCTTTGTTTACTTGGCGCTTTTGAATCGTGTTCATGTTATTTTCTTGCACGAGGTTGTTGTAATACTATCTTGATCCTGCGTACTATGGGCTTCACGCGGCAATTCAACATGTTCATTGACACTGTGAATCTATACACTCATCGCCCGCATTGTTGCATAAACATCTATTTAACGAAGCAACACCTAAACCCCGGTCTCGGGTCGGGTCTGCTTCACTCCGTCAATCCAGATATCAACCTTCTCGTCAAGGAAAGAGACGTATCCCTTAAGGAGACTAGATTCGAGGACGGGAATCTTGTGCCACCAGACGTAATTCTCATACTTTTGGTTCGGAAGGTTTATGTGGTAATAGTTTGCCTCTCCCTGATAATTGATATCAGTTCTCCATGACTAGTAGTAAGTAAGATCAAGTGCCTTGCCTTGTAGGGACACCTGGTGACCAGTTCTGAGCCCTCGAACAACTCGAGACGGCAGTCGACCTTGGGGATGTAAGTGCGAACAGGCAACATCGTCTCGTAAAGGAAACGGGGCGATCGTGTGTTGGCCACTTCGATGCCATCGACTTCCACGCGAACGTGGCGGCTCGACTGCAGCACGTCAGCACGCTGTAGAAAACCGGTCGTCTGAGTCGAGTGCTGCATTAGTATTATTGGCCACGAACCTTGTAGGGGTCTTTGGGATGTACGAAAACTTCTTCATCCTCTTCGAACCAGTGGTCCGTGGATTCCCACACAACCGTGAACAAGCCTTTCAGACCTCCTTCACGATACAAGATGAGGCTCTTTGGCGCCTTCTTTCCGCCAATTTCGATATCGTATACAACCTTTTGCGCGGACTCTTCTGCGACTTTAATGCCCGACTTGGGCAATTCGTTCTCGCCAAAGTAGTAGTAGGGATAATCCGGGATCTCCCACCTATGAAGTACATGAGACGGATGGAGCAAAGTGTTGAGGCAGAGCACTCACACAAGCTTGGCGTTGCGTGAATCAACAATAGTTTCACCGCCCAGGTATGCCCTGATACGGCGCGGGTACCACTCGATGTGTGGAAGAGCGAAGGGGAAAGTGTTGGGAGTGTAGGACATTGTGTAAGTGACTAGCCGTGAAGATTGGTACTGAGTCGTCCACCGCTCCTTCTAGCATTCATTTTATATAAACTGTTAAGCATGCCCGGATAAACTGAGGCTCCAATGACATATGGCTACTAACCAAGATCCGTCAGGCGCTCTTTTCGCCATGCCAGGATTTGTTATTGTCTGACGAGTGGGAAGGGGCACCAAGGCGTCATGAACGTGTCCGTTTCGTCAGCGTTCACACACACACACACAGTATTTTGAACTTCGCTTGACCAATTTCGCATAGAGGGTTCTCGATTTTCGGTTGGTTCTTGTTCATCACATTCTGCGTTCCTTTCGCATCCATTTCTCAGCATTCGCATGCTGCGACTAAAATTGTCGTCATTGGCCGACCCCCAGTTTGATCGATGACGACGGGATTTGCGGTGTTCCTATAGAATCTATACAGCGTTAATCCTATGAAGTCGCGTTAATCCTATCGATAACGTTTCCACTTGCGCCGTCAGTGGTGTACTCTGTAGAATCCTGATAGTAATCACGAGAGCTCAATCGATGTCATCTGCCTGACACACACGTGCAAATGAGAACTGCCTTACTAGTAAGCGAGAATGCAGATGGCAGAAGCGAACATGAGAAGAACTTGTTTTGAGGCAGACTCACTACTTCGCTAGCATAAGCGAGCCGATGACGATTACGTGCGACTTCACCCTGCGAGGCTTGCGCCTTTCGATAGTAACGCTGTGCCTGTTCAATTACATGCCAACCGTTACAGTCATTCTGTACGGACGAGCACATTACTGTTTATTGCAAAGAGTCCTCGGTGAAAGCGGTGGCAAGGGGTCCGAGGGAACTAGCCGACATCGGACCACAAGACGGCCTCTTAATAGATAGAATGTGATGAATACGCGCTTTCAACCGAATGATACTGATATTGCGAGGATAAATGGATGACATGGTCTAGACTCTAGTCACCTGGCCTATACTCCGCGATACCGTGGGACGAAAATTGCCATTGAGAAGGATGAGTTTGTGGTGCTTGATAATGATGCTGCTGTTTTGGCGGTTTGGCTATAAGATCTGCTTGTTGCCTTGAAGCCGTGTTCAGCGAAGGAGGTCGAAACGGGGCAACAAACTCTTACAATCTCATGCGCAATAACAACTTTCTATTCGCCGCCTGCATATCCTTTCCCGCTTTGATAGCCCGCGCGAATAGCTCGGCGCGAAAGTCCGTCTGCTTCGCTTGTAGAATCTTATGAACGTGAACGTCATCGTCATGTCATCTGGTGACGAACGTGCGTCTCGGCAACAGCGCATGACATACCTTATTTTGGCTGTCCACTCTGCCCTCGATTTGACCCGATTGTATAAGCACTACAACGTTCTGCTCTACTTCCTCCACTGTCCATCCAAACGCTGATGCCATTCTGTCTAGCCGGATCGACTTGAACGGTTGGAAGTACAATACAACCGCCCAGTTGCGTATCATGTTCGTGAGTTGTTGTACATGTGACGATAGGTGTACGTCAATGTAATGTCTTGTCTAGTTCCGAACAAAGTGTCACTCACGGTCATAGAACAAGAAGCGATGACATCTTACCGAATACCGCAATAGCAATTCAAGGACAGTCTTGAAGTTACTGCTCATATATGCGTTCAGCAGTTCACGAACATAAGGCTCCTGCTCAAGGTAATCGGCGAAACACTTGCTGGCCTCCAACTGGGTCTTGAGCGCACCCCGGGACATACCAGCAAGCGCGCACAACGCGCCATAGATCGCGATATCTGCGGGAGTGATGAGCTGTGAAGATGGGCGCGTGAGCATCACTGCTGGTCGATATGTCGGCCGAACAACTTACTTTCCCCACCCAATCCCCGAGATCCTTTGGCGGTCCAAGACGGAATATGTAAGCTGCCACTTTTTCATAACTTCCTTGTCCAAGATGCGCAAATGCAGTCGCAAGGTCAAGTTTCGTCTGTATATGCTCTTTGTCTCGCTTCTTTGCGTTCTGAGCAGCTGCATTAGCCGTTGCGTTGCCCGAATTGGCGTTCACGGCTAGCGTTGCCTCTAGGGCGGCTTCAGCTTTGAAGATGTATGTTGTCAGGTTTGAGTAGTTGCGCTGCTCGATCATGAGCTACGGGCAAGAATCAGAAACTCCGATGTACGATGATACATCCGGGACAGACTTGCCTCAATAACCGAAAGACATACGTCGAGAATGTGTTGACTCGTCGTACAAATTCCCGACATTTTGCGAAATGTTTGATAGCAGAAGTATGATCTCCAGTTGCTCGGTAGAAGTTGCCCAAATCGCGGTGCGCCATCTACAAAAGGATAGTGATATTCATGCCGTCTTGAACGAGACGACGAGAGACGCACTCGAATGCTCTCCTTAATCATGTTATTCGTATACGTTTTCAGCTCCACCTCCAACTTTGTCTTCTCCGCCTGGTTCTTCGCCCCCACTTCATCCAGCCATCTCCCGTCGATCCTAGCGATGTTGAATGGCAGGGGCAGATGTCTCCCGGAGTTGACATTCACCTGATCGTACGCGGATGTTAGGGCGGAGTAGAATAGAGGGTCTCGCAATGGCTGGATATGTTGCAATGCGAGTTGGTACGCTTCTACTGCGACTGTTGGGCATACATAAGTGATATGGATAAGCCTATCGACGGCGGTCCGTCCTGTATGGAAGATACAATGATGAGCGCAAGATGGGGAAAGGAGGCTTGAGTGGTACCCGTGTAGTTGGATATGTACCCCTCGAGATCAAACGGATGAGACTCGTCTGCATAGACAATTAATGGCTTGTCCAGAGTTGAGGACAATTGATGGATGATCTCGTCCTGAGACTCGTGTTCCATGGCTTCGTGATGGTTTGAATCAAAAGACTCTACTACACGTAACGACAAGCGCCATCTCATTCAAACCGCTTCCATGCGTGTTTTTCGTATTCCACCACCTTTACCCGCCGTTTTTTGGGTCTAAAACGTGTGTGAGAATCTTAAGAGACGCAAGGGGATATAGCATACATGACGCGAATGCGAGGTTCAACAAGAGCACGCTGTTGCATGCTCAAGAAGCGATCGCGGAACAAATTGCCCTCGGGCTAGAAGCTGGTTAGACAATTCGTACCCGAATTTCAGTTGGTAATGATACCTTCACCCCCCTCAAGGTTTCGCTTAAATCTTCTCCGAGTTGGACCTCGACTTCATCCTCCGGCACGATATGCTTTCCAAGCTTCAGGCCGGTAAGCCCTCGCCGTCGTATCCTGTCCTTGACCGCCAGGCGCCGTTGGGCTCTCTCTTCTTCACGCACTCTCATCAGTTTCACCATTGCTCGTCCTAGGCCTTTAGCAACTCCAACAGACGCCTGCATCTTCCTTCTAGTCATTTTTTCGGCTAATGCCCTTTGCTAGACGCCAGCGTCAGCATTTATTATTATTAAAAACACCGTTTCATACCGCTGCACGGTGCTTTGCAGCCTTCAAACGTTGTTGCTTTGTCTTGCGTTGAGGTAGTTTTTTCGGAGGAAGTGCAAACTCTTCCTCCCCTCCTTCTTTTGCCTGCTCATCAGCCACTTCAACCAAATTTATCCCAAGAGCGACGGTATCGTCTTCATCAATCTGATCCGACTTGGTTGTCTTCTCTCTAATCTTCGACAACTTCTCTTCTTGGACTCGTTTTTCTTCTTTTTCGTACGCCTGACGTAGCAAAATATGATAAGCATCAAACGAAGGATTATATGATGTTCCTTGGTGGGGCTCCACAACAGCGGGCACGTGAATAGCTTGCCTCGGGTGAGGTAGATTGGGTGTCTGTCATTAGTATTGTTATCGTCATTCACATGTCATCTGCTCGGGTAGCGAACTTGCCTTCACATTCTTCTTTTGCACCGTTTCTAGTCCATCAGGCAACGTCACATCCTCTTCTCGCTGCCAAATATTGTATTTCCCACTAGCTTTAACAGCCGCACTAAGCTCCACAATAGAGCTGCCGGACTTGTATTCGGAGGGATCCAACACACTGTTCAACGGTCCTTTTCGTGGCCGCTTGGCTATCCGAAGTAGTTTGTCCTTCTCTTCCCGTGTAAGGCTGGCTTTTCGTTTTTCAGAAGTTGTTCTAGAGAACACAGCTGGAACGGACGATCGCTGCGAAAGGATTCTGAGCGACGTGAGCTGGACCTTTGCTCGCGGTGGCATTGCATTCCGTACTGTATCATGTTCAGCATCAGATTAGCAGAATACGACCAGGACAGACTTACTCTGATCATCACCCGTTACATCGATTTGAAAAAGATCTGTATCCTGCGTTTTTTGTAGAGTGGTTCTAGAAGCATAGTCTACTCAATGAAGAAAGACGAGATCATGCAGAACACGAATACACACCCAATCTCCCTCTCTTCAGCTCTCATCCCTTCCAGCGCCTCTTCTACATCGTCGAGGTCGACATTCTTCCTCCATGCTCTCTTTCCCTTTCTACTCGTCTGTTTAAACTGCGAAGGAGCACCTAATTTTGAATTTTCCGTTTTCCTGGAGAAAGTCATTTTGTCACTCTGTCACAGCTGTCACGTTCGGCTCCCTCAAAGTACCTAACCACGCTATCCTCATATTACGGTCGACATTCCCTCATGCTCAAGAAGTAATCCAGGTTTCATTTCTGTACACCGAAAATTTATCGACTTGATATTTTTGCTTTTTGCCATCTACGTCCGAGGTTCTCATGTTAATCTCACTCCTCGTTTATTCGCGAATGATAAATCGATAATTCTCGACGCGGTTTCTACGGTGTATGCATGAGGATGGTCCCGGCGGCTGACAGAGTTTTGTTTGTTTGTTGCTCTCCACCTCACAAACAACGCCGTCCCGCCTCTTTCTCTCTCTCCTCCACCATCTCTCCGACTCTTCCACCGCCCCTCCGCCACCTCTCGTCCTCATACCAACACACAAGCACACGAGTTACTCCTCCGGTTGTGCGGGCAGGTCAGGAGTGGCGTCAAGCGCGCGCAACGCAAGTAACCCAACTTAGGGGCTCCTTCTCGTCAACCGCCGACGCGTCAAAAGGTCAAAAGTCCCATCAAGACGCGCAACGCCGACAAGCATCTATGTGTGAGTGACCGACAACGTGAAGATGGCTTGTGAGATGTGAGGCGTGCATCAAGTGTGAGACGTACTGAACGCGTGAACGGACTGGAATGGTATGGGATTGTTTTCTTTCTTATCGAATGGATACTCATGTACGGCTTTCAGACTGAGCATGAGTTGAGCTTGAGCGATCCAAAGAAGCTTCTTGGCGTGAAACTGCATCAAGACCAATGAGTCTCCAAGTCTATTTAACCGACTGAGAGATGGTGAGATTTTAAATGAGCATCAAGTGTGAACCACATACTGAGCACGTCTGCCGCACGTTCTTCCATTACCTCGACGGGATTGAGTTGAGAATGGTACGTGATTGCTTTTGTCATAAATGGATACTCATGGACGGGTTTTAGACTGAGATGTGATTCGAGCTTGCGGAAACACCTTGAGCAATTTGAATTTCATCCGACATCATCACTTAAGATTCCATGAAGATACATGAACTCGTGAACGGACAGGATTGAGTTGAGCCTGGTAGGTGATTGCTTTCGTATTGAAGGTTTTCAGACTGACATTTGATCTGAACTTGAGTGAAGTGAGAAAGTCAAGAAAGCCTCTGAGCGGTTCATGCGTGTGACCATATTTCGTCCAACGTCTGCGTTGAAGAAATCATTCTGCCAGGTCATCTTATCTCGAATGGTCTCTTCACTTTGCGCCAGGACGCCTTCGACTCGCAAGATTTCTCAATTCAATGTCTGATTCATCAAGACTGCCGTGAAAACGCATCAAGCTAACGTTTATTGTTTCAACTATTTGGGTTAACTCTGATCAACTAGGAAGCCAAGCCAAGTTTGAGCGTTATCGTCTGATTGCGTGATAGTGTGATTGATCAGCGTTGTGACTAATAAATTTTTTCTTCTAGGTTCCCGGGGAAGGTAAGAGTGGCATGCTAATATTCCTGGTGCTCCCTTGTCGTGGGCCCCGGGCTTAAGACTGTCCATCTTTTGATGGGCTAGTCGAACCAAAGCACGTTAAAAATCGAAAACCGGACTCCGGGCTCAAGTATGTGCAAGTGGCGTTGTTGATCGCGAACAATTAGCGGCAGTTCTAGATGGCGCCCAGCATACCGTCTTCGTAAGTTCGGCACAAACATCCCGAAGATTACTAATGAAAGTGGGCACTTGAGTGCTTTTCCAGAAGTAAACTTATTTTCGCTTCTCATTCGACGGTCCCTTCTAGCCAGGTTTCCGTATTTCAGAACACGCTCTAGGAACACAGCTGCCAGTGGCACGGGAAAGCATTCAAGTGACATGGTCGCAAAGCTCGTTCGAGTTCACGTGATCGCGCGATCCGTCCGATTTGGTGCAATTGACTGCTGCGCGACCTTTCAGGGGTCCCAACACCTTGACTCAGCTGGCCCCTTCGCATGACCAATCGTTTGCATGATGCGGCCCTGGATTTGCGCCCATCTGGTGTCAGGTGAATCTACAACGAAAGTGGATCGTTAACGCAGCTAGACATCGCGGGCGTCGAAGGAGATTTCCAAATTATCTTGCCTGTCAGGAATTTGATTCTGCGATTGCGTGGATCGGAATGTAATGGAATAACTGGAAGAGTTGATATATGGAGCAACTTCGCGCGCATGCCGTGTGATATGATGGAAGTACAGCAGGTGTGTTATGAATTACTAATTGATTCGCCATGATTAGCGCATCGTGGGCGAACACATTTGCCAGATATAAGTCGAACGAACGCTCGTACATATTCTTTTCCAATACAAATCACTGCACCACACACTGGGTAGTATGTCTCAAATCCGCCAGTTGCTCGACCTGATCAAGAAATCTGTCGAGATTCTCGAGAAGACCTGTGCTGCGAATGCACAGAAGTCCCGGACCTCCATAGCACCTTTAGTCCTGCGTCAGAAGCCTTCAGGTCGGACCCCGTTACATCTGAGGCGGCTGATATTATTAGTGCAGCGGGGTTGCAGTTGAGCGCTATTGTTGCTCCGCCCGTTATCTCGCTATACAACGCCGTTGGAGGAGTAAGCCAATTTCTCACTAACATGGACCCGTTTAATATGACCTTAGCATTGGAGAGCAGCGGCTGTTCGCCTGTGTCTTGACTCTCATGTCACAGAGATTCTGCGTGAGGCGGGACCTGAAGTAAGTTCTTTCCTTCATCGTTATGATAGAACATGGTGCTGAACATGATTAATCAGGGGTTACACATTGACGAGATAGCTGCAAAGAATGGTACAAATAAACAGAAATTGGGTGAGATCGCAGTGTTCTTACAAGCAACAATTCATACTGAGCACAAGACATGTAGCTCGATGCCTTCGATTTTTGGCTACGGGGCACATATACCGCGAAGTTAAGCCCAACGTCTTCGCGAACACCCGTATATCCAGTATGCTTGATACATTAAAGTCAAGCGAAGAGATTTTAGCAGAGTATGCCGCCATCCCAACCTGACGCAATGATTTCATAACAGCAGTTTTGAAACAGCCCTTCACACAAGTATGATAGCACGAGCGGACTTGCGGCATTTGCCAGTCATCAGTAAAGCATATATATATTGCCTTGTCAGACGATGACACTGATCGCACAATTTCAGCCTTGATGAATGTTTCAAGTCGTCCTCATATCTCTTGGAGAACGAACAGGATCCAAGGACTGCTAGTTCAGAGGACCCGGATGCAGCTCCGTTCGCGCGTGCTGTTTCCAAGGGTAAATCTTTCATGGATTTCCTGGTCCAACCAGACCAGGAGTATGTATCCCGACGATTTAATACCGGCATGTTGGGTTTTAAGGCTATGTTATCCGATAATGCGATACTGGAAGGTAATTTCTCCGCCTTACGCAAATAACGATGAGCAAACTGCATTCAGCTTACGACTGGAAGTCGTTACCTGACAACGCTATTCTTGTCGATGTTGGTGGCGGTATTGGAACTATGTCAATGATTCTTGCCCGCAAGTTCGAACATCTTCAAATCGTCATTCAAGATCGTCCGCCAGTGCTGAAGGACGCTGTCGAAGTGAGCCATTCTTCCGGTTTTCGGTTAAATTTGACTAAGCTGTTCACAGTTCTGGGATAAGGAATTACCAGGTGTCCTTAGCTCAGGCAGAGTTAAACTTGAAGGTAAGGCACCACTTTTAAGAATAATCTTTACTCATGTGCAACTATGTAGTGCAAGATTTCTTTGAAGCTCAACCATCCAGGAATGCCTCCGTATTCTTCTTGAAAAGTGTTTTTCATGATTGGTCGGATGCATATTGTCTCAAGATTCTCAAGCATTTGAGGGACGCAGCAACGTCGGACACAAAACTCATAATCATCGATTGCCTCATACCTTACGCTTGTCATGATCCGGATGCCGCTAATAGTGGCATAGAAGGTCCAGTAGCCCGAGAGGCACCGGCTCCCTTGCTCGCTAATTGGGGCGCGCCAAAGGAGCTGGCTTACATTGTGGACATAAACGTACGTGATTTACCTCCTTGGGTGATGAATAGTATGAACAGCCTGTGCCGTTTGGCTAAAAAAACAGATGTTGACGCTATGCAACTCACTGGAACGTACGGTTGCCCAGTTTGACCAGCTTCTGAGGTGCAGTGGGTGGAAGATTGTTGCTGTGCGGCGTCCGACGGGCGTTGATATGACGCTGATGGCGTCAATTGAGGCAGTCCCCATCCTATGAAGCGGACAACCTTAGCGAGATCTCCATGATGCCCGAATGTACTTTTGTATCATATCATATGAACAAATAATGTTCTACTGATTCGCCATCAAGGGCACTTCGACATTGCCTCATACTCAAGGAGGTTTGTGCACCGAAAATTTATCGACTTGAAAATAATGGTATCTTTTGGCCATCCACGTTCATTTTAATCTCATTCCTCGTTATTCGCAAATGATAATTCCCGACGCATTGTCTACAGTGTATGTGTGTGGGACGATCCCGGCGGCTGACAGAGCTTAGTTTGTTTGCTACTCTCCACCTTTCCCTCTTCCTCCGCCATCTCTCCTCCCCGCCGTCTCGTCCTCGCCTCCTCTACGCATCCAACGCAGACTTCAACACACAAGCGCACCCAACGCAAGTAACCAACTTAGGGCCTGTCTCGTCAACCGCCGACGCGGCAAGAGGTCAAAAATCTCATCAAGACCCGCAACACTGACGAGCGTCTATGTGTGAGTAACCGACAACGTGAAGGCGGCGTACGCCAAGTGTGAGCCGTACGTACTGAATGGATCGGATTGAGTTAAGCGTGGTATGTAATTGCTTTCTCAATACTCATGTGCGGTTTTTGGGTTGGGCTTGGGCGAGTCAAAGAAGCGTCTTGGCGTGAAATTGCATCAGGGCTGGTGGGCGTCCATGTCTGGTTGACCGGCAAAACCGACGATTCTCCAAGTCTATTTAACCGACAAGAGACGGAAGGTAAGATTTCAGATGAGCATCAAGTGTGAACCATAGTGAGCACGTCTGCCGCGCGTGCTTCTGTGACCTCAGCAACGCATTGATGGGACCGAGCTGGAAATGGTACGTGATTGCTATTGTCATGTATGAGTACTCATGTACGGGTTTAGACTGAGGTGCGAGCCTCGCGAAATGAGCCTCGCTAGCCAATCAGTGTGAAAGGCCTTGAGTGATTTGAATTTCTGTCATTAGCATCAGCAAGTTTGGAGGCTCTCTGCACAGGCCTCTGCAGCACTGCAGAGGTTCTGTGGGGCTCTGTGGTCCTCTGTGGTTTCCTTGTACAGATTCTTTCTACAGACTGCCACAGATGCCACAGACTGCCACAGACTGTGGCAGTACTGCACAGTGCTGCACAGAACATATACCTTATCTCCAGGTCCTGTGGGCTCTGTGGTACCTCACAGAACCTCACAGAACCCTGCAGAACCACACAGAGCCCCACAAAACCTGGAGATAGTAAATGTTCTGCCACAGTTTGCTGGGAGTCTGTGACAGTCTGCTGGTAGTCTGTGGCAGTCTGAGTAAAAACTGTACCAATAAGCCACAGATGCCCACAGAACCCTACAGTGCTGATCACTGCAGAATCACTGCAGAATCACTGTGCATTTACTGCAGGCCACTGCAGGTCACTGTGACAATCTGCTGGGAGTCTGTGGCAGTCTGAGTAAAAACTGTACCAATAAGCCACAGACACCTACAGAAACCCACAGTGCCCCACAGTGCTGGTCCCTGCAGACTCACTGCAGAATCACTGTGGATTTACTGCAGGTCACTGTATCAGGACTACCCTTGCTGTGATGGCTTAGGGCCCCAACAGAAGACTTAGAAGGGAGAAGTGTTGAGCAGCAATCATATGTCTGTCAGACATAGTTTGTCTCAGTGGTTGTCACTGTTATGAATGATGAGCTCATATGTCTGTTAGACACAGAGTCATATGTCCGTGATGACTGTTACAGTTTCTTCTTCGTTTCGTCTCCCTGTTTCAGTATATTGTTTCACATCCATCATTTCTCCTTAATTGCGCATTGTACAGCTTGAATGCTATCTCCTTTTATTGTTACCTTCACATTCCCTTTCTCAGGTAGCTACAGCCTCATTTCCTTTTTCAATCCCCATTGTTCTTTAAACGTATATAAACCCATATACAGTAGAGTAACCTCAGTTCCAACTTAGACGAGTTTTGCTCTCAACATCGATTGACTTTGACGCTCTCTTCTTTCGTCGCTCTTCAGACCTTTGTCATCATTTGACTTAGCATCTAGACCCTTTGTCCAGTGGCTGGGAGCGGACCAAGACTCTGCTTGTCACTGTTGACTTAGAATGAACCACGATGAGGGCATCGTCCGTAACACAAGTTGGAACTCAGGAACCGCTCAGTGCATCATCACTAGCCAGACACCATTGATACCAGAACCACTCAGATCAGACCGCCAAACGGCTCCGTCCATTACAGGCAGAAGTACTACCTTAATCGAAGAGAAGTCTACTTTTCTACGACACACAAGGCCTGGTGCTACGTCTCAGGAACAAAGAGAAAGAACTTACCAGTCCAGGAAGAGCTCTTTGAAGGAGAATACAAGGAGGGAAAACCTGACGACAAATTACCACCAGAAATTTGGATCCATTGGAACAACGAAATGAACGAGACAGAGGAACTACTATTCCTACCCCCGAATACCAAACCAGAACTTACTTGGTGGCACGAATTTTGAGTTGACAAAGAACTAGGAGACTATGCCTTCTTGCATTTGAAAAACAGACACTTGATAGGTGGAACGAATACAGAGAACAGCAACAGATCGAGATAGATCCCTTTGGAGACAAATCGAAACAAGGAGAAAGTTCGAAACAAGGAATGCAGGAACCAAAACCGAAACACCAGAACCGAAACCGGAACCAGAAAAGGAAATGTCAGAAGACAAGGAAACATCTACGAAAGGGATAAAGGGAATCTCCATTAAGGAATTCAAAGGACAGCGCTCTAAGGCAAAACACTTCATCAATACATTTGATGACATATTCGATCTTGATGAGGGGCGCTTTGAAACATCGATAAAATGAATCAAATACGTTCTCCTTCATCTAGGAGAAGAACTAGACGATTGGAAAGCCAATCTTCGAGGAGAATTAGAGGTAGCAGAAGCAGTCAAAGGGAAATCAGTAGAAAGCGCACATGCACTCTCCTGGGACAACTACACCAGCTTCAGGCGACGATTCCTAAGCGACTGGGGAGAATCTGACAGCACAGCAAGAACCCTGAACGATCTAGATAAAGTCAAAGTGGGTGGAGATATTGACATCCCTGCCTACATTCAGAAATTCAGATCGCTCATACACTCCACCGGAATTACAGGGTTCATGGCACAGCGCATCTACTTCTGTAAAGGACTCCCTGCATCAGTTGCAGCAAAGATCATTGAAAACCCTGCAGTTATCAATATGGAAACAGCCTATAACACTGCGGAGCGCTTACACAATGCTTGGGAAACCATGAAACTGATGAACTGATCCGCTGGATCAGGAGACACCAAGGGACGTTTCAAATTTAACCGAAATCAGAAGCCCTCTTCATCTGGAACAAGGGGAATCAATGCTGTGAGCACAGGACATCTTTCAGATGCCCAAAGGAGGAATATCGAAAAACTGGCAAGTGTTTCAGATGTGGAACACAGGGACATATATCCAGGGACTGCCCAAACAAGGGGAACACCCAAACATTGCCCCACAAGTCCTCCTCCCCACAGAATCGCACAATCAGAGCAGTAGAGGAAACAACCTCGAATGAATCAGCTGCCCAACGCATAAGGGCGCTGTTGAAAGAACTTCCTGATGAAGAATGCGAAACCACCCTCCAGGAACTCGAATCCGAGGGTTTTTAAGAAGGAGACACCAGAAAGCGGTTGACACCTCCAGTACCATTGAACACTTAGCACTCAACTCTGTAATTGTAAATTCCAATAATAACAAACAAATTTCCATTACTGTGCAAACGACCCATAAGCCCACTGAAATATCTGCTCTCATTGACTGTGGAGCAGAAGGAAACTTCATGACAAACAAATATCAAAAGATCTACCAAAGGAACTCTTAAGACAACCAATTAGAGTCAAAAACGCGACGGAACAATCAATCAGAATGGATTAATCACTCATCGTACTTGCTTCACTTACTCTATCGAAGGAAAGGAATACAATAACTGGTTATGGATCACCAACCTAGGAGATCAGGCAATAATCTTTGGAATACCATGGTTGGAACAACATAATCCAACAATTGATTGGCGAAAGAAAACCCTCCAAATGGATGATGAGCTGGAAAACGACAAACCTATTTGGCGCATGGCATTAGACACACGACAATGGGGAGAAGACGAATATTGGATTAGAGTAAAAACATCAGCATCACAAGTGCTAGAACATCAAGCAAAACGGGATGAAGCACCCACCACTCTACCCTCCGAGTACACGCCCTGGCAGGCCACCTTTGAAAAGAAAGCATCTGAACACTTCCCATCTTCTTGCCCATGGGATCATGCCATCGAACTCAAAACAGGATTCACACTGAAAGTCAGCAAAATATACCCGTTATCACTAAAAGAACAGTCAACGCTCGACAAATGGATCAAAGAACAACTTGAGAAAGAATACATTCGACCATCGAAATCACCACAAGCATCACCATTCTTCTTTGTCTCAAAAAAGGAGAGCGGCACACTTCGACCTTGTCAAGACTATCGTTACCTAAACGAATGGACCATTAAGAATGCCTATCCATTACCATTAGTCTCAGACTTGATGACGAAATTAGAAGGCACAAACTACTTTACTAAACTTGATTTGCGCTGGGGATATAACAACGTCCGAATTAAAAAGGGCGATGAATGGAAAGCAGCATTCATAACAAATCGAGGACTGTATGAACCAACAGTTATGTTCTTTGGCCTTTGTAATTCGCCTTCGACATTCCAAACCATGATGAACAAAATATTTTCAAGATATGATAAACAAAGGATGGCTCATTATCTACATGGATGACCAGTACTTTACACTCCCCCACATGTCCTTGTGGAGTCCAGGTAAACTCCCTGGACTCCAGGGGAATGTCCAGGTCAAGTCCAGGCCAAAATGCAAATTGTGCATGGACTCCATGCTTGGTCCTGCTGGACTCCAGGTGCAGTCCAGGCTATGCACAAAAAGGTGTTTAGACTTATGTTTTACATCTCCCTGAGGATCAATCAATGTAGTATGTATGTATTGGATGTTGTATGTGTGCCTAGGAAGCATACTTGAAGAAATCAAGTAAGAGGATCTACCTGGAGTTCCTGTGGACTCCCTGTGGACTCCTTACAATTATCATTTTCTCACTACTCTGATAATCATTCTCACTACAAAATACATTAAAATTACAAATTCTCATCATCCTCATCATCCTCATCATCCTCATCATCCTCATCATCCTCATCATCCTCATCATCCTCATCATCCTCATCACTTTCATTCTCTTCTTTCTTTTCCTTGCCTTTTGTCTCTTCAAAACTTGAATTGTATGATAGAACAGCATTGTATGCAAGAACCAGTCAAAATTGCCTGATGTCATCCTTTTCAGGATTGACTCAAAACCACCTAGCCATGCATTCAGTTGCTCACAGGCTTGAGTGTTGAATGCTCTCTTGTAATATAACTGCCCCTGTGGAGTTCTCCCTGTAATGACCAAGTTGGGTGCTGATCCATTCAAAGGTGCAGGATTGCACCAAGTCCGGCACAAGTTATCTGTTGCACGATGGTTGATGTAGTGGTATGCATCAACAATAAACCTGCTTGTGTCTAGCCACTCCTGCAGCCTAGGATCATTCACACATTTGCGCAACACCATGCAGGCTTTGTCAATACAAACATATGCAGGCCTTTGGTCTTTTTCAGGGTATACTGATCCCAAGAAGTTCAGTATGTTAGTTGGTGACTCAGCCTTGTCAAACTTATCCCAAGCCACCACCACACACATGGAGCACAGAGTGTCTCAACACAGTATATCCTTGGTGGAATGAAGCAATCCCTGCCTCTGGTTTCCTGCTCTTCTTCATCATGAGGGTGCACCTGATGTGGTGCTTGAGGTGTCCAAGGCACTGTGTCACCAGGCCTTCTCAAGGCCTCCTGTAACCACCCATGACCTGTTTCCTATGATTCATTAGGTGCCTCCTCCACTTCCCTTGGTGCTGTTCACAGCAAGGGTTCCTGCTACATTTGCATTCTCACAATTAGCAGCATGGCATTTACCTCCATGTGAGAGTTCATGGAATGGACAGTAGACACCACCACGGGCATTGCTAAATCTGCACTGCAATCTTCAAATGCACAGTGTGTATGCCCCATCACAATACCATCCACTACTACCATTTTAACAGGGGCAGCTTCTTCCACTTCATCAACTTCTTGTATTCTTCTCTGCCTTCAAATGGGAGGTCCCTGTCATCTATCCCAACCATATCTGCTTCATTTGCATTGGCTTCTAGAACCACTTCTGCAGTACTCCTGTACTTGTGTGTGCACTCAGAGCAAGAGTGTTGATCAGCTGATCTGATAACACCACCTTCTCCAATACATCAAATGCCTCTCTGGTCACTTGATCAATTGGTAGGCCATCCATGATTGTTAAATTGGTTTGTGATGCAGATGCAATAAGGCGAATTGACTCCTGCACAAATGCTTGCCATACATGTCTCCTGCTTATTTTTGCTGAGTTGTCCATATTAAAGGCATTATTCCAGAACTCTGCATATGCTGCAGCTGATGCATGGAGGTTGTATATCCCACTCAACACTGCATTGGAGAATGCCCTGTCCACCCAGAGACTTTGTCCAATTTTAATATACTTTGCAGAGTTCAAATATACCCTTTCACATTTAGTATCATGTTCAAGCTTTGCTCTTTCATGATCAGCATAATAAATAGTCTTGCATCCTTTGCAGTGTCCTGAGAGCAGTGATGTGTTGTCATACACTACAAAATTTCTTATCAACCTTACATGGGGCACATCCCTTGCTCTGGTCCACTGGTATAATGACTTTCTTTGGCAAGCCAGTGTCCTACAGGTGGGGGTTTCTGGACATAAAGTGTAAACTGCATGGACTTTTTTGTTTGAGACTGGCTTTAATTTAGCTTTGAATTTTCCTGACTTGTTGAGTGGATTTAACCCTAATAGCCTTGCAAGTCCATCCAACTTTAATCCAATTGTGATGGTGATCTGATGATCTGAGCTCTCTGCTTCCATATCAGATTCTTTCAACAGGGAAGCATCTTCTTTCTCTAGTCTCTGTTTTACTTCACCTGCCAAACTCCTGATCCATCCAGTTGCCAATGTGCTTCTTGCTTGATCTGAAGATCTTTGACGAAAATGCAAATTCAGAAGATCTGTGTTCTCAGTCACAGTGAAAAGTAGCATCAGCACTGTTGACAATGACACAGATGAATCAAAATTCTCTTCAATGTACTTGCTGAATATTGAGAAAGGTATATCTGGAATATTGTTGTTCAAGGGGTGCAGCAGCAACTAAAGGCAAACTTGTGATAATCTCTAGCCAAATCCAGACCATCAAGAACTTGAGAAAATGATTGAGCATAACAAAAAAACAACTTTGATATTGTTACATTACAACTTTCAGACAAAGAGCAGTACTATTCCACCTACTTATGCTTCTTTTTGGTAGAATCTTCTTTGGCCTTATTCTTCCCTTTCCCCTTTGCAACCTGTTTCCTCTGTTCCTTTTCCTTCATCAAGTCAGAGAATGTATAAGAAGTTTGAGTTGCTCCCCAAACTTCCTCATCAGGCAGACCTTCTCCTTCCCCTTCAAGCCAATCCTTCAGTATGGGATAGTGTGCAATGTCATGAAATGCCTGAGTCATGTAGTTATGCCAGTAACTCTTGGACACAAACAACTCAATGATGTTTGTGGCATTTGGCTTCTTGATGTCAGCAGGCCATGTCCATCTTTAACCATCCGTCTCATGGTATCTTGGGCTTTGAGACACTCTTTGTACTTGGCATAATTAAGCCTTATGCCAGGATTCTTCTGTGACTGAGCCAAGTGCTCAGTGATATTGAGAATGGTGATAAGTTCACACTTTGACAAGTCCCTTCTTTGGTAGCAGCCTTGCTCAGAGGGGCTGCAGGACCAGGTTTCTCAGCAGGAGCTGCAAATATATCCTCCCTCAGCACAAACAGACAGTGCAAACTGATCATTGTCAGTCACCATGAAACTGGTTTATCATCTTCCACAGCATGATTAAAATGACCTTTGAGATTCCAATCCTCCCTCATGCACATAAATTCGATAGTTATTGTGCCTTACAGGGAATAGTCCCTTGCCAACTTTTCCAGAATTGGTCCAATGTAGGCCCAGCCTCAGTGTTGAAAGTGAAAGTAGGCTTATGCTGAGATGGTTTGTGAGAAAGGTCAGAAAACAATTTGATAGTTCCTTTAGCAAGGATATGAGGTTCCAATATATCATCTGCATCACCCAGATTTAGCACATTGCCTATAGCTCTGCCCTCAACACTCCTCCTGTGACCCTGGAAGAACCCTTGGGAGGGGAGAGACCATCTCAATATCCCAGATTTTTCAAGCCCCATGTTGTCCAAAGCAGAAGCAATTTCACCAGACCTCTCAGGCCCATCCTGGTCATCACTACCCTCCATTTCTTCAATATCTGCAAGTGCATCCTCCACATCTACCTTCTTTGAACCTGCAGCAACATCCTCATCAGCAGATAGATCCTCAGCACTGTCACTGTCATCAGATTCCTCATCAGATTCTTTTCCCCCTGCTCTTCCTCCTCATCTGCTAGACGTTCACGATATGATTTAGATTGAGGTGCAGAAAAAGGCAAGTAGTGTACTCCATGTTTGCGAGGTGGAGAGCAACTGAGATTTTCTTACTTTTTAAAATTTCCTCTGATCTGTAATGGCAGGTATTGGTTATTAAAATAAGTAAATACAACACTCATACTTGGTAGGTGCTTTTGTTGAAGTTCCTTGTTTTTTTGACAGGATATGTTCTATTTGTAAGTAGGGCAAGGCATGCATTGAGTTATACAATGATCAAGTTGTAAATATACAAATTAATATAATACAGCAGCAGTGGTACAGAGGACAGGGCAGAGGGTGGGGCAAATATACAATTTAACATAATACAACAACAGGCATGGTACAGAGAAGGTTGGGTTAAATATACAAATTGATAATATGGGGGGGGGCAGGTCACACAGGGGGGTGGGCGGTCGCAGATGGCCATCAGGAGGTGGGCAGTCATTGGGCAGTGGGCAGATCACACAGGGGGTGGGCGGTCGTGGATGGTCGTCAGGTGGTGGGCAGTTGTCGGGCAATGGGCGGGTTGCACAGGGGGTGGGCGGTCGTGGGCAGTCGTGGACGTCAGGTGGGCAGTTGTCAGGCAATGGTCGTCGGGGCGGGGGCGGGTCACACAGGGGGTGGGCGGTTGTGGGCAGTCGTGGACGTCAGGTGGGCAGTTGTCAGGCGATGGTTGTCGGGCAGGGGGGCGGGTCGCACAGGGGGGTGGGCGGTCGCAGATGGTTGTCAGGTGGTGGGCAGTCGTCGGGCAGTGGGCGGGTCGCACAGGGGGTGGGCAGTCGTGAATGGTCGTCAGGTGGTGGGCAGTTGTCAGGCAGTGGGCGGGTTGCACAGGGGGTGGGCGGTCGTGGATGTCAGGTGGGCAGTTGTCAGGCGGTGGTCGTCGGGGGGCGGGTCGCACAGGGGTGGGCGGTCGCGGATGGTCGTCAGGTGGTGGCAGTCGTCAGGCAGTGGGTGGGTCGCACAGTGGGCGGGCGGTCGCGGATGGTCGTCAGGTGTGGGCAGTCGTCGGGCAGTGGGTGGGTTGCACAGGGAGTGGCAGTCATGGATAGACGTCGGACAGGGCAAGGGACGGTTGGCAGGTGGGCGTCATTGGGTGGGCGGCCGTTGGATGGGTGGTCATTGGTGGGTGGTCGTCGAAAAGGGAAGGTGGGCGGTCATCGCAAAGGGAAGGCGGGTAGTCGTCGGATGGGCGGTCGTCGGAATGCGACAGGTGGGGGGTGGCAACGAGGAGTGCTTTATTCATCCCCATTTCCTCCCTGGCTTGCGCGTTAGACGCTTTGCTGTCGTCGAGGGCAAACGGTGGCGGTTAGCAGCTGAAAAGCAGCTGAAAAAAAAACATTACCGGTTGGCAGGTACTTTGCTATTGTGGGTTGGGTTAGGGTGGACCGAGGAACAAGCAGCGCACTACGCACCGTTGCTTTCCTCGTTTCGTTCGCTTTTCTCCTTCATTGTCGTCTTCATGGCCATCAAAACTGTTGTCATTGTTGTCGTCCTCCTCCTCGCGTCGTTTCTTCGATGCCTTGATTGATTTGTCCGATAAAACAGACATGGCGCGCTTGCGACCACTGCGGGTCTTCCTCGGTGACAGGGTCCCTGGGTGGGGCGGGGACTTCATTGTGTGGTGCGACGATGGTGTGGCAGCGCGCAGGCTGTGTCGGACAAAAATGGAATGATTAGTCATCCTGCCAAATGTGATATGTCACACAGTAATGTCACACAGTAGCCAACAGCGCATCGTGACGGCCATTGTGATACATGTCACAAACATTTGACCTGAGTGCAGGCTCTGAGCAGCACCTGGACTCCAGCCAGTCCCTGGACAGTCCAGGGACAGGGACTCCTTGCAAATCCAGGTAAAGTCCAGGGAATATGTGTGATAGTCCAGGTGGACTCCAGGTCAAGTTTGGCTGGGGTTCCCTGCCAAATGTTGGGTTGTGGAGATGCAAGGACAGTCCAGGTAAAGTGCCTGGAGTCCACGTGGAGTCCACGTGGAATGCGTGGCTTAGTGTAAAGACCTCGTTGACGCCTCCAGTACCATTGAACAGTTAGCACTCGACTCTGTAATTGTAAATTTGAATAATAACAAACGAATTTCCATCACTGTGCAAACAACCCATAAGCCCGCTGAAATATCTGCTCTCATCGACTGTGGAGCAGAAGGAAACTTCATCAATGAACGAATATCGAAAGATCTACCAAAGGAACTCTTGAAACAACCAATCAGAGTCAAGAACGCTGACAGAACTATCAATCAGAACGGATTAATCACCCATCACACCTGTCTTACTTACTCTATTGAAGGAAAAACATACAATAACTGGTTATGGATCACAAATCTTGGAGATCAAGCAATAATCTTCAGAATACCATGGTTAGAACAGCATAATCCTAGAATCGATTGGCGAAAGAAAACCCTCCAAATGGACGATGATTCAGAAGACACCAAACCTATTTGGTGCATGGCATTAGACAACCGACAATGGGGAGAAGATGAATATTGGATCAGGGTGAAAACATCGGCATCACAGGCACTCGAACATCAGGCAAAAAGAGATGAAGCACCCATAGTTCTACCTTCCGAATACACGCCCTGGCACGCCACCTTCGAAAAGAAAGCATTGGAGCGCTTTCCATCATCTCGCCCATGGGATCATGCGATTGAACTCAAAAAAGGATTTACGCCAAAGGTCAACAAAATCTACCCGTTATCACTAAAAGAACAGTCAACCCTCGATGAATGGATCAAAGAGCAACTCGATAAAGGATACATTCGACCATCTAAATCACCACAAGCATCGCCATTTTTCTTCGTCTCAAAGAAGGAAAGCGGCGCACTTTGACCTTGCCAAGACTATCAATACCTGAATGAGTGGACAATTAAGAACGCCTACCCATTACCCTTGGTCTCTGATTTAATGACAAAGTTAGAAGGCACAAATTACTTTACCAAACTTGATCTGCGCTGGGGATACAACAATGTCCGAATCAAAGAAGGAGATGAATGGAAAGCAGCGTTCATAACCAATCAAGGATTGTACGAACCAACAGTCATGTTCTTTGGACTCTGCAATTCCCCATCAACATTCCAAATGATGATGAATGAATATTTCCAGGACATGATAAACAAAGGATGGCTTATCGTTTATATGGATGACATCTTGATCTGTGCAAAAATGAAAGAAGAAATGCAAGAGCGTACAGAACGAGTTTTGAATCGCCTACAAGAAAATGACTTATTCTTGAAGCTTGAGAAATGCAAATTTTGTGTTCAAGAAGTCGAATTTCTTGGCATGATCATCACACCTGGACACATCCAAATGGATCCTGTTAAACTTGCAGGAATTCGGGACTGGCCAACACCAACAACGGTTAAGCAAGTCAGATCCTTCCTCGGATTCGGAAACTTCTATCAGCAGTTTATTGGCAACTTTGCCGCCATAGCAAAACCATTGACAGATTTAACAAAGAAGGGTTTAATTTTTGACTGGATGCCCACTTGTCAGAAAGCGTTCAAAGACCTTAAGAACAAATTCTCCTCCATGCCCGTTTTACACATGCCTGATCCCACCCGACCATTCATTCTTCAAACAGACACCTCAAACAAAGCTACTGGGGCGGTGCTTAAACAAGCAGATACAACTGGAATACTTCATCCATGTGGATTCATTTCGCATGCCTTGACAATTACAGAACAGAATTACCAGATCTATGATCGAGAACTACTAGCAATCATTAAAGGACTACAAGCATGGTGACATTTACTTCATGGATCGCCACATCCCATAGTGGTTCATTGCGATCATAAAAATCTTTTATTTTATCGGTCACCCCAACAATTAACTCCTTGACAAGCACAATGGTCCATGATGCTCTCGGAATTTGACTTGAAAATTGAGCATGTACCTGGCACCAAGATGTTCGAAGCAGATGCCCTTTCTCGCTGACCTGATCATATGAAGGGCGAGGATGCTCAAGACAATGTGACAATGTTACCAGATAACAAGTTCATTCGCCTCATTGCTACAGACCTAGCCCAAGAAATTAGAGATGCTACATCATTTGACAGCTTTGGGCGCACAATCATCGAAGTTATCGAAACCCAACGCGCCCCACCAATTAAATCTAAGCTCCAGGACTGGGCGTTTGTGGATGGAATCATTCGATATATTGACAGAGCATACATCCCGGATAATGGAACACTGAGGACACAGATTGTCAAAACAGTTCATGAATCGCTCACTTCTGGACACCCAGGACGCATGAAAACCCCTTGAACTTTTACAACGCGATTACTGGTGGCCAGGAATGTATAAACATGTCAAAGAATGGATTACAGGTTGCGCTACCTGCCAACAGATGAAAGTGAATACTCATCTGAACACTCCAGCCCTTCTACCTATTGGATTCAAAGCGACTCACCCTTTCCAACAAGTCACATTAGATTTCATTACAGATCTTCCTATTGCGGACGGATATGATTCAATTCTGGTCATGGTGGACCATGGTCTTACGAAGGGGGTAATTCTTACTCCTTGCAAGAAAACCATCGATGCATTAGGAACAGCCGACCTCTACATTTTGGAGATATTCAAACGCTTTGGATTACCTGATATACTCATCTCGGATCGAGGACCACAATTTTCGGCTAAGGTTTTCCAAGAAATCAGGAAGACGCTAGGAATTGATCACAGAATGAGTACAGCCTATCATCCACAAACCAATGGAGAAACAGAACGTGTCAATCAAGAGTTAGAAGTATACCTTCGAATATTCTGCACAAACGAACCTCATAAATGGAAACAACTACTCCCAATTGCCAAATTTGCTCACAATAATCGACATCATGACTCAGTTAAAGCATCCCCATTCCAACTCATGTATGGAATGAATCCTGTCGCACTACCCAACCGCTGTACAGAAGATGACAACACCTGTCGCTGAAGAATGCCTACAGTCATTACAAAAAGCCAGGGAAGAAGCGCTGGCAGCACACGAACTAGCGAGACAGATGGTTGCACGACGTGTCAGGGACAAAGCAATCAAATTCGTACAAGGAGACAAAGTATGGCTCGAAAACAGAAATCTCAATATACCATATCAATCTAGGAAACTAGCGCCTAAACGATAATAACACTATATCCTATCGGAGCAACAGGAAGTGCGGGGTTTGTGAGCTTCGTCAAAGAAGTTCTTCGTCAATCCGGTGATGATTAGAGGCGCAGTGTGAAGTAAGAGCTGTGGGGCGACGGAAGATGCAGATATGTGAAGGGCGCGAAGTGGTGCGACGGGTGAGATCGATATGCGATGGCAATGACGCTGAGCGACGGATGAGACCGATGTGCAATGGCAATGACGCTGTGTGACGGATGAGACCGATGTGCGACGGCAATGACGCTGTGCGACGGATGAGACCAATGTGCAACAGCAATGACGCTACAAATAATGAGGGTGTGGTCGGCTTCGACGTCTGACTCAATGAAGTGGCAGGCGTGAAACGAGAGATGAAGGTTATTGATTGTCAAGAAGGAAGGTGTTAAAATGAGTGCGGCGGTACGGTATGTTTTTTTCTATCTACGAAACAAGATGATATATATACTTTTTACTTCCTACTGATACAAGTGGACTCCAAATTCTTCCGCGTCATGCTTGGTGGCCTACTATCCCAATTTGTCCTCCTGAAAGGCGCCGTCCGATGTAGTTTAGTGCGCGAGCATTTTGCTAGTTGTTTTCCCTGTTGCAAACCTGTAGCAAGATCCTGACCGTTGACGGATACGATAGCCGATGATCAACCTCCGGTGTCTTATGCAATAAGCATTGGTATATGCTTTTAGCACGGTTTGTCCCTGTTGCCACTACTCCCGAACTGTACGTTTTGTGTTTGGCTGCTGATTGACGCTACCGTTGGTGAAGATTTTCCTCCGGTTAACCAAGTTTGTCTATAGCTCGTAGACGCGTGGCTAAAATGGTCTCGATCGCAGTATTTTGGGCGCGAGCTTATCTAGCGTGGAAGTGGCAGTGTCACGGCTAATCTTAATGCGGCGGACGGCGTTCAATGGTAGTTTTCAAGTGATTGACGCTAGTTGGCGCTGTCGGGTAGTGTGGTTTCGCATGTGGTATTGCGGGGGTTTGTCTTGCGACTCTGGACGGTTTGCATTGCGGATGAGCGCGGGACTTGACTGCGAAGGCGGTCGGACGCGTAATGGTGTCAGATAGTTAGCCATGGGTTCAGTGTGTGTATAGTTCCAGCGCTGGTAGGACTTCTCTCGCATAGCTTAACGCATACACGTGACAATGACTCTACACAGTCACCGCGGAACACCGCTCATCATCTCCCCTGGACTAAAAAAATCTGACTGTCCTCAGTCAGCCAAATGGACGTACATGACCGACCGACGGAATTTGGTGCGACAGGAACTACTTGTGCGACGGGAGATGTGCTGTTGGTAGGCGCTGCGTTGGTGCTGCGATCGTTGCTTCTGTTGCGATGCAGATGTCTCTCCTGGTTGAATGCGCGTCCGGTGGTACGTAGCTGAACAGCGGGGCGGATTGGTTCGATTGAACGGGTGTTGGACTTTGGTTTGGCACTTTAGAGGTCTATGGGACACGGCGACTTTCACTTGCGTGGGAAAGGTCCTGGCTTCTTTTATCGTTCCGTGGGAGTTCGTTCGTGCCTTTTGTTGTGTCGGTAGCCTCTTGTCTTGTTCTCATTCCTTGCTTCCCTTCCAACATGTCCTCTCCCTCTACGCCCACTGAGTCCTATTTCGACGAGGAAATCGCTGCCGTGGAGGCACGTTTATTGCAGGAGGACGAAGAGCGGCGGTTGCGCGAGGAGGCCGCAACACGGCGTCATGCAGAAGAGCGCCAACGAATTGTGGATCTGAAGGAACGGAAGGTGGCAGACCAGCGAGCTCGTGAAGAGGCCAGGCGTCGTGGGGAGGAGGAAGCTGCGGAGTGTTGTGAGGTACAACGAAAACGGGAAGCATCGCAAGTTGCTGCGGAGCATGCGCGGCGTCTTCGAGAAGAGTGAACTCGATTGCAACAAGGGGCGCGCCCACAGCCTCGTACGAAGGGCAAATCTAAAGCCCGCAGTTCGAGTCCTGTTGACTTTTCGTCTGTTCATACTGCCGCGCGTGTGGCTGAGCAGGATATGTTGGCGAGCGATCCGGCGGCCCTGAATGACTTGGTGATTGCGAACAAGATGGAGGCCGCGAGAGCGCGGAAACAACGTCAGAAGCGAGCGCGGGGACGGAAGCAGGGCCCTCCAAGCGGTCCAAGTCTAGTACCCCGAACGAGCAAGCATGCGACCGGTCAATTTATTTCAAAGTCTCGGGTGCTGCGCTAATGGAATTTCAGATGCGAACAGCTATCGTTGCCCTGCTATCTGCAGGCAAATTCTCGGAGCAAGGCTTGCATGTGGTGCCGCAACCAGCGGCAATCTTGTAGCATCGGCGGCGTCTCCGTGACGAAACGGGCTTCGAAGAAGGTGGTGAAAACGCAGGAGTTGGTGGAGCTGAGCGACGAAGGCTCGGAAGAGGTGGAGGAGGGTACGGTCCTTGTGAGCGAGGTGGACACGAGTGCGCCAAGCAGCGTACAGCTGCTTCAACAACTTCAACTTCAATCTGCGGCCGCGCAAGTATCTTTGGCAGCCATCGCCCGGTCCGCAAACAAAACTTCAATTTTCCTGTGCAAGCAAAACGTGCTTTTGCACCAAGTCCTAGATCTTCAATCGATGCAGGCTAACCTGCAGTACAAGCTTCGCAACATCGCTGGCGACACGCGCCACGCCACTTGTGCATTATTGGACTTTTTCTGTCATCCTCCCGCGGCGGCGGTGGGACTTGCAGATGCGGCGGCGGACGAGGTTCAACCGGCGGAGGAACACGAAGGTGAGGAAGCGGCGGTCGCGATCGCGGAAACGGGGGCGGAAGAAGTTGTCGAAAAGGAGTCGGTTGTCGAAGGTGCTAAGGACGACGTGGTCATGAGCTCGCCGGCTTCGCCTGCTCCGTCGCTTTAACTTTTTTGTTATCTTGTTGTTGTCTTTTTGCCTCGTGTAATGTCAATTTTGCGGTTGTGGTTCTTTGGAGGTTTGAGTAAGTAATTAGTAAATAGAGTGAGCGGAATAAGTGTAAGCGGAAACAACAGAAAGATAAAAGAAATAATAGAAAAGAAAACTGAGTGCACTTGTCCTAGTGCAGAAATGGTGCTGTTGTAATTCTATCTATGAAACTGAAACCGATAAGTGAATGAAAGGGTGCGAAGGGTGAAGGCTTAATGATGTCTTGGCTCATCCATGTCAGATTCCGGGTCGGACTGATCATCAGCAAATTCTTCTTCCAGTACGATTTGCGCTGGTGGATCATTGTCACCTTGTGAGTAAGAGTCCGCCATCTGTCGCATGCGTTCTTCTGATGCGTCTAATACATTGTCCGGTATGCTTATCCAGTGCCTCGCGAAGTAAGGAATAACGCGGAATGCTGCGTATGGTCGGTTGAGTACTGTTCCGTCGAGTTCGCAAAGGAGATATGCGCCACCGCGGTTGCGACATAGGACGACGTATGGGCCGATGTAGCGCAGGCGCATCTTTCTGTTTAGCGACTTCTTGATTGCAGTGTTGCGGACCAATACCAGTGCGCCGCGTTTGAAGTCAAAGTCCCGAATTACCGTCGGGTGCTCTTTTTCGAATTGTAAAGCCGCTGCTATGCGCGCTTCGTAGACCTTGCTCTTCAAAACCTCTGTTTGCGCATGACGCTTCTGTAGTTCTGTGGCGCGTTGGGCGATGAGCTTGGTTGTTGACAGGAATGCATCGGGCGGCGGTAGTAGGTATGTAGCTTCCAATATATCGAGCGGAAGTAGTGGATGTGTGCCGGTGACCGCAAAATAGGGCGATACTCCCATGCGACGTCTTGCCGTGACGCGTTCCGACCAGAAGACTGAATGTAGCACCGGAGCCCAGTTGGATCTGTCGCTTGCTTTGACTAGAGCTTGTCGGACGTTGTAGTGGCTGCGTTCTACAATCCCGTTGGCGCACGAGTTGTAACCTGAAATGCGGATGTGGTTAATCTGGTACTTCTTTGCCAAATGTGCAACCACACAGATGATGGGCACTGTTACGGTCGAAGGCCATAGCCCTAGGTTCTAACCCTAGACTAGGAGAGAAGTAGAGAAGGGTGGTCCAGAGCTAAGACTGTTACTCGACTAAGATCAAGATGGGGAGCTACAGGCTCTACCTAGCTACTTATATACCTAGAGACCTAGGGGTACGCTACATGTATCAGAGTATAGGGGATGAGACAAGGAGCTGATACAGGAGCTGGTACAGGAGCTGAGACAGGGGTTGAAACCCAGGGGCTGATACAGGGGTTGAAACCAGGGGTGAAACCAGATCAATCCCTGCAGGGTCAGGGAACCCTAGGTTAGGGTCGCAGTTAGGGAATCGAAATTGACTGTAACAGGCGCTCCATTGTCCGTTACTATTTCCACTAAACTCCCCCCACCGACAAATGAGGTCTTCAAAGATCCAATCGCCAATAGCGTTGGCCGTTTCCTGGTGTAGGGCGCGATATTCTGGGTAGTGCGTTAGGGAACAGCGTGCTTGGACTAGATACTTATATTGATTTGACGGTGGCAAATGCATAGTGTCCAGGTAGACTTTGGCAAAAATTGGTGCGGGTTCTGCGACGACGGGCGGGGATGTGGTATAATTGTAATTGCCGCGCTTGGCATTCGCGATAGGACTTGATGTACCATTTGATATCGTCTTGCATTTGCGGCCACCAAAACCGTTGCGTGATTATCGAGCGTGTAGCGTAGAATCCGCGGTGTCCTAGTTCATCGTGGCAACTGCTCAACATGTTTATCCGTTTGTCCGGATCCAACACAATCTTGTGCGCTCCGTTCCTGTCCTTTAACCACAGCGTATCATCCCTCATAAAGAATTTGGTACAATACCGCGTGAACTGGCTATTTTCCTCAGCTGACATGTTGTCGGGGCGTTCCAGATCCGTCAAAAATCGCTTTGCTAACCGTAGCTTTTCTTTGTCCCTCGATGCGGTCTTGCTCCTCCACAGGAATACTCCTTCATATGTGTTGTCCTCTTCTCCTTCAGGCACCTGTGATTGCTTGTTCTCCGATGGCAGCGTATGTGGATTGGTCAAACAATAGGCTGTGACCGGCCTTCCCGGTTTTCTTCAGTACGCAAAACCAGCGAGACCTGTATGATGAGTTGGAGGGTTTGTAAACTCCGGTGGCTATCTTGGTTCGGATGATGTCGCATATCTGATCGTATAATCCTGGCGGAATTGGAATATTGCGCTGAACCCAAGGTGTATGCGGAACCGTTGGAATATCTACCGGCAGAAAGAACTCCGTTTTGAACTTGCCTCGCTCGCTGTCGTCCCAGGCGAATGCCTGGTCATGCTTTACCATAAATTTGTGCATCAGTTTCGTTTCTTCAGGCCATAGAAATTCGCTTCCGTGTTCTTGCTCCAGTGTTCTCTTTCGTTCTTCTGTGTATCGCCCAAATGGCGTAAATTCCGGTGGCGTCGTGCTTAGCTTCGGTAGGTTGGCGAGTGGATTGCCCTTGATTTCGCGAGTGATTCTAAATTCTTTTGGTAACTGGCTGATGACGGGTTTTACTTTCTTAGCGACGGGTTTGTATTTCTTCTTTTGCGCAGATAGGAGTACAGGGGATACGTTGTCGCAACGTGGGTTTGCGTTGGTTGTTACAGTGCGTGGTGTGTGTGCTGCGGAAGTCTGTTTGTGCGTAGCTGAAGGCGTATTGTGGTTATCGCGGGATATGGTGGCGTTTATATATGCTTGTGTGAGCGGGTCGCAGGCGTCGGTTTCGACTTCGTGTAAACTTAGCGCGGCACCAAGATAGAGACGAGCCAAGTTGTTATTGGTATCGGGCTCGGAAATATTTACATGATGGGTGGATGGTAACGACGGTACTGCAGCATATGCTTGAATACCTAACGGCTTCTGGGTATGCGGGTCCATTGTTAGTATACAAGCTACCTCTCCATGAGTTTGCGTCAATTCCTCGAGGTCTGCTGAAAATCCGACTGCTCTTTCTCGCACATGTGGTACTTTGGTCGGCTGCGGGGCATCGTCGGAATGGTTACTACAGCGTTGCTATTTGGGTCATGGATAGTGATGGTCTGATCCTCATTGCTGTAGTTGTGTACGATGGATCGCGTTAGCATGTCGAATGGGCGGCCGAGCAAGATGTCGTAGGCGGGGGAGTGGATATATAAATCGATGTTGCCTATGTGAAACGGAATATTGTTAGCAATTCCGAGCGACGTGTCTACTTCACTGTTTGCGGCCTCCATATCTATTTTAATCGTCGGGTTGTACGGGATCCCGAGCTGGTTGCAAACCGCTTCCGACATGCAGATGATGGAGCATCCTGGGTCCACCACGCAATCGACCTCTGCGCGTTCATCCACCAGGCCTTGTACGCAGCGGATTTGTTGTGACTCCTTCGCGACGCGTAGGCGAGGTTTGCCTGGTCCTTCGACACTGTAAAAGGCTTCTGCCAGGTCTGGCATAGTGTACACTTCGCGCATGGTGTTGGCGCCGTATAGGTGCGCGTCCGCAAATGTTGCGGGAGTTGCTTGCGCTGGGACCGGAATGCGTCGCGGAGTTAGATACTCGCGAAGCTTGGCACGGAGGTCTGGCGATACTGCCAATAGCTCCTCGTAGCTCATATGCATCGCGTGACTTTGCAACGTGCGTTTGAAGACGTGTTGTACCAGTTTTTCGTTTTGCGCCGGCGAGAGGGTTGTGTATGTCGCGTCGCAGTGTTTTGGAAGCGAGGCGTATGGTCGATCCGAAGGCGGTTGGTAGTTGGCGTCATGGACGTCGGCAAACGGATGCGCCGTGGGTGTTTCCTTTGCTATTTCGGGCGATACTATTTCCGTCGGCCTATCTGTGTCCCTAGTTCCTTCGTGAACTACTCCCTTCCCCTTCGTGCGTGGCGGAATCTCGACTCTGTCCAGTACTGTCTTCTTTCGCATTTGCAAAGTGACTAGCCTGCGCTGTAGTTGCTCTTCTTCGTCCTCCGTGTCCTCGACCGTTGTGTGGTATGCCATGACGGGGGCGGTGGTTGCGTGCATATTGGTGTTGTTGTTACATGCTGTATAGTACATTGCGGGCCGGATGCTTGCTGTTGTCTGGGTTGGTTCCGCGTGTCGGTGATATTCATCTATGTTCTCTTTTATCATATTTCCTTGGTTGTATCGCGGAATGTAGCTGCCTGTTGGCGCGACAATGCGACCGTCCGCGCTTTTTGCGATTTTCCCGTTTGCCATGTATTGCTCAACTTCCGGGCAGCGGCTTATATAATGCGCAAAGTCCCCGCAAAAGTTGCATCCACGGTTTCCTAGCGGTGTTGCATTAGTGCCTGTCCCTGGTGGACCGTATGAGTGAGTTTGCGGCGCGCGATTGTTGGCCGTCATTACCTGCGTTAGTGACATTACCATGCTTTGACCTAGTTTCTCAAACATTGCTGCCATATCTTCTTGCTTGACGAATTGCGTGACCGTGGGTGGCTCCAACTTGAGTGGAGGCGGTGCGGGGGATTCAGACTTGATAGCGTATGACGGTCCAGCAGTTTTATTGATAAGCTTGTCATAAAAAGATTGGCCTTGAATGACTTCTTGGGCCGCCGCTAAGGTTTGTTCCAATGAAAAGGGGTCGCCACGATGTACGTTGGGAAACTGGTTCCGCATCCATCGGTACATTTCCGTTGCCACGTCTACTTGGAAGCCCTTGAAGAAATATTTGCTTTGCTGCCGCACAGATAACCGTTCATGGCTAATGAGATACTTCGTGATTACTAAAAACCGCTGGTAATAGCTGCAAAGGCTTTCCGCGGTTTTAATGCCGAGCCTTAGGGTTTCCTTGATTAGCCGCTCTAAATGATCCTGCGTGTACTGCCGTTCGCTGATAACTCCGCTGTATAATTTTTGAATCGATGCTTTGAAAGCTTCGTACGTCGCTGGTGCGGGAAAGGTCTCTACTGATCCCCATAGCTCGTATTCCATGTCCTCCAAGTAGCGGAGCGCGTAGGTTTTCTTGTCTTCATCATCTGTTACAGCTGTTTCCCGGAATAATATTTCTAGTTCTGCGAAATAGCATGGCAGGCGTCGTGGCTGCGTGGAGACGAAGCGCGGCGCGGACGGACTGTATTGCGTTGGCATTGATTTTTGCGAGTCCGAGCTGGTTGCCATTGTGACTGGTATAACTTGTGCGGTTTGTGACGGGCGAAATAGGTCTGCGAGCGGGCTGGAACTGTAGAAATCGGCGGGAAGGCTACTGAATGCAATTTTATTGTGTGGAGGCGACGGGTGCGGGCTTATCGATGGTGATGTAGTGGGCGGGCTGCTGGAGCGATCGCTGTCTTGTTTGTCCGCTGGTTGCGTGAAGTCTTGTGAAACGCGAGGTGTGCTTTGATCCGCTGTCTCGGAACTGGCTGTGTGTGAGGAAGATGCTGCGGATTGCGTGAGTAGCCTATTGATATTTTCATTTCGCTGAAACTCCGGTGATAATCCTAGATTGCGATGGGATTGGCGACCAAAGGTGCTAGTATGCTTGAATATTTCCGTGAGGGCTTTCCCCGGGTCCTGATGTAATAGCTGCTGTGTGGTTTCGGCTCCTTGTTTTAGCGAATTGTACCAATCGGCGACTACGTTGCCAGTGGATGGTGATACTGTGAGATGTCCAGGAAATTCCCGCTCGCGAGGTGATTCCGGCGGAGTTGACGGCTGAATTTTCTTTGAAAAAGCCTCACTGGGGCAGCCAATATAATAACACTATATCCTATCGGAGCGACAGGAAGTGCGGGGTTTGTGAGCTTCGTCAAAGAAGTTCTTCGTCAATCCGGTGATGATTAGAGGCGTGGTGCGAAGTAAGAGCTGTGGGGCGACAGAAAATGCAGATATGCGAAGGGCGCGAAGTGGTGCGACGGGTGAGATCGATATGTGACGGCAATGATGCTGAGCGACAGATGAGACCGATGTGCGATGGCAATGACGCTGTGCGACGGATGAGACCAATGTGTGACGGCAATGATGCTACAAATAATGAGGGTGTGGTCGGCTTCGACGTCTGACTCAATGAAGTGGCAGGCGTGAAACGAGAGATGAAGGTTATTGATTGTCAAGAAGGAAGGTGTTAAAATGAGTGCGGCGGTACGGTATGTTTTTTTCTATCTACGAAACAAGATGATATATATAATTTTTACTTCCTACTGATACAAGTGGACTCCAAATTCTTCCGCGTCATGCTTGGTGGCCTACTATCCCAATTTGTCCTCCTGAAAGGCGCCGTCCGATGTAGTTTAGTGCGCGAGCATTTTGCTAGTTGTTTTCCCTGTTGCAAACCCATAGCAAGATCCTGACCGTTGACGGATACGATAGCCGATGATCGACCTCCGGTGTCTTATGCGATAAGCATTGGTATATGCTTTTAGCGCGGTTTGTCCCTGTTGCCACTACTCCCGAACTGTACGTTTTGTGTTTGGCTGCTGATTGACGCTACTGTCGGTGAAGATTTTCCTCCAGTTAACCAAGTTTGTCTATAGCTCGTAGACGCGTGGCTAAAATGGTCTCGATCGCAGTATTTTGGGCGCGAGCTTATCTAGCGTGGAAGTGGCAGTGTCACGGCTAATCTTAATGCGGCGGACGGCGTTCAACGGTAGTTTTCAAGTGATCGACGCTAGTTGGCGTGGTTGGGTAGTGCTGGTTTCGCATGCGGTATTGCGGGGGTTTGTCTTGCGACTCTGGACGGTTTGTGTTGCGGATGAGCGCGGGACTTGACTGCGAAGGCGGTCGGACGCGTAATGGTGTCAGATAGTTAGCCATGGGTTCAGTGTGTGTATAGTTCCAGCGCTGGTAGGACTTCTCTCGCATAGCTTAACGCATACATGTGACAATGACTCTACACAGTCACCGCGGAACACCGCTCATCAACGAGAAGGACCCTTTATAGTCGAACAAGTCCTAGGACCAGTAATGTATAGGCTCAAGTTACCAAAACAATGGCGCATTCATCCAATCTTTCACACATCACTCCTTATGCCATATAGAGAAACCGAAACGCATGGACCAAATTACACGACTCCACCCCCTGACCTAGTAAACGGACAAGAGGAGTTTGAAGTAGAAGCAATTCTCACACATCGAAAACGCGGGGCAGGATATCAGTATTTGGTTAAATGGAAGGGATACGGCCCGAATGACAACTCCTGGGAACCCGAACACAATCTAAGCAATGCTGCGGACGTATTACAAGCATATAAACTCAGAAGACATCTATGAAACAGCATGTCTCGATATCGCAACCGCCAAACTCTCAAGCAAAACATCCGTTATACAAAAAAATACTGCTCTACCAGAGGACAATATTCTCCAAAACCTTATGAAAGCTTTAAAGGACAAATTGTCACATTTCCCATCCCTCATCCTCCGATCACCCCTTTAGAACAGCCGTGGCTAGTCAATTTCATCCGAACCCTAGCAACCCGATTAATTGCCTACAAAACTCCCAGACTTTCTAACGGACATGCGACGCACCCACAGGGACATGTTGAAATCCCATTCAATGCCCGATTACACTACCTCCCGAAATATATGGATCTTACCTTCGATCCAGACAAACTACCACCATATCCAGTCGCAATGTCATCCTATCTTCCATTGCCCAACAGACCTCTGAATCGCACATGCGATGTGTACACTGAGGTTGCCCTTTGTCGAGAAGACCCTGTAACCTTTGACTTTGCTAAACGATTGGCAGATGCAAGTAAAGAGATAGAGATTCTCAGATGGACTACCATGCAACGAATCCCTGATGCGACATCAAATCTCAATAGAGTCCTTGAGAGTCTCAATTTCTTAGATGCATTTGACGATACAAGCGGACCCACTACACCCAATTCACCCAAGAGTATTGCGCCACAGAATCTTATCCCTGAACCAGACACGGATCATGAGAACAAAGTTTCCATCACTACCAGGGACGAGCTAAGCGAATCAGAAGAATCTGATGAAGAACTCGAATACGTTCCCAGCACCGGAGCATCCACATTTACTTATCAATCTATGAATGGAGAACTCCGGACAATCAACTGGGATGACAAGATATTCAACTGAAGATAAAAGGATGCCTTTGATAATGTTGGGCCCCCCAGTTTCATAACAGTCAAACAGAAATGTCTTCCTTCACCATCATTGCTTACGTTGCCGCCCTCGCCTTTGCCTTGTTGGTCACTGCATGTGGCCATTATTATATTGAACCCGTCGATCTCCTTTCGCCCTTTGTCACCACCGCCCATGACTTCCCCTCGAGGTTTTCGTCGAGACCACAGTCACCATTGACAACTTCGATTTTGCCAACCTCCCCGAGCTGCATGAACACCCTGCAGAACTTGTAGAACCTACCGCCGCCATCACCACACCCCCCATCGTCGTCTGCCCTTGTAACGCAATGCTCCAAAATGTCAGCAACCACCTTGCTGAAATACTCGTCCTCTACAACCAGTTCGCCAAACTGCTGGACTTTGTCACAGGGCTCACCATCACCACTGACCCTCACTCTCTTACTCTCAAAGAGAGGGATTCAGCACTGGCACAAGCAAGACAACTGCAGCTAGCATTTCGAAGTCTCCAGTGGCGAGCTGAGATGGCAGCGGCAGACTTAGGCAATGTCATCACCTGGCTCAAGTCACGGCAGGATCACACTTGGACATCTGCATGGTAGAAGTTGGTGACTTCTCGCATACGAAGGGGGTAATGTTACAGTTTCCCTTCGTTTCACCCTCCTGTCTCAGCGGACCGTTTTATATCCATCATTTTCCTTTACCTGCGCATTGTATAGCTTGGACACTATCTCCTTTCGTAGCTACCTTCACATTTCCTTTCTTAGGTAGTTATCGTTTCATTCCTCTTATAGTTTCCTTTGTTCTCTTATTGTATATAAACCTCATGTACTGTAGAGTAACTCTAGTTCCAACTTAGACGAGTTTTGCTCTCAACAACAATTGACTTGAACACTCTTCTCTCTCATTGTTCTCAAGACCTTTGTCATCGTTTGACTTAGTGTCTGAACTCTTTGTCCAGTGGCTGGGAGTGGACCGAGACTCTGCTTGTCACTGTTGACTTAGAACAAACCACGACGAGGGCATCGTCTGTAACACAAGCTAATGAAGCTTGTTTTAATCCATAAAGTGCATGATGTAAATGATAGACCATGCTTTTCTTATCTTTATTGATAAAACCAGGTGGTTGTTTCATGTATATTTCTTCATCCAGTTTTCCATATAGGAAAGCAGCAGTCACATCTAGAAATGATATATATAAATTTTCTAGTGCTGCAAGTGCAAGTATGAGATGACATGTCTCATATCTTACTACTGGTGAAAAAATTTCATCGTAGTCAATGCCATCTATTTGGGAAAAACCCTGGGCAACTAGACGAGCTTTTTTATGTCCATTGTCTTTTTGGACATAAACCCATCTGCAACCTATAGCCTTTTGGCCTTCAGGGAGATGTTGTAGATTTATTATAACACCTCTTTTGATGAGCATGTCCCATTCTTTCTTTTCAGCGTTAATCCAGTCTTTTTGTTCGCTAACTGGTAAGTGAAATATTTCGTGATGATGTTCAGGTACAGCTGTATTAGCTGTTTCATTGATAGGAATTGCACATGATAATAATTTATTAATTGTGAAACAATTTAATTTTGTTCTTCTATCAATTTTCTCGATTTTGATTAGATCTAAATCTCCATAGACATTATCTGGTCGATTTACTGATCATTTGGTTCTAGTTGGTCTTGGAGATGATGGTCTTGAAGGAGCAAATAAATCTTCTTCAACTTCATTTTGATCATCTGAATCGTCACTTTCAGAGTTATCTGAATCATCACTTTTGGAATCATCATTTGAACTATCAGATCCCTTTCCTTTGGGAGATATACTAGATTCATCAGATGAGTTATCATCACTCTCTGACTTTGATGAATCTTCTTCTTCATCTGATATATTATGTTCATTAGACATTTCATGAGGTATTTCTGGCATGAGATCCTCAAACTCTTCCTCTGGATTGAGGAATGTGGGAATTTGATTAGAGTTTCGACATTTTGGAAATTTTGTTTCATCAAATACTGCTGTGGTTCCCATAAAAATGGTATTATTTTCAGGGTTCATAAATTTATACCCTTTCATCCCATTTTTATATCCCAGAAAGATCATCATCTTAGATCTGGCTTCAAGCTTATTTTGTCTGCATTCAGCAGGGATATATACATAAGCTTGGCATCCAAACACTCGCAAATCCAATACATTCAGTTTTTTCTTTTCAATAAGAAAATATGGTGTCTGCCATTTGTTGCAAGCTATGGGAGTCCTATTGTATAGGTATACTGCATGTTCAAGCGCAAATTCCCACCATGATTGTGGTAAACAGGCATTGAATCTAAGGGATTGTGACTTTTCCCAAATAGTACAATTCATCCTTTCAGCTCTGCCATTTTGTTGTGATGTATATGGTAACAATTTTTGGATTTCAATCCCAAGATCTTTGAGGTATTTTTCACTTTTAGTGAATTCGCTTCCTCCATCAAATCGCCATTTTTTAGGCAATTTTTGATATTTGTTCTTTATTAGGGCAACAAATTGTTTCAGTGAAGATTCCGTATCGGATTTCTTCTTAAGTAGACCAATCCATAAATGTCCAGAAAAGTCATTGATAAACGTCACAAAATATTTGTATTTGTGGTATGATATCATCAAGATTTCTTTAAGATCTGAATGTATTAAATCAAAAGGAGACAAAGCTCTACTTTGTGATTCTGGAAAGGATTTACTGCGCATTTTTCCTTTTGCACACCCTGAACAAGTTTGTTTCCATTTAGGAACAGGGATATTAGGGAATCCTTCTAAATGAATTTTTCCTTTATGGATTACTTCATCTTGTGGATGTCCCAATCGTTTATGCCATATATGAAAATCTGGTTTTTGTGTTACAACGTTTATTGATTTGCTATGAATCTCAGAATCTAACCAATATATGGTTTGTCCTTTTTCATGTGGTGAGAATCTTATGATAGATGATTCTTTGATTAGATCAATATGATCTCTATTTCCTGAGAGGGAATATCCTTGATTTAAGAATGTTCCCATGGAGAGTAATCTCGTATCCATGTCAGGTATATAGAAGACTGGCCTGATCAATCTAATATCTGTCTTTCCATTGACGATAATTTTGATCATGACAGCACCTACGCCTAATATCTGTAAAGTTTTGCCTTTAGTGGCAGTTTGTACAAACCTTTTATTGATTAGTGGTTGATAATATAAGAAGTCATTTTGATTGTGAGTAAAATGTAATGATGCTCCTGAATCTAGGATCCATGATGACTCATTTTCTTTACATTTCACACAATTATTGCAATGAGAAAAATAATGTATATTTGTTGAAGTACAAGTATCTACAGTCAAGTTCATGTTTATCTATATTTGTATGCTGACATATGGTCACTCTTTTTTCGCACGTCGAGCCTCAGTTGTTTAATCCCAACTGAGGTGTAAGTCCGTAGTTCTGATACCATTCATATTGCTGACAGTACCTTAGTTAATTCTCATATAGGTACTTATACCAATATAGTTGTTTAATCCCAACTGAGGTTTAATTCTTGTATAGTTGGCATTCCTATATTTCCCTGCCAACAGGTTATGGGCCCTGAGTCAACAACTATGTCAGCTACTGAAGCCCTAAAGCTCATAAAGCTCCCTAAGCTTAAAGACGATGGGACAAATTGGGTTACCTACCGAGAGAGGATTCTCAATACCCTCACTCATAAGGGGCTGTGGCGACATGTGTTGGGGACTGCACATAAGCCGACAGAGATCGAGGAGAAGAATGGTGTTTTCTACAAGAAAGGTGTTCCAGGAGCCGAGCTCACTGAAGAACTGCTATCTGCAATTGACAAAGAAGTTGACGAGTACGAGCAAAAAGAGGCATCTGTCCGGGAAGTGATTTATGAGACTATAAGTCAGTCACTATTCCTACAAGTGAAGAACCAGCCCACCGCTGCTCAAGTATGGTCAAAAATTGTGTCAATCATGCAGAACAAAGGCGACCTTATCCAAGTCAGCATTCTCACGAAGATGCAGACTATGGTATGTCTTGAAGATGAAGACATCCGAGCCCATCTTGCAAAGATGAATGAGCTAAAAGAGCAACTCAATGGAATGGGCATCTCCGACCCCTCATTTGCAGCTATGATACGAAAATCACTACCCCCAAGTTATCGACCACTGTTGCAAACACTTAGCGCATCAGCTCGAGTCAATGACAAAACTCTTACCAGTGATCAAATCATTGCAGCTGTGCACGAGGAGGCTGACGAACTCAAAGTTCATAAAGATGCTGACAAAGCAGCGGAGAACGCAGCTCTTGCAGCAGCAAATGCTAGGAGAGAAAGTGAGAAGAAGAGAAAGATGTGTAAAAACTGCAAACGCACTGGTCATTTAAAGGAAGAATGTTACCGGAAAGGGGGAGGCAAAGAGGGCCAAGGGCCATTCAATAAGAAAAAGGATGGAAATGCAAAAGCAAATGCCGCCGAGTCTAATGAAGATGACAACATATCACTAGCGGTTACCTCCTGCCCAACTGAGCAACTCCAAGCACTCACTACCCTGCCAAGTGGTCACAGCGTCATAATAGATTGTGGCGCTACACGTCATTTCACCCCCGACTATGATTCTCTTCTCAACTTCACTAAAATTGCTCCAAAACCCATAAAAGCAGCTAATGGGCGCATCCTGCAAGCCACTGGCCGTGGTGATATGAAAGTCCTATTCCCAATGGGCAAAGGATGTCAGCCAACAAAGTCACACTCCGGAACGTCTATTACTCACCTGATTTTGCATTTACATTGATCTCCGTGGGGACATGGACGAAAAAGGGTACCAGGTAGTCATTGGTAACAACATGTGCACAATCAGCACACCCGAACCCGAGCGTCGAGTAATCGGTCATTCCAAAGGTCAATGGGTTGTACCATGTCTCAATAGCCCCACGAGGCATCCCTGGTCCTGAAAAGGCTTTAGCCGCATCCGGAAAATGTCTATCAATGAGTTGCATAGGAGAATGGGACATGTAAACCATGACAACTTACATCGAATGGTATGGAGAAAACCATCACGGGAATTGATTTAGACATGGAGTCTAAGCCCGAAACATGCCCTCAATGCATTGAAGCCAAAGCTACCCGGCACCATTCCCGAAGCTCAGTACAGCAACCGAGCCCAAGCGTATGGAGACAAAGTGGTATCCGATTTATGGGGACCCTCTCCAACTGCGTCACTGAAAGGAAAGAAATTACATTGCTTTCCAGGAGGATTTACTCACAAGAACGCATTTACTTCTTGAATAAGAAATCCGAAGCTTTTGAGACATACAAAATCTATGAAGCATGGGTCAGTATGCAGCGTAACGCAAAAATAAAAATTTTGGCACGGACCGGGGAGGCAAATTCACAGGTGCTGCCTTTAAGGCACACCTAGAGAAAACTGGTACTGTCCGTCACTTGACTGTACATGACAGTCCACAGTCGAATGGAAAGCAGAGCGTGCAAACCACACACTGTTGAAGGGGCTAGAGCAATGCTATTAGCATCCGAACTGCCCAAGTATTTATGGGCCGAAGCTATTTCTCACCACGTATGGCTTCGCAACCGGGTTCCACCAAGGCACTGCCAAATTCAATGACACCACTCGAAATGGCAACTGGCAAGCGGCCGGACCTGTCGCACGTTCGTGAATGGGGTTGTCAAGTATGGGTAAAATACCCACAGTCCAAAATTAAACTCTAAAGTCGACCTGGGCCGATTTGTTGGTTTTGATGAAGAATTCAAGGGATTCCGGATCTATTGGGAGCAAAAGCGCACTGTTACTGTCGAGCGCGATGTCTATTTCATGAAAGGAGTGTTTCAGAGCCAGGTGTGATTTGATTGAGGGGAGAGAGACATACCGAACGATCAACAGCCAAAACAATCCTCAAAAGCGGCCACTCCGCATAAAACGTCGAATCGCCAAAGATTGAGGACGCCGCCGGTAAAACGGTCAACGCGCCGGGAAGGGCAATGAAAATGCTTCAAATCGAGTCCCTGTTGACGAAAATCCGTCCAGAAACGGACGAGATACGCAGTTATCAAACTCACCTGCTACCCAAACAACAAATTCCCAGCTCCAGACCAAAATCCAGCAGGATCGCAGCCTACCCATACATCTGAGGATGAAGATGAGGTAGAGGCCGAGTTATTTGGACGGGGGCGACGACCTAGAGAGCCATCAGGATACTACAAGGACTTGCTGAATGGGAAAATCATACCAAGGGGAAAAGCTGCCATTGCAGCCGAAGACCCTGACAATTATCAGTTACCAGAGGATGAAGAGGATGATGAAGACTTACTGGTGGCTGCATTAGTATGCGATGGGGACAGAGGGAGAGCCGAGGACACTGAAGGAGGCAATGCAATGTGACGACCGTGACAAATGGCGCGCGGCTGTGCAAAATGAGCTTGACCAGATCGAAAAACTGGGCACTTGGGACATCGTCGAGGCCCCGCCTGATGCAAATATAGTTTCGTCCAAGTATGTCTTCAAGCACAAGCGTGACGAGAGTGGAACAATAGTCAAGTATAAGGCAAGACTTGTCACTCGGGGTTTTACCCAGAAGCATGGTGTTGACTACTTTGATACTCGAGTCTGGATAGTGCGCTGGGAGACTATACGCAATCTACTAGCTCAGGCAGCTGCCCGAGGGTCCGTCATTCATCAGGCCGACGTCAAGAATGCATATCTCAATGCCGAAATGAAAGAAGACATCTATGTCGCCTTACCTCCATCCTATGACGAATTCCGGCAACTACCATCCAATCTCAACCGCAAAAGGCTTGTCTGCAAGCTCCGTAAGGGCTTATATGGCACCAAACAGGCCAGGCGTGGCTGGTACATGAAGCTATGCGATACATTCATACAACTGGGTTACAGAGTCTCGAATGCTGATTTAGGTTTATTCTACCATTTTTCAGCCAGAGACAAGTACACCATAGTTGCTGCAGCCACAGATGACCTCACGATCATTGCGGAATCGACAAAGTCAGCTGAATTGATCAAAACTCAACTAATGAGCATTTTGAGCTTGTCGACCTTGGCGAAATCAAATGGCTACTTGGCGTACACCTTACTAGGGCTCCCGAAGTTCGGTTCTGAACTTCGGTTCGAACCGGAACCGGCAGAACCGAACCGACGGTTCAGGTTCAGTTCTGGTTCTGGTTCTGGCAATGGGTGTTGGTTCCGGTTCTGGTTCGGGCAGCTACCAGGATTCGAGAACCAGTTCTGAACCAGAACCGAACCCCGAACCGATTGCATGTGAGGCTGGAGGCATTCCGGCTGGCACTCTGGCTGGCGTCACATTGAAATGTGACAGGAGTGTGACAACCATTCCTGCGCACTCCATATTGGCACCAACTCATTGTGCCACCATGCCCAGCTGTCATGGCTGTGCTCAACCCAGATGGATCACTCAAGGAGGTCACAGAGATTGACTTTTACCACTCCAAGACCAATGAGCATCCAATTGGCTCATCAAGCCAGGCAGGTTTTTTTTTCATTTATCTCACATCATCAAGAGACAGTTTGTGCATGATCTAACCCATCCACCCCCACAGGCATGTTAAAAACAGTATATTTTCATTCATGTCACATTATGTATAAAAGTTTCCCATGGTTCAAAGAGTCAGAATCATGACTTTGCATTAGCCTTGTCTATACTTTTTCTGAAGTTCAATTCTGAACTATGGTTCAAACCTACTATACACAAATTTCTATCATTGCACAGTATATTCCATGGATGTCACATGATTCATTGATTGTTTCCACAGTTCAGGAAGTGAGAATTATGACATTATATTTGTTGTAGCAATTGCCAGTGGTTCAGTTGCTTGCTGCCCACTTATCTGCAGCCTACCTGGCTTGCCATCTGCAAATTAACTGCTTGCTGCAGCATATATGCTTTTATAAAGCCTCCTGTGAGTGTGGCACTGCTGCTGTATAGTAATGTGGATGCAGTTTAATTTGTTTTTTTGCTCAAATTTCCAAAAATGGAGTTTTTCACACGGTTCTTCGGTTCGAACCCGAACTGAACCCGAACCAAACCGACAGAACCGGTTCAAGTAGGTTCAGGTTCAGTTCAGGTTCAGTTCAGGCAAGTACTAGTCAGTTCAGGTTCAGGTTCAGCCAAAAGTGACCCCGAACCGAACTGAACTGAACTTTGGGAGCCCTACACCTTACTCGTGACCTCAAGAACCATACTATCACGCTTGGTCAGCAATCCTACATTGACAGCATTGTTAAGCGTTTTGGACTTGAGGATGCTCGTACAGTCACACACCCCAATGGAACCTGGTATTGACCTGACACCTGGGATGCCTCATGTCTCACCCATCAAACTGACTGCCTGAGAACGTTCCAAATACCGGGAAATGATTGGCGCACTACTATACTGCTCAACTGTCACACATCCCGACATCACTTATGCTGTAGCAACTTTGTCATGCTATCTTGAAGATCCATCGAAAACTCACATCATAGCCACTCAGCACATTATTCGCTACCAAGGGGACATGCAATAAGCGACTAACACTCGGTGGACAAGATCCACAATTCTATGGCTACTTGGACGCTGACTGGGCATCTCAAGCCCACCGCCACTCTATTTCCGGATTCGCCATATTCTATGGTAATGGAGTCGTCTCCTGGAGTTCAAAGAAACAACCGATGTCACTCTTTCAAGCACGGAATTGGAATATGTTGCCTTAACCCATGTCACAAAAGAACTACTATGGCATCGTAAACTGTACTCTGAGCTCTCGCCATTTTTTAATCAAATCAACAAACCAATACAACTCTTTTGCGACAACCAGGGCGCAATCGTTCTCTCAAAGGATGCAACATTCCACATGCGTACCAAGCATATCGATACCCGCTTTCATTTTGTTCGCGAAACTGTCAATTCCAACATCTTCTTATCTCTTACTGTCCTACCGAGGACATGATTGCAGATATATTCACAAAATCACTCGCTCGTTACAAATATGATAAGTTTCATTCTTTATTAGGTATTAACTAATCACTGTCTCACTTGAGGGGGAGTGTTGAAGTACGAGTATCTACAGTCAAGTTCGTGTTTATCTATATTTGTATGCTGACATATGGTCACTCTTTTTTCACACGTCGAGCCTCAGTTATTTAATCCCAACTGAGGTGTAAGTCCGTAGTTCTGATACCATTCATATTGCTGACAGTACCTTAGTTAATTCTCATAGGTACTTATACCAATATAGTTGTTTAATCCCAACTGAGGTTTAATTCTCGTATAGTCAGCATTCCTATATTTCCCTGCCAACAATATTTTTGCTATATACATTTATACTACCATGTTGCTGTGAAATGCATTTAGTAGTTTCTCTATTGACAAATGAATGACTTAACTCGTCATCGAGGCTTACAGCGTCATCATCAAAGAGAGGATCCATTTGATCGTCAAATGGATCCTTTGGGATGTCATAATCTTTTTCACCATTTTCAAATAATGTTTCTTCCAAAACGTCATATGGGTCTCCTACTGTTGAATAATCAAGATCTATGGTAGATCTTTTGCGTTTGGGAGGTGGTTCAAAAGATAATTCATCTTTTGTGATGGTGTCAAGTATTTTCAACATCTCCGTCATTGGTGTGATGCCAAGGTGATCAGCGAGAGATCTAGTGTTTATAGATCGTTGCCATGTTCCTTTTCCAAATTTTAACTGACCCGTGAATCAGGTAGCTGATGGAAACATGTGGGCTTGTACATTTCTAGCCACAATAGAAAGAGCCGGAGATATGATCTCAACAGCATTCTGCTCCTGATCAGATTCAGGAGGAAAGTCTGCTTCTTGGGCGCGTTTCTTTCCCTTGCCTCTAAAGCCCTTGTGAGAGCGAGGTCTTTGATTTTTGGATTCATCAGAACCCTGATGCTGATTATTGTCATCCTTTTTCTGATTGTTCCATGATGCATCTTTTTCTTTTCTTTTTACACCACTGATTTTATTCGCTTTATCCCTAGAGTTGTACTGCTGTTTCATTGCATATCCTCTGCAATATTCTCCTATAATAGAGTCGGAGATTGCCTCAAAAGTGAATTTTTCTGTTCCATACATTTGGAACATGCCGGTAGAAATATCTGTCCACTCTTTTGGGAGAGTGGCAGCAAGTATTAAAACCTGCATAAAATCAGGGACTTTGACCCCATCCTCATTAAGCTGTGAAAAATACGATCCTAGTCTTTCGATCTCAGGTACAGGATCCTTCCCTGAGAGTTGAAATTTAACCCCTTTTTGAAAGTGATCAAAAATGAGCACTGGGGTTGTCTTTTTGTAACTATCTTCCAACGTTGTCCATGCTTTGAGAAGCTCGTCCTCTGCAGCTATGTGTCACCTGATTGAGTCTGATACTTTTAGATGTAAAGCACCAAGACCAGAATCGTTAAGTTTTTGCCATTCTCGAAGATCCTTTTTGTATTCGGTAGCGGCAGCAGCAGTGAGTGTAGTGGTGGCGGCGTCAGCAGGGGGAGATGGTTTCGGGAATGATTGATTGATGATAGCCCATGATCCGATATGGAGAAGATAAGATTTCATTCTTTCTGACCAAACACAATAGTCAATGCCAGAAAAGATGTTGATGGAATCAATGCCAGTAGAAGTCTTGGAGGACGACATAGTGTATGATATCTTGATCTATGAAACGTGTTTTATTAGCGTTTTGTTTCATAAAAAAATAATTTCTGAAAAATGTGAAAATTTTTCATCATCGTTGATCATGTCCTTGAGACATGTTTTGTCATCATTTACAACAATGACGGGCTTATCGGGGCCCATAACCTGTTGAGCAGCAATCATATGTCTGTCAGACATAGTTTGTCTCAGTGGTCGTCACTGTTATGAATGATGAGCTCATATGTCTGTTAGACACAGAGTCATATGTCCATGATGACAAGAGTATTGTATCACTGTCATAGACAGTGACCAGACACCTCTCCAGGTGTTTTTGAGTATTGTATCACTGTCAGAGACAGTGACCAGAGACCTCTCCAGGTCTTTCACTCATAGAGTGGAGATACTCACATGCTGGGGGAGCAAGAAAGAGCAACTGAACATATATTCTCTATCTACAGGTCTTATATACACTTTTAGTGTATGTACATATTTGTGTATAGAACTGTAATTAAATAAAAGAAATAATAAAAGAAATACCCTCTAAGGGTCAAACCAGTGATAGCCGCATTGAGGGCTATGCTTAGGGGTATTTGGGGTGAAGATCATTCAACAAGAAGGGGATGAGAGTAAGAGAACTTGACTGAGGACTCTGGGTGTTGGTTGCATGGTTTATATACATAATTACATGGTCTGTGCGCTAACCCCTACAACCCTACGCTATTATTAGTCCCATGTGAGTCATACTGGACAGCCACAACTGCGCATCGACTGCGGATTAGTAAGCGTGGCTGTGTCTTTGGTCCGGTAGTCCGTTATCTAATCTAATCGTAATCTAATCTAATCTTAGCGCTGACTAGATAAGATAGACACCGACTTAGCTAAGTGTTTGGCTACCACATATGTAAAATACAAAGAAAAGAAATAGAAATGTCTTAGTGAAACAAAGCTTTCAATATGAGTCATGACACACTGTGACAGTCTGCTGGCAGTCTGTGGCAGTCTGAGTAAAAACTGTACCAATAAGCCACAGACACCTACAGAACCCCACAGTGCTGGTCACTGCAGAATCACTGTGGAATCACTGTTAGCACTGTCACTACTGTGGGCACTGTGGGCACTGCAGCTGTCTGCAAATGTTCTGCCCAATTCACTGCCAGTTCACTGTGTTACGGACGATGCCCTCGTCGTTGTTCGTTCTAAGTCAACAGTGACAAGCAGAGTCTCAGTCCGCTCCCAGCCACTGGACAAGGGTCTAGACGCTAAGTCAAATGATGACAAAGGTCTTGGAGAACAATGAGAGAAGAGAGCGCTGAAGTCGATCGTTGTTGAGAGCAAAACTCGTCTAAGTTGGAACTAGAGTTACTCTACTGTACATGGGGTTTATATACGTTTGGAGAACAAAGGAAACTATAAGAGGAATGATATGCTAACTACCTAAGAAAGGAAACGTGAAGGTAGCTATGAAAGGAGATAGTGTCCAGGTGATATGATGCGCAGTATAAGGAGAAATGATGGATACAAAACGTTATATGAAACAGGAGGATGAAATGAAGAAGGAACTGTAACATTACCCCCTTCGTATGCGAGAAGTCACCAACTTCTACCATGTGGATGTCCAAGCATGATCTTGCCGCGACTCGAGCCAGGTGATGATGTTGCCTAAATCCGCGGCTGCCGTCTCAGCCCGCCATTGGAGACTTCGTACCGCTAGCTGTAGTTGTTTTGCCTGCGCTAAGGCTGAATCCCTTTCTTCGAGAGTGAGGGAGTGGGGATTGGTGGTGATGGTGAGCCCCGTAACAAAATCCAAGGGTTCGGCGAACTGGTTGTAGAGGACAAGTATTTCAGCGAGGCTATCGTTGACATTTTGCAGCATTGCGTTACGAGGGCGGACGACGATAGGAGGTGTAGTGATGGCGGTGGTAGGTTCTATGAGTTCTGCGGGGTGCTCGTGCAACTCAGGGAGGTCGGCAAAATCGAAGTCGTCGATGGTGATATGGGTCTTGACGAAGACCTCGAGGGGAAAGTCATGGGCGGTGGCGACGAAGGGCGAAAGGAGATCCACTGGTTCAATATAGTAATGGCCACATGCAGTGACCAACAGGGCAAAGGCGAGAGCGGCAAAGTAGGCGACGATGGTGAAGGAAGACATTGTGCAAGCATATGAAGTTAGGGATCTAGCACTGCCAAAGGCATTCTTTTATGCTCAATCGAAAACTTTGTCATCCCATCTGACAGTTCAGAGTTCTCCATCCGGGGCCTGATAAGTGAATGTGGATGCTCTGATGCTGGGAACATATTCGAGTTCTTTGTCAGATTCTTCTGATTCGCTTAGCTCGTCCCTGGTAGTTATGGAGATTTCATTCTCAGGATTTGTGTCTGGTTCAGGAGCGACGTCTTGTGGTGCAATACTTTCTGGTGAATTGGGTATAGTAGGTCCACCTGTACTGTCGAATGCGTCTAAGAAATTGAGGCTTTCGAGTACCCTATTAAGGTTTGAGACTGTGTCTGGGAGTCGTTGCATAGTGACCCATCTGCAGATTTCCATTTCTTTGCTGGCATCGCTTAATTGTTCTGCAAAATCGAAAAGTATAGGGTCTTCTCGGCGAAGGGCCACTTTGGTGTATACATCGTTTGTATGGTTTAAAGGTCTGTTGGGCGATGGGAGGTAGGGTGACATTGCGTCTGGATAGTATGGTAATTCTTCTGGATCAAATGTAAGATCCATATATTTCGGGAGATAGTGTAGTCGGGCATTGAATGGGATTTCAACATGTCCCTGTGGATTCGTTGCATGTCCATTAGAGAGTCTGGGAGTCTTGTAGGCGATTAATCGGGTTGCTAGGGTTCGAACGAAGTTGACTAATTGAGGTGGTCCTAAAGTGTTGATCGGAGGATAGGGAATGGGAAATGTAATGATTCGTCCTTTGAAGCTTTTGTATGGTTTCAGAGAATATCGTCCTCGAGTGGAGCAGTATTTCTTAGTGTATCGGATGTTTTGTTTGAGAGTTTGGTGGTTGCGATAGTGAGACATGGGGTTTCATAGCTGTCTTCTGAGCTTATATGCTTTTAACACGTCCGCAGCATTGCTTAGATTGCGCTCGGGTTCCCAGGAGTTGTCATTCGGACCGTATCCCTTCCATCTAACCAGATATTGATATCCTGCTCCGCGTTTTCGATGTGTGAGAATCGCTTCCACCTCAAACTCTTCTTGCCCGTTTACGAGATCAGGGGGTGGAGTAGTATAATTCGGTCCATGCGTTTCAGTTTCTCTATATGGCATAAGGAGTGACGTGTGAAAGACTGGGTGAATGTGCCATTGTTTTGGTAACTTGAGCCTATACATTACTGGTCCTAGGACTTGTTCAACTATGAAGGGTCCTTCTCGTTTGGGCGCCAGTTTCCTAGATTGATATGGTATGTTGAGGTTTCTATTTTCGAGCCACACTTTATCTCCTTGTACGAATTTGATTGCTTTGTCCCTGACTCGTCACGCGACCATCTGTCTTGCTAGTTCGTGTGCGGCTAGTGCTTCTTCTCTAGCTTTTTGTAGTAACTGTAGGCGTTCCTCAGCAGCAGGTGTTGTCATTTTTTGTATAGCGGTTGGTAATGCAACGGGATTTGTTCCATACATGAGTTGAAATGGGGAGGCCCTAACTGAGTCATGGTGTCGATTGTTATGAGCAAATTCGGCGATTGGGAGTAGTTGTTTCCATCTATGGGGTTTGTTTGTGCAGAATATTCGAAGGTATACTTCTAGTTCTTGATTAATGCGTTCTGTTTCTCCGTCAGTCTGTGGGTGATAGGCTGTGCTCATTCTGTGATCAATCCCTAGCGTCTTTCTGACTTCCTGGAAGACTTTAGCTGAAAATTGTGGTCCTCGATCCGAGATGAGTATATTGGGTAGTCCAAAGCGTTCGAATATTTCTGAGATGTAAAGATCGGCTGTTCCTAATGCATCGATGGTTTTCTTGCAAGGAGTAAGAATTACCCCCTTCGTAAGACCATGGTATTCCAAAGATTATTGCTTGATCGCCTAGATTGGTGATCCATAACCAGTTTTTGTACATCTTCCCTTCAATAAAGTAAGTGAGACAAGTGCGATGAGTGATTAATCCGTTCTGATTGATTGTCCCGTCAGCGTTCTTGACTCTAATTGGTTGTTTTAAGGGTTCTTTAGGTAGATCTTTTGATATGCATTCATCAATGAAGTTTCCTTCTGCTCCACAATCAATGAGAGCAGATATTTCAGTGGGTTTATGGGTTGTTTGCACAGTAATGGAAATTTGTTTGTTATTATTTGAATTTACAATTACAGAGTCGAGTGCTAACTGTTCAATGGTACTGGAGGCGTCAACCACTTTCCGGCGTCTCCTTCTTAAAAACCCTCGGATTCGAGTTCCTGGAGGGTTGTTTCGCGTTCTTCTTCTGGAAGATCCTTTAACAGTGCCCTGATGCGTTGGGCAGCTGATTCGTTCGAGGTCATTTCCTCTATTACTCTGATTGAGCGATTCTGTGGGGAGGAGGACTTGTAGGACGACGTTTGGGCATTCCCCTTGTTTGGGCAGTCCCTGGATATGTGCCCCTGTGTTCCACATCTGAAACACTTGCCGGTTTTTGGTATTCCTCCTTTTGGGCGTCTGAAAGACGTCCTGTGCTCACAGCGTTAATCCCCTTTGATCCAGATGCAGAAGGTTTCGTGTTTCGGTTAAATTTGAAACGTCCCTTTGTGTCTCCTGATCCAGTTGATTGGTTCATTAATTTCATGGTCTCCCAAGCATTGTGCAGACGTTCTGCGGCGTTATATGCTGTTTCCATACTAATGACTGCGGGATTTTTGATGATCTTTGCTGCTACTGATGCAGGGAGTCCTTTACAGAAGTAGATGCGCTGCGCCATGAACCCTGTGATTCCGGTGGAGTGTATGAGCGATCGGAATTTCTGAATATAGGCAGGGATATCGATGTCTCCGCCCACTTTAACTTTATCTAGATTGTTCAGGGTCCTGGCTGCGCTGTCAGATTCTCCCCAGTCGCTCAAGAATCGTCGCCTGAAGCTGGGGTAGTTTTCCCAAGAAAGAGTATATGCGCTTTCTGCTGATTTTCCTTTGGTTGCTTCTGCTGCCTCTAATTCTCCTCGAAGATTGGCTTTCCAATCATCTAGTTCTTCCCCTAGGTGAAGGAGAACATATTTAATTCGCTTTTTCGATGTTTTGAAGCGCCCTTCATCTAGATCGAATACGTCATTGAATGTATTGATGAAATGTTTCGCTTTAGAGCGCTGTCCTTTAAATTCCTTAATGGAGATTCCCTTTATTCCTTTCGGGGCTTCTTCCTTATCGTTTGACATGTCTTTCTGTTTCGGTTCTGGTGTTTCAGGTTTCGGGTCCTGTGTTCCGGGTTCGTGTTTCGGTTCTGTGCCTTGTTTCGAGCTTTCTCCTTGTTTCGATTCATCTCCAAATGCTAGATCTACCTCGATCTGCTGTTGTTCTCTGTATTTGTTCCACCTGGTGATTGTTTCCTCGTCGAATGCGTAGAAGGAGTACTCCTTTAGCTCTTCGTTAACTCAGAACTTGTGCCACCAAGTAAGTTCGGGTTCGGTGTTTGGAGGTAGGAACAGTTGATTGTCCTTGTCGTTTTCTTTGTTGTACCAGTGAATCCAAACTTCTCCTGGTAGTTCGTCGTTGTGATCTCCTTCCTGGTATTCTCCTCCGAAGAGTTCCTCTGGAACCGGTAGGTTCTTTCTCTTTGTTCCTGAAATGTAGCACCAGACCTTGTGTGTCGTAGAAAAGTAGACTTCTCTTTGATTAAGGTAGTACTTCTGTCCGAAGCGAACAGAGTTGTTCGGGGGTCTGATCTGGGAGTTCCTGGTATCAATGATGTCTGGCTAGTGACGATGCACTGAGCGGTTCCTGAGTTCCAACTTGTGTTACGGATGATGCCCTTGTCGTTGTTCGTTCTAAGTCAACAGTGACAAGCAGAGTCTCAGTCCGCTCCCAGCCACTGGACAAGGGTCTAGACGCTAAGTCAAACAATGACAAAGGTCTTGGAGAATGATGAGAGAAGAGAGCGCTGAAGTCGATCATTGTTGAGAGCAAAACTGTTACAGTTTCCTCTTCGTTTCGGCCTCCTGTCTCAGCGGACTGTTTCATACCCATCGTTTCCCCTTAACTGCGCACTGTACAGCTTGGATGCTATCTCCTTTCATAGCCACCTTCATATTTCCTTTCTCAGGTAGCTATCGTTTCATTCCCTTTATGGTTTCCTTTGTTCCCTGGTCGTATATAAACCCCATGTACTGTAGAGTAACTCCAGTTCCAACTTAGACAAGTTTTGCTCTCAACAACGATCAACTTCAATACTCTCTTTTCTCATTGTTCTCTAAAAGACCTTCGTCATCGTTTGACTTAGCGTCTAGACCCTTGTCCAGTGGCTGGGAGCGGACCGAGACTCTGCTTGTCACTGTTGACTTAGAACGAACCACGACGAGGGCATCGTCCATAACAAAAACTCATCTAAGTTGGAACTAGAGTTACTCTACTGTACATGGGGTTTATATACGTTTGGAGAACAAAGGAAACTATAAGAGGAATGATATGCTAACTACCTAAGAAAGGAAACGTGAAGGTAGCTATGAAAGGAGATAGCGTCCAGGCGATACGATGTGCAGTATAAGGAGAAATGATGGATACAAAACGTTATATGAAACAGGAGGATGAAACGAAGAAGGAACTGTAACACACTGCAGATTCACTGCAGATTCACTGTGGATTCACTGTCAGCACTGTGGGCACTGCAGCTGTCTGCAAATATTCTTCCAATTTACTGCCAGTTCACTGCAGACTCACTGCAGATTCACTGTGGATTCACTGTCAGCACTGCAGCTGTCTGCAAACATTCTGCCAATTTACTGCCAGTTCACTGCAGACTCACTGCAGGTCACTGCAGGATCACTGTGGATCCACTGTCAGTGCTGTGGCACTGTAGGCACTGCAGCTGTCTGCAAAAATTCTGCCAATTTACTGCCAGGTCACTACAGAAATCACTGCAGATTCACTGTGGGCACTGTGGGCACTGCAGGTTTCTGCAAACATTCTACTTGAAGTCTGTGACTTGTCTGCCAGTCCTGCAATACTGTGGGCACTGTGAGGAAACACCAAGTTTGCTGATGATGGCCTGTATTAGTCATAATTCAGAGGACATTGAGCACCTTCATTTGCAATATTGAAGTTTGAGTGACAGTACTATGAACTTTGTATGCAACAATTATTATATCAGTGAGCTTGTGTGATGTACACATGGACAACTTTGACTGGCAACAGTGGCACAGCAGCACAGTGGTGGGCCACTGCCTGTTGAATGACCTTCACCCCAAATACCCCTAAGCATAGCCTTCAACACGGCTATCACCGGTTTGACCCTTAGAGGGTATTTTCTTTTATATTTTCTTTTATTTACATATATTTAATTACAGTTCTATACACAAATATGTACATACACTAAAAGTGTATATAAAACCTGTAGATAGAGAATATACATTCAGTTGCTCTTTCCTGCTTTCCAGCATGTGAGTATCTCCACTCTATGAGTGCAAGACCTGGAGAGGTCTCTGGTCACTGTCTCAGACAGTGATACAATACTCAAAACACCTGGAGAGGTGTCTGGTCACTGTCTATGACAGTGATACAATACTCTTGTCATCACAGACATATGACTCTATATCTAACGGACATATGAGCTCATTGACAGTGACAACCGCTGAGACAAACTATGTCTGACGGACATATGATTGCTGCTCAACACTGCCACGCATCTATGCAACAGGGCTCGAGCACTCACCTCCAGCGAGGGAAATCACAATCAAGCATCAACTACATCCAAGCGGCCCCATTATTTATCCTTAAATCTCGTCTGATATAGAAATGTAATGGACTACAATTGGTCATCCACTGTGCTAGGCTGGAGGGGGCCCGCCGTGGGCTGGAGGTCTGGCTAGAGGAGCCATATGCTGGAGGGGGCGGGCTGGAGGGGGCCGGGCTAGAGGGGGCCCATGGGCTGGAGGGGGCCGGGCTAGAGGATCCTCGTAGGCTGGAGGGGGCCCATGGGCTGGAGGGGGCTGGGCTAGATGGGGGCCATAGGCTGGAGGGGCCGGGCCTAGATGGGGCCCATAGGCTGGAGGGGGCCCATCGGCTGGATGGGGGCCATGGCCTGGAGAGGGGCCGTGGGGATGCGCGAGCGCGAGCGCCATTTGTGGGTGCCCCAGCGTCGCATTGAACACCAAATACAAGTTTGATATGAACCTAGAAACCACCGGCTTGATCAGATACTATTTCTCAAACAGAAAAACATCATTACTCATTGCCGAGTATCCAGATGTCGTCGTCACCACCACTCCTGATGAGCCCTTCGCACATCCCTTCAAAGCCCGCTACCGGTCCACGATCAAAACTTGTACTCTAGTAAACACATGCGTCAAACAACAGAATGAACGGAATGACTTACGTATTTTTACTGATGGTCCACTCTCGCCCGTTGTTCCATCTCAAATAGAGCTCTATCTTTTTATGGCACGGAAACATATTTGCACCCTCAGGTATATACCTGTTTTCCCCCTCCTGTAGCACCTTATAGATATTTTTCACCGTCTTCTGGGGAGCAATAATGTGGACTGCTGTAGTATCAAACACTGTCTCAAACTTTGGAATCAGCTCTTCGTTCCTGTTGATACCAATCACGGCTGACCCGATCTGCCATCGCTGCCGCACATAGGGCGTAGAAGGTTTCGTAACGTCGTGGTACTCGATAGTACTCTCATCATAGTAGGCTGGACGGGGCGCACCGAAGTGAAGTTCGGGTCTCCCAACGAAGCACAGCGCAAACACGGGGTGGGGAAATTTCTTGCCCAAAACATTGGTAACAAAGGCCATCTCTTTGGGCAGCTTGTCTGACGACTCGTGTGCGAACGATAACCCCAGAACGCTGGTGGGTCGATTAGATTATGAGAATCAAAGGCAGGTAGACCTGATGGGGCGCGCTCACCCGTCCGATTCAGTGCTGGTCAAATGCGACACATACATCACCATCGCCCTCTCCTGCACCCCTCCGATGCGCATCTGGTCCATATAAAGATCCCCGTTCACAACAAGATCCTCATGTCGAAGATCTGGATAGCGAACATGACAGCGGCGTCCGTCATAACGCATCATCTCCGCGCTTGTAACCGTGCTAGATTTTGTGGGTGAATGTACCCAAAAGCACGACGAGTCGGTGTCAAGTATGACTTTAATGCGCCGCGCAGGCGTCCCGATATCCATCAGTGCGGTCCAGTATGTCCTACGTTTCGTAGAAAGCTCCACGGGTTGGTGCAACACATGATGCGATGGAGGATGCGCGGGTCGAGCCTGGCAAAATCGCATCAAAAATTATCACAACAAACTGAGACTCGACGACACAAGGTACAACTCGACGTACTCCAAAAAGTTGTGAGAGCGTGGCAACTAGCGCCCTCTTGTCAAATACAACATCCGTCAAGTTGCTCCGTTTTCTGAGAAGAGCGGTATCGTTCCAGTTCTGGGCCGCCCGATGTCGTAGATGGCCACCAGCCCCTAATAAGAGTGCAAGATGGAGTAGTGCTACGAAAAATGTTGTCAACATGACGGGGTCTGGCAACTCTGGAAACCATCAAATCAAATAACTTATAGGAATGTGCTTCGGCCAGGACACGGCAGTTGCACCATGGTCATGCCATCACACTCCACCATGATACTTGACAGCACACCAAAATTGTGCGTACAGCATAGAACTTTCCCCAGATACAGGCGCCACCTGGACCAGCACACGAAGGAAAACGACGAGGTCACGATAGACAGCTACCAGCATCTCGCAACTGGATGAATCAACTTTTGATGGATTGTACCCGCCATGGTCAGACAAGTGAAAGTTTACTTTCCATGATGCGTGGGGAGCAAAATGCCAGTATGGGTAATACACCACGCGGAACCGCCGGGGTCATGTAACCAAAAACTGCGCCTGGGGCGTCATCCCCGAAAACTGACGAAGGAGCTGGCACCTTACTGCTGAAGATGGACTCCGTGGACCGGTGACCACGAGGGGTGATATATCCTCTCGTGGAAGAGTTCGTTAGTGTAAACCCTTCTCGGGGAAGCTGAAACGCACAAGCGCGTACGCCAATCCGCGGGACTAGGGAGCGCGGTTGGGGTTTTGATTTTCGTCTGGGACGTTTGTGTCAGTACCGCTAACGCATTTTTTTCTTTTACATCATCGGCAAATACTATACTATGTCGCTACGAGCGGGGAACAAATCCCCAGCTGCCATTCACTACCGTAGTAGTAAAGACGGGCGCGTTTTCTATGCTTAATAAAAATAAAAATAAAAAGAGGTCATGTAATCATACCGCGGTCGGAATCTGAAACAGGCTCATTCCTCGTTCAATTCTACCCACCGTTTCGTTTCAAATCCGTTTCCTAGGAAACGTGACGGAAGGGGTCCCAACCGCCTTCTGCGGCTCCGGCATAGCAGCTCGGCTTGCATGACCAATTTCCCGTTTGTATTTGACGTAGCTTTGGTGTTAGGTACACGACTTGACATCGCATGCGCCGAAGGAGATCTCGGGAGTTTGATTCTGTGGTTGCGTGGAGATGTAAGGAAGGGTCGATATATGGGGCAACTTTCGCGGCATGCGTATGGATGCATTCCTGTGTTGATGAATTGTTTTGGATGCATAAAAGAAGATACGGGCCAGATAACGTAGTCAACCCAAGACAAGCCCCCCCATCGCGGGCGAACTTGAATACATACCGCCGAACGAACGCTCGTACGTATTCTTTTTTTTTCCAATATAAATTGAGCCCTGCATCCACGCTGGACAGTATGTCTCAAATCCGCCAGCTGCTCGACCTGATCAAAAAGTCTGTCGAGATTCTCGAAAAGACCTGTGCTGCGAATGGTACAGAAGTCCCGGACCTTCATAGCACCTTTAGCCCTGCGTCAGAAGCCTTCAGATCGGACCCCGTTGCATCTGAGGCGGCTGATATTATTAGTGCAGCGGGGTTGCAGTTGAGCGCTATTGTTGCTCCGCCCGTTATCTCGCTGTACAACGCCGTCGGAGGAGTAAGCCAGTTTTCTCACTAACTTGGACCCGCTTAATATAATCGTAGCATTGGAGATCAGCGGCTGTTCGCCTGTGTCTTGACTCTCACGTCACAGAGATTCTGCGTGAGGCGGGACCTGAAGTAAATTCTTCCTTCATCGTTATGATAGAACATGATGCTGAACATGATTAATCAGGGGTTACACATTGACGAGATAACTGCGAAGAATGGTATAAACAAACAGAAATTGGGTGAGATCGCAGTGTTCTTACAGGCAACAATTCATACTGAGCACAAGACATGTGGCTCGATGCCTTCGATTTTTGGCTACGGGGCATATATACCGCGAAGTTAAGCCCAACGTTTTCGCGAACACCCGTATATCCAGTATGCTTGATACATTAAAGTCAAGTGAAGAGATTTTAGCAGAGTGCGCATCTATCCCGGCGTACGGCTCGATGATTTCTTGACCCCAGTTTTGAAACAGCCCTTTACACAAGTATGATGTCACGAGCGGTCTTGCGGCATTGGCCAGTCATCAGTGAAGCACACATATTTTGCCTTGTCAAATGATGAAACTGATCGCATAATTTCAGCCTTGATGAATGTTCCAAGTCGTCCTCATATCTCTTGGAGAACGAACAAGATCCAAAGACCGCTAATTCAGAGGAACCGGATGCCGCTCCGTTCGCGCGTGTTTCCAAGGGTAAATCTTATGCGGATTTCCTTCTCCTACCAGACCAGGAATATGTAGGTCTTATTTCACACAAATTTAAGTTAGCCGACCTGTCAGATTTAGACACCCCTTTAAATTGCCTAAAATGAACATGCTCCCAGTTGAGCTGTGCGAGCCTAACAGTTCAAAGGCAAACTGTTCTTTCTCTGCATGCTGGCATCGGTTACTGCCTTAGCACCTGTGTGATCCTCACAGCTTCTTTGGTGTGCTGCTTGAAGGTGACATGTGTACTAGTTAGTAGATCAACCGAAGTACTACCTTACACACTCCATGCCTCGCACCCCTCGCAAGCCTCGCCCAGCCTCAGGCACTCTCCACCTGCCTAGTCCTACTCCATCTCCCACAAAGGCTCGCAGCCCCAAGAAAGCCCGACGAGCTGAGCCTGGCAGGCCTGCCCCATCAGTTACCAAACTGCTTGAGCAAAGCCAGCAGACCACAGATCAGTGGTACAAATCTGAGAGAACCAAAAAGGGATATGCTGGCTATGTGAAGAGTGGGAAACAATGGTTGGCAGGTTGGGCAGCAGAGGACAGAACTGATGACAACTCTGAGGAAGGGAACACGAGGGCACACCTTGCCCAGGCCTTTGAGACCATCAGTGAGCACACTCCTGTCGCCCTTAGGCTGCTTGCAGCCTATAAATGTGAGCACCAGGGATGCACTTTTTCGACAGCAGAGGGACTGCGATTGGCATTCAAAGACTACTTTGAGAGGTATGTCTTTGTTTGGTTGCCTCTTGTTCAAGCACCCACCATCCTCTAATTTTCAGAGTCCTTGGCTGTCAGGGAGAGTTTTGGAGGTACAATGCCCACATACAGAGCTGGGAAGGGAACCCAGTCTTCCAGACTGATTTCAAGACCTATTATGAGTCACTCAAGAATCGGGAGAACAGGACAGGGACAGTGACTCAAGCCCTCCCAATGTTTCCAAGAGATTTAAAGGTTATCATGGACTATCTGGATAGCAAAGAGGCAGCAGAGGCAATTCCAATCACTCGGCAATTGTACTTCAAGGCTTTCGTGACAACAGCTTTCACACTTTGGACCAGGTCAGTTTCACAATCCATCTTCCATGTTCTTTCAGAGTTTAGCTGATTGAAACAACAAAAACAGGAATGATGAGCTCATTAACCTTCGCTTTAGTAATCTCAAATTGTGCCAGCGATCAGAAGCTGGTTTGCTTCATCATGAGATACAGCTTGTTTTTCGCAAGACAAACAAAGACCCAACCAAAGGCAAGTATGAGAGCCATTTGTATTCAACTTTATTGGCTCTAAACAAGTTTGGTTACAGGACAGGATTATCGCATACCACCAGTTTCCTCCCTTGAGATTGACTGCTATACTCACCTGCTCAATTGGGTTTTGCATCAACAGAACCTCATTGCTCGGCCTTTGGGAGAGGATGACTTTGTCTTTCCAGCTATTGCATCCACAGGGCAGATCAAATTTGGGGAGAGCACGAGTCGGTCAGGTTTTGAGGCCATCATGGACAATATCATCCAAAGGTCAGGTGTCATGCAGGGCCATAATGGGAAGTTCATGACTCACTGCTTCCGGCGAGGTGGTGCCCAGTATCACTTCATGTATGCCCCAAGGAAGTGGAGCCTAAAAGCAGTCAAGTGGTGGGGTGGTTGGTCATCGCATGAGAATGTAAGCCTCACTATCTTCATTTTGCCTGATCGGTGTTTAATGATCCAGCAGAATGGGACCCTCATGCAATATTTTCTTGAAGAATTAACTGCATATGAGGAGGGATTTAGCGATATCATGATGGAAGACAGGGCTTCAGACCGACATGAATCCTTCATGGGTTCTCAGGACACAATGGCTTCGCCAACAAAGCAAGACATCTACAACATGGAGGAGAGCTTCATTCACAAGTTTGAGGACATGTTTCAAGCCTATGTGAGGAGTACCCCAACGCACCCTCCGAGTTGTCACAGTAGCACTCCCTGCCCCAGTGCATTGTCAACTCTTCCAAGTTTGTCACATTCCTTTCTCTGGAACTACAGCTTACTAAACTAGTACTTTTACAGTTACACCTACCAAACATTGCAAGCCCTGAGGGGAAGATCCATTTCCATGTCCAACTATTGAGCCTCCCTCTTTTCTTAAGCCTTCTCGCATCCCCAGAACAACAACACTTGATGATGTACTTGAATGTTGGGAAAAGGGGGCTCCTGAGAAGGGGTTGGTTGTCCCCCTGAAGCTCTGGGCTGAAACATTTGACCAGCATGAGTACCAGTCAGAGGCAGTGAAGTTGAGTAACATTCAGTTTGTATGGGAAGAGTTTGCGATGCATTGCAAGGGTAATATTGAGCAGTTTGAAAGAGAGTACCCTGGTCTGCAGGATCAGTATACAAAATTGCTCAAGGCAGTTAGGGATGCAAGAAAGGCAAGGGGAGAAGCCAAAAGTCGCCTTTGGACTCGTCACCAAAACTAGTTAGAAAACTGTCAGAACTAAGCACTTTGCAAGCAATCTGTCATATTTGAGCAGTTGTGCACCAGAATGTCACTTGCAAAAAGGATGTGCAATTTGAACACCTTGGTGTTTAATTGTGGCATTCAAACACTTTTTGACATATGCTAAGGATGCACATATGCCTTGCAACTGTTTTCCTCATACATGTCAGGAACTGTCTTAAATCTACATCAATTATGTGGCTGGATATGCGGTGACTATGCAACATAGTTGACCAAAATTTAAGCAAAATTTAAGCAAATTTAAGGAAGTGCCAGATTTGAACACCTCCACAAGTCCATCGCCATTTCACTTTCTGATCTTATATCAAACTCGAAGCATCAAACAGTGCATGGTCTTCATTGCATGGTTCCTACTTGCAGCTACTAATCCTCATTCATCCCATACATACTGTATGTCGCTATTGTCATCTTCTAGTAGCACCTCCCATACCTTGTCCTTGGTTGCAAGCCCTTTCTGGAAGTCCTCCCACACCTTTGCTAAGCGATTTGGTGTCACAAAAGCCAGACCAGCCTGGCAGAATGTGTTTGGATCTTCATCATTGTCCACCTGCCAAGGTGCGATCATTTGGAGGGCAGTACCATGTGCATCGGCATTCCTCCAAATGCTGAAACTGTTGGCTGAAGGGGCAACTCGAATGCCATACTGTGCCAGATAAAACCCACCACCATATTCATCACCTTTGTTTCTTGATGTTGTCCAAGCTTTTGCATACTTGTGGGGTTGTTCCTCTCGATGGATAGCTCTGCAACATTGGATATCACTTATTTTCTTGATAGAGATACAGGGACTTACCTAGCATAATTGTGAGCCATAACTCCACATGGAGGGGCAAGTTGCACTCCTGAAAATTCAAAAGGGATCCCATCCACAATTACCTTATATGACCCTTCCTGAGAGTCGAGCTGGTGGCTTGCATCCATCACTGGCATTTGAGTTTGCTTAAGCCAGTCATTGGTATCGGCAATGACTTCAGGAGGCAGCCAACCTCAGCAGAGGTTCCAAAAGAAGGCGAAGGCAGCCGAGGTCTGCTTGTCAATGTCGCGGGTGTTGGTTTTCTTGGATATGATATTCCGAGCCCAGTTGAAGGCAGGCTTACTTCAGGCACCAGCAGTATAGCCGACTTGGACAATTGATCCAGGGTCCTCTAACTATAGTTTTGTCAGGAATGATAGATGATCAGGCACTGATGAGGCACCAAGGCCAACTCACCCTGATTGATTTCTTTAATTTTGATGCCTTGGTTGTTATGGCATCGACAGCCACCACAGCCCCCTTGTCCTTGCAAGCATTGCGAATGACAATGAGGACTATTTCTCCTGTTTCTGAATCCTTGATGATGGCACTTTGCTCAGGGCCAAGGGACAGGCAAAGCTGATTTTGATCAAGGCGATGGAAGGGATGTTGTTTCAATCAGGCATCTGGTTGGTGACCATGGTAAATGTGGTGATACCAAAGGTCCCAAATCTCTTGAGATTCAATAACCCAGTGATCTGTAATCCATTTTGTCAACAATACAAGGCCATGGAACAGGATGGCACATACTATTGGGTGGATAAGGTTTCTTAAGGCGATCAAGCATGATCAGAGGTCCAATGCTCTCAAGGAACCTATCTCGGGTTTCCTGTTGCCTGGGAGACTTCCAGTTGAGCCCTAGGTTGAGCACAAGTCGCTTGTGCTCCATGGCAAGATCAGCCTTATTCTTGGTGCGAAGGGCAATTGCAGCTTGTATCGCTTTGCTAAGGGATGCAGGGTGTCGGCCACAGAATGCAAGGAAAGCTGCAAATAGCTGCTGGTTGGCAGCCATGGCAGGAGGGGCCTGGAGTTTGGATAGATGGTATCGCAAGTAGCTAGAGGCTACAGCAGTGCTATCCTGTCACACAGCACAACTGATAAGATGTCTCAGTCTTGCATCATCGGCAAGACCCTCCACAAGCTGTTTCCAGTAGTCTGCTTGCTTCTGGGGTTTACTTGGGTCCATTGGCATAGTGTGCAGGTTGTAGAAGTTGCCAGGTGCTGTGACAGTACTCAGTGGGTGTGCAGAAGTTGTGCACCACCAATTTCTCGCAAACCAAATATATTCATTTTTCCCTACTGCCACCCTAGACTAATTCCTTGGGGGCTATTTAATACCTCTGCACCTACACTTCAGCACCTTGCATGCACTAGCACCTCGCACATAATGGGGCCTTGCAAGCAGTTTGGCTGCAGGCGCGCATGGTGCTACCCTTGTCATGCAGCAACCAGCATGAGGTAGCAGCACCATCTGCACCATTCACCCCGAAGCCATTGCAGCCCAGAAGCCATAGGAAGCTATTTGCAACTGCATCTCAGGAATACAAAAACTACTACTGGTGGGATAGCCACTGGGTCAGTTCATTGGCACTGCCAAAGCAGCTGCAACAAATTCATTAAATACAGAAAAAAAGAAAAGAAAAACACACAAGGGCCCAGGCGAACAAGCCGGCTGGGCCCCAGCCAGTGGTGTGGGTCGCGCGGATGCAGCAGCAGGTGGGTGGCGTGGAGAGGATGTGGTTGGCTGAAATAAATTTGTTATATGCAGAAAAAAAGAAAAGGAAAGAGATAAGTGCGCGAGGGGCCCAGACGAACAAGTTGCCTGGGCCCTGGTCATTGGTGTGGGTCAGGTGGATGCGGCGGCGGGCAGGCTTGGCGGAGAGGATGTGAATGGCTGCAACAAATTCATTAATACAGAAAAAATGAAAAGAAAAAAATGAAAAATGTACGAGGGGCCCAGCCAAACAGTCACCAGGGTGGGTCAGTCAACTGGGCCCCAGTTATTGGTGTGGGTCGATTGGATGTGGCGGCAGGTGGGAGTCAACTGGGTCCTGGTCATCAGTGTTGGGTCGGGTGGATGCGGCAGCGGGTGGGAGTCGTGGAGAGGCTGAAACAAATTCATTAAATACAGAAAAAATGAAAAGAAAAAAAGAGAAACGTATGGGGGCCCCAGACAAACAAGTCGGCTGGGCCCTGGTCATCGGTGCGGGTAGAGTGGATGCAGCGGCAGGTGGGTGTCGAGGAAAGGATGCGAATGGCTGAACAAATTCATTAAATACAGGAAAAAAGAAAAGAATAAAAGAGAAAAACATACAAAAGGCGGTGTGGGTCGAGTGGATGCAGCGGTGGGTGGGTGTGGAGAGGATGCGGATTGCTGAAACAAAATTGAATACAGAAAAAATGAAAAGAAAAAAATGAAAAATGTATGGGGGGCCCAGACGAACAAGTCAGCTGGGCCCCAGTCATTGGTACGGGTAGAGTGGATGCGGTGGCGGGTGGGAGTTGATTGGGTCCCAGTCACCGGTGTTGGGTCGGGTGGATGCGGCAGCGGGTGGGTGTTGAGGAAAGGATGCGAATGGCTGAACAAATTCATTAAATGCAGAAGAAAAGAAAAACGTACGAGGGGCCCAGCCGACTTGTTCGGCTGGGCCCCAATCATTGGTATGGGTAGAGTGAATGCGGCGGTGGGTGGGTGTCGAGGAGAGGATGCGAATGGCTGAAACAATTTCATTAATACAGAAAAAACGAAAAGAAAAAAAAACGCACGAGGGGCCCAGACGAACAAGTCGGCTGGGCCCCGGTCATTGATGTGGGTTGGGTGGATGCGGCAGCAGGTGGGTGTCGAGGAGAGGATGTGAATTCCTGAAACAAATTCATTGAATACAGAAAAAACGAAGAGAAAAAAAAAGAAAAACGTACGAGGGGCCCAGACGAACAAGTCAGCTGGGCCCCAGTCATTGGTACGGGTAGAGTGGATGCGGCGGCAGGTGGGTGTCGCAGGGAGGATGTGATTGGCTGCAACAAATTCATTAAATGCAGAAGAAAAGAAAAGAAAAAAGAAAAACGTACGAGGGGCCCAGCCGACTTGTCCCAATCATTAGTACGGGTAGAGTGAATGCGGCGGCGGGTGGGTGTCGAGGAGAGGATGCGAATGGCTGAAACAATTTCATTAATACAGAAAAAATGAAAAGAAAAAAAAAAGAAAAACGTACGAGGGGCCCAGACAAACAAGTCAACTGGGCCCCAGTCATCAGTGTGATTCAAGTGGATGCAGCGGCGGGTGGGTGTGGAGAGGGTGTGAACGGTGAATGCGGTGGCGGGTGGGTGTCGAGGAGAGGATGCGAATGGCTGAAACAATTTCATTAATACAGAAAAAACGAAAAGAAAAAAAAGAAAAACGTACGAGGGGCCCAGACGAACAAGTCGACTGGGCCCTGGTCATCAGTGTGATTCGAGTGGATGCGGCGGTGGGTGGGTGTGGAGAGGGTGTGAATGGTGGAGGCGGAGAGGGAAGAACATTCTGTGGCTGTGTAGCGCGATAAACAATGCCACATGACCTCCAACATGAAAGCACATGACCAGTGGCCATTTCCGACCTTCCATGTTAGGAAGGTGCGTCGAATTTCAGCGCGCAGTATTGTTGAATCATCATCTCATTCAAAACCATACATATTGCAGTCCTACTACCTTCTTTAATACAGAGAAATCATTTAATTAGTCGTTTGATTTATGCACATATTCCATCGTTGTTTCAAATGACTGGAGCACCTTGTGAATCAGTGCTTGATGACCAGGCTCATCGTCACTGCCACACAATTCTGCCAAGGAATGTAATGCCCATCTTGCTGTATGCTCGAGGTGACTTTTCTTGGGCTTCAACAGCGACTCAACTGTGTGACCTGATACATCTTCCATCCCTGCAGCAAATAATTTGAGATTCGTTGAATTTAATGCGTTTTCCCTCCTGATCTTCCCATCTTCACTCTGCCGGGAAGGTAAATTGGGATGGGTTGCTGTGATTTTACTGAGCCAAAGCTTGAGGGCAGCAGTTTGGACAGGGCATCCACACCCATCCAGATAATCGGGACCTTTATCAACCCAAACCTTACCTTGTGCCCCATCCTTGCAAGAGAGACATTTTTCAAGGTTGTTCTGAGCAGATAGTTTGGTCAGCACTGGTCATGCACAATTAGGAACAACTGAACTTACATGATTTGAAAATATTGGTTTTACGATTGACATCCCAACCTCAACACATCCTGGCCACTTTGCAGGATCATCCCTTGCCTCTTTCATCATTTTGGGGGTCATCAAGACCCTCTTGCCTGCCTGGTAGTCCCATATCTTGAAGCGTGGACCTGACATTCAGGGTACGAGTGAGAGGGAGTTAATAAATGATTAGATTTGCATCGCACCTGAACTCTTGGGGTGAGAACTGGCTGCTTCTTGTGGAGCAATTGGTTCAGTGATTGCCTCATGCCCAATCAACCACTCCCGAATGTTAGTAATTTCTTTCATGCTACCAGGAATCTCGCTGGCCATGGCTGGCCATTTGATCTTAGCAGGATGGAACTTGAGCTTGTCACAAGCCTTGTATATGGCCTTCTGCAGGTTGGTAGAGGCCATTTTCAATGTGTCGAAGTTGTCAAAACCCGATGTGTGCTCCCCCAACAAGATCTCTTCTCGCTTGGCAAGCCATGCTTTCTCCCAGATTTTTACAACAGAGAAGGGGACCTTATCCAGAATTGCATTTGCTGGATGGGATGCTGCAGGTGAGCATCTTGGAAGGAATAAAGGTGTGCGACTCACAGGCTTGCTTAAAGTCCTGATCAGTCTCAGGATCATTGTCCACATCCATTTTTTCACCTTGTTAACAAGGTTAATGTCAGTACAGTGAAGATAAAGGTAGAAGATGATGAAAAAAATCTGAGTTGGCATTTTGCACAAGGGAAATGTATGGGACACACATGTTCTGGCAGTGGATGTCATGGCTGAACATGTGTAGGCAGGTGTTCCAGCCAAACATGTCCTGCAGTGAAATGCGCACAATGAACATTCTGGCACACCTGTCAAATACTGACAGATCATGTTGGGATATGTGCAAAGCAAACATTTACATGGACATGCACAGCACCAACATGTGCAAGCAGAACATGTACAGAACAAACATCTGTCTTCTGACATGTCTTTTGATACTCACCTTCAAGATCATTGCTATTGATTCCAGTGGCAGGCACTCCCCTCCATTGCCTTCTGGCACTCCTTGCTCTGTACCTAGAGTAATTGAGTAATTGTGAGCATGAGAATATGATTGGAACTTCAAACAGAGAAACTGTTATAACCAAGCATGTCTTGCAGAGAAGTGTATGTAATCAACACTTTGACATAACTGTCAAATACTGACAGGCCATATTGGAAAGTGTGCAAAATGAACATTTATGTGAACATGCACAAAGATGACAGGTGCCAGGAGAATATGTGCAAAATGAACACTTATGTGGACATGCACAAAGGTGACAGGTGCCAGCAGAACATGTGCAAAAAGAACATTAATGTCGACATGCACAAAGGCAACAGGTACCAGGAGAACATGTGCAAAATGTACACTTATGTGGACATGCACAAAGGTGACAGGTTCCGGCAGAACATGTGCAAAAGGAACATTTATGTCGACATGCACAAAGGCAACAGGTGCCAGGAGAACATGTGCAAAATGTACACTTATGCAGATATGCACAAAGGTTACAGGTGCCAGCAGAACATGTGCAGAAAGAACATTTATGTGAACATGCACAAAGATGACAGTGCCAGCAGAACATGTGCAAAAAGAACAGTTCCTCTCTGATGTGGCTTTCAATGCTCACCTTGACCATTGTTGCCACTTCCAGTGGCAGCTCTTCCCTCTCCATTGCCTTCTGGTGCTTGCTGTCCTGTTACCAGAGTAATTGTGAGCATGAGAGTACAAATTAGAACCTCATAAATAGCAAGTGTTCAGACACAACATGTCCTGCAGGGAAGTGCACACAATTGACACTTTGAGATGACTGCCAAATACTGACAGGTCATAGGAAGTGTGCAAAGAGAACACTTATTTGGGCATGCATAAAGACAACAGATGCCAGCAGGACATGTGCAGAACAAACACCTACCCTCTGACATGACTTTTAGGTGCTCACCTTGAGCATTGCTGTCATTCCCACTGGCAGGTTGCACCCCTCTCCATTGCCCTCTGGCATTCCTTTCCCCATGCCTAGAGTTATTGTAAGCATGGGAGTATAAATTGGAACCTCAGACAGAGCAAGTGCTCTAACAGGACATGTCCTGCAGGGAAGTGCACATAATCAACATTTTGTCATGCCTGTCAAGTTCTGACAGGTCATGTTGGGAAGTGTGCAAAGAAAACACCTATATGGACATGCATGGAAATGACAGGTGACAGCAGAATGTGTGTAGAATGAACAGTTCCTGCCTGACATGGCATTTGGTGCTCACCTTGACCATCGTTCCTGCCCCCAATGGCAGGACCTGCATCTCCACCTGCACCTCCCTCAGAATCTCCTTGCCCTGTGCCTGGTGCAATGGTGAGAATTATAACATATGCTGCCAGAAGCCCAACTAATACCTTGATCATGATAGATTTTATAGGCTTCTAGAGCCTCAACGACTTGCTTGAAGTGGGCTGTGAAGGTGGTAAACACCTAGTACCCAAAAAGTAGCTGCTGTGATGCTTACCATCACCTCCCAAGGCTTCTCGCCTGCCTTTGCCAGTTCTTTTGAATCGGTCCATAAACTGACTGGCACTGGTGATGTGCTCGCTGACATTCTGGGGGGTCAGTTCTGAAAAAGGAATTGGCTCATATCGAGCAGTGGCTGCAGCTGTCTTGGCTTTCGGCATCTTTCTATCAAGAGATAAATATGTGGGAGGAGCACAGGTGTGGAAATCATACAGTTGGCAGCGATGGGATGGATCAGTACAACTCAGGGATCCAATTGTGATATCCGAGTTGGTGTTGATGAAACACAAACAAATGGCAAGGGGTCGTGTGAAACTGTCACATCACATGTGCCTCAGGCAGACCAAGGCACGTGACCTGTTGCTATCACACAGCTCATGTTGGGTTGCATGCGAACTGTTGACATTGCACAGTTCATGCAGGCGTGCTTAAATCTGACAGTTGCTGCACCCACTGTCGGGCCTTAAATCTGCAGCACTAAGTATCCCGGCGGCTTAATACCGCGATGCTGGGGATTAAGGCTATGCTATCCGATAATGCGATACTGGAAGGTAATTTACCTCTCTTAATCAGCAAATAACGATAAGCAAACTGCGTCTAGCTTACGACTGGAAGTCATTACCTGACAACGCTATTCTTGTTGATGTTGGCAGCGGCGTTGGAACCGTGTCAATGATTCTTGCCTGCAATTTCGAACATCTTCAGATCGTCATTCAAGATCGTCCACCAGCGCTGAAGGACGCTGTCAAAGTGAGCCATTCTTCCGGTTTTCGGTTAAATTTGACTAAGCTGTTCACAGTTCTGGGATAAGGAATTACCAGGTGTCCTTAGCTCAGGCAGAGTTAAACTTGAAGGTAAGGCACCACTTTTAAGAATAATCTTTACTCATGTGCAACCATGTAGTGCAAGATTTCTTTGAAGCTCAACCATCCAGGAATGCCTCCATATTCTTCTTGAAAAGTGTTTTTCATGATTGGTCAGATGCATATTGTCTCAAGATTCTCAAGCATTTGAGGGACGCAGCAACGTCAGACACAAAACTCATACTCATCGATTGCCTCATACCTTACACCTGTCATGATCCGGATGCCACTAATAGTGGCATAGAAGGTCCAGTAGCCCGAGAGGCACTGGCTCCCTTGCTCGCTAATTGGGGCGTGCCAAAGGAGCTGGCTTACATTGTGGACATAAACGTACGTGATTTACCTCCTTGGGTGATGAATAGTATGAACAGCCTGTGCGGTTTGGCTAAAAAAACAGATGTTGACGCTATGCAACTCGCTTGAACGTACGGTTGCCCAGTTTTACCAGCTTCTGAGGTGTAGTGGGTGGAAGATTGTTGCTGTGCGGTGTCCGACGGGCGTTGATATGACGCTGATGGTGTCAATTGAGGCAGTCCCCATCCTATGAAGCGGACAACCTTAGCGAGATCTCCATGATGCCCGAATGTACTTTTGTATCATATCATATGAACAAAAGAATGTAATGTTTTACTGATTCGCCATCAAGGGCACTTCGACATTTCCTCATAGTCAAGGAGGTTTGTGCACCGAAAATTTATTGACTTGAAAATAATGGTATCTTTTGGCCATCCACGTTCATTTTAATCTCATTACTCATTTATTCACAAATGATAATTCCCAACACATTGCCTACAGTGTATATGTGTGGGACGATCCCGGCGGCTGACAGAGCTTAGTTTGTTTGCTACTCTCCACTGACAAACAATGCCGTCCCACCTTTCCCTCTTCCTCCGCTATCTCTCCTCCCCGCCGTCTCGTCCTTGCCTCCTCTACGCATCTAACGCAGACTTCAACACACAAGCACACCCAACGCAAGTAACCAACTTAGGGCCTGTCTCGTCAACCGCCAACGCGGCAAGAGGTCAAAAATCTCATCAAGACCCGCAACACTGACGAGCGTCTATGTGTGAGTGACCGACAACGTGAAGGCGGCATACGCCAAGTGTGAGCTGTACGTACTGAATGGATTGGATTGAGTTAAGCGTGGTATGCAATTGCTTTCTTAATACTCATGTGCGGTTTTTGGGTTGGGCTTGGGTGAGTCAAAGAAGCATCTTGGCGTGAAATTGCATCAGGGCTGGTGGGCATCCATGTCTGGTTGACCGGCAAAACCGACGATTCTCCAAGTCTATTTAACCGACAAGAGACGGAAGGTAAGAATTCAGATGAGCATCAAGTGTGAACCATAGTGAGCACGTCTGCCGCGCGTGCTTCTGTGACCTCAGCAACACGTTGATGGGACCGAGCTGGAAATGGTACATGATTGCTATTGTCATGTATGAGTACTCATGTACGGGTTTTAGACTGAGGTGCGAGCCTCGCGAAATGAGCCTTGCTAGCCAATCAGTGTGAAAGGCCTTGAGCAATTTGAATTTCTGTCATTAGCATCAGCATATGTTCTGTGCAGCACTGTGCAGTACTGCCACAGTCTGCTGGCAGTCTGTGGCAGTCTGTAGAAAGAATCTGTACAAGGAAACCACAGAGGACCACAGAACCCCACAGAGCTCCACAGAGCCCCACAGCACCTGGAGAAAAGGTATATGTTCTGTGCAGTACTGTATGTGCCGCAAAATTGGACAAAACCATTTTTGGAAGGAAAAATGTAGATGATCATCAATGATCTTCAGTGATTGTCCGTTATCACCTGTGTTCATTATAGATTATGATTAATGAGCATGTACACTAGTGAACAGAAGTGATAGTTCATGGTCCATTCTAATTGCCTACTTTCTTATCCACAAAGGTGCTCATGAATCAAACATACTACATAATGATCTTATATGTAGATAATGTTTTAACGTTGTTTCACGTTTGCTCGCTATTGTCAATGACCAATCAGGAAGAAATGGGTTCAGATGGCAAAAGCTGTTAACAGTTGACTCACATCTGCTCACTATGGTTCATGATAACTAATTGATATTCATCAATGATCACCAGTGATCATGGCTGTTCTGGACAAGGCACGATGAAATGAGATGAGTGCAGATGATCATTCAAGATCATCAATGATCACTATATTTTGTCCAGTTTCGCGGAGCAAAAGTACTGTGCAGTACTGCCACAGTTTGCTGGGAGTCTGTGGCAGTCTGCCAGCAGTCTGTGTAGTCTGAGCCACAGAGGGCCACAGAAACCCACAGAGACCTGCAGAGACCCACAGAGACCCACAGAGACCCACAGAGACCCCAGAGCCTGGACAAAAAGTATATCTATGCAGATTATATTATGTCAGTTATACCATATTACATATTATGTCATCAATTATTAATTATGCTATTCCATATTATGTCATCAATCATATAAGTAAATTAAAGTAATACATGAACATAAATAACTTGCACATGACCAGGATTGAACTCACAACCTTAGAGCACAGCTAATGCAATACAAACTATTACACCAAACTGCCATTGTCATCCTGGTCTCAAAAACACATGTATCCTATATCCTTTGCAGTGGACTTAGTCTTTCCAGCACTTTCATTCAACTAAATCCTATTTTCCGAGTCAGGTTCTACAACTCTAGGCTTGTGTAAGTGACAAGAGAGGCAGTCAAGTGTGCAAAGCGAGCTTGACAGAAATCTATGGCAAGGTCATGTGGATGTGGCAGGTGCGAGTTGTCTGCGCACCTTTGCTCCACGAAACTGGACAAAATATAGTGATCATTGATGATCTTGAATGATCATCTGCACTCATCTCATTTCATCGTGCCTCGTCCAGAACAGCCATGATCACTGGTGATCATTGATGAATATCAATTAGTTATCATGAACCATAGTGAGCAGATGTGAGTCAACTGTTAACAGCTTTTGCCATCTGAACCCATTTCTTCCTGATTGGTCGTTGTTACGGATGATGCCCTCATTGTGGTTCGTTCTAAGTCAACAGTGACAAGCAGAGTCTCGGTCCGCTCCCAGCCACTGGACAAAGAGTTCAGATGCTAAGTCAAATGATGACGAAGGTCTTGAGAACGATGAGAGGAAAGTGTTTGAGTCAATCGTTGTTGAGAGCAAAACTTGTCTAAGTTGGAGTTACGCTACAATACATGGGGTTTATATACGATTAGAGAACAAAGGGAACTATAAGAGGAATGGAACGATAACTACCTAAGAAAGGAAATGTGAAGGTAGCTACAAAAAGGAGATAGCGTCCAAGCAGTACAACGCGCAGTTAAGGGGAAATGATGGATATGAAACGGTCCATTGAGACAGGAAGATGAAACGAAAGGGAAACTGTAACATTACCCCCTTCGTATGTGAGAAGTCACTGACTTCTACCATGCAGTTGTCCACGCGTGATCCTGTCGTGACTCGAGCCAGGTGACAACATTACCCAGGTCCGCTGCTGCCGTTTCAGCCCGCCATTGGAGACTCCGAACTGCCAGCTGCAGTTGTTTCGCTTGTGCAAGTGCCAAGTCCCTTTCCTCGAGAGTAAGGGAGTGAGGGTCGGTGGTGATGGTGAGCCCCCGTGATGAAGTCCAAGGGTTCGGTGAATTGATTGTAGAGGACTAGTATTTCGGCAAGGCAATCGCTGACATTTTGAAGCATTGCATTATGAGGGCGGACTACAATGGGGGGAGCAATGATGGCGGCAGTAGGTTCGAGTTCTGCCGGATGTTTGTGCAGTTCGGGGAGGTTGGCGAAATCGAAGTTGTCGATGGTGACCGTGGTTTCAACGAAAACCTCGAGGGGGGAGGTCATGGGCGGCAGCGACAAAGGGCGAAAGGAGATCGACGGGTTCAATATAATAATGGCCACATGCAGTGACCAGCAAGGCAAAGGTGAGGGCGGCGACGTAAGCAATGATGGTGAAGGAAGACATTTCTGGTTGACTGTTATGAAACTGGGGCTCAACACTATCAAAGGCATCCTTTTATCTTCAGTTGAATATCTCGTCATCCCAATTGATTGTCTGGAGTTCTCCATTCATAGATCGATAAGTAAATGTGGATGCTCTGGTGCTGGGAACATATTCGAGTTCTTCATCAGATTCTTCTGATTCGCTTAGCTCATCCCTGGTAGTAGTGGAAACTTCGTTCTCATGATCCATGTCTGGTTCAGGGATAAGATCCTGTGGCGCAATATTTTCGGGTGAATTAGGTGTAGTGGGTCCGCTTGCATCATCAAATGCATCTAAGAAATTGAGACTCTCAAGGACTCTGTTGAGATTTGATGTTGCATCAGGGATTCATTGCATGGTAGTCCATCTGAGAATCGCTATCTCTTTACTTGCGTCTGCCAATCATTTAGCAAAGTCAAAGGTTATAGGGTCTTCTCGACGAAGGGCAACCTCGGTGTACACATCACATGTGTGATTCAGGGGGTCTGTTGGGCGATGGAAGATAGGGTGACATTGCGACTGAATATGGTGGTAGTTCATCCGGATCGAAGGTAAGATCCATATATTTCAGAAGATAGTGTAATCAGGCATTGAATGGGATTTCAACATGTCCCTGTGGGTGCATCGCATGTCTGTTAGAAAGTCTGGGAGTTTTGTAGGCAATTAATTGGGTTGCTAGGGTTCGGATGAAATTGACTAGTCGCAGTGGTTCTAGAGGGGTGATTGGAGGGTGAGGAATGGGAAATGTGATGATCCGTCCTTTGAAGCTTTCATAAGGTTTTGGGGGAGTATCGTCCTCTGGTAGAGCAGTATCTTTTCGTATAACGAATGTTTTGCTTGAGAGTTTGGCAGTTGTGATATCGAGACATGCGGTTTCATAGCTGTCTTCTGAGTTTATATGCTTGTAATACGTCCGCAGCATTGCTTAGATTGCGTTTGGGTTCCCAGGAGTTGTCATTCGGGCCGTATCCCTTCCATTTAACCAAATACTGATATCCTGCCCCACGTTTTCAATGTGTGAGAATTGCTTCTACTTCAAACTCCTCTTGTCCGTTTACTAGGTCAGGGGGTGGAGTTGTGTAGTTTGGTCCATGTGTTTCGGTTTCTCTATATGGCATAAGGAGTGACGTGTGAAAGACTGGGTGAATGCGCCATTGTTTCGGTAACTTGAGCCTATATGTTACTGGTCCTAGAACTTGTTCGACTATAAAGGGTCCTTCTCATTTAGGCGCCAGTTTCCTAGATTGATATGGTATATTGAGATTTCTATTTTCGAGCCATACTTTGTCTCCTTGTACAAATTTGATTGCTTTGTCCCTGACTCGTTGTGCAACCATCTGCCTTGCTAATTCGTGTGCTGCTAGCGCTTCTTCTCTAGCTTTTCGTAACAACTGTAGGCGTTCTTCAGCGGCAGGTGTTGTCATTTTCTGTACAGCAGTTGGTAGTGTGACAGGATTTGTTCCATACATGAGTTGGAATGGGGATGCTCTGACTGAGTCATGATGTCGATTATTGTGAGCAAATTCAGCGATTGGAAGTAGTTGTTTCCATTTATGAGGTTCATTTGCGCAGAATATTCGAAGGTATACTTCTAGTTCTTGATTAACGCGTTCTGTTTCTCCATCGGTCTGTGGATGATAGGCTGTACTCATTCTGTGATCGATTCCTAGCGTCTTTCTGATTTCTTGGAAGACTTTAGCCGAAAATTGTGGTCCTCGGTCCGAGATGAGTATATCAGGTAATCCAAAGCATTTGAATATCTCTGAGATGTAAAGATTGGCTGTTCCTAATGCATCGATGGTTTTCTTGCAAGGAGTAAGAATTACCCCCTTCGTAAGACCATGGTCCACCGTGACCAAAATCGAATCATATCCATCCACGATAGGAAGATCTGTAATGAAATCTAATGTGACTTGTTGGAAAGGGCGAGTCACTTTGGACCCAATAGGTAGAAGGGCCGGAGTGTTCGAATGAGTATTCACTTTCATTTGCTGGCAGGTAGCACAACCTGTAATCCATTCTTTGACATGTCTATACATTCCTGGCCACCAGTAATCGCGTTGTAAAAGTTCAAGGGTTTTCATGCATCCCAGGTGTCCAGAAGTGAGCGATTCATGAACTGTTTTGACAATCTGTGTCCTCAGCGTTCCATTATCCAGGATGTATGCTCTGTCAATATATCAAATGATTCCATCAACAAACGCCCAGTCCTGAAGCTTAGATTTAATCGGTGGGGCGCATTGGGTTTTGATAACTTTGATGATCGTGCACCCAAAACTGTCCAGTAACATAGCATCTCTAATTTCTTGGGCTAAGTCTGTAGCAATGAGGCGAATGAACTTGTTATCTGGTAACATTGTCACATCGTCTTGAGCATCCTCGCCTTTCATATGATCAGGCCAGCGAGAAAGGGTGTCTGCTTCGAACATCTTGGTGCCAGGTGCATGCTCGATTTTTAGGTCAAATTCCGAAAGCATCATGGACCATCATGCTTGTCTGGGAGTTAATTGTTGGGGTGACTGATAAAATAAAAGATTTTTATGATTGCAATGAACCACTATGGGATGTGACGATCCATGAAGTAAATGTCGCCATGCCTGTAGTCCTTTAATGATTGCTAGTAGTTCTCGATCGTATATCTGGTAATTCTGTTCTGTAAGTGTCAAGGCATGCGAAATAAATCCACATGGATGAAGTATCCCAGTTGTATCTGCTTGTTTAAGCACTGCCCCAGTAGCTTTGTTCGAAGCGTCTGTTTGAAGAATGAATGGTTGGGTGGGATCGGGCATGCATAAAACGGGCATGGATGAGAACTTGTTTTTAAGCTCTTCGAACGCTGTCTGACAAGTGGTCGTCCAGTCAAAGAGTAAACCTTTCTTTGTTAAATCTGTCAATGGTTTCGCTATGGCGGCGAAGTTGCCAATAAACTGCCAATAGAAATTTCCAAATCTGAGGAAGGATCTGACTTGTTTAACCGTTGTTGGTGTTGGCCAGTCCCGAATTCCTGCAAGTTTAACAGGATCCATTTGAATGTGTCTGGGTGTAATGATCATGCCAAGAAATTCGACTTCTTGAACGCAAAATTTGCATTTCTCAAGCTTCAAGAATAAGTCATTTTCCTGCAGGCGATTCAAAACGCATTCTGTACGCTCTTGCATTTCTTCTTTCGTTTTTGCACAGATCAAGATATCATCCATATAAATGATGAGCCATCCTTTGTTTATCATGTCCTGGAAATATTTGTTCATCATCATTTGGAATGTCGATGGGGAGTTGCAAAGACCAAAGAACATGACAGTTGGTTCATACAGTCCTTGATTGGTTATAAACGCTGCTTTCCATTCGTCTCCTTTTTTGATTCGGACGTTGTTGTATCCCCAGCGCAGGTCAAATTTGGTAAAGTAGTTTGCACCTTCTAGCTTTGTCATTAAATCGGAGACCAAGGGTAATGGGTAGGCGTTCTTAATTGTCCATTCATTCAGATATCAATAATCCTGGCAAGGTCGAAGTGCGCCGCTTTCCTTCTTTGACACAAAGAAAAATGGCGATGCTTGTGGTGATTTAGATGGTCGAATGTATCCTTTATCAAGTTGTTCCTTAATCCATTCGTTGAGGGTTGACTGTTCTTTTAGTGATAACAGGTAGATTTTGCTAACTTTTGGCATAAATCCTGTTTTAAGTTCGATTGCATGATCCCATGGGCGAGAGGATGGAAAACGCTCTGACACTTTCTTGTTATGAGCTCACGCCCAACAACACTAACCCACCGTCCTTTAGGACACAGACCCACAGGCCTCGTCGAGCAGGGGAGAGAAGGGGGAGGGAAGGAAGGTATATTGTACTACAGACAGAGTCTTACATGGGCGTAAGAGAAACCATCTTAAGTCTGGGGCGACTCAAGACACTTGGACTACTTATATACTATTCTACCAAGACCCTTGCCACCGCCTAGAACCTCCAGTGCTCCACAGCATTCATGTTCCTTATTGTCTTGTATGAGCGCTGCCTCCACGCTGTCATCGTTGCTATGCTTCTTGGGCGCAGCCACTGTAACGCCATCCTCTGGACCAGTCCGGGTTGTTCTAGACCTTGTAACCGTAAGGGGCTATATCCTAAAGCCACCTTGTCTCCATAGGCTGTGTTGCAATCCCATATGTCCATATGCGCTGCCACTGCTGCTTCCTGATGCGTGATGGCATGATCCCTGATGCGTTGATGCCGACGTCGATCAATGATGCCATCAAGGGCGCGATCCTCTTGCCTAATCCGGCTGTCCTTCCTAGTATAGTGTATGGCCGCCTTGTATGGCCATCGTCCTGTTCCATAGTAAGCGCTCCCATGCGCTAACCCACGCAAAGTGTTCCCAGGCTCCCTCCTAAGGCTCCTGGCCTGTATAAAGATTGTGGTAGTGGTCCCCGACCACTGATAGATAGATTGAAAATGTAATGCCGATTTTCATGATCGTAACATTTCTTCTCGAAGGTGGCATGCCAAGGCGTGTATTCGGAAGGTAGAACCATGGGTGCCTCATCTCTTTTTGCTTGATGTTCGAGTGCCTGTGATGCTGATGTTTTCACCCTGATCCAATATTCGTCTTCTCCCCATTGTTGGTTGTCTAATGCCATGCACCAAATAGGTTTGGTGTCTTCTGAATCATCATCCATTTGGAGGGTTTTCTTTCGCCAATCGATCGTAGGGTTATGCTGTTCTAACCATGGTATTCCAAAGATTATTGCCTGGTCTCCTAAATTGGTGATCCATAACCAGTTGTTATATGTCTTTCCTTCGATAGAGTAGGTAAGGCATGTGCAATGAGTGATTAATCTGTTCTGATTGATTGTTCCGTCGGCGTTCTTGACTCTAATTGGTTGTTTTAAGAGTTCTTTTGGTAGATCTTTTGATATTTGTTCATCAATAAAGTTTCCTTCTGCTCCACAATCGATGAGAGCAGATATTTCAGCGGGTTTATGGGTTGTTTGCACAGTGATGGAAATTCATTTGTTATTATTCAAATTTACAATTACAGAGTTGAGTGCTAACTGTTCAATGGTACTGGAGGCGTCAACCGCTTTCTGGTGTCTCCTTCTTAAAAACCCTCGGATTCAAGTTCCTGGAGGGTGTTCTCGCATTCCTCTTCTGGGAGTTCTTTCAACAGCGCCCTAATCTGTTGGGCAGCTGATTCGTCCGAGGTTGTTCCCTCTATTGCTCTGATTGAGCGATTCTGTGGGGAGGAGGACTTGTAGGATGACGTTTGGGCGTTCCCTTTGTTTGGGCAGTCCCTGGATATGTGTCCCTGTGTTCCACATCTGAAACATTTGCCGGTTTTTCGGTATTTCTCTTTTTGGGCATCTGAAAGATGTCCTGTGCTCACAGCATTGATTCCCTTTGATCCTGACGCAGAAGGTTTCTGGTTTCAATTATATTTGAAATGCCCCTTGGTGTCTCCTGTTCCAGATGATCAGTTCATCAATTTCATGGTCTCCCAAGCATTATGCAAGCGTTCTGCAGCGTTGTAAGCTGTTTCCATGCTGACAACTGCAGGGTTTTCGATGATTTTTGCTGCTACTGATGCAGGGAGTCCTTTACAGAAGTAAATGTGTTGCGCCATGAATCCTGTAATTCCGGTGGAGTGTATGAGCGATCGGAATTTCTGAATGTAGGCAGGGATGTCGATGTCTCCGCCCACTTTGACTTTATCTAGATCATTCAGGGTCCTGGCTGCGCTATCAGATTCTCCCCAGTCGCTCAAGAATCGTCGTCTGAAGCTGGGGTAATTATCCCATGAAAGTGTGTATGTGCTTTCTGCTGATTTTCCTTTGGTCGCTTCTGCTGCTTCCAATTCTCCTCGAAGATTGGCTTTCCAATCGTCTAGTTCTTCCCCTAGATGAAGGAGAATGTATTTGATTCGCTTTTTCGATGTTTCAAAGCGCCCTTCATCAAGATCGAATACATCATCAAATGTGTTGATGAAGTGTTTCGCTTTAGAGTGCTGTCCTTTGAATTCCTTAATGGAGATCCCCTTTATTCCCTTCAAGGCTGTTTCCTTGTCTTCTGACATGTCCTTCTTTGGTTCCTGTTTCGGTTCTGGTGTTTCAGATTTTGGTCCCTGTGTTCCGGGTTCGTGTTTCGGTTCTGTGCCTTGTTTTGAGCTTTCTCCTTGTTTTGATTTGTCCCCAAAGGCTAGATCTATCTCGATCTGTTGTTGTTCTCTGTATTCGTTCCACTTGGCTATTGTCTCCTCGTCTAGTGCAAGGAATGTGAAATCTCTGAGTTTTTTGTTGACTCGAAACTTGTGCCACCAAGTAAGTTCAGGTTCGGTGTTTGGGGGTAGGAACAGTTGATTGTCCTCATCATTTTCTTCGTTATACCAGTGAATCCAAATTTCTCCTGGTAATTCGTCGTTGTGTTTTCCTTCCTGGTATTCTCCTTTGAAGAGTTCCTCTGGAACCGGTAGGTTCTTTCTCTTTGTTCCTGAAACGTAGCACCAGACCTTGTGTGTTGTAGAAAAGTAGACTTCTCTTCGATTAAGGTAGTACTTCTGTCTGAAACGAACAGAGTTGTTCGGGGGTCTGATCTGGGAGTTCCTGGTATCAATGGTGTCTGGCTAGTGACGATGCACTGAGTGGTTCCTGAGTTCCAACTTGTGTTATGGACGATGCCCTCGTCGTGGTTCGTTCTAAGTCAACAGTGACAAGCAGAGTCTCGGTCCGCTCCCAGCCACTGGACAAAGAGTTGAGCAAAACTCGTCTAAGTTGGAACTGGAGTTATGCTACAATACATGGGGTTTATATACGATTAGAGAACAAAGGGAACTATAAGAGGAATGGAACGATAACTACCTAAGAAAGGAAATGTGAAGGTAGCTACAAAAAGGAGATAGCGTCCAAGCGGTACAATGCACAGTTAAGGGGAAATGATGGATACGAAACGGTCCGTTGAGACAGGAAGATGAAACGAAAGGGAAACTGTAACAGTCATTGACAATGGTGAGCGAACGTGAAACAACATTAAAACATTATCTACATATAAGATCATTATGTAGTATGTTTGATTCATGAGCACCTTTGCAGATAAGAAAGTAGGCAATTAGAATGGACCATGAACTATCACTTCTGTTCACTAGTGTACATGCTCATTAATCATAATCTATGATAAACACAGGTGATAACAGACAATCACTGAAGATCATTGATGATCATCTACATTTTTCCTTCCAAAAATGGTTTTGTCCAATTTTGCGGCACATAGCGCACCACATCCACGCGGCCTGCACATTCCAATCTAGTTGAAGAGCACAATGGCTCTTCATCCTCTTTGTGTCCACAATTCCTTCTTTCCAGAGCTTGGCTAGGATACACCTCAGAAGGACATCCAATGGCACTCTTGCACCCAACTGAGACACCAACTCCCCACAGTCTTTTCTAAAACAGCCCAGCATCTCACCAGCAAAGTCACAATAGATGCCATGGATCCTTTACTGGAGGAAGAACCCAATTTCAGGGAGGGACTTTTTCAGCAGGCTAGGGAAGGCTTAAGGGCACTCAACATTCCAGAGGACGTGATAACCAACACTTTACGCCAGGCCTGGATCACTGACAGGCAGTGTAGACATGAAACCTGGGTAGCGGAGCAGATAGGTCAGCATTGGAATAGCCCACCTTGGGAAAGAGAGCCTGCCCAAAGGAACAAAGACATAGGGCAGCACAGAGGACCCCCAGTCCCTGAGGGAGACAAAGACGTGCAGCACACAAACAAGAAGATCAAAGAGTTCCCAAGGGGGATAACAGTCCCAATCACAGAATCTCCCAGAGCTTTGGAGTATGCATGCCAAAAAAACAGCCAAGTTCAAATACATCAAACTGTGGTACTTCAGCAGAGAGGGGCTTGTGGAAGCTTCACAGCCCATCACCTCAACATCGAATAGCACCTTCAGGATAGTCTCAGACGACTCAGGTGACATACAACTTTGTCCAGTAGCTGTTATGGACAATGCCCTTGTCGTGGTTCATTCTAAGTCAACAGCAACAAGCAGAGTCTTGGTCTGCTCCCAGCCACTGGACAATGAGTTTAGACGCTAAGTCAGACGATGACAAAGGTCTTGAGAATGATGAGAGAAAGGAGTGTTGAAGTTGATCATTGTTGAGAGCAAAACTTGTCTAAGTTGGAACTGGAGTTACTCTACTGTACATGTGAGTTGCCCTGTGACTGGTGTGAGTTGCCCTGTGACTGGTGTGAGTCCCCTGTGACCTGTGTGTGAGTTCCAAGTACCCTGTGAGTTGCTCTGTGACTGGTGTGAGTTCCCTGTGACTGGTGTTGGTGCCCTGTGACTGGTGTTGGTGCCTTTGTGACTGGCATCACACCTGTGACATGTGTGACATCTCCCTGTGACTGACAGGCATATAGGAAGGGGACAAAGATTGCTTACCAATGCTTGGTCAATTTATTAGTCAGGCTGACCAATCTTACAGCAGCCTTAGGTCACCCTTAGGTCAGCATTTGGTCAGCATTACCACACACTTACCACATGATTTGTCAGTGCTTTGTCAGTGGTACCTGGTACCTCCCCACCCCCTTCTTTATAGACTGCCTTACTGTCTTACTGTCTTACTGTCTTACAGCCCCACCAGCCCATCACTATCCCATCATCATCTGACAGTCTAACTGTTTGTTTGTCTGATACTGTCTTGCTCCCTTGATACCCTCTTATCTTATCATTCCAGAGTCAGATGATCAGACACCTTATTTTCTTATTGTCTTACTAGTCTTTCACCCTCTGATTGTGACTGTCTTGCTGCCTGACTTAGAGCCTGTTCGGCTACCAGTGCGCGGACTTGCGCAGGGTCCAGATGTGCACCAAAAACACCTCTGCCGGTTCGGAACGCAATGGAGTTTGAATGGTGCTGATGGCAGCTCCATTTTTCGTCTTGTTTGTGTTGTCATCAAGCCACTACATGAACCGACACAGCGATATCGATAATCAGAGAAGGATTCGCTGTCTTTCTGTCTTGACTCTCATCCAGGCAGCCATCTTGCTGCAGAGCCTCATCCTCACGCATTTTGTCATGCCTGAAATCCAGTCCAGTGCTGGTAGTGGTTCTTGTTGGAACCAAGCACGTAGGATCCGACCCCGCCGACGTCATCCCAAGTCACCCGACTCGTCGCCGAAGGTTCCATCGTCATGCCGCCAAGGTTCCTATCACGGGCGTAGTCATACGCGCCCTGTTTCTATTGTATTCGTACGTACCTGACCTATGCAATCCGTTGTTTGCGCTAGCTCACTATGTTCTTCTTCGTCGATGAGCCGTTATACGTTACGAAGGCCGCTGAAGCCTTTCTCGTTCAATATGTACCGTAATCATATATATACTGTACCATTTTCATAGCCGCACCTCAGTCGTTTGCCCCGCGCACGTCTGAGGTAAGATATCACTTAAACCCAATGGATCATACACTTACCTACGTTGTAACAGACTTTCGTTAGGTATTTAATACTAGTCGTTTGCCCCGCGCACGTCTGAGACTTTCGTTAGCGCTCACAGGTTATGGGCCCCGGCTGCCCTTATTGAACCTACGACTCACCTTAATCAATCGTCAAATCTTCTTGCTAACTTGATATGGCCACCCCTGAAGGAATCCCGTTACCACCTTCCCCTGCTCCTGTCGTTACCTCCGCATCTACATCCCTTGCTGACCAGCTCCCTGGAACCATACCCAAACTTGACCCATCTGGGTTGAATTGGGCTGTCTTCTCCGTCCGTTTCCAAGACGCCGTCGAAGCGAAAGGGTTCTGGGACCACTTTGATGGTTCCGAGTCTTGCCCTGTCGCAGTTGATGCTCAGAATCCCACGGATACTGAACTGGTCAAAATAAATCAATGGATGAAAAACGAACGATCGGCTAAATCCTTACTTACCCAAAAGCTTCCCGATTCGACATTGATGCGCGTCCACACTAAACCGAACGTGAAGGCACGGTGGGACGCTATAGTTGCCGAATATACCCAAAAGGGGGCCTTTGCACAAACAGAAATGCGCGCAAAGTTTTTAGCCATGAAGTGCCCTGACAAGGGGAACGTTCGCGAATTCCTCGATGGATTGCGCGTAAGAAAAGAAGAGTTAGCAACCATGGGCGTTGCTATTGACGACAGAGATTACCTTTCGACTATCATATCTTCCCTTCCTTACTACCTCGCAAACTTCGCGTCAAATCAATTGGCCGCCGCACGGCTTTATGCTACAGATAAAACTATTTCTGCGGATGCCTTGATCTTGATGATAGCCGAGGAGTATGAGCGCCAGTGCTCCCAGCGAGCAGCACGACCGAGACCGCCCAAAAAGGAAGGAGGAGGAAACACAAAGGACGAGGCACTAGTCGCGTCGAGTTCTGGTAAGGGGAAGGGTCCTTCTAAGACAAAAGGAGCTTGCTGGAACTGTGGGGAAGTCGGCCACTTAAGGAACAAGTGTCCCAAACCCAAAAAGGACTTACCGGCTAAACCAGGTAAATCAGGTGGATCGGCAAATATTGCAGCCGAATCCGATGCTGATGATGATGACGGGGCTTTCTTCATGGAGCCAGAAAGCGATGACGATGATTTGATCGTCGTAAAAGGGTATGAGAGTGAAGGTGTTGGCGATGAAACCGATAGCGGCTGGGACACCGAGGAGTTATCCGGGGTCAACTGGAGTGAGACTAGCTCGCTCGTTGATGTTGACCTGGACTCGGTTGCTGCTGAAGCGGACGAAGTAGTCGCACGCGCTGACGAAAGCAACACACACACCGAGATCGTCGACTCTGGATGCTCTCGGCATCTCACCCCTAACCGTGGATCTCTCACTAACTATGTGGAGATTGAGCCTAAGTTATTCAAGGCTGCAAACAAACGTCATATGTCAGCTATAGGAATGGGTGAAATGAGTATAGACATCCCCAACGGAGATGAAATGTCAAAACTGAAACTCACTGAGGTGTTGTATGCGCCAGAGGTTGGCTACACACTGGTATCCGTTGGACGGCTTGATAAAGCCGGTTATACTGTTGTTTTCGGTGGCGGAAATTGTCTCATTCGAGATGATAGTGGCCGAACCATTGGATCCATTCCTATGACAAGTCAGTGTCTCTACAAGTTAGAACATGACATTAGCGCTATAGCTGGAGCGGCTGTGGAAGTGCTTACCCTTGATGAAGCCCATAAACGGCTTGGACACATATCCTACGCCGCTGTACGACAAATCATCCGCGACGGAATGATCTCCGGAATCACATTGGAGAAAGTACCGACGAATGATCCGCCATTTTGCGAATCCTGTGTGTATGCAAAAGCTACCCGAAAACCGATACCAAAGGCCCGCGAAGGGCAGCGAGGTGAAAAATTCGGTGACGAAATCCATACAGATCTCTGGGGACCCGCTCCCGTGGAGTCAAAAGGTGGACGACGATACTATGTTACGTTCACAGATGATGCAACTCGGTTTACGCACCTGTACCTGATGCGCGCCAAAAGTGAGACCTTTGACACATATCAGAAATACTCCGCTTGGTGTCAGACCCAGCTTGGCGCCCACATTAAAGTCCTGCACTCGGATCGAGGGGGAGAGTATCTAGAAGGTCAATTTGTTCAGTTTTTAAAGAAAAACGGAACTGAGCATAAATTTACTGTGCACGACACACCCCAGCACAATGGCGTTGCCGAGCGACGCAACCGAATCATCCTTGAGCGCGTACGCGCCCTCCTACACTCCAGCGGATTGCCGAAGTACTTGTGGGGCGAAGCTGCACATCACGTCGTTTGGATGATGAATAGGACCGGCACTAAGGCCGTTATAGGGAAAACACCATTCGAGGCTGTTTTTGGAAAAAAAGCCGAACCTGAAAACTGCTCGGAAATGGGGTGAGAAGGTATGGGTTAGGGTCGAAGATGGTAATAAACTGGGTGGGCGTGTCAGAGAGGGCCGATGGTTGGGTGTTGATGAACAGAGTAAAGGCGTCCGAATTTACTGGCCGGACAAGCAATCCGTCACCGTCGAACGGAATGTCTACTATGGGCCGGCCGTGTCGTCGTCTTCTCAGAATGAGGGGGAGGATCTTGAGGTAACCATTCCGCAAGTCGAGACAGCCGTCACCCCAATTCTGCCAATCCATCATCCACACCCGAGCCCGAATCTACCACTGAGCCGAGCGCCAGCCAACGCCTCCTCCCACTCATCCTGAACCAGCCCGGAACCAGAGGCACGTGAAAAAAGGATCAGAAAGCCAAGTCAGCGTGTGGTAGACATTATAGAAGGACGAGGCGTTACTTCCCTTCGCCCTTCTGCTTCTCAAATACCTCGTGGTGTGCAGCTCCCTCCTCCCATTGTCGAAGAACAAAACGCCGGACTTGCCGAATGCTTTGATGGGTATGCGTTGGCCGCTGAAGTTAGCGAGGCCGAGGGAATTGAACCGCGAACGCTCGCCGAGGCGAAATGTCGAACTGATTGGCTGCTTTGGGAAGCAGCTATAAAGGAAGAATTAGAAATGCTCAAGGCGACAGTCGGGTCAAAATGGGTCTTCCGCGCAAAAAAGGATGCCGCCGGAAATGTTGTCCGTTACAAGGCACGCCTGGTCGCCCAAGGCTTCTCCCAGGTTCCCGGAGTCGATTACTTTGATACTTTTGCACCCGTCGCTCACCTAGCATCCATTAGAGCCGTTCTTGCGATGGCAGCTGATATGGACCTAGAGCTCCATCAGATCGACATCAAGGGCGCATATCTAAATGGGGAACTCACCTCTCGAGAGCGTATATTCATGAAGCAGCCACCCGGATATCACTCATCCGATTGCCCAACCAGCTATGTTTGTTTGTTGAAGAAAACGCTATATGGCCTAAAGCAGTCAGGACGACGCTGGTATCAACGTTTGTGCGAGATTATGTCATCCCTGGGTTTCGCTAGGTGCGACGTCGACATGGCAGTCTTCTACCGACATTGCAAGAACGGGGATATAGTCATCGTGTTGGTACACGTTGACGACTGCACGATGGCAGCAAGCACAGCCCAGCTTATCTCAGCAACCAAATCCGGCATAGCCAAACAGGTGGAAATAACCGACTTGGGCGAGTTGCATTGGCTGCTCGGCATTGAAATCAAACGCGACCGCTCTCGCCGCACAATCTCCCTATCCCAGCGCTCGTATATCAGGTCTATTCTCCAGCGATATGGCCTTGAAGATATCAAGCCCGTTTCGATCCCTATGGAGGTAAACTCCCGCCTCAGCACTGATCAATGCTCATCAACAGCCAAGGACTACGCCGCCATGCGCAACATACCTTATCATGAAGCCGTTGGATCAGCTATGTACGCCATGATCGCCACACGACCCGACATTGCTTTCACCGTTCAAACCGTCTCACGGTTCTCATCAAATCCTGGGCCGGCGCACTGGAAGGCAGTGAAGAAGCTATATCAGTATCTCAAAGGCACGATGGACCACTGGCTCACGTACGGAGGCGGAGATCAGCCCTTGACGGGCTATTCGGATGCAGATGGAAGTATGGCAGAAGATAGACGAGCTATCTCTGGGTACGCATTTCTCATAAACGGCGGCGCTGTCTCCTGGTCCGCTAAACGACAGGAAATTGTCTCCCTGTCTACCACCGAGTCGGAATATGTCGCCGCAACCCATGCCGCCAAAGAGGCATTATGGCTACGCTCCCTCGTCCAACAACTATTTCACATTGAGCTCGCCCCGACAACTCTTTTTTGCGACAATCAGTCCGCTATAGAGCTAACAAAGGATCATCAATATCACGCACGCACGAAGCATATCGACATACGATTTCACTTCATTCGATGGGTCGTCGAGCAAGGCCACATCAGAATCATATACTGTCCCACTGACGAAATGCTAGCAGACTCACTTACTAAAGCTCTGCCCTCCGCCAAGGCGAAACACTTCGCCGCTCGTCTCGGACTCCTCCCGGCTTGAGGGGAGTGTTGGAACCAAGCACGTAGGATCCGACCCGCCGACGTCATCCCAAGTCACCCGACTCGTCGCCGAAGGTTCCATCGTCATGCCGCCAAGGTTCCTATCACGGGCGTAGTCATACGCGCCCTGTTTCTATTGTATTCGTACGTACCTGACCTATGCAATCCGTTGTTTGCGCTAGCTCACTATGTTCTTCTTCGTCGATGAGCCGTTATACGTTACGAAGGCCGCTGAAGCCTTTCTCGTTCAATATGTACCGTAATCATATATATACTGTACCATTTTCATAGCCGCACCTCAGTCGTTTGCCCCGCGCACGTCTGAGGTAAGATATCACTTAAACCCAATGGATCATACACTTACCTACGTTGTAACAGACTTTCGTTAGGTATTTAATACTAGTCGTTTGCCCCGCGCACGTCTGAGACTTTCGTTAGCGCTCACAGTTCTCATGGTAACACTCACTGGACCGACCAAGAGGTCCTCGCCCTCATTCATTACCTCCATGAGCATCGCAGCGAAGGACCGAGTTTCAAGGAAGCAAGGTTTACATTGGCAGCTCAGCATATTGCCCACCTTCTTGAGAAGGGCCCTGCCAAAACAGCAAAGATGGTAATGACGAAGTGGAGGGCGGTAAGCTCATTATTTTCGCCTCATCGATTAACATTGATATTCCTTTCAGATAAAGGGTTCCTTTGCTACGGTTTCCAGCTATAGGAAGAGCTCTGGGCTCAGCTGGAATACTCGGATGGGGGCAGATATACAGACACCATCTGAGGCTGTGGTTTTCGACGCATATGTGAAGAGTTCGGCTGTACGTTGTACTACCTATCAGTTTCACAGAATCTAACTAAATTTTTACAGGGTAGAGGAATCGGAATCTTCAGGAATAATGGCTGGGCGCTGTACGAACTCTTGTCGGAAATTATCCAACCAGGAACCACTGCTCGAGGTGATTTTGCTTTCCATCCAGGAACGTCTGATATCCCTGTCCTAGAGGAGCACAATGAGGAGATGGATGCTCCTAGTACATTCGTTATGTCCGATCAACCTGATCTGAGCGTAACAACATCCATTGAACCACTGCCGATGCTGAATTCAGCATCCGTTCCAAGTACTCCTACTATGCTGCCCTCATCTGCGCCACATCCATCTCTTCCGTCTCTACCAACTATGTCTATGCCGCCACCATCTCTACTATCTGTACCAATTATGTCTGTGCCACTGCTGTCCATGCCGCCACCATCGTCTATGCCGCCACCATCTATCCCACCATCGTCTATGCCGCCACCATCTATCCCACCATCGTCTATGCTGCCACCATCTATCCCACCTTCACCTCGTTCACATTCATTGCCAACACCTCGATCAAGTGTGACAAGCTCTGTTAGCAGTGGGAGCAAGTGGAAGACATCCGCAACAAGTGATTCTCATTCGAGCCACCCATCAAAGCATTCCAACACTGCGCCGACAAGTCCCTACGTCATCCTTAATTCTGTTCAGGGTACTCTGAACAGTCTTAATGATAATTTGCGAAACAATGTGACACCCGAGGCTACAGTTGGTCTTGCAACAGCACTGGCAGAAGCTGAGGTACCTGCGGGCGATGACTTTAATGATTTTGTGGTATTACTGACGCAGAACCACCTTGTGGGTAGCGTGTATCTTAACATGACCAACCGTGCTCGTTGCAATGCCTTTGTTGCCACTTCTCTCACAAACTTTCGATCTCAGCAGAATAGGACATCATATAACCCCCTGTAACGTTACAAATGTTGTTTGCTAGCCCCAATATACATTTACTGTGCCCAGTCCATCTCATCATCACTGTCCTCATCATTGTCAACCTGACTTCTCTCCTGCAATAAATGCTGATAGTCTGCCCACATGTGATTAGCAATATCCATCCTCCTAATATCTGCAGAAGTGTTTGTCATTTCCTCCTGCATGTTATATTGGTTGTCATTTTCCTCATCAGGTCCTTGATTTCCAAGGTCATTGATATCCAAATCATCAGGCTGGTCTCCTTCTTCCTTGTCATGTATGCAAATAAAATTGTGGAGTGCTGCAAGTGCCACAGGAATCCGAACTTGGACCTCCATCTTGTATCCAGGTGCAAGAAGTAAAATGCGGAATCGCTGTTTAAGCACACCAAAAATGCGTTCAATGACATTCCGTGCTTGTGCATGCCGCAGATTGAATAATTCTTTGGCATCTTTTGGCCTAGTAGATCATGGATAGTTGAGACAGACTCACTTTTGACCTGAAAAATTCTCACCTAACAGATGCCCTTCCCCATTCTGCAAGATGATATCTGACACCACGGAATGGTACAAGCAGTTGATCACAATGTGGAAATCCAGCATCTGCAAGATAATACCACCCTTCAGGAATGTCCAGACTCTTCATATCAATTGCATTTTGATATACTCTTGCATCAGCAGCTGATCCCTCCCACCCTGCAAGCACATAGGAAAAAAGGAGATCAAAAGTACAGCAGAAAAGAACATTCTGAGATAGGAATCCCTTTCTATTTCGAAATGACATCTGGCGCCATGAAGGTGGTGCAATGTGAATGTGACTGCCATCAATTGCACCTAATGCATGGGAAAAGTATGGCCAAAGCTTTCCGTTACCATGAAAGAAATTGCCTGGTCTGTCAGCAGCAGTTGGCTGTTTGACATATGCAGTGTAAAATGGTGGTGAAGAAAAGATGATGACCATCTTCCGAAAATATCTGGCATATAAATTAAATTCTTAATTGTACATTGAAAAAAAATATACCGTGAAATAGTCTCATTAGACCGTTGAAATCTTTCACCAACATGTCGAATTGTAAGGCCTGTGACAGACGTGTAGAGGAAAATTGCTAGCTGCTCCTCCAATGTTACATATTTTGAGTTTCCATATCCCATGGTGTGCAGACAATCTATAAGAGCCAGGAAAACATGCTTGTGCACACCCAGCTCATTCCGTGTCCGTTTAGGATGTCCATTGAGCAGTTCTTGCACCCAGGCTTGACCAGAAAGCATTGAGGTGTGGTATGCTTCCTTAGTGTAGTATTTTTGAATGACTTGTAGGATAAGGGGGGAGGACAACACCTGTCAGTAGGGCATATATCTGAAGCAGGGTTTGCTGACGATTTCGTGGAGCAAGTGGCATGAGGGGCGTGACAAACCGAGAACAAGGTAGGTAGGCACACTCCTATCAGCAGTTCGTATCGTTATCATTGATCTGATTGATGAAATACAAACAAGAAAAGGCCATCAACATAATTCAAACTCCGTAAGTGGCACGACTGCCCTGACGCACATCTGGACCCTGAGCAAGTCCGTGCACTGGTAGCCGAACAGGCTCTTACTGTCTTATTGTCTTAACTTTCTTTTTTTCTGACTGTCTGACTGTCTGATTGTTTGCTTGTCTCATATTATCTAATTCCCTTGCTGCCCTCCTATTAGAGTGTCTTACTATCTGAACACTGTCTTATTTTCTTATTGTCTTATTGTCTTATTGTCTTCTATTCTCTAACTGTCAGACTGTCAGACTGTCAGACTACCAAACTATTTGCTTGTCTGATATTATCTGACTCCCTTGCTGCCCTGTTATCTTATTATTCCAGACTGTCTTACTGTCTGATGACCATCACATTGTCTTATTGTCTTTGCACTCTTTTCATTGTCCAACTGTCTGGCTGTCTAATAGTCTTACTTCCAAAGTGTTTGCCAGCCTGATGATCATCTTATTCCTTATTGTCTTTTCATTGTCCAACTGTCCAACTGTCTTATTGTCTTATTGTCTTATTATCTTGACAGTCTTTCATCATCTTCATAGTCTGACAGTCTAACTATCTACTTGTCTGATACTGTCTTGCTCCCTTTCTGCCCTCTTATCCTATTATTACAGAGTGTCTGATTGTCTGATAATCATCTTATCTTATCACTGTCTTATTGTCTTATTGTCTTATTGGCTTAACAGTCTTGACTTTATCATCTGAAAGTCTGATTGTGACTGTCTTACTTCCAGACTGCCAGACTGTCTTATTGTCTTATTGTCTTGACAGTCATTTATTGTCTGACTGTCTGATAGTCAACCTATTTGCTTGTCTGATACTGTCTTGCTCCCTTTCTGCCCTTACATCTTATATTTCCAGAGTATCTGACAGTCTGATGATGGTCTGATCCTTATTTGCTTATTGTCTTAATCCTCATATCTTACTTCCAGACTGCCTGGCAATCTGATGATTGTCTGATCACCTTATTGTCTTACTATCTTAGCAGTCTTATATTGTCTGGTTGCATGGGTGTCTCACTGCCTGATTGTCTGTTTCTGTCTTACCCCCTTCATACCCTATTATCTTATTCCTGGCCTGGCTGGGTACATGATCATTGTCTTGCAATCTTACTGCCTACCTCTCTTCACTGTCTGGTTTTCTGATTTTCTGGCTGTCCAATTCACTTGTCAACTTGGAGTACAATAATGAACAGCAGTCTGATTGTCTTAGACACAAGTTACACTTTGCCTACTTACATATTCATGTCCTTGCCAGCTTATGCTAGTTATTGCTCTTGCTTACTTGCATAATTACATCCTGGCAAGCTTATGCCAACTTGTGATCCTTATGTGCACAGGGACTGTATGCATGACCAACTGGCACTACACATCTCAACTTATATATCCATGTCCTGGTAATCTTATGCCAACTTTTTGACCTTACAAACACATGTCCTAACTCTATTATTAATATTTTCTCATCTGAAGGCCTTGCACACATACAGACTTGTTGTATTATCAAGACTTATCTCAACCTCTGACCTTGTAGCCTAAGAAGCTTTCACACTCAATATGCCTTATTCAACTGACTCACATATGGCCTGGCATTATGGAAATCTGACCCTGTCTACTGTGACCTGGCAAAATTATGCTCTTTACCACTTGAGTCCTGAAGGGGTCTGACACAATCTTAAGGGCTTATATAAGATCATCAGAGAATTCCCAGGTTTGCTAATGTAAGTTGACTAACTACTTGAGATTAGGTGGTGCTTTTGGCATAGGAGAAGCAGATCATGATCAACTATGTGCCAACTTGGAATGTGTTACAGTCTTCATCTTTCCTTTTCTATTCTTAACTAGTTATCTTATCACTCATACCTACTGCACACAGACAGCATCTCCTTTTGTAACTACCTTCACACTTCCTTTCTTAGGTTGTTACAGCCTCTTTTCCTTTTTCATCTTTGTTGTTCTCTAACAGTATATGTACTGTTGAATACCCTTAGTTCCAACTTAATTGAATCTTGTCCTCATTACTCTGAACAATCTTGAGCACTCTCTCCCTCATCATTGTGCTCATCTTCTTCTCAACCTTTGTCACTATCAGACTTAGTGTCAGAACTCTTTGTCCAGTAGGCTGGGAGCAGACTGAGACTCTGCTTGTCACTGTTGACTTAGAACGAACTATGTTGAGGACATCAATCTTAACAGAATGGGGATGAGAGACAGTGGCACAGCAGCACAGTGGTGGGCCACTGCCATGTGTCTATGCAACAGGGCTCAAGCACTCACCTCCAGCAAGGGAAATCACAATCAAGCATCAACTACATCCAAGTGGCCCTGTTATTTATCCTTAAATCTTGTCTGATATAGAAATTTAATGGACTACAATTGGTCATCCACTGTGCTAGGCTGGAGGGGGCCCACCATGGGCTGGAGGTCTGGCTAGAGGAGCCATATGCTGGAGGGGGTGGGCTCTAGAGGGGGCCCGTGGGCTGGAGGGGGCCATGCTAGAGGACCCCCGTAGGCTGGAGGGGCCCATGGGCTGGAGGGGGCTGGGCTAGATGGGGCCATAGGCTGGAGGGGCCGGGCCTAGATGGGGCCCATAGGCTGGAGGGGCCCATCGGCTGGATGGGGGCCATGGCCTGGAGAGGGGCCGTGGGGATGTGCGAGCGCGAGCGCCATTTGTGGGTGCCCCAGCGTCGCATTGAACACCAAATACAAGTTTGATATGAACCTAGAAACCACCGGCTTGATCAGATACTATTTCTCAAACAGAAAAAACATCATCACTCATTGCCGAGTATCCAGATGTCGTCGTCACCACCACTCCTGATGAGCCCTTCGCACATCCCTTCAAAGCCCGCTACCGGTCCACGATCAAAACTTGTACTCTAGTAAACACATGCGTCAAACAACAGAATGAACGGAACGACTTACGTATTTTTACTGATGGTCCACGCTCGCCCGTTGTTCCATCTCAAATAGAGCTCTATCTTTTTATGGCACGGAAATATATTTGCACCCTCAGGTATAAACCTGTTTTCCCCCTCCTGTAGCACCTTATAGATATTTTTCACCGTATTGTAAGGAGCAATAATGTGGACTGTTGTAGTATCAAACACTGTCTCAAACTTTGGAATCAGCTCTTCGTTGTTGTTGATACCAATCACGGCTGACCCGATCTGCCATCGCTGCCGCACATAGGGCGTAGTCGTAACGTCGTGGTACTCGATAGTACTCTCATCATAGTAGGCTGGACGGGGCGCACCGAAGTGAAGTTCGGGTCTCCCAACGAAGCACAGTGCAAACACGGGGTGGGGAAATTTCTTGCCCAAAACATGGGTAACAAAGGCCATCAGCTTGTCTGACGAGTCGTGTGCGAACGATAACCCCAGAACGCTGGTGGGTCAATTAGATTATGAGAATCAAAGGCAGGTAGACCTGATGGGGCGCGCTCACCCGTCCGATTCAGTGCTGGTCAAATGCGACACATACATCACCATCGCTCTCTCCTGCACCCCTCCGATGCGCATCTGGTCTATATAAAGATCCCCGTTCACAACAAGATCCTGGCGTCGCGGATGATCTGGATAGCGAACATGACAGCGGCGTCCGTCATAAAGCATCATCTCCGCGCTTGCAACCGTGCTAGATTTTGTGGGTGAATGTACCCAAAAGCACGACGAGTCGGTGTCAAGTATGACTTTAATGCGCCGCGCAGGCGTCCCGATATCCATCAGTGCGGTCCAGTATGTCCTACGTTCCGTAGAAAGCTCCACGGCTTGGTGCAACACATGATGCGATGGAGGATGCGCGAGTCGAGCCTGGCAAAATCGCATCAAAAATTATCACAACAAACTGAGACTCGACGACACAAGGTACAACTCGACGTACTCCAAAAAGTTGTGAGAGCGTGGCGACTAGCGCCCTCTTGTCAAATACAACATCCGTCAAGTTGCTCCGTTTTCTGAGAAAAGCGGTATCGTTCCAGTTCTGGGCCGCCCGATGTCGTAGATGGCCACAAGCCCCTAATAAGAGTGCAAGATGGAGTAGTGCTACGAAAAATGTTGTCAACATGACGGGGTCTGGCAACTCTGGAAACCATCAAATCAAATAACTTATAGGAATGTGCTTCGGCCAGGACACGGCAGTTGCACCATGGTCATGCCATCACACTCCACCATGATACTTGACAGCACACCAAAATTGTGCGTACAGCATAGAACTTTCCCCAGATACAGGCGCCACCTGGACCAGCACACGAAGGAAAACGACGAGGTCACGATAGACAGCTACCAGCATCTCGCAACTGGATGAATCAACTTTTGATGGATTGTACCCGCCATGGTCAGACAAGTGAAAGTTTACTTTCCATGATGCGTGGGGAGCAAAATGCCAGTATGGGTAATACACCACGTGGAACCGCCGAGGTCATGTAAGCAAAAACTGCGCCTGGGGCGTCACCCTCGAAAACTGACGAAAGAGCTGGCACCTTACTGCTGAAGATGGACTCCGTGGACCGGTGACCACGAGGGTCCGTTAGTGTAAACCCTTCTCGGGGAAGCTGAAACGCACAAGCTCGTACGCCAATCCGCGGGACTAGGGAGCGCGGTCGGGGTTTTGATTTTCGTCTGGGACGTTTGTGTCAGTACCGCTAACGCGGTTTTTTCTTTTACATCATCGGCAATACTATACTATGTCGCTACGAGCGGGGAACAAATCCCCAGCTGCCATTCACTACCGTAGTAGTAAAGACGGGCGCGTTTTCTATGCTTAATAAAAATAAAAATAAAAAGAGGTCATGTAATCATACCGCGGTCGGAATCTGAAACAGGCTCATTCCTCGTTCAATTCTACCCACCGTTTCGTTTCAAATCCGTTTCTAGGAAACGTGACGAAGGTCCACGCTTCTGCGGCTCCGGCATAGCAGCTCGGCTTGCATGACCAATTTCCCGTTTGTATTTGACGTAGCTTTGGTGTTAGGTACACGACTTGACATCGCATGCGCCGAAGGAGATCTCGGGAGTTTGATTCTGTGGTTGCGTGGAGATGTAAGGAAGGGTCGATATATGGGGCAACTTTCGCGGCATGCGTATGGGTGCATTCCTGTGTTGATGAATTGTTTTGGATGCATAAAAGAAGATACGGGCCAGATAACGTAGTCAACCCAAGACAAGCCCCCCCATCGCGGGCGAACTTGAATACATACCGCCGAACGAACGCTCGTACGTATTCTTTCTTTTTTTCCAATATAAATTGTGCCCTGCATCCACGCTGGACAGTATGTCTCAAATCCGCCAGCTGCTCGACCTGATCAAAAGGTCTGTCGAGATTCTCGAAAAGACCTGTGCTGCGAATGGTACAGAAGTCCCGGACCTTCATAGCACCTTTAGCCCTGCGTCAGAAGCCTTCAGATCGGACCCCGTTGCATCTGAGGCGGCTGATATTATTAGTGCAGCGGGGTTGCAGTTGAGCGCTATTGTTGCTCCGCCCGTTATCTCGCTGTACAACGCCGTCGGAGGAGTAAGCCAGTTTTCTCACTAACTTGGACCCGCTTACTTTAATATAATCGTAGCATTGGAGATCAGCGGCTGTTCGCCTGTGTCTTGACTCTCACGTCACAGAGATTCTGCGTGAGGCGGGACCTGAAGTAAGTTCTTCCTTCATCGTTATGATAGAACATGATGCTGAACATGATTAATCAGGGGTTACACATTGACGAGATAACTGCGAAGAATGGTATAAACAAACAGAAATTGGGTGAGATCGCAGTGTTCTTACAGGCAACAATTCATACTGAGCACAAGACATGTAGCTCGATGCCTTCGATTTTTGGCTACGGGGCATATATACCGCGAAGTTAAGCCCAACGTTTTCGCGAACACCCGTATATCCAGTATGCTTGATACATTAAAGTCAAGTGAAGAGATTTTAGCAGAGTGCGCATCTATCCCGGCGTACGGCTCGATGATTTCTTGACCCCAGTTTTGAAACAGCCCTTTACACAAGTATGATGTCACGAGTGGTCTTGCGGCATTGGCCAGTCATCAGTGAAGCACACATATTTTGCCTTGTCAAATGATGAAACTGATCGCATAATTTCAGCCTTGATGAATGTTCCAAGTCGTCCTCATATCTCTTGGAGAACGAACAAGATCCAAAGACCGCTAATTCAGAGGAACCGGATGCCGCTCCGTTCGCGCGCGTTTCCAAGGGTAAATCTTATGCGGATTTCCTTCTCCTACCAGACCAGGAATATGTATCCCGGCGGCTTAATACCGCGATGCTGGGGATTAAGGCTATGCTATCCGATAATGCGATACTGGAAGGTAATTTCCCTCTCTTAATCAGCAAATAACGATAAGCAAACTGCGTCTAGCTTACGATTGGAAGTCATTACCCGACAACGCTATTCTCGTCGACGTCGGCGGCGGCGTTGGAACCGTGTCAATGATTCTTGCCCGCAATTTCGAACATCTTCAGATCGTCATTCAAGATCGTCCGCCAGCGCTGAAGGACGCTGTCGAAGTGAGCCATTCTTCCGTTTTTTCGGTTGAATTTGACTAAGATTTTCACAGGTCTGGAATAAGGAATTACCAGGTGTCCTTATCTCAGGCAGAGTTAAACTTGAAGGCAAGACACCACTTCTTTAAAAAATGATCTCCACTCAATGAGCAACCGTCTAGTGCAAGATTTCTTTGAAGCTCAACCGTCAAGGAATGCCTCCGTATTCTTCTTGAAAAGTGTTTTTCATGATTGGTCGGATGCATATTGTCTCAAGATTCTCAAGCGCTTGAGAGACGCAGCAACGTCAGACACAAAACTCGTAATCATGGATTGCATCATACCTTACGCCTGTCATGATCCAGATGCCGCTAATAGTGGCATAGAAGGTCTAGTAACCCGAGAGGCACCGGCTCCCTTGCTCGCTAATTGGGGCGCGCCAAAGGAGATGGTTTATATCATAGACATGATCGTACGTGATTTACCTCCTTGGGTGATGAATAGTATGAACAGCCTGTGCCGTTTGGCTGAAAACAGATGTTGACGCTATGCAATTCGCTGGAACGTACGGTTGCCCAGTTCGACCAGCTCTTGAGGCCTACTGGATGGAAGATTGTTGCTGTACGGCGTCCGACGGGCGTTGATATGACACTGATGGCGTCAATTGAAGCAGTCCCCATCCTGTGAAACGGGCAACCCGATCGCCATGTGGCCCGAATGTACTTCTGTAATAATATGAACGAAAGAATGAAATGTTTTTACTTATTCGCCGCCGGTGGCATCAGCCAAAGAAACCATTCAATGTAATAGTACGAGAATGGCAGTACTACCAAGAAGGCATAGGACGTGATAAGATTGACTCGACGAGCGACGTCGACGTTATGGAGTTGTTAGTTAAACCTTTTGACAGCTGCGATTATTTAATGTACTAATCGGATAGTGGCAACTGTGTGAGGTGGTGAGGAGCAAGCATTAGACTATGTAACAAGCGTACCAGCCTGGGTGCAGCACGAAAAAAAGGAATGCCACTGGTAGTCGCCGTTTCGACGTGCGACCTGTGGCTAGTAATAGAGCTATACAAAATACAAGCGCACCAAGCATGTTCACACGCGAGATTGAAGAGTCGGTCGAGCTGATGCGCTCAAACCATATTTAGTATCAAGTTGCGCTTGTATTCCTCGCATGAAGCGTTCGACAGATCCCAGAGACGTGGAATCATCAAAGTTGGTACTTAAGCGCTCAAGCGACTCACGCTGTATTTACCACAATGCATTCATATTCGGACAGTCGCACTGAGGTGCAACTACAAGATTTCGCAAGCGCATAACGAGTCAAAAGATGCCAACCAATGCTCTATCTTCTTTCGGGGTGCCCAAGTCTACTATTGGGTGAGCTTGGGTGAACAAGTCGAGATGAAAACTTCACTCGCGTGGTCGACCTGTGTTCAACAACCGTGGCGGATGTCTTCAACCAATAGAAGGGCCTTCGTTGCCTCAAAGGCATCATCGTCCAAAATGTCTAGCTGAACATCATCGGCAGCGGGATTGAGATATTTGACATTGGACTGAGTTACTCCTTTTCCTCCAGTGCGCACCAAAGTGAAGGTGTAATCTGTCTCTTTCGAAGATCCACTGAGCTCAATGTAGGACGTCGGATCGCCAAAGGTGCCGTTGAATGAGTAAGCCTGGGTTGTAAAATAGTTTAAAACTCGACAAACACAGCAAAGTTATTGAATTTACCCAATAATAATGGCCGTTGTACCTTTAAATAACATCATTTTTTCCCATTGGTAGGTCATTGAGGAAATACTCACTTTTCGCCCTGAGCTATGGCATCGGATAATGGTTAGTCACCAATCAACTTGGATGGATTATATGCATACTTCCAATCAATCCATTGGCACCGTACGGCTGTGCACTACCTTTAGCTGATGCGTATGACGCCGATTACGGTAGACCTACCACGCGATAAGTAGCGATTGCTCCCAAATCGGTCTGTGTCCGCCTCAGCTCGAGTTTCTCGTAAGGTCCAACTCTATTCAAAGCGTCATAAGCGGACAAGAAACGCAACGTGCGAGAGGGCGTACTCAATCTCGAACTCGCGCTTGATTTCGTGTTTTTCCTCATACTTGTCTTCCTTTTTGGATTCGGTTCCAACAGTAAGGGAGACACTGCCGCCACCAACGCCCGGGACGGTAATGGATGACTCTAATTTGATTGACGCAGAGACGGTGGTAGTTAAAGACGCAGTGTACGTCCTTGTCGTGGTCTCCGTCCACTTCTCCTTCTGAGGCTGACTGTTGTGGGTGTTATCCCAAATGTGGCGAACAACCGTTTGTTGGACATTGATAGGGACGCTGCCGGCTTTGACTGCCTGGCCTTTGACAACGTTGTAGCAGTACCAACTGAAGGTCAAACGATTAGCAGAGTATTATAATGGCGATTGCTACTGACCCGTATTGATCAGCCATCCAATCGTTAAGGTGCAAATGCCCCTCGTTCGACATCGTGTTACCGCGCTTGGCATTGAGCGTGAGGAAGATTTCACGCTTGGTCTTGCCCAATTTTGCGAGGTCTTCCCAACTACTTTTTGTGGACATTGTGAGGTCTCGACGAGTATTCAGATGCTGCGAGAAGTGGAATGTCGAGCCCTACTGAAGGGCTGGTTTTTATAGCTTTCGGAATCCATTATTTTTCTGGTATCGATGACTCAACTTTCGCCAACGAAGTGCTCAGATGACCACGTACATAGCTTCACGCCTCTCACTCAAGAGTAAGATATGACGTGAGAAGTGCACGCTTTGCCATTGTCGGAAAAAATTGTGGGTTCATGGGATGACGCTCATCGAGCGTACGCCAACTTTGTCTGTCAGCTTGATGAGATCGATGAGAGTTGGAAGGTGGCTCCGTTCGACGGCGTTCCTTTGGATGCTACAGCTGTATATGTAACGGCGTTAAGGTTCAAGTCGAGGTTTATAGAAGCACTATATAGCGTTATATTAATGAACACTATGTGGTCAGCATCGGAAAGAAGATGGAAAAAGTTGTTGACGGCGCTTTTCGGGCTGCATCTTATCTGTGGAAGCACTAGAAGCCCCTTCCCATTAAAGTAATGTCAGGATCATCGATAGACTTCGACTTTGGGCATTGCAGATTGTCTGAGTTCTCAAAGCATTATGCGAGACGAGGCGAATCAACAAGTGACTTGGATGAAGATCGTCCGGATCGTAGTGATTATAGAACACATGTCGGGGAGAGGACAGGCGAAAGTGTGTCGCCATCTTTCCTCTTCGGTTCGTAGACTTCATTACTGAACTCGATCAGCTCTATCGGAAGTCAGCTACCGCTGATAGGCCGGGCCGCGTCTCGAGAAGTCGCTGAGGTTAATTGGGAGGTGTAACTCTTTTTCATGGTGGATCACGTGTCACATGTCACAGGTAACTCGGAGGCATTCAGTCCAGTTATACTTAGCATAACTTATGGCAGTGTGATACTAACACGCCCAGTTCTAGTTTACATAACTGGACACCTGGACACCTCATACTGCTCTAGAAGACCTCGGGTGTTGCATTATCAACAATAAGGCTGAAGTTTTATACAATACGATACGAGAATGTCGGGCAAGCAGGCTCCAAACACCAGTCAATTTCCAAAATTGCCCTGCATATCGACGGCTATAATTCCGCCACTGCAATCGAACCGCTGGGTTCCGCTTAAACTCGTGAGGAGGGTTGAAGGAACAGATGCGTCCTGGGATTTCGAGAAGCAATCTTAGAAACACGGTGTTGGGAGGAGTTTCCTCTCGATCCTCAGGTACTTTCCCATCCGCCGTTGAGTTAAAGTCAGTGAACTGATCAAATTTTTACCAACTATCCAAAATGTTGATCACGAGTCTCGAGTTTAGCAATTTATTATTCCTTTGACGTACCTTGACCTACCGATCACTAGATTCATTGACCGTGATATGTTCATGCGATCCCGAAATGGTGGTGTCAGTCACAAGGCGATCCAAAAGGCGATCCAGGGATCCTTCAATGATAGGACCTTGGCCAGACCAGATGGTCTGAAGGACGCAGGTGCACCTACGGAAACTGAGGTAGTACCTATGGACGAAATGTGCACCTGACGGACAAAAATGGACGGGAAAAGGCAAGCTGATAACATAGCTGGAACATATGATGAAGACAGGTTATCGAATTCGATCATGCTCGGATCAGGATACACTTGGTACTCGCTAGCATCTATGATCTGCCAGGCAAGCCTAGAGATAATATCAAGGCGCTGCAAGGTATTGTACATGTCGGGTTTCAGATTTTTTGTTGAGGACTTCCCATTAGGGTAATCCAAGTTTTTATTGTCTACCATATATCAGGTGGACAACCACAGCTCTTGATCCCGATCTCTGGAGATTATCACGATCGTTCAATTTGATAAGTTCTAGGTGGAGAGAAATCAGCGCTCAGACGTTCCCTTATCCTCGAGAGAATTGCCGGTGCAAGACGGTTCAGGTAAGAACCTAAATATTTCGGCTTCAATGATGGTCTGTGATGACACCACATAGTCGAACCTAAGAGTATCGTGGCACGCCAACGATCAGAACCTGAACATCTGAAGGAAGGGCCAAAATTGCTCATCGAGTGCTTATTCCATCTGACTGACACATTACCGTCTATTGTCTGCCATACATCAGGTGGACACGAGTGTCGGCGATTCACCATTTGGCTTTTTTGTTCAGTGTCATCTATGTTGCGTCATGGATCGTGAGAACCGCCATCGTTAGTGTTGGAGGGGGGGAAAACCGGCCCTGAGCGCTACACGTGTTTGAATTTGATATCTATGGTACTTTTTCTAGAAAGTTATAACAATTGAACCTATCGGAACTCGTTTGGGTTTAATTTTCCTGCAATGTGCCTTAAATGAAGGTTGTGTCTTAAGTTCTGTATTGTCCACCATAATGACCGTGTTCCAACAGGTTCGTCAATTACTCGACCTCATCACGAACGCTGTCAACACGATCGAGCAAGCATGTAAAGAGACTGGGACTGATCTACCTAACCTCGACCAGCCCTTTCATCCTGCGTCTGAAGCGTTTCGCGCCAATCCAGCTGCGGCACAGGCGGCGAGCGTCATCAGCGCCGCCGCGTCGCATTTGGATGCGCTTGTGGCACCCCCCCGCAACACTTTACATCATCTAATTGGTGGAGTACGTCTCATTACCATCGTATCACTGTAAAACCTGCTAAATATAATTCAGCATTGGAAATCAGCAGCTCTGCGCCAGTGTTTGGAGGGTCATGTGACGGAGATTCTTCGTGAGGCAGGCCCAAACGTTAGTTCTCAACGGTGCTTTCGGTTTGGTTTGGTGATCCCTTATGGGGTTTCTGCAGGGACTGCATGTTAGCGATATCGCTGCCAAGAATGGACTGGATGCCGCAAAATTGGGTAATGCATTACCGATTCCTCTAATTTCATTATTAAAACTTTTCACAGCTCGGTGCTTGAGGATATTGGCCATAGACCATGTCTATCGCGAGGTAAAGCCCGATGTCTTTGCCAACAACCGGATTTCGACTTTGTACGACACTTTGAAATCAAGTGATGAAATTATCAAGGAGTATGCCAATGTTCCCGTGACGTATATAGTATGATTTTCTAACATATTTCAAGCCCTGAGCACAAATATGACGGAACGATTGGTGTCGGAGCTGTGATGGGCCATGTGTAAGTTGAATTACCTGACATTAATAACATGGGTTATATCATCGCTTACTCAAGGCTTGATGAACACTTCAAATCTGCTGCATACTTTTGGGAGGCTTCGAGTGGGCCCAAGGCTTCCGACCCCGGTGCGCCGACTGATACTCCATTTGCAAAATCCATCAGCGACGGAAAGACATTTTGGGAATGGATTGAACAACCCGAGCATGATTTCGTACGGCGCAGGTTCGATATTGGCATGCACGGTGTGCAAACGATGACCCCCGGTCAGACGATCGTATCAGGTCATCATCTCCTCCATCTTTATCGCACCGACGATTCTAAACTGTTCCGGTACAGCCTTTGACTGGCAATCGCTGCCTCCCAATGCACTCGTTGTCGATGTTGGAGGCGGAGTCGGTTCAGTATCACTGCCTCTTGCGAAAGAATTCCCCGACCTGAACATCGTGATTCAAGATCGTGCGTCTGTCGTTGAGATCGGTAAAGAGGCAAGCATAGCGGTTTCCAGATACTTTGCCTGTCATCCAATGCATTATAGATATGGATGAAAGAGTTACCCGATGCGTTAGCGTCTGGCCGAGTCCAGTTCCAAGGTAAGGAATGGTCCATTGTCACCTTTTCCAGTTTACGAGCGAGGGAACAGCACAGGACTTTTTCTCATCCCAACCACAAACCAACGCCACTGTCTTTATGCTCAAGAATATCCTACACGACTGGTCGGATCAATACTGTTCGAAGATTTTGAAACAACTGAGGGGGGCGGCAACGCCCAACACGAAACTTGTTATTCTTGAGGTGGTCCTGCCCTATACATGCCACGATCCGCGAGATGATAATCCCGGATCTGTCATTGGTGGGGTGCCTGTCAAAGCACCAGCCCCATTGCTTGCCAATTGGGGTACGGTGAATGAGATTGCTTACATTCTCGACATGGCTGTGAGTTATTCTTCTCTGCATCATAGTCCAAACGGGCACCGACGATCTTGAACATTTAGATGATGACGCTTTTCAATGGACAAGAACGTACGATTCAGCAATTTGACCAACTCTTTACAGGTGCTGGATGGAAGATCACGAGTATACATCGGCAGCATGGTGTTGATATCACATTCGTCTCGTCCCTTCAGGCTATTCCTATTTGAGAAAACAAGTTGTAGTCTTCAGTTCGATTATTGTAAATTGGCTAAATGAGAATCGATTTAATTGAGGCACGTTAAGTATCGGGTGGTAGAGTATCATTTGCACATATTGCAACCGTTTGAGTAGATTAATCGTGCATACACAAAACACCAACCGATGTTGGAGGCAAGGTGTGACATAAACGTGGCACCCCGTTTCCGCTCCCTGCGCACGACGTCCACCCAAAATACGACGTTCAGAGTGGAATACTCCTATCATGGCGAACGATGACGGCATCTGCAAGCGATGATCTTTCCGGCATGCGTTCCCAAATCGGATCGACATCCGGTCCTTCAAGGTCGCCTGCGCCATCCCAGCCCCAACACCACACTACAAACCGCATGCGATTGAGGACCAACTAGATGTGAAAGAAGAACGGAAGACTGACCGTACTCGGGCCCCACTCTAAAATCTATCGGCTCGCTTTCCTCTGGCATGAACAGCCGGTCGTGCGGACCGAACCAAGAACGGTCTTGTGGATCCGTACGGGGGTCGTCAGGTAGCCCACCTAGACGCTTGTACGCCCGGATCGCAGTAAGGTTTCTTCTTTCCGGGTGTATGATATCGAATACTTTCTGTGGGAGCCACGTCATCAACGGGCCGCTGATTACGGAAACGTACTGGCGGGAATTCAACTCACACTGTCATATGCCAATTTCACTCGTGGAACCATCATGATGCGACCATAGCCAGCTGCCCAGTAGTCGTTGCAAATGAGACTGCACTCGCTTGCGCTGCATTCACCTTCGGTTATGCGAGCCATGCGGAAACGCACGTGAGGAGGTGTGTAAAACGGTTTCGAGTCAAGCACGGCGATTCCGTTCCAACATGATTGGACCTGAATGGGTAAATGCTTCTGGAACCTCTGAGATGACTCGCGGTGATGGAAAATCCGCTCAAAAGGCGCGTTTTCCAGCGCTGTTCCGTTGATATCCCTTGCTACCCAGTTGTCGTAAAAGACAGGAGATGAGATTTCTTCGTGGTACATGTAATCCGTGGCACAGGTGATTCCTGCATTATTACGCCTGCTTTGCCAGATGAGCTCGAGGAGGTCGTCTACGCAAGGCAGAACGTCGTTCATAAAGACGACGGTTTCGAAATACTCGTTCTCAGAGTCGCGGAGGTCGTGGAGTGGGCCGAATGCGGCGTTACGGACCTCGGCAAGGTACTCGATCCTGTGATTGAATGCGCCACGCGTGCGCATAGAGGTTCTTATAGAAACACGTAGACCGACGCTTTTAGTAAGCGCGTCGAAGATGCGTAGGAGGGCTTTTGTCTGATCTGTAGAGCCATTCTCGTATATGGACACGTAGACATTTTGGAAACCCAAAACCGACGCTACTCTGAAGAGGGTGGCAAACAAATCTGGTATGACATCAAACGAGTTGTAGAGGTTGATGGCAAAGTAATATTTATGGTCGCTTGCTGGGTATGTATGTCTGCCGTGTTCGTGTAGGGGATGTTGGTCGTCCGATGCAAAAAGCCAGGACAGCCAGGATTTGCCTGAGGATGACTGGTGACCGACAAGCGGCGCGTATCTTTCACGGGCTTGTTGAGTGTAAAGGGGCTGGAGGCGGGACGAACGAGTGCAGTGTTTGGTGTAGTGCGGGGAGAGAGTGGTGAGCAAGTCCAGGACTCTCCGGCGCTGTTCTAGTGTTGGGAGTTGGATATGCTGGCGAGACTGCTTGTGGGATTTAGCGGCCATGTTGTTAGTACGCCATATGGGCGTCGTGTCCTGCAGGAGTGGTTGTAGCGTGAAGCGAGTGTGGTTAAGGACGGCTGAGCTTACCGCAGACCAGGAAATGAGGCGGGCGAATAGAACACCAAAGAAAATGCCGATGACGAGGGCGATGGGGGTCGGGATCCTGCGAGCGCTTGGCAGCGCCGAGGCCATTGAGGATGACGAGAAGAGAAATGAAAAGCGCGAGGCGGTCAATCACCGCTTGAACCGTCCCGTCACCGGATGCAGCGACGAGCCAAAGGCCAGCTGCGCATCGCCTCGCCAGGCCTCAACTCGCCCCTCATGGGCTCAAATCAAGAAAAACACTCCCGTCTGAGCCACCGCAACCTCGGCGTCACCAATCGCATATGGCTCATCGTCGCTCTCTTTGTCTCCATCATCCTCATCACTCATTTTGTCCTCCCAAGCCATGATTTGGCCTCATTCCAGCCCACTTACTCAAATGCCAATCTCAAAGCAAAAAATTATCTGCAGGCCAGCGAAACAAAGGACCCTTTGCCGATTCCGTTCGACTTCTGTCCCGCGTACGGTCCTCGGGACGAGGTCGGGAGCAAGTACGGCGCAGTGAGGCTGGGGCAGAGTAGGCAGCATCTGGGCAGTGGTTCTCGCGTTCAGCGTGTTTTGAACAGAGCACTTGGAGGCTTCCCCATAACCATTAGCGTCATCGGTGGATCTAGTTCGTGTTTAATTCAATTGGACTACTTCCGTTATTCACATTTCCCAGTTTCTGCTTGCCACGGTTCCGGAGATGACCCAGTATCACCGAAGTGTTATCCTTCGCGCTTCTTTCAATGGTGGAATACCGTTTTTCCTCACCCGGCCTCAGAGTTGACAAACGGTGCTATGCGGCGGACAGACTCGAGATATTTTGGTTTCTGCAGTGCACACCACATGCCAGACCATACAGATCTCGTCATTGTCGAGCTTGATACCGATGATACATCGTACGCTGATGTCTTTGGTTCACAATCATTTCATCTGACGTGGAATTTTCAAGCGACAATACGTCGATGGAGCATTTGAAACCCTCGTTCGTTCTATACTCACTCGTCCAGACTCACCTGCTGTGATTCTTCTCGGACACTTCAGCCCGCAATCGTATCAAGCCCACGGCTATGCAGGACCTGACCACTGGCACAACATCGTCGCAAGATTCTACGACATTCCCCATCTCAGTACTAAATCCATTCTTCTTCCAGACTACATACGTGACCCATCCTCCATCACCAAACACTTTGTGGACCCTGTCCTTGCAAGCCCATCAGGACATGAGATTCTGAGTGACGTGCTTATTGCCTACTTCCAATCTCAAACATGCACGGCATGGAACGTGGCGAATGGCCAAGCGTTTGATTCTGTGCCGATTCTGAAACCGGGGACCACTGCGGGCGATTCCGGCCACCTCTTTGGAGGCGTCGGCCAGCGCAAGGGCGTGCCCGAATCCAACGAGGACATCGAACCGGGCCTCTCGGGTCACTCGGGGACGAAAGAGCACAAGCCTATTCCGGACAACATACTCAACGCCCTCCAAGAGCTCTCACTGGTTCAAGTCCCCAAGGCCCGAATCAGCACCCGGCCAGGCACCGGCCGCGCATTCGAAGAAATCAAACCGTTCTGCGTGTCAGCCAACAACCTCATCAACCCTCTCCCGCCATCCCTGTTCTACGGCTCAGGATGGTTCGCCCACCACCCGGCCACGTCAGGGGCACAAAACCTACATACCACGGTACACTACTGGTACTCGACACATCCCACTAGCAAGATCAGGATACCGGTACAGGTTGGCGCGGGCGACATTGGGGTGTATTATCTCAAGGAGCCTATCAGTCAGATCGGGGAGGGGAGTGGGATTTCATGTTGGGTCGACGATAATATACCGGGGGCGAGGACGATAGAGAACGCGGCGAACATTGGAGAAGCGAGACCTGCGTAAGTCTTGGCTATTGCTTGTTGTTTTCGTGTTCAGGTACTAAAGACGACATGTTTGAACAGGCTGGAGGTTATCGACCATGGGGTCACGCGGGGATCTCATTTTGTCGAGTGCCAGCTTATGGGCGATGAAGGGCAGACGGTGCCGATGTTCAAGATTATGGGTATTTTCTCTACGTAATGTAACGACTAAGGACGCTGTGCGTGCGTGCATGAGTGTTCAAGGGATGAGTGTTTTCATGTTGCTCTTTTTGGTGCAAAAAAGGTAGATTATGTATCTTGTTGCTGCAGGTTGGGCATTGGACCTCAAGACATGAGCTGTCTACGTCAATAACCACATTTGCATCAACACTTACCTTGATTATATTGCAGTTGTGAAATAACCTCTTCTGTGGCAATGGGAACAGGAATTGAATTTGCATATCTGACTTTGTACCTAAATTCATTAATCATCAAGGATAACACTTGTCCCAGGTGGAACCATGTGCCATCATACTCAAATCCAACTCAACTACTTGGTGGTGGAATGATCACTTGCATCCTGGGTAATATTAATGGCTTCCTATAGGGTGATCCATACATCAACAAGTGACCTTGGGCTCCAGTGATCCAACTATCAGAATTGTTAGCAAAATATGGCTTCTCCAGTCCTGTTGAAACTCTGGAGTGTTTTCAAAGAGCTGAGGAGAATTGTGTAGTACATGCTTCATTTCATGAGCAAACTTGATAATATGGGGTGAATTGAACCTACTTTTGAGAGGTTTACTTGTCCTGAATGTCCCAAATGCAGATGGTGTCATCCATAGCACCTGATGCAACCTTTTTTCCATCTGGGGAAAAGACAACTGAATTGACATCCCAAGTATGTCCTCTCAGAGGCATGCATGGACTCATGTTGAATGCCACTTACACCTCAGAATGCTTCAGTGATGTCATGGAGGGGCCTAGACATGACAAGGATGCAGAGATTGGGTGGCAAATTGACCACATCTTTCTTGAGAATGGGACATGCAGGTGCATAATTTCATCAAAAGGATCAATGAAAAATATAATATCCTCATAAAAGGAAGTAGCAGGTCTTTCAATCAAAACAAGAGATGGCTCAGTCACAATAAAGTTGGTTACAAACCAGCCCCTAAGTTTGACATTTTGATGCTTTCAACACCTTATCCAACATGTCTCACTTTTATCTATAATGCAAGGCATAGTGCATATACTCACCAACAATGGCAGGAGTGCAGCTGCCTTATCAAGTTGTACAGAGGAGGGACAGAGCATTGGCCAAACAGTTGAGCCAACATACAGGCCAGAGTGGAAGTCAGTCACAACCCAAGGATAGTAGCCAGAGACAGAGCCAACATACTGGCCTAGTGGATCTATCAGAAGGGGAATAGTCAAGGCAATAGTGGACAGCAGTCACTTAGCATGAAGGGTGTTATGACAACACCATTGGATCTCTTAAGTCATAGAGGCAACTAGGATGAAGACTCACATTGTTAGGAGCTACACTCAAACACACAACACTCAAGCTTGCTGCAAGTGAGTGAAAAGAATGAGAAAGAAAGAATGGATTTGAAGTCAATGGTAGTTGTCTGAGCAAGACAAACTATCTCAAGTCTTAGAGTAGCTACTAACTACTAGACCTCCTTATATACCTCTAATCCTAACCCAACTACCACCTGCTGTCTCCCTCATTCTTCAAGATAAGATCTTGATAAGATCTTCAATAACCCAATAAGGGTTTCCATCCTGATGTGATAACAATGAGATAAGATAAGATCGAATCTGTATCCATCCTAGCTGCCTCTATGACTTAAGAGATCCAACAGTGTTATCATAACACCCTTCATGCTAAGTGACTTGCTGTCCACTATTGCCTTGACTATTCCCCTTCTTGATAGATCTGCTAGGCCAGTATGTTGGCTCTGTCTCTGGCTACTATCCTTGGGTTGTGACTGACCTCCACTCTGGCCTGTATGTTGGCTTGACTGTGGTGGCTTTGGCCAATGCTCTGTCCCTCTGTACAACTTGATAAGGCAGCTGCACTCCTGCCATCATTGGTGAGTATATGCACTATGCCTTGCATAATAGATAACATTGAGATGTGTCAGATAAAGTGTTGAATGTGTCAAACTCAGGGGCTGGTTTGTAATACGCATACACAAAGGTGAAGGCAGACAGTAAGACAACAGGATCAAGGCTTGATACAGATTCAATCTTATCTTATCTTATCTTTATCACATCAGGATGGAAACAAAGATCTTATCAGGATCTTATCTTGGAGGTTATGTAAGTGGACCATGAGTTGGACATGAGGATGAGTGTGAGGAGACAGAGAGGCAGAGGCACAGCAGTGCACAGTAGGGAATGAGGGAGATGGCAGGCAGTAGTTGGGTTAGGATTAGAGGGGTATATAAGGAGGTCAAGTAGTTAGTAGCTACTCTAAGACTTGAGATAGTTTGTCTTGCTCAGACAACTACTGTTGACTTCAATCCATTCACTTTCTTTCTCATTCTCTTCACTCACTTGCAGCAAGCTTGAGTGTTGTGTGTTTGAGCATAGCTCCCAACACAAATAGTCCTTCAACCAATGCATGCAACCTGCCAAGTTACATGCAATGATGCTAAACAACTTTTGGTGATGATTGACAACCTGTTGGTTGAAACAGAAACATGATCCAGTGCACTTCTTATCTATCCACTGGTGTGGGGAATTGCAGACTTACTGGTACCAGCAAGGTTTGAAATCCAGAGTATGGTGGGATAACTATATCAGTGGCAAGCCAGCCCTCAACTTTGGCCAGAATATCAGTTCTTGTACCAATCTAAACAGGCCTTTGTCATATCAATTCCAGCTCCTTCAGCATAAGGGATCATGCTAAGTGATTGATCTGATGGTGGCATATGATATCAGTGCACACACAAATGCTAGCAGACAAAGCTCACCTTCAAAATGGTTTGCTGTAACATTGCTGTTGTTGATATTGAAGTGAAGTTGGGATATGCCTTGATACTCAGGTGCAGTTATTTTCATGTGATAGCTTTAGTTTAGTATAACTTGACATACCACAACAATGCCTTTGCCTCTGGGGCCTGCTGCAACCTTATCCCCAGCTAAGTCAGGTGTATTCCAGCATGTGGCAGGCTGCATCCTATGATATACATCATGATTAGCTGACACAAGGTCATCAGACCAAGGTACACAACCAGAAAGAAAGAATATGTAAACTCTGTTGAGCTGTCTATGACAGTGACAATCAAGAGCTTAGAGACAAAGCTCTCCTACAATAATATATATATATATACCCTAACCTCATGTATTCCTCATGTCCTGATAAGATAAGATCTTCAGATAAGATATTAGATAACCAATCGCCTTCTGATAAGATAAAATCTTTAGATAAGATATTAGATAACCAATCACCTTCTGATAAGATAAAATCTTTAGATAAGGTCAAATTGTAACATTAGCCTGTCACAATGTTTGATATGAAATGGCAACACACTTCTTTAATCATCAATATATCTACAAGACCTGCAACAGAGGTGTTTCCTTGCTCCTCTTCTATTGAAATATAAGATGCATTCCCTGGATCTGCTATGGTCACCTCACTCAGATCAGATCCTACTTCTTGACTGTTGTCCTGATGCTGATGAGCATTGCTCCTGTGAAAGTGTATCAAAACATACAGATGCAGGTGAAGCCATAGACAAGACTTCATCACAGGCCCTGGGCAAAGAACTTGTGCTCTGAATCACACATGAAGCCATGGCAATACATGGTAAAGAGTTATATCTCACCTGAGTCAGTGAAGGATGCACATGACAAGGGGCAGGACTCAGAGAGTGATTAATTCCTGGTGCATTGAGGAAGTGTCAGGCCCTTTTGGGCAGGGGTTGAGTGAGTGATTGAGATTCATCAACTAGTGATAAGTAGACAATTAGCCAAAAATCAACAGCTACAGGGATTTGTACAACCCAGGAGTGCTGTTCATATCTTCAACTAATTTGAGGTTGTGTTTTGATTTGTTCTTGGATATTGTGAACATTTAAGTGCAAGGTTGACTCGCGAACCACGTGTCACCCATTCCTCCCCAATCCCATGGTTTCCCACCTGCAAGTTCGCACGCCCTATCTAAAGATATGCGCTTGATTGCCCCCTCTCAAGCGCATATACCGCCGGCCGATACCGACGCAGCGTCTGGACTAGGGCTGCACACCGTGACTGTACTGAACGGAGTAGGGCCCCGTAGTACAATGCCGTCCCGTTGCCGTTGAGCCTCAGCTCGACCAACCAGACGGGACAACATCCGTCCATTACCGTCAAATGTACGGCCGTTGACGGGATTAGACAGGAATTTCCGAACAAACTTGAATCTTTTCACGGTAGCTCGCTCGAGTGAAAGTGAAGTTCACTGACAATGGCCGGGAAAGAACTCATGGCCGCGCCATCACCGACAAGGACCAAGACTCGCGGTCGCCGACGCGCCATGGCCAAAGACACCCTCACCGCTGAATTATATTGACATCCCGCCAGCCGCGATGCTGCTGCAGTCCACAACACCTCTCCACCGCCAACCCCCCACGTCTCCCATGTTTGCAAGTACGTCTTCGAACCCCAGGAAGAAGATTTGCGTGGAACCAGTCCAACTGTCAACCAAAGACCCACTGTCGCTGCCAATCATGTCCGTCAACTTCCGCCGCTCTGTCGGTTGTGTCGGTCCCGCGCTCCGGCCGCAGGACACGATCAATCTCCTGCGTCCCCGCTTACCTGCTCGTAGGTTAGCCAGCAGCGGGTTAACAAGGGCATTTCTCACTTCCGCTTATCACAGCTATGGAATTCTGGTTGCCAATTCATCAAATCGCTAGAAAGGTGTATGTCTGCCACCCCACCCTAAAAGCTGTAACTGATCCTGAATAGCCACCGGCACTCAGCATGCCGGACCGTCTACCATACATGACCGTACAACGGCCGTATCCGTACCGTCCCGTAGCCGTTAGAGTTCTACTTAGCAAACGGTATGAACAGTGGACGGTTGAGCCGTACCCGTCTTGTGACCGTTGATGGTACGGTGTGCAGCCCTAGTGTGGACCCTAGTATCGTCAGGTGAATAACAGATGGGTGAACGAGAGGCTATAGCTCGGGAGCTGTTGGATGTAGAGGGTGAGTACCAAGTCGTGGATGTCTGATATCGGACGGGCGTCATTAGTGTTCACAATTATCAATTTAAAACAGTACTATTGATGGGATCAACGTTTGTGATGCAATCGCTTGGGCCGTTCACAATACTATGTCTATGAGAGGGTGCGCCAAGTGATCACCTATTCCCGGCTGCGTGCATCGCCTAGCCATTGCAGGAAAATTATGTCTTACCTCTCCGTATATTAGATACGTCTCTTGGTGATGCTCTGATGGTTACTCATCGAGCGAAACATTCATGGCAATGCACAGGAGCAAAGTTCATTCATTCATTCGAACACTGACATATAATTACAATAAGTGGGACGTGCATAAGGAGTCAAAGATGCTAAACCAATTTTGCAGCAAGATGCCTAGACCTAGCGTTGTCAGATGAGTATGTGAACAACTGATAGAAAAATCTCACTTGCTTGATTGACCTGTGTTCAACAAGCGTGACGGACGTCTGTTTCCAATAAAAGGGCCTTGGTTGCCTCGAAGCCATCATTGTCCAAAATGTCCAGGTGAACATCATCGGCAGTGGGATTGAGATATTTGACAGTGGATTTTGCTGCTCCTTTTCCTCCAGTGCGCACCAAAGTGAAGGTGTAATCTGTCTCTTTCGAGGATCCACTGAGCTCAATGTAGGACGTGGGATTGCCAAAGTTGTCGTTGAATGAGTAAGCCTGGTTGTAAAATGCTCAAAACCTCGACAAACACGGCAAAGGTAAAATAAATATACCCAATAATAATGGCCGTTGTACCTTTAAATAACGTTATTTTCCCCATTCTGTGGTAGTCTATTGAGGAAACACTCACTTTTCGCCCTGAGCTATGGCATCGGATAATGGTTAGTCACCAATCAACTTGGATGAATTATATGCATACTTCCGATCAATCCATTGGCACCGTACGGCTGTGCGCTACCTTTAGCTCATGCTCATGACGCTGATTACGGTAGACATACCACGCGATAAGTAGCAATTGCTCCCAAATCGGTCTGTGTCCGCCTCAGTTCGAGTTTCTCGTAAGGTCCAACTCTATTCAAAGCGTCATAAGCGGAGAAGAAACGCAACGTGCGAGAGGGCGCACTCAATCTCGAACTCGCGCTTGATTTCGTGTTTTTCCTCATACTTGTCTTCCTTTTTGGATTCGGTTCCAACAGTAAGGGAGACACTGCCGCCACCAACGCCCGGGACGGTAATGGATGACTCTAATTTGATTGACGCAGAGACGGTGGTAGTTAAAGACGCAGTGTACGTCCTTGTCGTGGTCTCCGTCCACTTCTCCTTCTGAGGCTGGCTGTTGTGGGTGTTATCCCAAACGTGGCGAACATCCGTTTGTTGGACATTGATAGGGACGCTGCCGGCTTTGACTGCCTGGCCTTTGACAACGTTGTAGCAGTACCAACTGGAGGTCGAACGATTAGCAGAGCATCATAATGGCGATCTTTACTGACCCGTATTGATCAGCCATCCAATCGTTAAGGTGCAAATGGGACTCGTCCTTCATCGTGTTACCGCGCTTGGGATTGAGCGTGAGGAAGATTTCACGCTTGGTCCTGCCCAATCTTGCAAGGTCTTCCCAACTACTTTTCGTGGACATTGTGAGGTATGGACGAGTGTTCAGATGCTGCGAGGAATGAGATGCGAAGCACTTTTGAAGTGGTGATATATATACCTTGGGTTGATAATTATTTTTCGGGTATCGAAAATTCTACTTCGGCTCAGAGTTGCCCATGACCACACACGAAGCTTCCACTTCTTCTATTTTCTCATAAAGAACCTGATCATATGCGGAGAAAACGCATCAGAGTAGGCATAGTTAACGTATAAAGGCGATCTTTCCCATTGTCATGTTATTACCACAAACCGAACGATGGGTTACGGCCATGTAAGTGAGGTCGTGTACCTGAAGAGCGCGCATTAGCGGTGATGGAGCCAGTTCAGTCATTGGCGGAGCCTCACGATGTAAAGCCACAAATGGGATCGTAGACCGAATTACCCACGCTGTCAGGACAAAGCGACAGCAAGGATATTCCCATCATAAACATCAAGAATGGAAGAAGTGAAGATGCTTCTATTATTTCCACATCGTTGCATCTGCGGCGTCGCCGTGTCAACGGATGTGACTCCGTTCTCGCGACCCTCGACGAAGTTGTGATTTTGTTGATCGGTGACGGCAAGCGAGTAGCAAGTTCGGTAGCTGCTAAGCCAGTTCAGTATCAACTTGTTCACAAACCATCGTATGGCTCGTAGCGTCTTCGACTGCGGCCACAAAATGACTTGTCAACAAGTCGTCGTAAAGTCGCGTATTGTGGGCCTGCCAGGGGCCAGGTTGGGGGAAGAGAACTTCGGCAAAAACACGTCTGAGCAAAGCGGGTGATCAGCGACGGTTTACACCATCTTCCCACTTACTCATTATCTTTCACCATCTTGTCTTCTCCAAACCCTTCCCCCACTCACACGCTCCTGAGTTCCCCTTTCCCTCACTCCTTTCCCATCCCCGATTTGGCTTCGGTTGCGCCCATCACTTCGTGTTGGAATACGGGGTTTAACCCCGCGTAGCGTGTGACGGACAATCTTACATCAATTCTATTTATGGTACGCAATCTATTATTAGTACTTGCCATCAATATCGTCGAAACGACGATGTACTTTATCTTCAGCCGTACTGCCCTACCTGGGCTGTGTGCGTTATGCTTATATATTACAGACAATGCCCGTAACATCCCTCAGTTGTTTGTGCCACGACTGAGGTGAGCAATACTCTGTTAGTCAGCAATAATCAGTTCGCAGTTCTAGATCTGGCAGAACAAAGCTGAAGTCATTTCAGGACAGCTGGTGACGCAGTTCCACCAGCAGTGTTTGCCAGGCTTTTTATGACCATGCCCCGTTGTACTTCCCCCAAGCGGCTGTCTGACTAGCATTACCTCGAATTAGATCACCTTAATAAATATTATGGCTGCGCTACTAGAGATGAATAGCACTTAGATACTTTAGAATGTTATATAGAATTAGAAACTTGAGTTTTCGCAGATGTTGCACCTAAAAACCCCAAGTCGCCGTTTCTTCATGGATAAGCGTCATCCCTATTCATTAACCGTTCGGCATCTCTTGGTGATGTTCTGACGATCTATGGTTACTCATCGAGCGAAACGTTCGTGGCAATGCACAGGAGCAAAGTTCATTCATTCATTCGAACACTGACATATAATTACAATAAGTAGCACACGCATAAAAAGATGCTAAGCCAATTTTGCAGCAAGATGCCTAGACCTGGCGTTGTCAGATGAGTATGTGAACAACGATAGAACAATCTCACTTGCTTGATTGACCTGTGTTCAACAAGCGTGACGGACGTCTGTTTCCAATAAAAGGGCCTTGGTTGCCTCGAAGCCATCGTTGTCCAAAATGTCCAGGTGAACATCATCGGCAGCGGGATTGAGATATTTGACAGTGGATTTTGCTACTCCTTTTCCTCCAGTGCGTACCAAAGTGAAGGTGTAATCTGTCTCTTTCGAGGATCCACTGAGCTCAATGTAGGACGTGGGATTGCCAAAGTTGTCGTTGAATGAGTAAGCCTGGTTGTAAAATGCTCAAAACCTCGACAAACACGGCAAAGGTAAAATAAATATACCCAATAATAATGGTTGTTGTATCTTTAAACAACGTTATTTTCCCCATTCTGTGGTAGTCTATTGAGGAAACACTCACTTTTCGCCCTGAGCTATGGCATCGGATAATGGTTAGTCACCAATCAGCTTGGATGAATTATATGCATACTTCCGATCAATCCATTGGCACCGTACGGCTGTGCGCTACCTTTAGCTCATGCTTATGACGCCGATTACGGTAGACCTACCACGCGATAAGTAGCAATTGCTCCCAAATCGGTCTGTGTCCGCCTCAGTTCGAGTTTCTCGTAAGGTCCAACTCTATTCAAAGCGTCATAAGCGGACAAGAAACACGACATGCGAGAGGGCGTACTCAATCTCGAACTCGCGCTGGATTTCGTGTTTTTCCTCATACTTGTCTTCCTTTTTGGATTCGGTTCCGACAGTAAGGGAGATACTGCTGCCGCCAACGCCCGGGACGGTAATGGATGACTCTAATGTGATCGACGCAGAGACGGTGGTAGTTAAAGACGCAGTGTACGTCCTTGTCGTGGTCTCCGTCCACTTCTCCTTTTGAGGCTGGCTGTTGTGGGTGTTATCCCAAACGTGGCGAACATCCGTTTGTTGGACATTGATAGGGACGCTGCCGGCTTTGACTGCCTGGCCTTTGACAACATTGTAGCAGTACCAACTGGAGGTCGAACGATTAGCAGAGTATTATAATGGCGATCTTTACTGACCCGTATTGATCAGCCATCCAATCGTTAAGGTGCAAATGGGACTCGTCCTTCATCGTGTTACCACGCTTGGCATTGAGCGTGAGGAAGATTTGACGTTTGGTCTTGCCCAATTTTGCTAGGTCTTCCCAACTACTTTTTGTGGACATTGTAAGGTATCGACGAGTGTTAGTTAATATGCTGCGCGAAATGGGATGTGAAGCACTCTTGAAATGGTGGTATATATACTTTGGGTTGATAATTATTTTTCGGGTATCGAAAATTCTCTTCGGCTCAGAGTCCCCCATGGCCACATAGGAAGCTTCCACTTCTTCTATTTTCTCATAAAGAACCTGATCATATGCGGAGAAAACGCATCAGAGTAGGCATAGTTAACGTATAAAGGCGATCTTTCCCATTGTCATGTTATTACCACAAACCGAACGATGGGTTACGGCGATGTAAGTGTGGTCGTGTACCTGAAGAGCGCGCATTAGCGGTGATGGAGCCAGTTCAGTTAATCCACAGGTGGGATCGTAGACTGAATTACCACGAATCGAACGAGGGTAAAGGTCATGTAAGTGTGGTTTTGTACCCGAAAAGCGCATATTAGCGGTGAAGAAGCCAGTCCAGCCATTGGCGGACTCACGGTTTAAAGTAGCAGGTAGCCACAGGTGTATCGTGCAACCAGGATCGTCCCGAGTGAGACCGAATTACCCACGCTGTCAGCGCCGTGCCCCTGCAAAGCGACTGGCAGGATATTTTAGCTATTCCCATCGTCAACATCCAGAATGGAAGACATGAACGTGCTTCTATTATTTCTATATCGTTGCATCTGCGGCGCCGCCATGTCAACGGGTGTGGCTCCATTCTCACAACTCTCAACGAAGTGGTGTGATTTTGTTAATCAGTGACGGCAAGTGAGTAGCACTACTAGCAAATTTGGTAGCAAGCCAGTTTAGTATCAACTTATTGATAAACCACCGTATGGCCGTAGCCTCTTCAAGTACGGCCACAAAATGGCTTGTCAAGGTAGGCGAGGACGACTGGCGGATCAAATCCAGGATAATGTGTTACGAGTCATCGAAAAGTCGCATGTTGTAGGCCAGGTTGGGGGAAGAGAAAGTTCTACGAGGGTAGGATAGCGATGAGGAGTGTAGGGCCACATGCACAACAGAACACTTGACATAAAAGATAACCGGTAACCGCTGATTGGATGATGATCCAAGTTTGTAGATCGCGACGAACAGACCACGAGATTGAGGCATCTTGGAGACCATGGGCCGTCTCACCAGCGGATGTGACCAGCGGGTGATCTTAGTGCTGAGGTGCTGACCACCGTAGGTTCCCTGTTGCGATAGAGAAACTGATCTCTTCACTTTGGTTGATGTTCAACGCGCTGCGGCACTGGGTATGCATCTACTGGCAGCTAGGGCAATGACCTCTACCAGTGCAGTCCTCTCTGCATCTCCGCACGCGCGCCTGCGTGGCTATTAGATGATAAGAACTCGGATGTTAGATACCTAAATACCGGTAAATGTCATGACGACTCCGAGCGTTCCGGTCAAAGCCGAATCGTGCCTACCTTCATCATTGTTCTCGAAGTCATCGCGTGTTCATTTGATTGCTAGGGACGCTTTCGTGAGCGAGAAAAGGCCAGAATGCACGAGCTGATGTCGCTTGATGAGTCCATTGACATACTTTTGTACCTACTAAACAGAAAAGGGGGCTTTGTCTTTTTCGATGAGACACCAAAGTTCGGTGTATGTAATCTTTGTCCCATCCAGCGTCCACTTCGAGTTCCCTTAAGAACGAGAAGCTGGAGAGCGCGACCGTTAACCTCACTCTCTGTCGATCTCGGCCCAGCAAAAGCCAGCGGGACGGGAGTGTTCAGAGAAAGAAACGAACGTTGAATTGTCAACCTTACGTAAGCGACCACAATGAGCAGCCCCGGTCTCGGCGTCCCTTCTCTCATCGAGCATCACCCAACGCCCAGAAAAACACTATGTATCACCAGACAGCGAGCACGAACTCCTTTTTACTGAACAACAATCTATACCGTCAACCAAAAACGAAAGACTACGGCTTCCCCACTCATACCAGATAACGTTCTTGGCAATTTTTTCGATTTGTCTACTTTCGCTGTTACGCTGGCAGATGATAGTATCATCCATGATCAACAGAGTTTGTTCAACTTGATGACCAAGTGTGTAGTAGATCTGACGGTGAGTCAGTCTTCACGTTGTACATTGTATATATGTTATGACAGGCCCAATGGATTGTGCCCTTCACTAGCGTTTCCAAGCAACTTCTCAAAGTCCTAGGGCTCGACTTCGCTCATCGTATGGCACTCAATCCGCGTCGCGCGGAAGCTGCCAAACGAGGGGATTCTCCCTCAAACAAGGCTTTACACCCCGATACTCTTCGGTCTATGCGGAGGCATTTCAAACCCTCGACGCGCACAAAACACTCAGCGGTGTAATAGAAGCGAAGAGTGTATTCGAGATCAAAAATCTATTCCGAGAACCACCACTCAAGTGTTAACCGCGTTGGCGCTAAGGTACATGCTGTCGTTCCGTCTGTTGCCTGGCATTTAACTGATATACACTACACTTTTCAGTGGGCGAAAGGCTTTTACCGGAGTCTTGACCAACGGGGCATTATGGCGTTTTTTGCAGCATATAACCAAGATGACAAAATCAAGATTTTCATGTCAACAGAGTTTGCGACTAACGATAACGGGATTATTATTGAGTTGCTTAAAGACATTGTAAGTCTGGTTGTATTGTTAACTCCCTTCACAGATTGTATATCCCAAATCTCCCATGGTCGATACCGACTTTGATGAAACAGTTTCCTACCAACGATTTACATGTGGGCTTTTCTTGTCCTTATAGCTCACGTAGGGGGCATCACGGTTTAGATTGTTCAGGGGCATAGGTACAGTATGGTCTTTTCGTTGTGTCTTCTTCGATTGACGATATTCTCTAATACGTCCCGAATCTAATTGTAACGAAAAGTTGTTAAAATTACTAATACATATACTCCTTTCTGCATGAAACTCCGATGTCAACCAAGACCTGTATCGAAGAGTATGGGCATCACAAAGGCTCTGTCACTTGACGTACCCTTATTCCCTGAGAGGCAAGTCTTGGTTCCACAATCCGGAATATCTTATTCATGTTGTTCTTATGATATATGCGGACCCGAAACCATAGATAAGCTGGCAGAAATTCTTGAAAAACATGGGTGAGCGAGGAATAAGATGAGGATTTCCAAGGCGTTAACCGCATCCTCTCGGTAAGCTCAATGTATTTGGGTATCGATGCCACGCGCGAAGCAGTCAAGAAGATCGAAGGTGCACATTTTGAGCCTGAAAAAAGTAATTCCATGACGGAGCAGCCGGAATCAAGGAAGTTTTTACGCCAATCATATAAACTTTGCACGACTGCAATGCCCGTTCGGGCATTCCAATTCGGGGACCCTAACCCCCCTTGAATTTCGAGGTATAAAAGAATGGTTTCCTCCCTTTCGCTCCTTCAACCCATCGTTGGCTGGTGACAGTGACGCCCACGTAGCCGACATCAAGTCCAACTGTCTACTATCATGCACCTATCCAAAGTTATTCTCCCTATCATAGTGGCGTTTTCAGCGTTCAGTGGCAGCATGGTCCACGCTGGCCCCATTGCCTATGGCTTATGTCAAACTGGTACGCCAAGCCTTCCTATATGCGCCTTTCTCTAATGCTAATGACGGTAAGGGTGTAACATCGTTGCCGTTGCCTGTTCCGCCGCGGCGGGCTTCACGTTCGGGACGATTGCAGCCCCTGTGGCTATCCTTGGCTGCAACTCGGCTTTGGGCACCTGCTCAGCCACCTGCGCCACTGTAGCGTTGCTCGCCCCTACTCCTTGAACGAGAGAACTCATAGGTGACTAAGGTATCTCGTTACTTGACTCACAGTTTTGCGGCAGGATTGAATTCAAATATAGCAAGTGTTATGTGCATCGTTTTTTTTTGTAACAAGAGTAATGTGAATTGAAAAATTTAAAACTATTATGCTGTATTCGCTTTCGCTGCCGGGTAAACGACGGTCTTCTAGAATGCGAGAGAACCCTTGCTACGTATGATCTCATCGGAAGCACCATTCAAGAGGAACCTCGCATTGTCGGATGTGATTCAGAGCGGGAGGTTAAAACTTTTCTCACGGTTCATTTAGTTAAAATTCGACGATTTTAAGAATATCTACGAGGGGAAACGTACGTGAACATTTGACCAAGCTATTCAATCATATTGAGGCGACCTCACGCAATGCTGCAGCATTCCATGAGCTAAGTTCTGCGGAGATGTCAAATACGCTTCAAAACCGTGTGAAAGAAAAGAACAGCCGTCTCCTTTTCTATGGGAAGCGCCAAGGTCTAGACGCTTTTTCATGTGTAAGGTCGCCCTCGTCCTCATCGTATGTCTATTGTTTTTCTTTCGATTGTAGCAATCGTTTTTATGGGAGAGGGCTACATACATTGTAAGGGATCGTTCACGGTTTCGCCCATAATAATAATTTTTTTGCTTAGAAATGGGTTTACATATTCAATTGAGTCGTCTAGTGTAAATGTACGTATGAAGAAACCACGGCGCTAGCGCCTATGTGTGTATGTAACGTAAGTACTTAGCCGTTGAATTGAGTTTTTTACACAGATCGCAACAGGTACCCACTAGTAACCCACCCCTTTATGGCTTTTATATAAAAGGATGATCCCTCTGTTTTGCTCCCTTAACCCACTCGACCACCATCGTTGGCAGGTGAACACCACTCAGCCAACATCGAGTCCGTTTTATTAGTGATATTCAAAATGCGTCTCTCCAACCTTTTTCTCCCTATCACGGTGGCACTAGCAACGTCTAGCATGGTCCACGCTGGTCCTATTGCCTACGGCATATGTCAAACTGGTATGCCAACCTTTCCTTATGTATTGCACGTTTAACGCGTACGACGCATGCAGGCTGTAACACCGTCACCGTCGCCTGTTACGCCGCGGCAGGTTTCACATTTGGGACAGTGATAGCCTCTGCTGCTGCCCCTGCTGCCATTATGGCTTGTAATGCAGCTTTGGGAACGTGTTCTGCGGCCTGCGCTACTGTGGCCTTGTTCGCACCTACGCCCTGAAGGGAAACTGTGAGTTATAAAGATGTTCAGCTAGCAAACTTGACTCACGTCATTTGGACGCAGGCTGCTATCGTATATATGCAGGGAGTGACGCGCCTTCTGCATCGTTCTGTTTTTATAAGTAATGAGAAATTGAAAGAGTAGATTGAAAATAGCGCACTCTGAGCATTCGAGTAATTAATCATTGTTGTCGGCCAAGGAGAGCGCTGCCCAGTCTATGTATATACACACACTTTAGTTGGTTTTAATTTCCAAGTTACATCGGATACACCCGAACGTGCTGAGCTAATAATAACTCCGCAAAATCCGTCCGTCGTTTCCTACCACACCAACTTCTATCACACCACGCAGGTATCTCAACAGTCAGCGATGATATTTTATGTTACACCCATCCCTTCAGGAAAAATCCGCTTCCATGAAGAAGTTACAAACTTGAACATCTCAATACAATCATAAACGTAGCCAAAATCACGAATTGGACAGGAAGTTTCTGGAAACTATCATGCAGTGGGGATCCAGAGTATTATGTGCATAGAGAAGAGCAGCCCACCTCCGCGTCCCGGCGCGAATAGCGATGGTGCGTAATGCTATGCAGGCACCATGCGTGGTATGCGTGCCGTACCTACTTGGCATATGGCATGCGCGATTGGCCCTGCGTGGATTTTGATGCTGGATGCTAATATCACCAGTGTGATGGCGTACCGCGGATAGTATGCGTAGTAATAGTGGCAGATATTTATGCTTTGGCTAGTGGGTGCCATCAGCGACTGAGCAAGCAATCAGAAGAGCCCCAGTTCGTCGCTAAAGTATTGCATCAATGTCGGCGTAATACTTTACCAACGAAGAGCTCTTCTGGACCTCCAATTGCTTTTTCAATATCTGCTTACGTGTTAATCTTCTACATGCGAGTGCCATGCATATCGTTGCCTTTGTATTTCAGCCCTCTGTGGAGTCTTCTAAGGAATCCACGCGCCCATAGCACAGCAATATACGTCTTGACATGCTATAGTACAAACATAAAGGTACGTAACGACGGTCGATTTACTTATACATCCAGAGGTCGAAGAAGTTTCTGGAACTGGCATGCAGTGAGCAAGCGTAACACGCGCAAGAAAGAGTATCTGAAGATCTCACATTCTCATTCAAGGAATAGGCACGATCAGCAAAGGGACACATAAGGTCATGCAGGCTCCCTGTGCTGCATTACACGCCAAAATCAGAGGAGGCGCAGTGGGTGCTGCAATGGTCCCAAAAGTAGCTCCTGCGGCGGCATAACAAGCGACAGCTACAATATTACAACCTGAGACCATCCAGCTTCATATCGTTTCCTCATGACAGATGAAATTTTATGTACTTACTAGTCTGGCATATGCCATATGCAATCGGCCCAGCGTGCACGATGCGGGACGCTGACAGCGCCACTGCGATGGGCAGAACAAGTTTCATCAGCTGCATTGCGGATGTGCGTGGTCGCAAATACTAATGAACGGACTCGATGTTGGCTAAGTGGGTTCACTAGCCAACGATGGTGGTCGAGTAAGCTAAAGGAATGAACAGGGAAAGACGTCCTTTTATACCCAGGTGGGTTAGGGTTCCCGGCCAAACGTGGTTTGAACTTTAAAGGGTGCTGGCTGGTTGCGTGGGGGAGTCGCACCTGTATTGGTGGCGTAAATAGCTTATTTGAATGGGAAATGGCTAATCCGTGTACACAGTCGTGAGCAGAATTGGATGCGCATGCAGTTATATTCTTCCTGTACCGTATAAACTCCATGGCTACAATGACGAAGGACAGTAAAACGAACGGACGAAAGAATAATAGACATTCCTATCATCCATGGCATCTTGCGCATACACACATGTACATAAACTGGCCAGACGAGAGCCGAACGCTCATGTCCGCAGCCACGCCGTCTTTGCAATTTTCTTGAGCCTCTTTTGCTCCTTGAATCGTTCCTAAAAGACACGTACGCAAACAGGTGCTTCTTCGTCAGCGATTTCCGACACTTTGCACAACGTCCAGGACAAGCAACAATGAAATTGCAAGACGAAGCACTCACCAGGTCCTTTTTTGAGGGCCGTTTGCGCTTCTTCGTTGCTTCATCACCCTTAATGCTGCCGCCCTGTGCAGCCAGCTGCGTCTCCCATGCACCAACATCAAAATAAAACTGACTCATGCGCTTCATGCGCTCATACTCTGAGACATGGGTCGGGTCGCGACCATCCGGGCGGGTGAACTGCCCTGTCCGTGCATTGAACTTGGCCGCGAATGAGACGCCTCCGGGGCCAACAGATGAGGAAGGGATAGGGGCACCAAGGGACGGATCTAGATAGGCCAGGGCAGGGTCGATGCCATGAGCAATCGCTGCCTCTTGCATAGCGGCAAAACGTGGGTCTAGGGAAGAGGTGGGAACCTGCGCGTCCGACTCTTGGAATGCCGAAGTCGAGGCCAAGGCAGAGTTTGACGCTGCGAGAGGGTTCGTCCAAGTAGTCTCTTGCGTCTCGGCATTGTAAAAGTAGTACGCGTTGTACTGCGGGGAGTATATCGCCTGCCACGCGCCCGCAGATTGTGCAGAAGTAGCAGGATCCTTGCCCTCGTCATTGTTTTCGCTCTGGTCGCTATCCTCTGCCTCGTCTGATGAACCCTGTTCCTCCACCTCCACCTCGTCTGCCACATCAGGGGATGCACTCTTTGATGCTGATTCCTCTTCTATCGCCTTGTGTTTGCCCTTCTCCCCGAAAGCCTCTTGCTGAGGGCCGGTAGAGTCGGAGGCGGGGCCGTTGGTTGGGCGCTCATGTTCGTCGCTCATGGTAAGGAAAGAGTGATTCAAACTCCGCTCGCGCCCGTCCAACACCATGAGTCGCTGGTCGATGGACTCGACGACAACGACCGTCCCACGAACGCTCATGTCGCCAATTCCTTCAGAAACACCCTTGTCACCAAAGTCGCTCCATTCATCAATGTCTTCTCCTCCTCTCCCTTCCACACCAGGATATACACCCAAGGTTTCTTTTGACACTTTTGAGAACCCTGCCGCAAGCATGTTCTCGTTTACTCTCCGGGTCAAAAGCGATGGGTACACACGATCTCGTGACACACGAGTCTTTCTATGCGCTGCAAGCTCGGATGAAAGCGGGCGCGAGGCACTAGACTGGTCATTAGAGTCACTCGCGCGAGACGGCGACGAGCTAATCATATTTCGTGGCGTGGACGAAGATGTCCTGGGAAAGTAGGACTTGTCATCATTTTTCGCTTACTGACAGGTCCACAGTGAAACCACACGATCTTATACGCGACGAAGCGCGGGAACTCATGCGGTACATACAAGAAAAAAGTATGGAATATGATCCGCAACGCAAGGTGCTTTTCAACATGTACGCTATCTTAAGCACACAGCATTCATGAACCGGCAGCTGTCTTTAGTCTTGGAGTATATTGCAGGCAAGACTACAGATTCACTTGACCGCCTTATTGCCCTTTACCGCCCAGACTCTGTCGTCGTCGGCATGCGGGGCCGTAAATGGCAGGCCATAGGCATGGGTATAGGAGTAGGTAGCATCAGCCGGTGAGCCATCAGTTTTGGGCATATACACTGCATATATCGAGCCTTTTGCAGATACTGCCTCTCCCGCTCCCCAGTTCCAGTTATAGTCGTCCGCCCAGAGGGAAAAGTCCGGAAAGCGGTCGAAAAACGAAAAGCAGATCCAAAACGAGGGAAGCATTTCGAAGAGTAGCGACTAGACCTTTTCTCTTCACACCGGAACTTTTGTCAATCAATAATTCTGTCAATCAAAGTGAGGTTTTTGCTTTATTTAATAACCGTTTAACTTGGCCTTGGGCGATAGATCTGTTCATTCGCTGTAATTTCGTGTTCCATCTATCTACGGTTAGCCGCTGACGCGCTGAGCTCTGTACAAATAATATTCGACAATGGCCGTTATATGCTGGCGCAAATACGGACATTGTAACATTGTCTTTCTTGTTTTAGATGCCACACTCATCTCATTGTATTCTCAATTGTTGAAAATGATGCTAGATTCCTGCAATCTGAATCAATATGAATGAGACGAGACACCTTCATTCGCGTCATCTCCTGACCGGCTAATACGCCCACTTTCACCTCCCGTCGTGCTATCTAATTGAATATCATCGCCCACGTCCAACTGTTGTCCAGGCGTACTAGCTGGTCTTTGACATTTCAACATTGTGTGTATCGTACAAAGTTGCCGCGGCGTCGCCGTTTGCCGTGATCGACGAAAGACAATCGACTTTAGATTGCCACTAGGTTACCGAAATCTTGGCATCGCGCCAAGTCTGATTGGTTTCGGAGGCAAATTTACTCCCGCACTTCGGGTCCTTCCGTATGTGGATGTAATCCCGAGTTAGAGCTTGGTAACGCTAAATCTGTATTAGCTATATTTTAGCTACGGTCTACGAGGAAACGCTGCCCGTCAGAAGCGTGCTGGTTGAAAGTGGATTGCCTTGCTCGTCCTCTATCGGCTCCTGATCCATGTCAATATGAGAACTTAAAACGGGTGCATTGAAATCCAACGCCGTTAGGCGGGGCTCGGATGATGCAATGCGTGGCGCATCTAAGCTCCACGCGCGCCCGCGGGCGACGCGTAGAATGATAAGATAGCCAGCAATTTGCTTGGGATGCATCGTTATCTTCATGAAATACGTGTCATTGGAAGGGTGGTACGTACTTGGGATGTGAGCGCTAGGGGTAGGAAAACCCAATTGATCGGAATGTGAAAAGAGTAGGTGATGATGTAGACAGTGGCAAAAACCGAATACGAAGCCGCGGATTCGATGATGATGGCAGTAAGCGATACGTAGTGTGCGGCATGTTCTGGAGAAAGGGTCAACAATATTCTTTGTCGTTGCAGGACGAGGCGGAAGACAATCAGGCTGGTGAGAAGGATGTTACTGCAAAGTGATGTCGCACAATATACTGTAGCAATAGCCATCTCGAATGCGGGTCATGACTAGTCCTCCATGCCCATAGTATACCAATTGCTAGAAAAATGGGGAATTAGCTTCCCCTTGCGAAAAACATGTTAAAGATGTATCTGACCAAAAGACGCTAGAAGCCCAATTGCAGGTATTGCGGTAACCACAAAAGCCGTAAGTTTGCCCGAAGAATTCCATACGACCCAACAACGCCAGAGCTGAAACGTAAGACATCAAAAACTGCAGAGACAAAATCAGGCGAGCTTCGCTCACCACAAGTAAATCAGACAGGCATGTAAGCAGGAACCCTGCTACGAGGAACAAAACATTTCCCGGCAGGTATTGCGTGGCTAAGGAATATGCCCATGGTCCACCGGGGTACTCGCGGCCGTTGGTGTATATATCCTCTGTAATCCAGGCGCTCGAGGATACGAACATCGAAGAGAGACTCAGGAGCACCGTGGTGTACCCCAAAAGAAAGAGCGAGATTTTTCTCCGGATTTTGCGCCGACTCCATAGGTACCGCGCACACTTGGTATACAATACGAGTTGTACACCTATACCGGACAATAAATATCGCCTCACGCACGATCGTTAACAGAAAGACGTTACGTACCATAACCGACACCACATACGAAATCTCCAACGAGAAACGCCTTTTCTCTAGGAACATATTCATCTCCTAACGGGCCATAATATGGCATGAGGAACTGAGAGGGATTAGAAGCGGTGAGCCTCTCATTCCGACCAGGAACCCTGGCAATTAGCGCTTTGGCACTAGCACAGCACTGGCGCTGTTGGGACGTAAGCAGGACGTAGTAAGCAGAAATGAAGTTTAAACGTGTTACATAGTTGGCGCACCCGACCCTTGGCCAACTCCCGCCTGACTTGTTGGCTGACGGATTAGGCCTACTCTAGCGCGCCTGCTTGCTTGCTATACCCCCGCGCAACTTAGCCGATGGATTAGAAAAAAGTAATTTGAATTCTCCAGAAACTACCAAAATCGCGGCCTTGGAGGCTGATCATGGTGTGGCGTCTGCACCGATCACTGACGGCATCCGGCAACCTAGCAACCGAAAATCGCGTGTGACCTTGTTACCCCAAACCACTTTCTGCTCGACCAGAAGGACAGTCAAATAACAGGACTCCCTTTTGGAAAAAGTTCACTACTAGTTTTGGCATGACAAGGATCTGAAACAAATGAATTTCCTCTCGGCAAAAGACCCCTTAGAATACAACACCTATTTCATGTTCGTTTCCAACCTTAAAGCTGTGTCATTCGGCGCAACACAAGAACCTTCAATCCATCAATAGGATACAGCGACTCGGAGCACAATCACAAATGTTGGCCCATGCATAACTAGCGAGGAAGCTATAGCTACCAAGGTTACGGTGTACACTTCCACGGTCCACCAGCTGTCAGTACAATACGTGCATTCGAAAAAGGCAGGGGCGAATTACATTGTTTAGTACTCCCATCCCTGCGAGGTTTGGTAAGCCATGCCATTCATGTCCACGTTTCCGTTCTGTATGACATGATTTAAACAGGGCACCCTTTCGATTCACTGAGGATGACCACGACGGCTAGGAAAGACGATGATTTTGTGGCTCTGGGCTGAAGTATGAGTAACTGGCGTTGTTGGATCACGGACAAATAGCTAATTTTTAACGTGCTTTGGTTCGACTAGCCCATCAAAAGGTGGGTTGTCTTGAGCCCGGGGCCCACGACAAGGGAGCACGAGGAAAGAGTAGCTTGCCACTCTCACCTTCCCAGGGAACCTAGAAGCAAAGGTTGTTAGTCTGCACTATGCCAATTAATCTCTCCATCACACAATCACTCCAACTTGACTTGGCTTCCTAGTCAATCCACATTCAGTCTTGACCTCAAATCATGGGTGTTAGCTTGATGCCTTAGGTCTTTCATGACCGCCCCGATGAATTGCATCGACAAGTTCTCGCAAGTCGAAGGCGTTCAACACGCTTAGACAGACGCTCGCTCAATCACACTTGCCGAGCTGCTTCCTTTGACGCTGGGACCAAGTGAAGAGATCATTCGAGACTTGACAATGATGACGACTTAGCAAAATGACTTCTTCCGCATGAATCCCCCAGAAACTTCCTTGGCATTCTCACTTCACTCAAGTTCATGACAAGCGTCGGTCTGAAAACCGTCATGCGTAACCATTCATTACGAAAGCAATCACATACTATTCTCAACTCAATCCCCTCAACGCGTTGGCGAATTCATGGAAGTACGTGTGGTAGACGCACTCAGTACGATTCGCACTTGATGCTCACCTGAGATCTCACCATCTCTCAAGCTGTCTTGTCGGTTAAATAGACTTGGGGGCTCATGTAGTTTCAGGCCAAGATGCGTCTTTGGCTCATTCAAGCTCAACTGGCGCTCAATCTAAAAGCCGCACATGAATATCCGTTCGATAAAAAGCAATCGCATACCATTCTTAACTCGGTCCAGTCCGGTAAAGCGTTCAGCACGGTTCACACCCGATGTACACCTTACGTCTCACAATCCGTCTTCACGTTGTTGACCATTCAGACACGGATGCTTTGCAACCGTTGACCTCTTGACGCGTCGGTGGTTGGTTACCTGCGTTGCACGCGCTTGACGCCACTCCTGACCCGCCCGCTCAACCTGAGGAGTAGCTCGTGTACTTGTATGTTGGTGTTGGATGCATAGAGGCGGAGTGGTGGAGGAGAGAGAAAGAGGCGGGACGGCGTTGTTTGTGAGGTGGAGAGCAACAAACAAACAAAACTCTGTCAGCCGCCGGGACCATCCTCATGCATACACCGTAGAAACCGCGTCGAGAATTATCTGCGTGAATAAACTAGGAATGAGATTAAATGGCAAAAAGCGATGACATTAACTTTCGGTGTACAGAAACAACACCAGTAGTAATTGAGTTGGTCATAGTAGTAGACCTTGTACCCAACATCATTAACCATGCACAACCCATATACTAGTAACCCATACTTCATGACGAAATAAAGTTTACATGGCGTTGATAGGACATCAAATCAGTTGATTTTCCATCAATTTCACGAACTTATCACTTGGCACTTCCGCTGGCGTCGAGAAGCTTAATTTGACGAAATTCCCAAATTGATCAGATCAACCGGTGGCTATGCAACATAGACTTGGTTCCTTCATTTACCTCCCAGTTCTTACCGTATGACATATCGGGAAACGTACCGCCAAACGTATCATGTGCCCATCACGCTCGCGACAGTCGATCGAAGCCAGGCGCCGACTCGGAGGTTAATCCCGAGCACGGTTAGTAAAATCTGTCAGTTATAGCATTAGAGTCCTCGCACAGGCAGATATCCACGATGTACAAATCAAACTAGGATTCCACTGCGACAGATGGCATTTATTCCTCTACTGGCTTGATATCCCATACAAGGCCTTCAAGTGTAACAAGTTGGTCGGGGTCCTTGAGTTGAATCTGTTGCAACGATCAGAAAGGCCATTAAAGTATGGTCACAGTGCCACCCACAGTGTGAGCAGGAGTATTGCCATCATACCAAAGCAAAGCTGCTTTCGGGGGGTAAACGCTTCGGTAGAGCACCATCAGTAATCAATGATACATAACATGGGGACGTGGGTCACGTACACATATTGACCCCCATCGGATGGTTCGACTGTCCACTCGTACTTCTCAGTGACCCAGACCGGAATGGAATTAGGGTGGGCAGGCTTTTAATCCGATCAAATAAATCAGTTGCTCGTTATGGCGTTTATCGACTTACTCCTTTTACACCAACATACAAACCACTTTTCTCGTTGCGGAAGCTAGTGGTTATAGTGTGTTTAGGATTGGGAGGAGGATCGACCTTCAAAATCTGCCAAAACGTTGCGTTAGAATCGGCGATGTACGGAGCTTACACCGTGTGTAACGTACACCAGCACCACTACGCGGGACGAGTTTGATATCATGTCCTATCGCAGAACCTTTCGTAGTTATGAAGCCATTATGCCTGAGATTCCCGACCGTAAAGGTCTGTGACGCGACCAAGAGAGCGCACACGAGTGGGACGATCAAGGAGTAACGCGGTAAGAAGGAGACCATTGTTGGTAGAGTTGGAGTGAAGGCGCTTGCGGAAGATGGGGCGAGAAAGCAGCCTTTTATGCATTTCGTTGGTCATACCCATCAACGCCACCAAGCTCTCGCGGAGTAGACTGTCAAATCACACCAACGTTGGCGATTCTTGTCACTCGAGTTGTACGTACACATAATAGTTTCATCCACTGATTTAATTTGGGCCGATCGATGGCATTGAACATCTTATTGTGATCATCAGGGAATGAGTTGGCTTACCAGGATGGCCAACCCGCCGTAACGTGAAATGAAGAGCACATGCAGAAGCATTAGTCATTTTCCTGATTCAACGATAAAGAAGAATTGAGTGCATGAATGAACGCTGACTGCACGCATAATGTTGGGAATGGTGCATGACGATTCGAGCAGCGCCTTCGGCACTACGGCGGTATGCCTCTCATCCGTGGGCCCAGTGGCGACGACATATCCGACGAAGACACTGCCTCGAAGCTGTGTTATTTCGCTTTTTTAGACATGTTACATCGCCCCACCCGGAACATGCTGATCTTACCGTCCTTGGTCTTAAAAAAGGATGAGTATCAAAAAAAGTGGAGTACCTGCTGGCATTATTCGCGCATTTTTACAGCTCGTGTAGAGGCCGTCAGAGCCGACAAGACCCTTTCCTCACAGCCATTGTCGCTGGGCTATGCAATCAACATGAATCAAGTATTTGCGATTGCTGTATTGATTCAGATGGATAGATCTATGAATAATAGTCAGTCGCGATGGTCTGCTTGCGACGTAATTATCACGCACCATGAAACAACGTGCGTGTGGATGTAAACGGTAACTGAAAAAAGAAGAACCTACGACACGATTTTGCTGAAATATAGCACAGGAACCCAAATCGAAGGTTTGTCAACGTCAACCCATCGTGGTCAGCTGAGTGCTTGTGTGTATGAGGCTCATGTCCGCCAAGAGGCACCTGGGGTAGATACCTACCACCCGAGGCAGTGCTTCAAGATCGGGCCTATGGTGCAGCGTCATCGAACTAATTTATTTAATTATTATGTAATAGTCTCACGGACCTTGCAACACTCAACGCGCTGCGGAACACTCATGCAGCAACCCCTTCCCCTCTATTTGAATTTTCAACTCGTGGTGCAGCGCGGTCATCCTTTTCTTTCATGTTACAATAGATGGGACTCTCTCCGCAGCTTGTGGTTAGGTCAAGTATCACGACCGTATCCGCATATATCTACATCACTTTCGTGTGGACGGTCTGTTCGCTATCCTCCACTGGCAAGACTTGGATTGAGCTCTCTTGCTCTGGCCCGCTCAATGTCAACCATTGGAATGATAACAGACGTCATGCCAGGTGATCTGGCAATTCTCATATGTTGATGAAATCTTTTGTTCGCAGCTCATGAGCGATCATCGTGAAGGAGTGAAAGAGCTGCCATCATGGTAATGAACATGTCATCTTGTTTCTTCTCGTCCGGGTTTTATTTAGGCACGCTGTATGATGGACTTGGCGGGACACATTATGGCCCCGCAAGGTATTTCTATTTGCTCAAAATGCTCTCATAACCATCGAGCTTGGTATTGTGGCCGAGGCACATTTGCTAACGGGGGCTTCATCGACTTCCAAGCCTCTGAATCTACGAGTCCCTATTAACTGCCTGTGGTACAGTCATATTGTCGAAAGTACTTCTTGAATAGTATCGACCCTGGTTAATTTTTGAAATTAGAACTTAAGTGCCATAAATTTGACCACAAAGGTTTATGGCACTAGCAGCAACCTTATGCATCCATCTCCGACGCAGTCAAAATATGATTCTTTGGTCACGCAGACATATAACAATTAATCACTGACTCTACGGTAACCGATGTCCATCAGTGCAGTGCTTCACCGGCTCGATATTCCACACAAGGGTCGGGAGCGGAGTATATACGTTGGGGGCCACAAGTTCAACCTGTCATAGAAACTAGTTAAAATCATCAGGTCCAGCGACAAAACACCCACAGGACCAGATGGAGCATGGGGGTAACCATCAAACCAATACAAATGGAGTTCGTCGAGCTTAATGCTAGTTGCAGAGCTCCATTAGTAATCCATGAAGCAGAAATGAATCACAGATCACATACACATATATACCATCACCTACTAGGCCAATTTGCCACTTATATTCATGGGGCACCCAGACCAAATTGATAGAGGATCCCGGTTCCTTTGAATCCAATACAATCAATTGCTATCACGTTGTTTGATAGCTCATCGACTTACTCCTTCTAAGCCAATGTATAAATCATGGGTTACGCTTTTGAAGCTGGCGGTTACAAGGATGTCATGGCGATTAGGCAGAGGATGGATCTTTAAATGCTACCAAATACGGCGCGTCAGATATTACGGTGCGGATACTGCGTACAACGTACAGTAGCCTCAACGCACGAGGCAGCCGTGACATTATATTCCGGCGCAATAGCATGCTTAGATACGCAGTGACCGTTCTTGACGCTCCTGACGGTGAAGAGGTCCTGTGACGCGACTGTAAGAGCGCATACAAGTGGGAAGATGAGGGAGCAACGGGACAGAAAAGAGCGCATTGTTAGCACAGTTAGAGGGGGAAAGAAACCTGTTTGGGGGGTGAAGGTGGCCTTTTATGCGTTTCGTGTGGCCAATGCCAGGAATCTCCTGCTACAACGTTGTCCAAACCAGTCTGGCTGCATGGAATGGGCGCAGGTAACGGATGCAGAGCGTCGGTTCAGTGATATCTTCCCATACATGTAGCATCCCTTGCATGCGCGATTATAAACGGCCGCATCATTGTGGGTCATGATCACACGGCATGTGACAAGCTGCCCACCGTGACCGATGCTTTTAATTCTTACCCCTCAAGAACGTACGATCTGTTGCTGAAATTTATGGCAATACAAAAGCAAATTTTCGGCCATGCTATCGTTCTGCACCTTGTCCGCAGGCGCGTGGCATGGATTTTATACCGCAATCTCCAAGTCCATTTTACCGCTAACGCGCTGACAAGCCCTGCAGTGTCCAAATACACCTCGCAACCTTACAGTTCAAGGCACTCAGTGGCAGCCCTCATGGTGACTTGAGAATCAAAGCATGAGTCAATCCGGAATGAGATTAGGTCGTTATGCTGAGTGGGTTGGAATTGAACACTGCGAAACGTACGGTGTTCCGAGGCCGTCGCGCAACTCATGCTTAGAAAGACCCCTTGAACCTTCTGTCTGAGCACAAAATCGGAATGGCGCATCAGCACATCCATCTCGCAAGTACAACCCTACGAGTCATGGACGTCGGCAATAGTTCGGGGGGAGAAGGTCCACTGCAGCTTACGCACACTTGGCCAACTGCTACAACCGTTTATGCCGACGTCCTTGGTTTCAGGTAGTTCGGCTTCGTTCCATGCAAGTCCTTTCCGAAATATTTTGAACGACTTCGGTAGAAACAATACTCGCTTTCGGGGAGGAGGTGTTCAGTGATTTTGGAAGGGTGAATCCCCTCGATCCAGGCGATCTGTAAAGATCACTTTAGTATGAGTCAGACACGCCGATGCCAACAAGAGGTATCAAAATTGATCCATCTGGGTAAGAGGTTGAAGACGTCTTTGCCCACTCCATGTGGCTAGGTTCCACGGTGCGTTGAGCATCATTCACATATTATCCTCTCAGGATGATCTGGCTCCTGGGTCATTGCGGGCATCAATAGAGTCAATATTTAGAGATTAAAATTGCCGATGCTACATGTTGATGCCGAACGCGATGTCACCTGCATCAGTCTTAGATAATCTAAGGCAAGCAGAGCATTATGTGAACCGACAAGTCGCGAGTGGCAGAAGACGAAACCTACTCTACTTATCAAACAAGTAACACCTAGCTAGCACTTGCGATTCGTAAGTATTTTTGGCCGAGTGAGGCTGACATACAAATCGCCCAGGCACCTCATAAATACCGTCCATGCGCCTTAGCCCCTCTCCAGAAACCCGCTCACTTTCATATTCCCTGCAGTTATCAAACCCTACACTTTCAATGACGCTTTCGCGGAGGTGACCAAAAGCACGAAATTTCTATTCCATCATTCCATCATATTCTTCGTACCCCAGGTCTACGCCCCAGATCGACGGCTGTGGAACTGTAAATGATGCCCGCGTCGGAGGATAGTCGGCTCTGTGTGCGGTTACGAGTTAATTCTTGGCAAGGTGCTCGGTTTTGCACGCGAATTTGATCCGGCGGGACATTAGTATGAGCATTGGGTTCAATCAAATGTCTTCCGCACGTAGATGTAATCCCGAGTTATTCAAGGTCGTTTTAAGTTTGGCACTGTTGAGTCCGTATTAGCGATATTCTAGCTATTGGCAGGTATGTAAAATACCTGACGTCGTTGATCGACGAAGAAACCCTGCCCATCAGAAGCATACTGTTTGGAGGTGGATTACTTGACTCGATATCTATCGGTTCCTGATCCATGTCAATATGAGAGCTGAAAACGGGTGCATTGAAATGTAAGGCTGTAAGATGAGGCTCGTATGCTTCTGCACGCGACAGCGTATTTGGGCTCCACGCGCGACCCGTAGAATGATGAGATAACCAGCGACTTGCTTTAGGTATACATATCGTTATCGCCATGAAACGCGCATCACTGGGAAGGTAGTACGTACTTGAAATGTGAATGCAAGAGGTAAAACAAACGGATAGATGGGAGTGTCGATAATGTAGGTGATGATGAAGGCAAGGGTGAAAACCGAATACAATGCCGCGGATTCGATGATGATCGTGGTGAGCGAAACGTAATGTGCTGCATATTCTGGAGGGAGGGTCAACAACAATCTTCGCCGATGGAGGACAAGGCGAAGAACAATCAGGATGGTGAGAAGGATGTTGCTGCTGAGTGATGTCACTAAATATGCTGCAGCAAGAACTTTCTCGAAATTAGCAGCCCTCCATGTCCATAGTATTCCCAATGCTAGAGAAATGCGGCATTAGCTTCCTCTTGAACATAAAACGTGTATCTGACCAAAAGATGCGAGAAGTGCTGTGCCAGGGATTGCGGTAACCACAAAAGCTGCCAGTTTTCCCGAAGAATTCCATACGACCCAACAACGCCAAAGCTGAAATAGGATGAGCTGCAGACACTGAATCGGTCGAGGTTCGCTCACCACAAGTAAATCTGACAGGTATGTCAGCAAGAAGCCCGCTGCTATCAACAGAACATTTCCCGGCAAGTTTTGCGTGGCCAGGGAGTATACCCAAGGTCCACCGGGGTATTTGCGGTTGTTGATGAATATACCCTGCGTCACCCAGGCGCTCGAGGAGACGAACATCAAGGAGAGACCCTGGAGCACTGTAGTGTATCCCAAAAGAAAGAGGGAATTTTCCCCCGAATTTTGCGCTGAGTCCACAGGTACCGTGCACACTTGATATACAATACGAGTTGCATACCTATATCGAACGAGGTATATCATTTTACAACTCGTTCGCTTCACAATAGTGAATACCATAACCGACACCACATACGAGATTTCCCGCGAGGAATGCCTTCTCTTTGATGATATATCCATCTTGTAGCGGGCCGTAATATGGCATGAAAAGGAGGTGAGGAGCGGAGTACAGAATGAGCTCTTTCAGAGCGGTGTCCGTTGATGACCATCATCTCCGGCAATTACTTAGCACAGCAGCAGCTGTGAATGAGATGTGTATCACTCTCAGGCTCGTATTCTATTTATAATGGTCGGCTGGAGAGTGTAAAATTCGAAAAAACCACGAAACGTATTGGCATCTAAACTATGACATGTATAACAAACTAACTAGATACGCGCAGTCCGTATGTCCATATCAAGTTGGAGACCGAGGTGACGAACATGATGCGATTTCTTTTTTTGGGAGAGCCTACATTTCATTAGTGTACTGGGAACGCAACGTGCAGTCAAATGAGCCTGAAGTCATTCGTCCATAAGGAACGCCACCTCAAGACCATCGCAGCGGTTCTATGCGCCGCAGATGCGTTAGACTTTGACCAGTTCAAGACGTCCGCAATGCTCGGAGTAGAGAAAGAGTGGCCGTCAGACCTCGACCAAGCTACAGCTGACGAAACAGCCTACGGATCGGATGACTCCAAACAACACAATCACAAAGGCATATTCATGACTGCCGAAGGTCCCAGTACAAGTGAAGGAGAGGAAAAATAAAAGTTCCTGCAGTAATGGCTTGGCATCTCCAACCAACGGGAGAGCTCAAAGCATTTTCCAATTCTTTTGCGCTGGTCATTGTAGTGCGCCCGAGAGATAATAGAATCAGTGTGGCAAGGATAAAGCCTTGTTGACGAGCTTGGAAATCTCTTCCATGATGTTGGGATCAGAAATTTTTGGGTGCGAAGCGAAGATGGATGTCACACGGCAGAACATTGTCACTGTCACTGTCACTGCTCATTCTAATGTGCTTTCACGTCCACGATACGCGTCGGCATTCGATTGCATCCTGTTCATATTCAGTCACCGAAGAAGGTTTGGCACCCAGATGCGCTGCGAGTAGCCAAAAGATAAAGATACTTGATATTTTCTTGATTACCTGCGTCAAACCTGTGTGTGCACATTTTGTCGAAATGTATATTACTATCGAGCCATGATGCACATAGCATGTGTGATGAATGCTGCGAACCTTGTCACTGAAGATAGTCAGGAGATCGCCTGTTTCAATGGCAATATGATGAAAACGCGAACGGGAGCATGTGTAATAGAATGGCGTAAATGAGGGCCAGCCTGGCCCACGATTTCCACTTAATTGGCACTGAAAACGACGAAGGAAGTGAAGTTATTCAAGTACTTGGCCCAGAACGGCTTGCGCAGCGCCGCAATTTGACTTGTAAGGTTGACCGTTGGCATGGACAGAAACCACTTGTACGTATAATACAGTTCAAACATATATCGAACCCTCTTTAGGGAAGAGCAGACATTCATCTTATCAAGTCACAAAACCGGCTTCGTCGCTCCTGATAGGATACGCCAAAGTCTGGAAGGCAAAAGTCTCTTTTCTTTGTCATCTACAGGCAGTTTGCCCAGCGAGAAATAGGATGATCAGTAAGTTGTCCATGATCCCAACTATGGAGCTTACATCTGCTTTAGCGCAAAGTGACGACTTTGTATGGGTTTTTAACGTGCTTTGGTCGACGAGCCCATCAAAAGATGAACCGTCTCAAGCCCAGGGCCCACGACAAGGGAGCACGAGGAAAGAGTAGCAAGCCACTCTCACCTTCCCCAGGACCCTAGAAAAAAAGAGTCGTTAGTCTGCACAACTACGTTACTCTGATTAGTCTCAATCACACAAGGGTAAGTTAGTAGGATCAATGTCGACGACGAGTCACTCAATTGATCACAGCAAGTTGAAGTTTCATGTTTGATATAGTGTCTTCAAGGATGAATGTTGACGATGACGCGTGTCGCAGGCTTTTTTGGGTCGCTCACTTCACTTTCACTCAGGCTCAGCTTACACTCAGTCTGAAAGCCGCACATCAGGATCCAGAACCCACTCATCACGACAACGATCACATACCACACACGATTCAGTTAACACTAGAGTTCACGATGTTGTTGTCGACGGTCGTGTCTCTTTCCACACCGAAAGATTATTTCGCTTTCATCAGTCCTCAGCACGGCTCACACTCAGTCTAAACGCACGTGAGTATCCATTCATTGAAAAAGCAAACACATACCAAAATCCGCTCACTCGTTCGCGGATGTCTTCAACTTTGACGATGGAAACATTGAGGCTGAATGGCTGAGAGGCGTTTCACACCGAGAGACTTCTTTCACTCGTTTCCAGTCAAACTCAGCGCTCGCACTCAATCTAAAGACCCACACAGCAGAACCCATTCATTACAAAAACAAACACATACCACACTCGACTCAATCCAGTCCATCCACGAGTCACGCACGGATCTTCAAAGCTGACGTTGGATGAAATATGGCATCAAATCACTCAAGGCGTTTCACGTAGAAGGCGCCTTTGGCTCGCTCATTCATTTCACGCAGCTCACACTCGATCTAAGAACCACCCATGAGTTTCCGTTCGTCACGAAAGCAACTACGTACCATTTTCACAGCTCAATCTCATCAGTGGGTTGTCGGGCTCACGAGTTCACGGAGGCACGCGCGGCGAATTCAGTACGGTTCACGCTTGATGTACACATTTGAAATCTTACCATCTCACGAGCCGTCTTGTCGGTTAGTTGGGTACGGACGCGTCTTGACGCCATTTCACGCAAAGAAGCTTCTCAAGCTCAGGCTCAGCTCACGCTCACTCTAATAAAAGGCGTAAATGAGCGTCTGTTCGGTAGGAAACTGTTCACATACCAGGCTCAGCTCGATCTAGTCCGTTCACGCGTACGGTTCAAGCTTGAGGCACACACGTTGTATCTCACACGCTGTCGGTCACTCAGACTTTAATGCCGGTCTTGCGCGTCTTGAAGCAACATGGGACTTGTTGTCGTTTAAACGGTTGGTGGTTGGTGGTCGGCGGTTGGCGAGAAGGCCCTAACTTGAGAGCGCCTGCTCGGGGCAGCCACTTTGACCCGCCCGCCCAGCCAAAGGAGTGGCCCGTGTGCTTGTGCGTTTAGGCCCATTCTGGCCGCGTAGAGAATATGAGGACGAGGCAGGGAGGCGGAGAGGCGGAGAGATGGTTGGGGAGAGGAGGAGAGAGAGAGCGGAGAGCGTTGTTTGTCAGTGGAGAGTAACAAACAAACGGAACTCTGTCAGCCGCCGGATATGAGATTCACAATCTCGCATATTCGTCACAGAAAATGCAACAAGTGAAAGTGGTACTTCATTTATCAGGCTTTCCGCTGAGGCTGCTAAAGAACTCCGTGTATGCTCGATGTCAAAGAACGTCGACATGAGGCGTGATGAAGTACCTGTCTAGACTGGTCCTCGGTGATTTCTCCAGAGACTTTTATCTCATTGAGTGCTCAGGGAGTACTGGTCATAGTACAAGTTCTGGGGTAGACAACACTTCAAAGTGTTCCAGCCGATCCAGGAATGAGTTTCGCGCTACGCTGACTTCGCCGTCAGATTCAGCGACCCGAAAAACATCAGAAACAAGCTTGACTCACTCCAATGGCTCAAATATGCCGCCTGCAAACCCTTATCAGTCTCCATCTACCCAAGTCACAGACGTGACCAACGAGTCGGCCAGAGCCGCCATCCAGAGCGACTCCTTCTCGCTCTCGCTGCAACATAAGAGAGCCACATGTGATGTGGCTCTCGCTTATCATGAAAGGCGGCAGGGTAATTCGCGACTGGTAGGTCGACACATGAGTGTGGACTCGGACCATTTGCATAAATTGGAAAACCTGGCAAAAGACAACCAAATTGAGTATACTTGGCTAATTTTGGCACGTCATGGCGGAAGTTGTACGGTAATCATGTCCACTCAGAAAGGTCACAAACGCAAGCGCAGTATCCAAGACACTCCAGTAGACCTGACGAAAATGCAGCTGGCCCGACAGCGACTCTCCGCATTACAGGAAGAGTTGAGTGGCATCGAAGAAACTGAGACTGAAATGGAGGAGATCATGAAGCACGTAGATGCGTTGCAGGGCATTCTTGGCAGTACCAAGAAGCTCGTAAGTTGAATCGGCAAAGCTTTTGTCTCACGTACTCGCCAGAAAATTTCGTTTTCTTCGGTACAACGATCCGATCTCTCGAACATGGGATTAGAGAGAAAGGCTCTCCGGTTCGACGACGCTGCGTTGGAGGCCTCCATCGCAGCTTCAGATATAAACTCGAAATACATAGAAGCTCTTTGCTTGCAGATCACTCGAATCCATCGTTCGGCCAGTAAGAGAGTAAGTCCAACTCAGTCACCCATGGAGCATGACAACATAACGCTTGCATGCAGTTTAAAGCAGGTGCTCGAATGATCCTCGATGCCGTTCTCCTGACGATCGCCGACATCTCTCTTGACGTGAAAGAAAAACTCCCTGTGGCAATATTCCCAGAGATGCGTATCTCATCCGGCGACGGCGTGTTGGTGAAGAATGCCAAGAACCAGTTTGAAGTGTGGCTCGTCGGGGACGTTGATTATGGGATTTGCACTTACCAATACGAGGGATATCGCAGTACGCGCCATTTAGTTCTTATGTCCAACATCGCCTGGATGATCTTTTTCAGATGTGGTGCTTCGATCTACGCTCGAAGACCTTATGATCTATGCCGGAAATCGTATTATGTTAATCGACGCGAACCGTGATAAGGACATGTTGACGGATAGCATGCCGGAAGCTACTAGTCAGGCTATCGCTTTGAGCGAGGTAACCGGGTGTGTTCGAACCGTTACCTTTGACATCACTAATTACTGTGTATCTAGCAATAAGACTGTTCGGTATTGTTTGTCCGATGGAACCGAGTGGATGCTTCTGGTGTACACTTGCGATGACCAAGGGAATCGTCTCTCGTATGAAGGCCCAGTACTCACAATGATGCAATCGCGCAGCGAAGCTTTCGAGAAAGATGTCCGATGCCTTGTGGCAGTATTGTATCATTGGGTATGTATGGCTCCAAATGTGGAATCACAATGATAACTGACTTACTTTTTTATGTCATTTGCAGCTGAGGACAGATGGCGATATCAAGGATGATCGATGATCCCCTTTGCATGATTTAATCATTGACTCTACATAGATAGTATAAATCTAAGTGAACGACAATGACTTGGTCAACATTTTTATAATATTCTTCTATTTTCCGCTCGTCATGTCCCTGGGGTTCAAGTGGACATTCTTAGTACTGGTCAAGAGGTCCTCGTGCAAACTGAAATTGCAAGTCAGTGGCTCGGAAATTTAGCTGAGCCAATCAGGAACCAGCCAAAGCCTATTTTTCACTCCAGCTTGGCTGACAGCTAAAGCTGAATATCCACATGTAGCATGATGGTAAATGCTGACTGCAAAATTCAAAATAAAATCAAAAGTTTTGTATGTGGCCAGACTTCAAATGTTGGACATGTTCTGCATATGGTAAAATGGAATGCAAAACATAATGTATTGCAATGAAAACAATGTAAAAATTCCAGCATACATTAGTGCATGCAAAACCCTTATTGAAAATTAAAGTTTTGCTGCTTGTGAAATGTGGAGCTAAATTTAAACATTGAGCAATGTGTTTTCACTCATGATGGTAAATGCTGACTGCAAAATTCAAAATAAAATCAAAAACTTTGCATGTGGCCAGACTTCAAATGTTGGATGTGTTCTGCATATGGTAAAATGCAATGCAAAACATAATGTATTGCAATGAAAACAATGTAAAGGCTCCAATGTACATTAGTGCATGCAAAACCCTTATTGAAAATTAAAGTTTTGCTGCTTGCAAAAATTTAAACATTGAGCAATGTGTTTTCACCGGATTTTGCAAGCAGTCAAAATCCGGCCTCCCCAGCTGTGCAAAGAATCATGGCCATGCAATTACGTCCTATCTGAGCCCACTTCTGTGCGGCTGTGCTGCTTGTTGTCTGTCCAAGCTGATGCCATCAAAGAATCATGGCCATGCGGCGCACGAACAACTTCTTTCCATCCGCTTCAAGCGGCCTAAAACCTCCTCTGAGCCCGGTCACTACTCTTTCATTACGCAGCTTCGGTTTCCCCTCTCCTCATCCGCATGCCATATTACGGCCCTCTAGAAAATGGATATACTCTTTTTCTAGAGAAGACATTCCTTGCGGCGGATTTCGTAGGCGGTGTCGGTTATGGTACGTGGCGTCTTTCTGCTGTGAAGCGATGAGTAGTGGAACAATACACCTCTTCGATATAGGCGTGCAACTCGTGTTGTACATCAAGTGTGCACGGTACCTGTGGAGTCAACGCAAAATTCGGGGGAAAATCTCGCTCTTTCTTCTAGGATACATCACCGTCCTTCTAAGTCTGTCCTCGATGTTCGTCTCGTCGGGCGTCTGGACTACCGAGGATATGTACATTAACAATCGCAATTACCCTGATGGACCTTGGGGATACTTTTTGGCAACGCAAAACCTACCAGAAGATATTCTGTACATGGTATCGCTCTTCTTGCTTACATATCTGTCCGATTTACTTGTGGTGAGAAGAGCTTGTTCGGTTCCACATTTGCAAACTCTGAAATCTGGCGTTGTAGCTTTGGCGTTGTTGGGTTATATGGAATTCCTTAGGAAAACTCGCCGCCTATGTAGCAACCGTAATCCCTGCAGCAGCCCTTCTCGCATCTTTTGGTGATCGATTGCCCTGATTTTTCATGTTCAACAAAAAGGCTGATCTTGCCTTTTCTAGCGCTGGGCGTACTATGGACATGGTCGTCGGATCAGAAAGGCGTCTCCGTATTTGACCCGACCCCCATGACTTTTGGTACGGCGTACTGTGTGACATCGCTTTGCGTCAACATCCTTCTCACCATCCTCATCATCCTCCGCCTCGGCCTCCATCGGCAAAGGGTTTTGTTAAGCCTCCCCCCAGAATATGCAGCGCAGTATGTTTCGCTCGCTGCCATCATCATCGAATCCGCGGCGCTGTACTCGGTTTTTGCCGTTGTCTACATCATCACCTATGCTATCAACAGTCCGATGAACTTGATTTTTTTACCATTTACACTCACATCTCAAGTACGTTCCACTCTTTCAGCGATACATACCTCATGAAACGTTATACTTAAAGCAAATTGCTGGGTATCTGATCATTCTACGAGTCGCCCGTGGGAACGCGTGGAGCTCAAATGCGTTATCCCGTGTCGCAGCATCGGAGCCTCGGCTCACAGCATTACATTTCAATGCACCCGTCTTCAGCTCTCATGTTGACATGAATCAGGAACCGATCGATATCGAGCTAGGCAATCCACTTTCAAACAGTACGCTTTTGACAGGCAGCGTTTCCTCGTCGAGCAACGACGTCAGGTATTTATGTCTGCCAGCAACTAGAGTACAGCTAACACCGAATTAGTAGCAGTATCAAACTTAAAACCGCCTTCAATAACTCGGGATTACATCCACATACGGAAGAACTGGTTGAACCCAATACTCAAACTGATGTCCCAGAGTAAATCAGAAATCGGGTACTCGGCGCGATGGCAAGTTTTCATTAACCGCTTAACCCCATATCGACAACTATCTAAAGTTATCATCTTTCCCAATGATAGTACGGCAAGCAATGCCACATCAATTTTGTGCGGCAATGATACCGAAACTCAGAAGCGGGTCTTGAACATTTCCAAAGTTGGACGTAGACAGGAGAAGGAGAGCAGAATAAGGTCGAGTGAATCAGATCGTATTCTGATCTGGAAATTGAGGGTGGCGTTCAGGACAAGGAAGCAGATGATCTGGGTAGCTGTCGTGAAATTATTGAGCTCAGCACGTGAGCGCATACGAATTCACAACAAGGTTGATACATATCTGCTTATGTCTCATTCACACAACTATGCCACTCAGTGCTGCTGTGCTACTTAATTGCCGGAGACCAAAGCTCACACGCTGCCTTTTGTAAAAGCACACAGCTGTACTCCGCTCCCACCTTCAACTCATGCCATATTACGGCCCACTAGAAGACGGATATGTCATTAAAGAGAAGGCCATCCTCGCGGGAAATTTCGTATGTGGTGTCGGTTATGGTACTTTATGACGTGAGCGGATGAGTTGTGAATTAATATACCTTGTATAGGCGTGCAACTGGTATTGTATATCAAGTGTGCACGGTGCCTATGGGCTCAGCGCAAAATTCAGAAGAAAATTTCGCTCTTTCTTTTAGGATACACTACAGCGCTCCAGGGTCTCTCCTTGGTGTTCCTGTCCTCGAGCGCCTGGATGACGGAGGATATATTCATCCACTACCGCAATTACCCCGGTGGGCCTTTGGTACACTCTTTGGCCAAGCAAATCCTGCCAGAAAAAGTTTTGATGACAGTGGCAGGCTTCTTGCTTACATGTCTGTCTGATTTGCTTGTGGTGAGCGAACTTCGACCGGTGGTGTCTGTAGCTTCTAATGTCTCATACTAATTCAGCTTTGGCGTTGCTGGGTCGTATGGAATTCTTCGGGAAAACTCGCTGCTTTTGTGGTTACCGCAATCCCTGGCACAGCGCTTCTCGCATCTTTTGGTCAGATACACGTTTTATGTTCAACGGGAAGCTAATGCCGCCTTTTTCTAGCATTGGGACTACCATGGACATGGAGGGCTTTTAACTTCGAGATAGAACTTGCTACAGCATATTTAGTGACATCACTCTGCAGCAACATCCTTCTCACCATCCTGATTGTTCTTCGCCTTGTCCTCCATCGGCGAAGAATGTTGTCGACTCTCCCTCCAGAATATGCAGCGCAGTACGTTTCGCTCGCCACGATCATCATCGAATCTGCGGCATTGTATTCGGTTTTCGCCCTTGCCTTCACCATCACCCTCGCTATCTACACTCCAATCAGTCCGGTTTTTTTACCTCTTTCACTCACATTTCAAGTACGTACCACCGTTCCAGTTATACGTATTTCATGAAGATGACGATATACTTAAAGCAAATTGCTGGCTATCTCATCATTCTACGGGTCGCCCGCGGGCGCGCGCGGAGCTCAAATATGCTGTCGCGTTCCACAGCATCCGAGCCTCATCTTTCACCCTTAAATTTTAATGCACCCGTTTTCAACTCTCATATCGACATGGATCAGGAGCCGATAGATATCGAGCCAGGCAATCCACCTCCAAACAGCATACTTCTGGTCGGTAGCGTTTCCTCGTCGATGAACGACGTCAGGTATTTTATATATCTGCCAATGACTAGAATATAGCTAATACAGACTTAACAGTGCTGAACTTAAAACGACCTTGAATCACTCGAAATTACAACTGTTGAAGTTCAACACCGCCGAGGTAATGCGCGATGCGCGTGATTGATTAGTAATGATGAGCACATCATTTATTTTGGTACACATTCTATTTATAGCTACAGCCGAAGCCGCGTCGAAACCTCGTTTCGACGATAGCTACAATGGTTCAGCCTACCCAGGCTGTGTAGGACATTTGATATATAGTATGGACATCGTAGTACTGCCCCTCAGTCATTATTGCCGCGACTGAGGTGAGCACATTGTTTATTCTGCTATTCTATGTTACTTATCTACTGTAGTCTTGATATTACAGGTAGATACATCTAATAGAGTCATTATTTCCATGACTGAGTCTTGACATTATTACAATAACTACATGGCAGACAAAGCCTGATTGAACCTAATACTCGAATTGATGTCCTGCTGGATTAAATTCGCCTCCGAAACCGAGTGTCATGCCAAGATTTCATTCGTAACCGCACACAGCGACAGCTATCCTAAGGCATCGTCCGTGCCACACGGACATCATCCTTTACAATTTCAAATGCCGTCGATTTGGACGTAGACCTGAGGGGATAAACAGCAGAATAAAGCGTTTACGAAAGGACTAGATACGTAGTTGTATTCATCGTTATGATCTGGAACTGTTTTCATGTGCGAACCTGCTTCGACTACGATGATGAGTTGGGAGTGCCAATTAGTGACGGAACAGCGTACATGTGCCAAGGAACCACAGGTAATGTTACGACGCAACAATTGCAAACAAGTTAGATATAGTATCATCATCATCATCCGATATTCTCAAGACGCTCAACAATATTAAAGACGAGATTCCAATTTCCGAAGAATATGAAAAGAATAATAGAGAAACTTGGTGCTTTTGGTCGGCTCCGGGATTTAGTAACACCCTTGTGTATTCACTTCATGCCGAGCCTAAACCCGATTCTCTATCTCCGCCGAAGATTTCCCTCTCGCGCGCAGCTTTCTCATCCGACGATCCGCGCGAGCTTCCGCCCAGGTCCGAGCCTTGAGTTTGGAAGGGTGACAGTCGGCCTTGCGGACGTCAGCCTTGGACATCCACTTGATGCGCTTGTGCTCAGTTTGGGGCACGAACATGTAGTCCCACGAGACGCCGCGGCCTTTTCTTTTAAAATAGCAAGCTGCCACCTCGGATTGGGAGGGATCGATGAAGATGGACTGTAGATGACCAGCGCCATTGAAAGTGTAGGGTTTGATAACTGCAGGGAGCATTGTGTGATATGAAAGCAGGGGGGTTCTGGAGAGGGGCTTGAAGGCGTGTAGACGGTATTTATAAGTGGGCGATTTGGATGTCAACCGCACGATCGGTGGAGACGATCCACGCTCGGCCAAACACCGTATATCCTGGATACGACTTGCAGAAGTCTTGCTTACGAATCGCGAGCCGGGTTTTATTTACTGGTCCATGTACGAGGGTGACTGTACGACGATCTATGTAAAGGGATAAGTGTTTAATGTAATTGGAATAGTACGCGAGAAGCTCACCTCAGTCACGGTATAGTATAGTATATTCGTGCTGAGGTGTACCGAAGAGAAATGCAAACTTATACAGAGGGGACGGCTTAAGCATGCCAGATGTGTAAAGAGTGCAGTTGAAAGTTAAGATGAGAGGAGCGATGCGTATGAGATCGTAAAGCGCTTTGAGCGTTGGCATCAATTCCTCTTCTACCAATCGCGCCCCGCGACTTGCCGGTAGTAATGCAGGGGGCCTGCTTGCTTTATCTAAGAATAATGGAGGTGAGGTTTCATGACAACAAAATAGTTTCGGCAATTTCCGGCCTGACACTGTCAGTCACAGTGTCAGTCACAGATTGGTTGGCAGCGGCCAGACAAAGCTCATGTCGTCAGACGCTTTCAGTACATCGAGTCATCGGACGTTGTTTTGGACCCTGCGGTGCTAAAACTCGGCATCTGTACCCTAGCTATCAACAAATAAAGATGCCATTGATAGAGGACTACCCGTCGAACTGGATATTAGATTACCTCGTCCTTATCAATGGCCAAGTCGTCAGGGCTGAGACTGGATGCCTTAAATTGTAAGGTTGTGAGGCGAGATTCGGACCCTGCAGCGCTTGTTAACGGATCTAAACTCCAGGCGCGCTCGCGGACGAGGCGCAGAATGATAAGGTAGCTAGAAATTTGCTTTCGGATTGTCATGAGTTTCACAACACACACGTACAATGAAAAGTTCATACATACTTGAGATGAGGTGAGCATGGGTAAGAGTATCAGATTTATTGGGCTGCCGATGGCATAGGTCACGATGTATGCAAGGGCAAATATCGAATATAGCGCCGCAGATTCAGTTATTATGATGGCAAGCGAAACGTAATGTGCTGCATGCTCTGAAGGGAGGATAGCCAAAATTCTTCGACGGTGAAGGACCAGGCGGAAGATTATCAGGATTGTGAGAAGGCTGTTGGCGATGAATGATGTTACGCAATAAGCTGTACCGATGGCCAACGGAAATGAGTCGAATACGGAAAAGCCCTTCTGACTAGACACCCATATCCACATTATTCCCAGTGCTTGAATGGGAAAATGTTAGCCTTAATTTGAAGATGAATGTAGGACATTGTTCACCAAAAGATGTGAGAAGCGCAGTAGCAGGGATCGCTGTAGCCGCGTAGGCCGCGACGTTTCCTGAAGAATTCCATATGACCCAACAACGCCAAAGCTGAAACATAAGATATTAAAACCTTCCAGTCAAGCTTTACTCACCACAAGCAAATCAGACAGAAATGTAAGCAAGAAGAGTGAAACTATGAATAGAACATTCTCTGGTAGATTTTGCGTTGCCAAGAAGTATGCCCAAGGACCCCCGGGATAGTTGCGGTTGTTGATGTACATGTCCTCAGTGGTCCGAGCACCCGAGGCCAGGAAGAGTAAGTAGAGACTTAGCAGCACCGTGATGTATCCTAGCAGAAAGAGCGAGCCATTTCCCCGACTTTTGCGCCGATTCCACAAGTGCACCACACACTTGATATATAACACGAGTTGTATACCTGTATCAAACAATTATGTCGGGGACACGTTTCGCAACAGAGAAATGCGACGAACCATAACCGACACCAGAGACAAAGTCCGCCGCAAGGAACCCTTTCTCCTGGAAAAGAATATATGAATCTTCTAGCGGGCCGTAATAAGGCATGGTGAGTGGAGGGGCAAGCGGGAAGGCTGCACGACGTGAAAGCCAGCGGTTGGCGTTTTACTGCTATTGGAAGGGATATACATAAATGTAGCGCGGCCATATATCAGCTGCAACCGTCGAATCTCACAAACGTGCGATGGCCCTAGTCCAACACGGATTCTTAATTCACCAGATCAGTCCAGTAGGCGATTATAAACTGCAGACTTAGTTGACATTCATCTTTGCGCACCTGGTTATAGAAAGTGACCCTGACATGTACGCATGTGTCACACGATTTGCAAAGATGATTAGGCCGTTCTTGGTATTAATGTCTCAGTACTATTCAATTTGAATGTCATGCGACTTAGGGTGGTATTGAATGTGTAGTGTAACTGTGCGAAAAGTGTACCCATGACATGAATCACTGTCGAGCTGGTAATGACGCCTCGGCTATTTTCCATACATTCAGCTTTGTCCTGTCATCCTTGAGAGCCTTGATTCCTACCGCATGTCCCCGCTAATACCCCTACTTCGTTTCGACTGATTTCGGCGGTCGATCGTGTATTGAAATGGACGTGAGAAACGCGTCGATGGTCTCATCCCAAAATGGCGAGTTGTTTATTTGTGCGAGAATCTTTCCTTCGAAACCTCGCACCCGCACATCCCCTATCGCATCATGCGAGGCTTGGACGTAGAGGGAGGTTCTGGGCTGTACCAGTGGAGATTGGAACGCCTGGGCGGCAGCTCGAGCTTGGACTTGACGCCGAGTCGTCGTGCTTTTGGGTGAATTCACCCTCATGGGGAAACACATCGCGAAGTAATTTCTGATGGCCGCCATAACCTGCGCGACGCCGTCGTTCTCAGTGTCTTCTGCCCCGTCCTTTGAACGAGTTGGTAAGCGAGCCGCCGCGCAGCGATGACCACGGGTCACGGATCATGGGTCATGGGGGACCGGTGAGATTGCAGGGTGCTGAGGACAAGAGCGAGGGCGAGGGCGGGTGTTGAGGACGAGAGCGAGGCGGCAAGGGCACGGGGAGCGAGATATTAGTCAGAGAGAATCGAGCTGGGCGACAACTACAATTCTGGTGAAACCTGCGTCCTCCTGTGCTTCCTCGGGTGTGACGGAGCGCTAGACCCATCCCTCATCTCGCGTTGCCATTGCTGAAGAGAGATGTTGACGTTCAATTCCTTGTGCTGGGCGAGCGCCTGAAGAGGCATCGTCGATCTCTATCTGTTTGCTGCGCCAACCTCTGCATCGGGATCTAGTTCGACACTATCGATAAGGATGGAAACTAGCCGGTTACCACATCGCACCGTTCCATCAATCCATCAAAGTTGATTCATCCAGTTGCAAGATGCTGGTAGCTGTCTATCGTGACCTCGTCGTTTTCCTTCGTGTGCCAGTCCAGGTGGCGCCTGTATCTGGGGAAAGTTATCAATTTCTATGCTATACGCACAGTTTTGATGTGCTGTCAAGATACATCTCTGTGTCATGATGGCATGACCATGGTGCAACTGCCGTGTCCTGGCCGAAGCGCACTCCTATAAGTTATTTGACTTGATGTTTTCCAGAGTTGCCAGACCCCGTCATGTTGACAACATTTTTCGTAGCACTACTCCATCTTGCACTCTTATTAGAGGCTGGTGGCCATCTACAACATCGGGCGGCCCAGAACTGGAATGATACCGCTCTTCTCAGAAAACGGAGCAACTTGACGGATGTCGTATTTGACAAGAGGGCGCTAGTCGCCAGAAATCCCACGCTCTCACAACTTTTTGGAGTACGTCGAGTTGTACCTTGTGTCGTTGTGATAATTTTTGATGCGATTTTGCCAGGGTCGACCCGCGCTTCCTCCATCGCATCATGTGTTGCACCAAGCCGTGGAGCTTTCTACGGAACATAGGACATACTGGACCGCACTGATGTATATCGGGACGCCTGCGCGGCGCATTAAAGTCACACTTGACACCGACTCGCCGTGCTTTTGGATACATTCACCCACACAATCTAGCACGGTTACAAGCGTGGAGGCGAAGAGTTATGACGGACGCCGCTGTTATATTCGCTATCCAGATCTTCCGCGACGGTCGGATGATGTTGTGAACGGGGAACTTTATATGGACCAGATGCGCATCGGAGGAGTGCAGGAGAGGGCGATGGTGATGTATCCGTCGCGTTTTTCGACCTGGACTGAATCGGACGGGTGAGCGCGCCCCATCAGGTCTACCTGCCTTTGATTCTCATAATCTAATCGATCCACCAGCGTTCTGGGGTTATCGTTCGCACGCGAGTCGTCAGACAAACTGCCCAAAGAGATGGCCTTTGTTACCAATGTTTTGGGCAAGAAATTTCCCCACCCCGTGTTTGCACTGTGCTTCGTTGGGAGACCCGAACTTCACTTCGGTGTGCCCCGTCCAGCCTACTATGATGAGAGTACTATCGAGTACCACGACGTTACGAAACCTTCTACGCCCCATGTGCGGCAGCGATGGCAGATCGGGTCAGCCGTGATTGGTATCAACAGGAACGAAGAGCTGATTCCGAAGTTTGAGACGGTGTTTGATACTACAGCAGTCCACATTATTGCTCCTCAGAAGACGGTGAAAAATATCTATAAGGTGCTACAGGAGGGGGAAAACAGGTATATACCTGAGGGTGCAAATATGTTTCCATGCCATAAAAAGATAGAGCTCTATTTGAGATGGAACAACGGGCGAGAGTGGACCATCAGTAAAAATACGTAAGTCGTTCCGTTCATTCTGTTGTTTGACGCATGTGTTTACTAGAGTACAAGTTTTGATCGTGGACCGGTAGCGGGCTTTGAAGGGATGTGCGAAGGGCTCATCAGGAGTGGTGGTGACGACAACATCTGGATACTCGGCAATGAGTAATGATGTTTTTTCTGTTTGAGAAATAGTATCTGATCAAGCCGGTGGTTTCTAGGTTCATATCAAACTTGTATTTGGTGTTCAATGCGACGCTGGGGCACCCACAGATGGCGCTCGCGCTCGCGCATCCCCATGGACCCTCTCCAGGCAATGGCCCCCATCCAGCCGATGAGCCCCCTCCAGCCTATGGGCCCCATCTAGGCCCGGCCCCTCCAGCCTATGGCCCCCCTCCAGCCTATGGCCCCCCTCCAGCCCATGGGCCCCCTCCAGCCTACCAGGATCCTCTAGCCCGGCCCCGTCAAGCCCACGGGCCCCCTCTAGCCCGGCCCCGTCAAGCCCACCCCCTCCAGCATATGGCTCCTATAGCCCGACCTCCAGCCCACGGCGGGCCCCCTCCAGCCTAGCACAATGGATGACCAATTGTAGTTCATTATATATATATAAATAACGGGGTTGATCCTTGGTTGTGATTTCCCTCGCTGTTGCGCAGGCGCGCGGCAGTGGCCCACCACTGTGCTGCTGTGCCACTGTCTCTCATCCCCATTCCAAGTTGGCGCAGGAGAGACCACTCTATCACCAATCTGCACCGCATTGATCATGATCTGCTTCTCCTATGCCAAAAGCACCGACTAATCTCAAGTAGTTAGTCAACTTAGCCAGTCAAAGTCGTCCATGTGTACATCATGCAAGCTCACGACATAATCATCGTTGCGTACAAAGTTCGTAGTACTGTCACTCAAACTTCAATATCGCAAATGAAGGTGCTCACTGTCCTCTGAATTACAACTAATACAGGCCATCCCTGTTTTCCGAAGCGCGATAGGTACGCATAGACTGAGAGTTCTAGATATACAGTTCGTATAATAGTAGCGTGTCTCAATCATAATATATCATGAAAAATAATAATAAAACTGGCGCTCAGAAATCGCGTAAAAGTGCGCTGCAGACACTTATCGGTAGGGTCTTGTCACTTTCGGCGCAACTAGAAGAAGCGCTTTAAATGCCAATCGGGAAACCAAAGGATTATAGTCATACCTCGCTGCTAACATGCTCTTTTGCAGCCTCAATGGAAACTGGAACGTAGTGATGAGGTTTGTATGAATTGTCAGGCGTGGGGGAATATGGTTGGTTGTGCGAGGATGGTGCCGAGTCTTGCAACGACCGCTGAGATCGCTTCTCGTTTTCCTTGCGTAGGAATATTCGGTGGTTGAATGTCGCCAACAGTGTATTGCTGTATCTAAACGCCATGATTGAACCAACCCCTCGTGGCCAAGAGCACATACACTTACAATTTCCCTAAGAATATCGTTCTAAGAAAGGGAGGTGCATTAGTCTCATCCACACGGCTCTTATTGGTGACCTACGGAGCAGTAAAGTAGTTTGTATGCTTTCCAGGGGAGTCAATCAATATGCTGCAGCGAATCAGACACAGATTAAACTTACAGGGATACCCATATATAAGATCAAAGCAAGAAGAGCCATGCTGGCTGTCAACGAGTTCGACTGTACAGTGAGACGAACTATACGCGTGACAATCGTATGCGACATTGGATGTGTCTCCTCTCGGGTTTTAAGGAGCTAAAAGAGCTTAAGCCTTACTTCATCGCGAGCGCACAAGGTGGATTCGAACCAGAATTGTCATAGTAACGGCGATGAGGATGTCTGCAACAGCCCCTCCAATAAGCCACAGCTTTTTCAACATTCAGAAATAGCATCATCTCGAGGAGTTTGACTCACGTCAGCTGGTACAGAAACTGGAACAGATAAAAACTTGTTGTGGAATTTCTTCAACAAGAATCAGTAAAATTTTACAATCCAGATTCAGTTCACGTACAATTACTCCGCCCACAAGGCCACCAATGGCTTGTAAGATGGAAACCTATGAAGTAAGAGTTAGACGATATCTGGGGTCATAAATGATTTAAGCTTACAAGGCAGATGATAACGGACATCCACAGGTACGACTTGTTCAAATACCATATGCGATAAGCGAAGAAGACCTGGACGATCGCTGCAATGATTGCTCCAAGGATGAACGTATCGAATGGAAAGAACCAGACTTGATTGAGCATGACCAAGTTGCCGAAACCCGCTGCGAACCAGTGGAATACATCCGATCCATTGAAGCACACTTGAATCGTTTCTATTGTGAAGACAGAGTAGACTGTACCATGTAATTACTTCACGTTCCATGCAAACATACTCGGAAATCGCTTACCGAGCGACTTGATCCACGTCTTGTCTTCCGGGAATGAATAATGGTAAATGTCTGTAACATATAGTAAGCAACGTGTAAGACATGAGGCATAACGAAATTGACGGACAGACTTGGACACCCAAGACTCCATACAAGCAGTAATTAACGAGAGAGCCGATCAGCTAAAACGGAGTGTTATGCATGCAATCGATAACATGCCAGTCACATAGACCTACAGTCGCGGCTGCTCTGTCGAGCAAAATCAGTTTCACTACCGGTAAGTAGGACAGGTAAACTCACTTGCTTGCGATGTTGGGAGGGATGGGTGGTAGTTGGGCCATTGATCCCTAGAAGAAACACTACGGGCGGCTTATGCAGAGAAAAACTCTGGCGAAATACCGAAGCTCGAGCAGCCAGCTGCGTGTGCACGGGAGTGAGAAAAGGGACCTTGCGTCAAACCGCGCCCACGCCCGTCATATATAGATCACCGCCCATCTGGATGCCGTTTACGTTAGTTTGTCTGACAGCATACACCGCATCGAGTTAAGTACACTGCCAAGGCACGCGCAGTTGCGTCAGCTTCTTTCAATTCTACTAGGCTGTTAGTCTCTTATATACACAATGCATGCGAATGACTTTACAGCTGGTCTTACACCGCTCAGGTTGGTCCAGTGTGTGACAATCCCGAACCCTTCTTGGTTCGATAATTTGACTTGAGAAGCAGATCAACCAAGGTAGATGAAACTACGCATCGCCTGGACGCATTTGAAGTTGAAACACGTCAAAGAGATTGGGATTTGATTCTTGGAGTGACTCGGATGCGGAATGGGATGTATGGGCCTCTCTCAACGTGAGTACTGACCGGTACTGACCCTTCAATCGCATGAAGTCAATTAGACACCACTCCGTTGCGTCACGACGGTCCAGGAGTTGACCATGCTAACGCTAAATGGGGAATATAGTCCCTAATCCGGGTTCATTTAACAGAGGCCACCTGCAAGTCAACCAGGGTTTGGAAAATACTTGATTCAGCTTGTCGCAGGATGCAGTGGAATAGTGGCTGGACCCAGCGCCCGAAGAAAAAAGTGAATTGTATTTGTTTATGGCCACATTAAAAGAGTATCAGGTGCGGGTGATGGTCTGCGGTTCTTATTGTCTTTTTGAAATCATCTGTTATTTGAAGCACTTTGGCAAAGGGCCATTGCGCTCCATCCTTCTTTGCACCCTCACTGGCAGAATGTCAAACCTTGGGTACTTGGCCTTGCTCATCGCGGCATTCGTTATCCACCGTGTGCTCAGGAGGTTCAAGTACCCCCTTCCGCCCGGTCCACGTGGTCTACCCATCATAGGCAATCTGTTGGACTTGCCGCAGGAATTCGAGTGGTTCCATTGGGCGAAGTATCACAAGCTCTATGGTATATGAATGCCATCATGATTCTGCTAATCTGCCTTCTTAACTGTCAAATTGCGCAGGACCCATAAGCTCAGTCCAAGCACTTGGCAAGACCGTTGTCGTTCTAAATACCCTCGACGTTTGCAAGGATCTTCTTATGAAGCGATCGGTCAAATACTCTGATCGACCACCACTGATACTGGCGGGCGAGATGTGCGTCGAACTCATGTCATTGTTTCTTTTATTGAGCGTGCAGCAGGGTCGGTTGGGATCAGCAAATGATTCTTGGACCGTACGGAAAGAGATTCAAGATAATGCGGAAAATGATCCATGCGTATGCGGGAACAGAAGAGGGTGCTATGGCCCTCTCGTCCCTGCAAGAGGTTGAAACTCGGTACTTTCTATCTCGTCTGATGCAAAATCCGAAACAGTTCATGAAGGATATCCGCTTGTGAGCGCTTTTATTTTTCTTTCTCTTTCCTTTCTCAAGCTGGAAAAGAATGGAAGCCTCTATTTTCCTTCAAGTATCACACGGTTACGTAGTCAACACAGAAGGACGCGATCCATTCATCGGTATAGTGGAAAAAGCAGCCCACGAATTTTACATAGCGACTAAACCAGGTGGATTCCTTGTTGATACGTTTCCCATTCGTACGTGCTCCTTGATTTTGTGAACTTAGTTTAAGCCAAATCACAGTGAAGTACTTGCCAAAATGGATGCCAGGAGCAGGGTTCCAGCGCGTAGCTGAGGAGTTCAGAAAGACGAATGAAGAACAGTTGCACCGTCCTAACGAATTTGTCTTGAGGGAAATGGTATGTCCCTGTCTCGAGATTATCGTATTTCATCAATCAATGCGTCATCTACAGAGAGCGAAAACGGCATTACCGTCTTTCAGTACGGCAATGATTGAGAGCCACACGGATCCGGAAGACGTTACTCTTATCAAACATGCATCCAACGCCCTCTATGCAGGGGGCATGGATACATTGACGGCTACCATTGCCGTATTTTTCCTGGCAATGACATTGTACCCCGATGTGCAGAGAAAAGCACAGCAGGAAATTGACGATATCGTCGGGCAACATCGACTACCGTGTCTTGCCGATCGTGACAAGCTGCATTACCTCAATGCAGTTCATAAAGAAGTGCTACGTTGGCAGTCAATCGGTCCCATGGGTAACAATTGAAGTTTGTATTCGCATCCCTGTTGGTGACGACCTTGCATCTTAGGAATTCCGCACTACACCTGCGAGGATGACATCTACAAGGGATATTTCATACCAAAGGATCAATAGTATTGAGTAATATATGGTCCGTTGAAAGCGCAATCAACATGTGAAATTGTCGTCTGATGGTTTCTACAGGAATATTGCCCATGACGAGAATAACTACAAGGATCCAATGGTCTTCAATCCAGACCGCTTCATTGCACGCGAGGGCCTCACTCCCGAGCTCGACCCCCATGACTTCGTCTTTGGTTTTGGCCGCAGAAGATGCCCCGGCGATAGTCTCGCAGACGCTAACACATTCATAGTGATGGCAATGACATTGTCCGTGTTCAATATTCAAAAAACCAAGGATGCAAATGGTCATGAGATCACCCCAAAGATAGAATATCAAACGGGAACAGTGTGGTATGTGCTGGGAATGAATCGATCGTCTTGTAAATTGGCTCATGTGCATTCTTCAAGTCATATCAAACCATTTGATCTCAATGTCACGTTACGAGCACCTGACGCAATGTACCTCGTCCAATCTGTGCATATTGAACACCCTCCGAAGAAACCGTCCACGCTGTAATAAAATAACATTGCCATTGAGTGTATATCACCTTTCGTTCTCCATTATGTATTTTATATATATTAATCTAACCTGTAATAAACTAGTATTGATATTCTTGGAAATCATCGATACTGTATTGTTTTCCTGTCTTGAGCGAATTCCATTTAGGACAGAGGTCCGCCCATTCTTGGGTATATTCTTCGGCATCCGCTCCTGCGATCTGGTCCTGCGGGTCTTCGGCAAAGACAATAGCGAGGCCACTTGTCATGAACATCAGCCAAGGCACAAGTGCATCAAATCATGGTACTCACGTGTCCAAATGCAAGTCGACATGACAGTGAAGGAACCTAAGCAATGCTTGAGATAACAGGATGATATGTCTTGGTAGCTAATTACCATGGACCAGGATTGTCCGTCCGGAAGCGGAACGTGATGTTATCACCCGCAACGCCAGCGTTTACGACGTCCCTCAAGGGCGGGTTCCATGTGTTGACTTTTGTAGTGCCGGCACTCCGAGTAACTGCAAACTGGTGCTATTGGAAGAGTTAGCACTACACGTGGGACGTTGCCCGAAAGACTCACGCCGTGCAAGTGGAAAGGGTGCTAGAATATCGCAAAACTCAATAACAGTTGCTGTTGGAGTAAAAGACCTACTTACAGGAGCCAAAGGAGACTTTCCAGGGATGGATATTTCGATGAGTTTGTTCCGCGGAAGGGTGTAAACCGATCCCCCTGGAAGATATTTTCTTGGATCAACATTCCCCTTCAAGATTTGTAACAGCAGAGGAAGTGTGGGCGGTCTGAATGATACCCCATTGACAGTGAAGTTGCCCTTTGGCTTGTCCTTTGCGTTGGCGTCAGCCTTCACTTGTCAAAGGACTATAAGCGGTCTACGCACCATGCCAATGTTCAAATTGATTTTGACGTCGGGTTCCCCATGACTTAACTAAATACAGCAGTAAAAATGATGATAAGAGTTTTCCAATTGAAAGCGTACGTTGGAAGGTACGAAGGGCTATGAGGGATGCTCAGCATAATGTAAAGGCGCGGAGAGAGCTTAGGCGTACCACAACATCCTCTTCTCTGAGCAGCGTAAAGCTTGTTTGCACGGTTTCTGGTTCGGTTTGATCGGCACCAGCATAGCGCAGAATCGCAGAGTTGACACCTTCATTCTGAGATAAAATTGAAATTCGCGTGCAAAGCTACGGTCACGAACCTGTTTCATTGCTGACAGGGATTCCAGGGATCAAAGGAATTGACCGTATCCCTGAAATGTCTTCAGTTCTGGCACTACATCAGCGAAACGATCAGACTTACAGTAGTTGCCTATTGGTTTATTGGCACTAATGACAACAGAAACGCGTTGTCCTATAAGATGCGTTAATTTTACTTTTTTTGGTAAGAGGTCACCTAGAGCTATACCTGAGAATAATGACACCATGCCGACCGTCTGTGGAACGGTTTCGACGCCATCGATTTCTATGACGGTCAAGTCATGTCCATCAATGGAGAAGTTGAATCCGGCGAGGCAAGCTCCATTAATGACTCGCAATCTGTATCGTTTGAATGGATCGACGTTGACTACCGATAAGGCGACGTCATGATTTGCTCCAGGCACGCGGCCACGACCGTTAATCAAATATGAAGCAGGGTATCTTCAACCATAATTAGTAATCAAGATTCAAGAATTGGAAATTAGCGTGCGACTTACCCAAAGGTCTGTAGCACCTTCGGCGAGGGTAAATGGAACCTGGCAAGGGATAAGCTTACGGTTCACGAATCGGGACTAACACTGACCAATCCATCAGTGTGATTACGGTGTTTTCTGCGGTAATAATGTTCAACAATAAGTATGGGTAAGGCATAAACGCTCCCACCATCGTCGACGTCATACAGGTCCTTCAGCGGGTCATCAGGATCTGTTTATCAGCGTTGATTAAATACATGATACCCTATGACAATCGGCATACCATAGATGACCAGAGGGCCTCTGTGGCTCGCAATCAGTGGATGACAGTGGCGAAAACCGAGATATCACATACAGCAAGCCATCACAATATTGTGTAGAGACGTGAGAATGATACCAATATGTCCTTTTAAAGATACAAATTAGCCGGAAAACTGACATTTATGTTAAGCGTACCCTGTTTGTTCACCGACATTAAAGTTGTATCTATCCAAGGATAAGCATTCATCGTTTTCTCCCAGGAGTATACTTACAAATATTTGTCCCCGGGTGCTATCGGACATTGCGTTACCCAAGCCACTCCGTCCTGTATAGCTCTCCGGTGTTGCAAAATCCCGTGCCAATGCTAGGAGCGATATGATTACGCAGCACAACACACTGTTCGAAAGCGACATACGACAGATGTGCCTTGTGCCATTGATGTATCCGTCAAATTGTTGACAACCTCGATCTGTATGTCATTCAGTCGTGATAGAATTTCCTGGAATCTTAAGAAATGACCTGTAGCTGATCGTGTTTTTGTGCTGTTATGATAGTCCCTGGTAGTTTGTTGTTGACGATTACGCCTCTACGCAAAGTGATGAGCGTTCGTTGTGCAGCTCTGCATGACACTACCTCCGAGGAAAGCCATCCGGTGACACGAGCTCGTTGGTAAGCTCGAGCGTGTACTGGCGCACGGCGGCTTCAGCAGATGATAGAAACACTAGCAGTGATAGTGCCCAAATTTCGAGTCCCACCATGATAGTAAAGCGGTAATGATGAGGGTATGCGTGTATTTAACACGTTTTCAAGATGAGTGAATACTGAAAGTTTATTTGAACTTCGGTAAAGGAGCTCCGGCTTCGTACTCTGCCATCCAAGGAACGTCACCACCCTGGTCCAACAAATGAACCCGTCTCTATGTCAATGCTGGTGCTGAAAGATGATAATGCAGTAACCGAACCCACCAGCATCAAGGCCCAGCGCCCAGCGCCGTATAGCGCGCTGTCTTCACTGGTCAACATATCAACCGTCACGGTGCTGTCACATCTTGCTTCGTGACATGAAATGCCAAAGAGGTACTTACGCGAGTTCCTCGCCGTAGAAATTAACGAGCGGAACAAGGCCGACGTCACCGGGTCGGGCCGTTTGGGTCGGATGGTATCCAGAGACTCACTCGGTTCAAGAAGCTCGACTCCTGGTAAATAACTTGCCTATTCTACAAGCCTATCTCTACTCCGCGCTTCAACAAGCTTCAAACTTCAATATTCAATCCTCAAACGCGATCGCAAGAATATATATAATTGAAACGGCACTTAAATTATCCCTGCCACTGGCCAAAAATATCGGTCTCCTGGAACCCATGCAATATACATGCGATTCAGGGCTCTGATTCGCCTTGTTGTCTCACCCAGGTTCAAAGCTGGCGGGGATACATAGCCCGAGCGTAAGTCCTCTACTCCGAGCACCCAGCCGAATTATGGTCACAATCACTAGTGCGACTCTCGCCAAAGTGCTTGACCGATAGGTAGGTACACTCGGTCGCACTTCAGCAAGATGATGGAAAGTGAATCTGATTAGAGCTGGTTCATGTTAACATCCAAGCCCGTCAGAATGGCTTTTGAGTCGTTCTTCCGACGCACTGGGGGTGCTTCCTTTTACGAAACCAAAGCGAGAGATACTATCGAAAATAGTGGCTAGCCATCCCGTGCCCACACCCAGAAAGAGTGGATGACAGGTGTACTTCTTCATGCGCAGCATCTTATCAGCACCCATCTCGTTTGTAACCGCGAATGCCATGGGAGGCGAAGTGGTGTTATAGTTCCTTGGTCGATGAGTATAACCACCTATCTTCACCTCGCCTTACATCGTACAATGCTCTTCAGGCACTCATGGCGATGAGCCTTCGCGGATCACATTGATCCGGGATCCTGATATCGTTTGTGCCATATCAGCATGGGCAATGAACGTCCCATTACAGAATGCCGACTTCCCGAGACTCGGTAACGAGTTTTCGGCGCTACGGACCATTATTGATAGCGATTTCACGGTTGCACCCACGTTAATGACATCTGCCTCTTGCGTCGACGAGAGCAACGGCAACGAACATTCTTAGAACCGCCAATCCAACTGCCCCAAAATACTAAGCGATAAGTCAAATACAAGAGGTATCCTCATCAGTCCCCGTTCTCGACAATCCTGCTGTATATATGACTCCAACTGGGCCGCCACAACATCTACAACCGAGAATGCGCGCCCGGTCCACCAAGGCAAAAACGTTTCCGCTCACGGCCTGCAGACCAGGAAGATGGCTCGCGCGACGAACGGTTGAACAGGGTCATGGGGAGCAAGTATGAAACTGTTCTATCGAAGCTGTATCAGAGATTGTCGAGGCCTTGGTTGAGTCTAAAGCACCTTTATTTCAAGCGCCTCGAGAATCTAAACAGTGGATCTGGCAGCCTCGTTCCGTGCTGAGACCGACTGGGCTACTTCGTGCCGTGCTGATCAAGTATTGATACGCGCCCCAAGTAAGTATCTGAGCATGTTCCGAACATGGTGTGGGAATCGCTCTCGCTCCGACTCATGGTGTTTTCTCGACCATAGGCGTACCAGCGTGCCTATGGACGAGAACAACCGAGATCTACAAAGGCAATAGACTGCTTTCCGAACTGCTTGGCATAGACGGCATGGTACTGCGAGACGCATGGGACCTAATATATCGGTCTCATGCGCATATAGGGTCAGCTATGTATATACGGACTGATGGCCGAAGAGTCCGCTGTCAACCACTGCCAGTAGGTTTTGCCCATGCTGTGGCATTCTTCCGCCTCTGACATGTCCATAGAAATGCAGAAACCCTCGCATTTGACTGGATGCAAAAATCAGTTCTTACGTCATGCCACAAGCCGGTTTTCAACACTGGTGCTGTTTACACCAGTTCCCCAGAAAACCGAGAGTCAGCGACACTTCGGCCCGCAACACGACCATACTGCCAGTGGCACAAAACCTTGGTTCACAGCAGTATACAACATAAGGCGAAGTGGTCTATTGTACTGATCTGCATGTGGATCTGCATCTGGACATGATGCGTCTTGGTCGGCGAGAAGTCTAGGCACGCGCAGGTCTTGATTTCTTTCTCCACTACAAAGTCCTCTTCGATGCGACACCGGACCCTCCTCAGATGCGCTCCTCAAATATTATGTGGCGAGGATCTGTCTCCGATGTGCTACGTGTTCATGACGAGCTCCCACTATATGAAAGTATTTACTTGGGAGGTGAGCCTATTTCATCCGAGTCGTCATCAATTTGGGCCGATGATGACCGTGAGTCCTGCAGGTACTATCATGATGTGAAAACGGGGTGATTGCATTGCAGGGCAAACTCTTCACAGAAGCTCTCGTACAGCAAAAAGGATGAGGGCAGGTTCGGTTCGCTGACATGATGGCCGAATATCCGCATCTCCGTTCGATATTGTTCCAACCAACCCTCGGAAGTGTCTAGTCGAACTTGTATTTGCTCACAGTAATCGCATGCGATCCAAATTGTCTGTCTCATTCACACCAAATCTTTGATCTTACTACATGCTGCAGTTTGGAGCAAGCTTTCTCTCACTTTGATCTGAAGATCGCCGTGCACGCGTGCTGTATGGAGGAGCATCGCCATCCTACTTCTAGAAGGACGAAGAACAACTCGGGTTGATCTTCATATATCATAGAGGAGCGTGCCGTGAAAAGTATTCCGGTTTCATCTATCCACCGGTCACTTGATGGTCCCTCGTTTGATACGTGTCAAAGAGGAGTGAGTATCTTACGATACTGCCGCTGCCCTTCAACTTTACTCTATTAGCAGCGTGTACTTATTGTAGATGGGCGTCGTGTTGGACACAGGTTGACCCAAAACTAGGACGCGGAAGATGCAACGTGATTTTCAACATCGGGTGAGTCGCAACAGCCGCATGTATGGCAATCGAGGTCTTGCCGCTGGCACCCTTGTCATGCCAAAAATAGATGCTCGGCTCTGCGCTTATTGTTGACAATGCGCGAAGCCCACCCCTGTCTATCAGCGTCCTCTCCTCTGCACTTTCGCTCCGGCGTCTCCACCTTCTGTCAAGTGAATAATATGAATATATGCTTACGTCTTTGCCTTGAGGTAAATGCGTATCATACAATAAGTCATAAACCCACTTCCTCCATTGGAATCACACCAATTAGAAATGATGAAAATAACGATATCTTGTCCAAAGTTCACTCCACGAGATTCAACGATACCATTACAACTATCCAAGAGTTCCCAAGCCTCGAAAAAGGCTGGCGCTACTGCAAGCATTATTCGGAGCGCTTCGATACAACACGCCACTGTTGTTGTGTTTCCGTGCCCATTGATCCAAAATTTCGGACACCATTGATATCATTCCTTCATTCTCCTTTGTAGTTTTGATGAGCTTAACATACATGGCAACGGTGTTTATCATTTCATGACGCGTAAAGATGCTAAAGACCGTGTACAGATACAGATACATGATAACCAAACTGAGGCCACTTTGAATCAAAACATTCTGTTCTCGCGACCCTCGCGGGCTTCACGGAAGCGCCTCTCGGCTTCCTCAAAGTTCACGCACTTCCAGATATTCTCCAAGTACTGGAAACAGTCGCACCATCAGCACAGAAGGGAGCGGTAGGAACACGAAATACTCACCTTGTCCTTTGCGTCTTGGTATTGGAGATAGTACGAGTGCTCCCACATGTCGATGCCCAAGATAGGGATGTGAGACAAGAGAGGGTCTTGGTCACGAGTCGTCGTCATCTCCAAGCGTTTGTTCACAGGGTTCATTCCCTAGAGAGCAACGGGAGCCGATTGAGCACACGGATACGAGTGGATTAGATATCCAACTTACGATCCAGCCCCAACCAACACCTCGCATCTCACACATCAGCTTGTTGAACTCTCGCTTCATCCTCTCTATGTCGCCGAAGCACTCTTTGATGGAGTCCTTCAGAGGGCCGTCCTTCAAGACGCCACCGTTTCCCTTGCGCTCAGACGAAGGGGGAGCCAAGTTCCTCCAAAAGAGGGAGTGATTGATGTGACCTATGCTCGGTCTCAATCAACGTGGAATGATTATTGACTTTGCAAGATAGACATACCGCCGCCGTTGAACTTGATGGCCGACTGGAGAGCAATGCGCTCCCTTGGGGTGGAAGCTTTGGCGTACGCCGCCTCCGCAGCGCTGAGGGCATCGACGTACGACCGGTGGTGCTTGTCGTGGTGGAGCCTCATGGTCTGCTCTGAGATGCAGGGCTCGAGGGCCTTGTAATCGTATGGGAGGTCAGGCAAAGAGTGGTTTATCTTGGACATGATTTGCTGCAACTTGAACGGACAAGGGGAAGGTTTATAACGCCCTCGAGGCGTCGAGACCCGTTTTTGATAGACAGTGTCTAAGACGTCTACCCCGCACAGTGTTCAGGTCGGAACTAGGACGGCTATGATCCCGACGTCAAACCCCCCCTCCATAGAACAAGAAGGTCCATCCAGACGTGTGGGTCTAGATTCTATAGGTGGGTTGAGCTCGCGAACTTTGGTAGCTTCAGGGGAATTCCCTCTTGATAATATATTTGTTGTCGTCGGTAGGCTTCTTAGTATCTTACAAGATCAAGTCAAGAGTAGATAGTATTTGATGATCCTCGCGTATATTTCAAATACGATCAGGGTGGATGAAAGACGAAAGGTCTATGAGCAGAATGTGGAAATGGGCCTCTTGCCAAGGGGATGGTTTGGGCTATACATCTCAAGTTCGCGAGTGCGTTGCACGCAACTTTTCGACATGGCGAAGCAAATGGAGGTGTTGCAGATAGATTTGTTGATCTTCCTTGACATTTCGAACGAAGGGCCTATGTAGACTGGTCCTATTTCACGTCGATGCGCCGCAACCCCATTGATGGACCCATAGCACCGTTTCATATTTCGTCCCCTCGACGTATCGCACCCCTCTTTTCAGAGTGACTCGAGACGTATATATCGTAGACCAATAACACCCTTTAATGCACGATTCTCCGCGGATGGAACCCACGCCTACTTAGGGAGGAAACAGATTCGCCAAGAAGCGGGTCAATATCGAGTCTAGAAGTTGGAGAAGCATGCCACATGATCGAACTTACATGTGTGACATAGAACAAGTCTTGTGACACTTTGAATGATCATGGAAGCAACATGCTTATCCATCGCGCCATGAAAGTCCTAGTGCAGGAAATAAACCCCTTTGCGTGGTTCGTGATTTGCGATTCATCTGTTGAGACATGGTTCGCAGATGTACCGCCGCCTGCTGCCTACCTCCCTCTACCGCTACCCTCTGCCTCTACTACTGCCCGCTGCCCTCTACCGCCGCTCGCTGCCATTTACCACCGCCCGCCCCTTCTGGCATCACCCACATCACCTTCTACCGCCATTCCTCTAGCTGAAAGTGAAAGTGGTGGGTGACAACACTCACTGAAGCGGTGCATCCTTCCAGAAAGCCCGGGAGGACCTTTGCTACGGCTGCGTTTGTGGCTGAGGAAGCAGGTGGATGTGGGAAGGGCGCTGCCGAGTCGCCATTAGCAGCGGGCACAGACGAGTAGGTGGGCGGCAAAGTTTGAAGATGGGTGAGTATCAAACCCTAAAAGCCGGTACATTTGCTGAAATTTTGCGGAGAGCGATGTGTCGGATGTCACATATGAAGACATGATAACCGCAGTAACGTATAAGAGAAAGAAACAAGGTTCGTGCGGAACCGCAGGTTCAAACCGATTCCGGCCATCCCACCAGGTAAATGTAACCCGTTCTGCTCCGCATGGCATTCCTTGCGGACACCCGGGAGGTTGGAGCGACGCTGTGGACTATCATTCGCGGAAGATAATTGGTTGGACCACTAATTTAGGTCGAAGCCCAAGCCGCATGCCTGACTCTCCCCCTCGCGAGCGCCTCGTTGCACTTGACTTTCCCGCTGTGCCGCCGACCCAAAGTTTAGGCGACGATGGGTTCACACCACCACCTCCTCTGTATTGGATTATACCCCTCGTCGTTGCTTCTTTCGTCATTTTTTGCCTTGGGGTGAGTCACTACCGCAGGAGGGCACGAATACAAGTACAGTGCCCTTCTCCAATTCGCCTTGAGTCTGGACTATCTCGTAAGGGGACATTTTCGTTTTCATTTTCAGTCATCCGACCACTGAAACATTATAGCCAAGACAAACGATCCTCCGCCTGCATATGCTCCAAATCCCCCGCCTGGTTAGTGATTTGCGCTCGTAGAAATATTATGATGTCATGTACCTGCGTTTCTGCAGTATCACACACCGCCGTCCACCATCACTATACAACAACCACACACGCGGCATACAACAAATGATATATTCCTACAATGCATCATAGCTATGCTTTATTGTGTGCCCTGGGCATTATATACGTTGTTGGGATAATGTTAGTGCCATATAAAGTTCTTGTACAATCATGATTTTGTTTTTTCACCATTGACGTGAGACGTTGACGGAACAGCCAGCTGACGACCAAGAGATGTTCCGAAGAGTGGTGCCACGTTCCGACGTCAAACCCAAACATAGGACGGCAAGTCCAATGATGCGGTCAGCTTTACGGCACAAGCCAGGCAGAATTTGATGCGGATATGAGAACGTAACTGGTATGCCATATCCACGCGCTCAGATTGCCACACGTCGGCGGAAGCAGCGAGTCGTACAGCTGCGTTGCTTATGCATTCAAGCATGTTTTACGGGCCAATAGACTCCGCAGAATGCCTATCCCTTAGTGCAGATACCAATACAGGCAGAGATCATGAACTTGGTTCAGATCCCAATGCCCTTTCGTCAGCGAGGCGCGGGGTCGACCATGATGCCACTTCAGACGATGGTTTAGGACACTACCACCCTCGGCCTGAAGGCATGGACACTCTTCAGGTGATGGGCTAAATTCTGATTACAACCAATATATGGACGACAATTCTCCTCCCTCCCCTCAGTCACCAACTGATCTTAGCGATTGGAATGAAGATCCAGAGCCTGAATGCAACTCGGACACACAAATGGAAGAGGATGGGAACGAGCTACCCTCAGCAGTGCACTTTCATCAATCCCTGTCAAGAATGCCTGCAGGAACCGGAGTGATTTTTGCCCGTTGCTCTGCCTTCTTGGCATGTCGAGCAGAAAATTCTTCCCACGTAACTTCCTTTCTCGTTGTGTTCCAAGTTGCTCGATTGACTTTAATTGGTTTCGTCCATATGGTTGTGAATCCGAAACAGTCTTCTAGACACGCCCAACGCACATCCGTGGCACCATTCGCTTCTAACCACTGCTTGACCGCTTTGTCATCTTCTCGTTCTTTCAATGTTTGTATGGGATCCAGCCCATTACCATATTCGGAAAACTGTGTGAGGAAGAGGACACAAGGAGTCCCGTCAGAACGCCTCACACGTTGGCTACATGCTGCAAGAATGTGTAATTTGTCGTTGTCGGCAAGCCAGTCATTTATTGGCCAATACATGCGATGGTCTTCGAACTGACTGTCGTTGATACCGAGGGTCTTGTTGAGGGCACGTGCCACCAGAGCAGCAACATGGTATCCACCAACAATCATGATTTGCACTCTAGAAGAGTGGATCGAGATCAGAAGACGGTGCTAAAACACGTTCATCACATGAGAACTTACTTATAATATATAATGTTTGAGGGCAGAAGCAAACGATATTCACTTACGTGATGTTTCCATGGTTACCCTTCTCTAGAGAGTCTATGCAATCAAGGATATCACTGATACGAGCATTACAATAGCTGTTCATTATGCTGCAGCCCATGCTTGAGGAGTGGCTGAGGCTTCGCTTTGAAAATTTAGCTTCTCATGAAATCCACTACAAATCATCTTGGTATGGCCCTGCACGCCGAAGATCAAAAGTAGAAATATTAACCAATTGGGAATGGATGCACACTTCCGGACACCTGGAAATGAATGTCCAAGTTGGGGGCGAAAAGGTGGGCGAAGAAGGTAGTTATTCATCATGCCATTTTGGCACTAATGTGCCTCTGAATCAAAAGCTTCAGCGCGTCACAAGTCGCCCAGCAGGCAGCAATGAACTTCTTTGCACATATATCGGTTACTCTGCTACTTGAGTTATAAATAGATGTCTCCACGTGGCGGATCCCACGGCTAAGCTACACAGCACACACAGCGACACCGTACCGTCGCCGACCGCTTCTTCAATATCTTGAGTTCCTGACTTCCAAATGGTGAGAGTTGATTCAGATAGAGCCCAAGGATCCACTTTTCTCTCTTTTGTGTTATTTTATGGCATTGTAGGGGTGGATGCCGACAGGCGTGCTTGGATGTAGTGCATCATAAATAAATTTCGAAAACTGACATTTTCCTCTTCAAGGCATCTGCAGATCTCGCCCCAACATACGCTGCTCTCATCCTTGCGGACGATGGCATTGAAATTACCGTGAGTGTGTTCGTCATACACGATTGTGAGGCTATCGAACCAACCCATCTTTTAGTCTGACAAAATCATCACACTGACGGACGCCGCTGGCATAGACCTTGAGCCTATTTGGGCAACGCTCCTCGCAAAGGCACTCGAGGGCAAGAACGTGAAGGAGCTGCTATCAAACGTTGGATCAGGTGGTGGCGCGCCTGTTGCTACGGCCGCAGCTTCTGGCGCCGGCCCCGCTGCCGCGACAGAGGCACCAAAAGAAGAGAAAGAAGAGGAAAAGAAAGAAGAGGAGTCAGACGAGGATATGGTGAGTCGATTCGATCGCTTGAGGAGCTCAGGGCTAATAAATGACTCCCCATCACAGGGCTTTGGTTTGTTCGACTGAGCGCGTTATTATCTATATTGCACTCCCATTTGCATGCCCTTTATCGTCCGTCCAGACGTCCTGTAATCCATCCACGCTGTATTAATCCTTAGTACTAGCATTGCCACAAAAGGAAAACCCAGTTTGGCAGAATGCTGCAGGGATTTGCGGTATCGCATCGAGATGAACTGAGGATCGCTGCGCGCTGTGAATGCGTGTGTTCGCGCTGTGACCATGAAAAGCTTGAGCTTGTTCTCTACTGCGCAAACTTCGCGTTCTGTACCTCATACTCAGCTGATGTCTCGCGTCAGCACACATCCATCACACCGATTCACTCTTCAAATTGTTTTCTTTGTCAATGGCGGTGACTGGCTGTATTCGTTTTCAAAAGAATCAAATCGTATATCTCCTTGCTCTCTTGACACTGCAGTAAAAGTGATCTGTGACGCAAAGTGGAAAGTGCCGACGTTGTTGCATGCCCAGCGTTACTCTGGTTTTTTGCGGGCTTTTGGTCCGTGATCTCTCCGAAATCCATGCAGTGATATTACTGACATGATGTAATCAGTTAAGATCACCGTTGCGCTCGATGTTGAGATAACGAGCGCTTGAGCCTGGGAATTCGGCACAATCTGTGTCTGCAACAGTCATTGGCTAGTGCTTTGTTCCAAGTGGCGTCGACCCAAGTGTGACGTTCGTAGCCCCCGAGCCTCGCCGCCCGGCCCATGGCTCGAGCCATTGTTGTAGGCGATAGTCTTGCGGCTGCACATATCCTTCTCGAACGACGCGCAAACGTAATTTTGCTTGCAAGCGGTGTCAATCACGCTTCTATCAGAATTTTGGACTGCCAAACTATCCATCGGGCAGTATCGTTACACTATGTAAGACTTATGGCCTACCGAAATGTTCCGAATTGAACACTAGTCCGACTAAGTGCTATCTGATCAGTCATTCGACCGCTTGGGTCTAGACTATTCGAGCACCTTCGTCGATGAAATACTATATAAATGGCGCCTTGTCCAATACTTGCTTCTCTGATGGAACGTTACTTCTCCCTCCAACTTGTCATCGACAAAGTACTTGGGGTCATCATCATCTCCTTCGTGCGTGCGAGCCAATCGTCGTTGCCACTGCCCAATTCTCCCTTCATCATAAGGGGAAGAAGTTCCCGTTCTTGGTGCATTCCCTTTTTTTCTCTTGACGTTTCCAATACCTGCATCTTGCTCAATGATCAAAAGATGGATATATAGTCCGAGCACGCCGCGCAAGGCGAGGTCGCATGAATTATTCTCGTTCTGGCTCATCCTGTGGCTCAAAAGATTATTTCTGTCATTTATAACGCAAAACCCGTTTCCCGCCTTATCAGCTGGCCACCGCGCTAATGGAACCTCATACTCGGATTTGTTGGATTCTCGGGTGGCGTCTGATGCATCGCCCGCACCCTCGCTTCGCAGAAATTTTATCAACCAGTTTTAACTCATCTTCACATGCCTGATTCAGGGGTTCTAATGATCGCCACGCTCATCGCGATGCAGCCGCAGATAAGTCCACGAACGTTCTTCAGGACGCGACCGACGTCCAATTAGGATCCACGTCACATCGCATCTTCTTCATACTGTGTTCAAGTCACGTATTCAAAAGAACACCAGAAGGGGATGTTCGTTAATCGGAAGCCGTTGCATCGGACGCTGATGCAACTTTCAGTTCTTTCACGAAACCAAGGACCCTAATCACTCTGAAATAATTTGCATATCTTCAAATAAATAACGTACTCGTGATCACCTCATATCATACTTCCAAAATCGCTCCCCCTTATGCATCAATGCCATGATGCAAAACGTCCCCATGGAGCATACTATTTCGGATGATTGCTGTGCCATTCAATATCAGTCAATATCGAGAATGGAGCTACCTCAAGGGAAAAGAATAAGCGTGGGACTGCGTGGTGTCTCTTCAGATAATTCATGATTTGCAACCATGCATATGACATGGTGTTCATATTCAGAGAACGTCCGGGCCACTTGTTGACAACGATGCTCCATAGCGCATGGTTTAGCCTCTGTTGGTAAGCAAAATCGGCGCCCACGCTCCGACTATCCCCCCGTACAGCTCTGTATGACAGAGATGCCATATGCCAGGGAATTTCCGAAAGCCCTGGCACATTGTTCTGGAGGGTGCCATTCAGTCTCAAGGGGTCGCGTGACATGTCCATTCTAATTGGTATTGATTCTTACAAGGTCGGGCATCAGCGATAAGGGAACATGGGACACGGAGGGTGGTACTGGTCCCGGCCCCCCTAGTAAAGCGCGCGAGGGTGGTCTAGCCTGGCAAAAAGTCGAACGATGGCCATGCCCTGCATCACGAAATCGAGACCCCAAAATTGACGGGCTGTGAATCATCCGATGGTACAGCACCCAGCGAGAGAAGGCATAGTCCCCGAACACTCCGCCGAGCGTCAATAGCTAAGATTAAACAAACGTCAAATTCTCCCACGGTTCGCTTACCGGACACAATTGCCAAATTGATCACAGAGCCCAGAGCGATGAAAAGGCAAAAGTACATTGCGGGGGGCATTTGATGTGAAACAGAGGAGCACATGATAAGCTACTCGGTAGCTCCTATCCAATTAAAAAGAAGAGTCTACAGGCACATCATGCCAGCATCTCTCCTGCGACATACGTTTGATAAGCTTCGGTCAGTTCGCGAATTTGTTTTCCTAAGCAGATCACGAACGGTGACATGTGTACGAACCAGACATTGATTGACTTACGCATGAACGTTGACCTGCTGCCGGCACCATTCATGATTTGCAATGCTTGGGTATATAAATTGTGTATTTTCTCTTCTTCGCGCGAGTTGGGCATGAGGTTGGTAAGCCGCATTGAACGCAGCTTCGAGGCTTCCTTGATCAGTACCTGGCTCGCGCTATTCCAGAGTACCTGAACGATTCTGTTAAATGACAGTTCTTGAGGATCACTCGGACTTACTCCTGTTATCGGATCAACATAACCTGGGCTGTATGAAGGGATTGAAGTTGCCAATTTGAAGATCGATGCCGCAGCGGCTAGTCCCTTGGCCTCGTTTCCGTTAAGTAAGGCTCTATGTAGCAGCATTTGTGCCCATAGGCAAGATGGTGTGCGAGAATCAAATGTTTGCGGACTGGCTGCGAAGCATTCAACTGCTCCGTCGACAACAAAGACGGCATGAGAGCGTCCAAAAAACCAATGGCTGAAGTTATCTTGTTAGAAAACCCAGAGAGTTCATCGTAGGACATGTCTGGCCCAGAATTTCATCCTGCAATTGACGCCTTTTCATGGATTAACGTACCTGGACGCCACAACTGCATCGTATCTGTTGCGTACTTCCACCAGTAGGCCGCTTCAGCCTTCTGGCTCAAGGTTATGGCTTCGACGGTCCCGTCGTATGCAGTCGAGCCGTTTCCGTTGATAGTTGATCCGTGGTGCTGTGTCGGGCTGCCGGCGCCATTATGGACAGGGGAACCGCGATGACCGTTGGAGACTGACTTGCCACCATAACCATTAGGAATGGGCGAACCATGTCCATTGGTCACGGCTGACCCATTCACCATAGATATCGGCGACCCGTTACCGTTAGTGTGGAATGATGAACCGTTAACATGTGCCTGCTTGACAGATGCCGATCAATCTAGCTGATAGCAGTGTGAGAGCAAAACGTACTAATCTGCCACCCTCGGGAGACGCTAAAATGGGCGGTCCCATTGTTCCGCGGAGTGTGTCAGGTGCACATTTGAGGTTTGGGAACGTGTTGAGAGCTGCGGCCCAGCCATAATCGAGGTAATAAATGGTCCAGCACGCATTGACGCGCTCCCGTTCCTCGATCACATCCTTCATCGGCGGCATCAGGAGATCCGAAAACTCATTCTGCGCCTTGCTCGTTTTCATAACACCAGTGGCAAGCGCGGTCGAGGCAGCCGTCGCGAGGTGATATTGCCCTTCAAGCAGCCGATTTTGGGCAAAAAAGTAACACGCAAGCATAAGTTCCGCCTGTATACCGTGCATGACGCGCTTTGGATGTGTATTCGATAGGGTTTGTGCTGACATTTGAACCGCAGCAGCTAGGACATGTTTCTCGCGCGGCACATAAATATCTTCAGATGCCAGGAATATGCCAACGAGATAGGTGGCCATGATTAAAGCAGGAAAGGGGCGATATGGATGCCCTAAAGGAAGGTCCAGCAGCATGCTGTCACGAAAACGTAACTGGTCGAGGAAAAAACCAAAATCCGATGCATGTATCATGAATTTATCGAGCCTAACGAAGGGTTAGCATCTTATCCAAATGCCATAACTGCGGTAATAGCGCACAGATGTTTTGCCTCGTCCTTTGGGGGCTCCAGAGAATCTGATAAATAATGTTTGAGATATTCTGCGCAAATAGCGGTAATAACGCACTATCCGAGTTAGTAGATGATAGTATTGATGCGGAATGAGCTTGGGAGGTCTGCAAAGAGGCTTGATATGGTTGGTGTAATGTCACAGTTGCATTTGCGCGTGAAGGACTAGTCAATTCTTGTATCCGCGCCTCCAAAACACGGATTCTCTCTTCCAAAAGCTGATTTTGGGTGGGTTCATTTCCGACGGTGTACTCGCAGTCCTCCGGTTTCTTGGCACGTAGACATTGGCCGCAAATGGGCTGGGCGCCATCACATTTCTATTCAGGAGCAATATACCTGGGGTTGAGCAAGGAAACGAGCATGGTGGATCCGGCACCTTGCTCACTGTCTTTCGTCTACGACAAGTTGCACACGCTCTTCCCCTTGGAAGTGTTGAGGAGCCAGGCTGAGAATACATGGTTGCCATCCGGAGGGATGTGAGAGGATGGGAACTTGTCGACTTTGGCTGTTTTCAGGTATCTTATATCGAGTGACTGAGCTTGAATGAGTTTACTCTACATGAGCTGAAGGAGCGGTAGAGCGCGGAACTGAGATTCGTGCGGGGCATTTAAGCTTGACGTCACTCTAGCCGGGCTAGACTACCTTAAGATCCTCCAAGAATGTTCAAGAACTACTCTCCGCAACACACGCGACAACTTGCGACCGAGTGCGACCGAGATAGCTAGGGTTCATTTGGAGGAATATATTGTTCTCTGTTTTTCGAAGTGATGAAACAAATACGGCTATTTGCGTGCTGCACGTTAGTGTGACCTCACTTGGCTAATGCGATATCTCAACGAACCACTGCTGTAGATGACCAATTCCGTCCCACACTGCCATTCGACTACTAAAGTCATCAGATCCGCCGGAGATCGTGTCTAGGTACAAATCTTCATCTTTATGGCCTAAGATGCAGAGCAAAATGTAAGGTAACAGCCCGTCGTGGGTAGGTTTATGAGTTATTATCGCGTTCAGAACCAGAAATAAGCCAACCCAGGATTGTGTCATGTGTCTGGAGATCCACCTCGATACACCTGTATCGGTACATTTGCTGAAAATCTAATGCTAACTTGCGGAGAGGGATGTATCAGATGTCACATATGAAGACATGATAACCGCAGTAACGTACAATGGGCGTTCCAAGGGCAGCTCGATGTGGGCAAGGACGAGTTAGGAACAAGGTTCGTGCGGAGCCGTAGGTTCAAGGCCATCCCACACCCGGTGATTGCAATCGGTTATGCTCCGCATGGAATCCTGGCGGACCCCCGGGAGCGCCTCTGTTGACGGAGACTATAATTCGTAGAAAATACAGGCCAGCGGTGAGGGTAGTTGACCAGAAGCATGCTGATGACGTGTCCGGAAGTATCCGTCCATGGTTAGTCCCAATTAGTTAATCCACATCGTCCAGGAGGTTCATGCGGCGTGTCGCATCAAATTGGATAGCAACGCCGCCGAAACTCAATTGATTTGTGCCGGAAAGCTGACCGCATCATCGGACTGGCCGACATAAGCCCGGATAATTTCAGAAAACAGTGGAAACGAACGTCCATGGTATCTTGGGGACTGCATAAACACGTTGCTTCTAAATCAGAACTCTTCTGACTTCCATGATTGATCAATATCTTGACGGCGCTGCGCTCACGTATGTGAGATGGCCATGAACACATACGACGCCCTCACAGCAGTCGATCAAAGTGTCACAAGACTGGGTCCAATGAGTCACACATGTTTGACCAGGTTCCAACAAGATGATTGGCCGAATGTTTCTCTTCTGAAAGTAAATCGACCATGCGGCAGGCTTCTCCACCTTCTCGGAACTCGATATCGACTTGTACCACATTGAGGCCGCTTCTTAACAGGGACAAATCTATTTTCCCTCCTAAGCGGGCATAGATCCATGTAAGCCTTCCGCACGTCCGCGGAGAAACAAGCATTAGCCGATGTCCCTTTTTTCTGTTAAAGGGTGTTATTGGTCTACTGATACATGAAACACGATATTTACGGCCACCTACGTCTCGAGTCACTCTGAAAACTGGGGTGTGATACGTCGAGGGTGCATCTCAAGTGTCTCGACGTGCTTAATTTTCCTCACTGGCTTGAATTTACCGCAGCAGGAACTGGCTAACACACAGCGGGGATGAAATATGAAACGGTGCTATGGGTCCGTCAAGGAAATCGTTCCGAAAAGTCGGGGTTGCGGCACATCGACGTCGCCCCACAAAATAGGACCAACGGCGTCAGTCTGTCTACGCCCTTTGTTCGAAATTTCAGGGAAGATCAACAAATCTATCTGCATGCAGAGAATACCTCCATTTGCTTAGCCATGTCGAAAAGTTGTGTGTAACGCGGGCTCTGTAACTAGTATGTAAGACTTGAGGTGTCATCCGACTCACCGAACTGATCTACTGTCGGCTATGGATTGCCTAGTATAGCAAGCCACTCGCTAATGTGAGGCGATTTGAGATGTATTGCCGTTGGACCCATTTTGACATTCTCAGTCGGAGCATCTGCTCATAGACCATTCGTCTCTACGTCATCCACCCTGATCGTGTTTGAAATATACCGCGAGTGTCATTAGACACTATGTTCTTGAGGCGCAAGAAGCCTACCGATGATAACAAATATGTTATCAAGAGTGAGGGGAATTCGCACTTGGTAACTACTGAAGTTACCGAGTTCAACTCATACAGGGGTCATTTGTACGTACGTCGTGAACGAAATCATGGCTTGTCGCGAAGGATGCTTGAGAATCTAGGCCCACACGACTAGACTTTCTTGTATGTTCTATGGGGTTGACGTCGGGATCATACGCGCAACTTCCTAGTTCCGACCGGAACACTGTGCGGGGTAGACGTCTTAGACACTGTCTATGAAAACGGTGAAGTGTCGGTGAACGGTCGTCGAAGGGCGCGTTATAAAGCCTTCGACTTCGCCTTGACCGCTCAACTGCAGCAAATCATGTCCAAGATGAGCCACTCTTTGCCTGACCTCCCATACGATTACAAGGCCCTCGAGCCCTGCATCTCAGAGCAGACAATGAGGCTCCACCACGACAAGCATCACCGGTCGTATGTCGACGCCCTCAACGCTGCGGAGGCGGCGTACGCCAAAGCTTCCACCCCAAGGGAGCGCATTGCTCTCCAGTCGGCCATCAAGTTTAATGGCGGCGGTATGTCCATCTTGCAAAGCTAATCATTCCACATTGATTTAGGGGGAGCATAGGTCACATCAATCACTCCCTCTTTTGGAGGAACTTGGCCCCTCCTTCGTCTGAGCGCAAGGGAAACGGTGGCGTCTTGAAGGACGGCCCCTGAAGGACTCTATCAAAGAGTGCTTCGGCGACGTAGAGAGGATGAAGCGAGAGTTCAACAAGATGATGTGTGAGATGCGAGGTGTTGGTTGGGGCTGGATCGTAAGTTCTATCCATTCGTATGCGTGTGCTCGATCAACTCCGTTGCTCTCTAGGGAATGAACCCTGTGAACAAACGCTTGGAGATGACGACGACTCGTGACCAAGACCCTCTCTTGTCTCACATCCCTATCTTGGGCATCGACATGTGGGAGCACTCGTACTATCTCCAATACCAAGACGCAAAGGACAAGGTGAGTATTTCGTGTTTCTATCGCTCATTTCCGTGCTGAAAGTGCGACTCTTTTTTCAGTACTTGGAGAACATCTGGAAGTGCGTGAACTTTGAGGAAGCCGAGAGGCGCTTCCATGAAGCCCGCGAGGGTCGCGAAGTTCGTCAGGGCAGAATGTTTTGAACTTTGTGACTCGAAGTGACTTTTCGATTATCATGTGTCTGTATCTGTAGCGGTTGTTAACGTCATTACGCGTTGTGAAATGATAAATACCGTTGCCCCGTATGTTAAGCGCACCAAAACTGTTATGAGACAAAGGAGAGCAAGTAATGATATCAATGGTGTCCGAAATTTTGGATCAGCGGGCATGGGGGCACGACAAAAGTGGCGTGTCAATTCGAAGCGCCCTGCGGAATGCCTTGGCTTCCGTAGTGCCAGCCCTTTTTCGAGGCTTGGGAACTCTTGGATAGTTTTTGTGGATCTAGTGGAGTTGGCACTTTGGGAGCTTTGGACACGACATCGTTATTTTCGTCACTTCTGCCGATAGTTGCTGTCCATGACTTTCCCCGATCATCAGTTTGTCTGACAACAATAGAGGAAGCGGTTTTCTGACTTATTCTAGGAGACGCCGTTTGCCTCAAGGCAAAGACCCAGGCATATATCCCGCTGGTATCAATGATGTCAACTGTCTTATCAGCTGGTGTGACGTATGTTCTGAGTGCCTCAGTCAGTGCCCTGCTCTCCATGAGTGATCAGAAAAGTGGAAACGCCGGAGCAAAGCGTGCCAAATAGTGCAGACGCCGAGTGAAGAAGGCGAAAGGTACGTACGACAAGGGGGGGATTCGCGCCCAGACTCGTCAACAGTGAGCGCAGAACCGAGCGTGCATTGGTATTTTTGACATGAAAAGGTGCCAGCGGTAAGACCTCGATTGTCATGTTCACCTGCAGTTGTTACGACCTGTGCAGAATGGTTTAACCTTCACACTGACACCGATGGTAGAAAACGCTCACGTTACGCAACCATCATGGTCACGGGCACACGTGGATCTTCGCACCCTAGCTTTGGGTCGACCTGTGAATGAATACTCACCTACAACAAGTCCATGTGCTGAGTGACGTTGGAGGGGGTATCTAATAAAGTAAAGTTGAAGGGCAGCGGCAGTCCTACGATACTCCTCTTTGAGGCGTTTCAAACTCGGGATCATCGATCATCAAGTGACCGGTGAACCAGAATACTTTTCACGGGCACGCTCCTCTATCATGATGATCACATTCGTCGTTGCCCCACCGGGTGGAGTTGTTCTTCGCCCTTCTAGAAGGCCAAATTACCTAGTTTGGCCATGCTCCTCCATATGGCACGCGTGCATGACGATCTTCGGATCGAGGTGAGAGAGAGAATAAAAGTTTGCTCCGAACTGCAATAGACCCACGTGTAAGATCAAGGGTATAGAGTTCTGGCATGGGATGGGACAATTCGGATCACATGCGATTCCTGGAGCGCGCTGAGTTCGACTAGAGATAGTCGGAACATGATATCGAACGGGGATGCGGACATTCGAGTCACCATGTCAGCGAATCGACCCTGCCCCCCCCCCATCCTCTCTCCTGTATGAGGGCTTCTGTGAAGAGTTTTCCCTGAAAATGCAATCACCCTGTTTGCACATCATGGTAGTGCCTGCAGGACGGTCATCGTCGGCTCAAATTGATCATGCCTCATGTAAAAATAGGCTCACCTAAACTTTCATATAGTTGGAGCTCGTCGTGAACGCATAGCACATCGGAGACCGATCCTCGCCACCTAATGTCCGAGGAGTAGAGTCCAATGTCGCAGTGAAGAGCACTTTGCAGTGGAGAAAGAAATCAAGACGCGCGCGTGCCTTGCCTTCTCGCCGACGAAGACGCATCATGTCCATCTGCAGATCCACATGCGGATCAGTACAGCAGAAAACGCCGGTTCCCCGGGAAAATGCGAGCCCGCGACACTTCGGCCCGCTGCACGACCATATTGGCACAAAACGCGTTGGCTTCAAGTAGTTCACAGCAGTATACAACACGTATAAGTATAAGTAAACAGCACCATAATTACAGCCCTTCTTCGCCACCCGTCTTCACGAGTTCAGCACTTTATAAAATTTCCAACAATCATACTTGGTATACCCCACTTGTCCCTCCGTATCGTGAAGGAAAAGCAGCAATTGATGAAGCCCTCCTCCGCGGGCGCGTCTGCCTGATGTGCATCCACAGTCCTTGCCGATGCCGACGACGACGACGACGGGCTTGTAGGACCAGTGTTGAAAACTGGCTTATAGCGCAACACGCATGACGTGAGGACTGCTTTTTGCATCGAGTCGAATGCGACGTTCCCGTATTTCTATTAACATGTACATGTTAGAGCCGGAAGAAGGCCACGGTATCGGCAAAACCTTACCTCCCAGTAGTTGACAGCGGACTCTTCGGCCATCAGTTCGTATATACATAGCCGACCCTATATGCACAATGAGACCGAAATACTGGGAGGTAAAGGGACCCATACATCTCGCAGCATCATGCCGTCTATGCCAACCAGCTCGGAGAACTGTCTATTGCCTTTGTAGATCTCGCCCGTCCTCCTCCATAGGCACGCTGGTACGCCCATGGCCGAGAAAACACGGTCATAATCAAGCAGCAATCGTTCAAAGGCTTCTTCAATAAAGACCAAGTCCTGGTAAATGGCGATTCTTGTGAGACGGAGCGAGAGCGATTCCCACACCATGGGAATATTCGGAACATGCAATACTTACTATGTCCCTTAATGATTGAGCGATTGCCTGTTAGGGTACGTATCAAAACTTTCATCAGCACGGCACGGAGTAGCCCTTACCCTAAATTTCGGTCTCAGCACGGAAAGAGGCTGCAAGATCTGCTGTTTAGACTCTTGCGATACGCTTCAAGTAACGGTGCATTAGATTCAAGGCCCGCTCGACCCAAAGCATCGACTCACTTGCGATCCATCCATCTCGACAATCTTTGATACCCCGTGACGTAGTTATACGGCTTCAATAGACCGGCTTCATACTTGCTCCTTATGACCCTGTTCAACCGCTCGTCCCGCGAGCCATCTTCCTGGTCTGCGGCCGTCAGCAAAAACTTTTCTGCCTTGGTAGCCGACGGAAGGATCGGGGGTGCATTCTCCGTTGTAGAAGCAGACTTGGTTGATGGTGGCTCTGTTGGAGTCGCAGATACATCACGTTCGTCGAGAACAGGGACCGACGAGGATGCCTCCGCTGTTTGACTCATCGTCTGGTATGTTGGGGGAGTTGGATTGGCGGTTTCAAGAACGTTCGTTGCCGCCGCTGTGTTTGCCGCTGCCGTTGCGTTTGCGTTGACGAAAGATGCAGATGTCATCAACGAGGGTGCAACCGTTGTTGGGGGTGTGAAAAAGGTGCCTTCGTCGAGGGTCTCCAGGAAATCGCTGTACGTTTACCATTTGAGCATATCAATATCTTGATATAGTTCAATAATGGTGCGGGACTTGCCTCAGCACCGAAAACTCGTTACCGAGAGTTTCGGGTTGGTACAAAAAGCTGGCATTCTGCGATGGGACGTTCATTGACCATGCTGTCGTTGTATTTGGAAGCGGTGGGCTCTGGTACACCGTTACTAGGGTGCAAACGGTATCAGAATCCAGGATCAATGCGATCCGCGAAGGCTTACCCGGTGCATATGTGCGCACCATGTCTGCGCTGTTACTCGTACCAGGAGTTGCCGGAGCGGATTTCTGACCCGGTTTTGGCCTTCTCTCGTCGTGACATAGATGACCAATCTCACGCTTGATGCTGTGACGTAGGCAGTCAGACCAGGTTGTTGTAATGTACGAAAGGAATGACGGATACACACCACCGCTGACAGGGTCTACCCTCGTCACAGGTCATGTGGCTCCTCCTGCAATAGAGACATGCGTGGTTGACTTTCCTCCTTCTGGTTGTCTTCTTTTTCTTCCCAACATCGTCTTCGGTGCTATTGCTCTGGAAAGCAGGACCATGTGCGTCGTTTGTTAGATACAAGAGCTCGAGGAGGGATCAGGGTGCACACCTCCGGCATCCGGATATCATCTTGAAATGTAGAGACCGCGGTTGCCATTGTCTGTGGCCGCACTGAGCAGCAAGGCTCATTTACCACCTGAGGTTGTTCGATCAGTGGAGTTGTCAAGTGCTTCCAGGAATGGAAGGTCTTTCCCTTCCGCCACTCAAGCTCAAACTCCTCCGCAATCTACGTACATACGGTGCACATAACGTCTTTTGAACAGAAAATTAAGCATATTCCTCTTCGACGACGAATTCACTCGATTCTGGCCTCAATACGAATACCCTGACATTCAACCGTGCAACCTCAGCAAACTTCCTATTTGGCAGCTAACAGCTAGATAATCACGCGAGGAAACGGGCACACCGAGGGAGTCGGCATCCCTAATCAAGTGATTCCAGTTACTGCCCTTTCGCTCCAGGAGCGATTCTCAAACGTGATCCCAAAACGTGTCTCAGCTCGCGTACCTACAGGCTCATGCCGTAGCTCCCGGGACACGATAGGAAGAAAAGGCACTATGTATTCGAAACTCTAATGAAGTCATTGGGTCACTCGCCAGCGAAAGTCACATGGCAACACAAAATGGCGTTTCTAGCGTTACCCAAAACGTATAAGGTTCAGGTGAGCTGCATTTGGCACGGATCCCAAAGCACAAACACGCATATTTCCGGATCGAAGCGTTTTGAAATCTGCCCGAGAGCTGCCGCAAAGGATTGATTCCATGCACAAACATGAATCCAAAAATCATTCGTTCGGATTTTCTACATCTTCCCTTCCTCCAAGAGACATCAAGATTGTTTTCTCGGGATTGCCCTACGCGGAATGTGTCCCCAAAAGGATCTATCACGCCATCAGCCTAGTCAGGCTAAAAGCCAAGCCTAGAACACCGGTGCCCGATATCGATTGGCATTTATATTCCACATCCTTTTACAGAATCCGTTTAGGTCAACGATATGGGCGCTGCACAGCCGCGGTACTGCTAATACAAATATATAGCGTGTGGATGTGAGGGAATTAGCTCCATTACCTCACCAGCAACACATTTTCGTCATGACATCGCTTATCAGCATCGCGATTCTTGGAGCTAGCGCCAAAGAGGGTAAGATATCCATCCCGCGATTTGAAGATTAATCAGGCGTTTACAAAAGAATCAAGAGCATACAGCCCGGCTCTCGCCTCATTGGGCGACGTCAAAGCAGCATACTCGCGAGAACAGCGCTCGCGAGGCGATTAGCAAGTGTTCCTTAATCACGGCATATAAGGAACGGTACAAACCGAATGGCTTGGTTTGGATAGTTCCGAGGTCTGGTTTCGCGCAGAAGGAAAGATTGGAAAAGAAGGACAGTTCAAAGCCAATGATGAATATGAATATCTGTTATCAACAAGACGCCTCTGGCGTACAGTTCCTCAGTGATGTCAGGTTTCCTTTTTCCCTATGCGTGCACATGCATATCGCTGACGTGATGTCCAGTGTCCGGGCGAGTTCGTGATGGGTAGTAGTAAAACTGAACGAACGCTATTATAATATTCATTCATAGTCCAACACTGGCGCGGTAAGTTTTTTCGAGACTTCAAACAGCCACGGAATGATGTAGCATTTCATAGCGCGGGATCTGTTACCGGTTTTTCCTCATTGATTAAGGAGCATCTCAATATATATACAGCAGTCCAGGCCTAGAATAATATCCACGGTGTCGTAGAAGACGTGTGCTTGGGTGACAAAGTCCCGACGGCTTTCCTCGGATACTTTTCGTCATCAGCTGCTGATGTTTGCGATTGCCCCCGTGAACGTACTCTTTGGGTGAAGATTGTATCGCGCTCAGAACGCGAATAAGGATGCGGGAAAAAATCATTGAAGAGCGTCCAAGCAGAGTTGGCGAGCTTGTTACTACGTACTGAAAACTGCGATTCGTTATTTCAGTGCGGCCATCCTAGCTATATCCAAGGGCCATTTCCATGTAGGGCATGATCATGTTTTCTGATAGTCGATCGCGGCCTCCTAGCGCTGCTGCTTGTATGCTGTCGAACGGAGTTGATTGCGCCGAGCCTGCCAATCTTGCACCAATAGGCTGGCACGCGCCAGCTTATCCTTAGGTTTTTCTTCGTTATCTGTGCGGCTGCCATGGCTCGCTATCATGATCCGCTCCACTTCCTCTCGATGCGATAATGCCGAAATCAGACACCTTCTTGACAAGATCCTGGGATACACGGGAATGCGCAGGCTTGAAATCAGGCACTGGCAGTGACAAAACTGAAGGGTCAATTGGGGCTGATCCAACACAATTGGCAAATCTGTATAGTCTAGTTCCCTAGCCATTCAGGGATATGGAAGTTGAACTGGCAGGCTGCAGAAGACAGTTACTTTCATTGGCGTTCCTGGCAGTCATTCGCTGTTGAGTCGCTGGTGTGTGTGGCAACCCTTGGTTTAAGTTGGGCGCCGTCGTAAGAACGCCTCTTTGTCAAGGAATAACGTCGAACATCGGGAGCGGGCAGATGACGGAGTTTCGTGAAAGACCCCAAAACCATTCCTTTACATCATGACCGCAGAGACTCGAGATGCTTTCGACATTGCAACTGATCTGAAAGAGGCTCAAGAAAGCGCAATGTTCTCAGAAGGCCACCATACGTCTTAGCACCTGCCATCTCATTTCGCGAATATGGCTACTTGCCAGGATCCGAAGAGAAATGACTCATCCCTGCGCTCTAGTACAACCACCCCCGAACCCCAGCCTTAAATTTTTCAACAGCAGCTATACCGCCACGTGAGTCAAATTTATCTTCAATCTGACAACTTCGGGCATGTCCATCCATTATCCAAAAAAACAAGAAAATGTCGTACGTAAGATACACATAGATATACGGTCTGAACCCCCGTCTCCATCCCCCATGCATACGTGTAGTTTATTTGGGTGGGGGTGTGGGAGGACCTAGGCACAGTAAACTCAAAAAAAAAAACAGAAAATCGGGGAAGAAACCTGGCAGCGTACCAAAAAGACCAGTTTTCGGTGGCGGAGAGACAGCCACAGCAGGGGAAACAGGTGTCGGCGCCAACAATGGGTTCGCTTTAAATAACAAAATATGATCGTATTTCGTATCAGATCCCAGCGATAACAGCGATGGGGAGAAAAAAAAATTTAAACATACGTCTCCACTGGGCCCACGCGGGCAGCTCTTGTCTTGCTGGAGGGGGAGAGGCAACTGCGACTGCGACGGGCGCCGGTGCGGGAGCGGAAGGGACGGATGAAGGGCCCGCGGTGATCGCCCGCGTTTTTCGTTTGTGGATGACGCGCCAGCCGGGGCGGGCTTGGATCGGTTCTTCTGGGGATGGCGGGACTGCGGGTGCGGGGAGTGCGGGAGCTTCTGGTGGTGCTTCGACGGCCTAATGTCACAGACGTGTGTTAGGTGTGTGAGGTCTGGATCAAGCAAGGAAGGAGGGAATGGGGGACCTTGAGATTATTGCTCGGACGCCAATCTGGAGAATACTCCCCGCCTGCGCCGTGTTTCGACTTGACGGCCATGAGTTCCGCAATCTCGCTAGAGTCGGGGGAAATCGATCAGCAGCAAAGCCGTACACGGATTTGGGATTACGGTAGGGCTGGAAGGAGGGGTACTCACTACTGCAGGGCCCGCCGTTCATCCCTCAATTTGCCTACTTCGGCTAGGAGAATGCGGACTTCGCCCGCGAGGGCTTTACTAAAATCGTTAATGTACCTGTAAAAATACGTCGGATCGTCAGTCGGATCGTCGGTCGGATCGAGAAGGAGGTTGCTCACTTTGGAGGAGGGGTAAACGAGCTGGTGTTTCTTGAGGCCATGCCAGGGGGTATCGCAGCTACTTGCAAGTTATGAAGCGGGAATGAGGCAGCTCGTAAGAACACGAGGTGGATTAGCCTTTTATGGTAGCTTCAAGTTTTGATCTCTCATCAGGTGCACTCACAGCTCACCCTGGCAGTCTCACCGTGCGTACCCTAGAGATCCATGAAATCCACAGTGGCTATGCGCCCATTAGCACAAGAATGTTTTACTGCCTCAGGATGATTTTTCCGAGTCCATCTGCGTTGTTCATGTCTCCGAATCCAGCGAATGAAGCAGCTATATATAGCTAACAGAACCAAGAATATCGGACATGTCATTGTATGTCACGTCATTCACGTCCATTCTGCATAGTATCAACCGGCTTCGCCCATTCCACCATTGCTCCTACTAGCAGTAATTGGATACGCCAGAGTCTGGCAGGAAAAAAGTTCTTCGTCATCTACAGGCTGTTTGCCCAGCTAAAAAATACGAGAAAGAGGACGATCAGTGAGTCGTCCACGATCCCAACCATGGCGCTTACATCTACTTCAGCGCAGAGTGCCGATTTTGTATGAATTTTTAACGTGCTTTGGTCGACTAGTCCATCAAGAGATGAACAGTCTTAAGCCCGGGGCCCACGACAAGGGAGCACGAGGAAAGAGCAGCAAGCTACTCTCACCTTCCCCGGGAACCTGAAAAAAAGAGTTAGTCTGCACAACTACGTTACTCTAATTAATCTCTTCATCACGCAGTCCACAAAGTAGATGGGTTCTTCAATGTCGACGAGGATTTGCTCAATTGATCACAGCAAGGCGCCGTTTCAGCTTGGTGATGGATGATGACGCGGATCTTCGACGCTGACATTGGATGAAATATAGCATCGAACCACTCAAGGCGTTTTCACGTCGAAATGCATCTTTGGCTCGCTCGTTCGTTTCACACAAGCTCAGCTCGCACTCGCACTCGGCCTACGAACCGCCCATGAGTATCGTCCGTCCATCACGAAAGCAATCACATACCATTCTCACATCTCAATCTCGTCAGTGCGTTGACGAATTCACGAAGGCACGCGCGGCGGTTTCAGTACGGTTCACGCTTGACGCACACGATTGAAATCTCACCATCTCACAAGCTGCCTTCAAGTTGTCGGTCAGTCGGACATTGGGTGCGGCTTGTCGTGGATCTTCGACGCTGACGCTGCATGAGATATGGCGTCGAATCACTCAAGGCGTTTCACGTCGAAATGCATCTTTGGCTCGCTCGTTCGTTTCACACAAGCTCAGCTCGCACTCGCACTCGCACTCGGTCTAAGAACCGCCCATGAGTATCGTCCGTCCGTCACGAAAGCAATCACATACCATTCTCACATCTCAATCTCGTCAGTGCGTTGACGAATTCACGAAGGCACGCGCGGCGGTTTCAGTACGGTTCACGCTTGACGCACACGATTGAAATCTCACCATCTCACAAGCCGCCTTCAAGTTGTCGGTCAGTCGGACATTGGACGCGTCTTGTCGCCATTTCACGCAAAAGAGGCTTCTTTAGCTCGCTCAGGCTCAAGCTCAGCTCACACTCACTCTAATAAAAGGCCCAAATGAGCGTCTGTTCCATAGGAAGCCAATCACATACCAGGCTCAGACTCGATCCAATCCGTTCACGCGTCGAATTCTGGTTCACGCTTGAAGCACACACACACACACGTCACACGTCGCTCGCCGTCTTCACGCTGTCGGTCACTCAGGCTTCAATGCCGGATGTGCGCGTCTTGAAGTAACGTGGGACTTGTCGTCGTTTGACGGTTGGCAGTTGGCAGTTGGCGGTTGGCGAGAGAACCCCTAACTTGATGGCGCGCACTTGAGGCAGCCACTTTGACCCGCCCGCCCAACCAGGTGAGTGGCCCGTGTGCTTGTGCGTTGAGGCCAGTTTTGGCCGCGTAGAAGAGATGAGGACGAGGCAGAGAGGCGGGAGGAGGAGGAGAGATGATGGAGGAGGGGAGGAGAGAGAGCGGATGGCGTTGTTTGTCAGTGGAGTACCCAAACAAACGTTCCGATTGTCAGCCGCCGGGATTATTCCGCACGTGTGCGTATACGTTTAGAGGCCATGTCGAGGATGAGAACGAAAAGGCAATTTCAATGACGATGGCTCATATTTTTTTGTTGCCAGATTCTCGGCGTGCGCGAACAAAACCAGCATTCGGCGCAGGACGGTGATAATATGATATGTATTTGGCGTGTAGGATACAGCAAATGAAGATGATACCTCAAGGCCTCAATTCTCGGGCTTTTGCTAAGGGACTCGGAGAATGTGTGTCTACAGCGAACAAAGGTTATCGTCAGAAAAGAAAAGATAAACGGGTGTTTACCTGTTGAGAATACTCTTGGTGAGGTGACCAAAGCTTTCTATTGAGCGTGATAAGCCGGAAAATTGTTCTTAGGCAACAAGAACACAACACCAGGGACAAGTGGGGACAATCTCCATCCGATTTTTTCCTTCCTACTCATTGCTACGGTAGGGAGGTGCTGCAAGAGCGGGTGCAGCTAAATTTCAGCTCGCATGCGTAATTCGGAAGGGCATCCATGACCGTGATAAAACCCTGTTAAGGTGTAACGGATGGATAAAAAGCGGGATCAGGCAGCCTCACCTGCGTCGTTTATGCAACCCACTATTAGTTTCTGGCCCGCTTCCCTCGAGTACTCCCGTTGCAGCAGAAAGGTCGACTATAATGCGTGGCAGCGCGGCAGAGTGGTCCATCCTACCAAGGAGGAAAGATATCAGTACATACAGGTATGACCACGTATCGTATTATCACGAACTTGGTACTGCTGCACTTTGTCTCCAACAAGCTTGAGCATGGTTTTATGCCGCGAAAAGGAGGGGGGCAGTATAGATGGGATCCAAGTACTTACTTGCCATCTGTGTTACGGAATCCCAGATATAGGCCCGCTCAACGGAGTCGACGGACACCCAGGCCGCACACTCATTCACAAGCCTTCGTGGTGCTGTCCGCCTCCGCTTTTCCAGCCCAGGCAACAGACGCTGGGGGTCGTGATGGTGGTGGTCGGAGGGTGGTCCTTCATGCCGACTTGTATGATGCGGTCAGAGCTCGGGTGTGGGACAACAAACGGAATCATTCCGAATAGGTACTATATCTACTATCTAATGTATAGTCTCGCGTGCAATTTTGGCCGCGTAGGGGTTGCGTGGATCGTTGCGCCAGGTTTCCGCTAGGAACGGGGGTGAGGCTGGTGAGCGGGTGAACACGGAATGAACACACATCGAACGCCCGTATCCTGCAGATGGTAAAACGCGTACATGACAACGGATCCGCCAACCATGAATGGCCAGAGCGGCCTAAAAACCTGTTGAGGGGTCAGGCTGCGAGCCGGTGGGCAATGAGAGGACTTGCAGGTGTGGACCACTTGCGAAAAGCGAGGAAAGACATAAGCACAGGCGTGGGAACTTGACAACTTAACGTGCTTTGGTTCGACTAGCCCATCAAAAGACGGACAGTCCTAAGCCCGGCGCCCACGACAAGGGAGCACGAGGAAAGAGTAGCATGCTACTCTCACCTTCCCCAGGGACCTACGTCAATCCTCTCTCCATCACACGGTCACACAAGCGCCCTCGTTTCCACATGCAAATTTGCATCTGGATGGCCCAAGCATTCATATATTTCATATTCAACCGGCTCAAAGTAAAGCCAGTCCCAGTCTGAGATGATAGATACAGTTAGCCGAACCAGGGGAACACATTCACCGGTTCATGGGGGCCAACGATATCGTCCAGTACTTACATCTGTGAAAGGTTGGATAGTATTGTGTGCGTGCCATGCTTCTGTTGTTTATGTCTCCGTCTGACATGACACGGTTGGAACCAATACTAGTTCTGGATGCTCTTCAGCTCACGAGGATGACTATGATGGAAATGTTCCAAGCATTGGGCAGTCATCATATGAAACAAAGTGATGTCTTTACTACAGAGTGACAGGTATGTGTGTGTGTGACTGAACCACTTGTCATCCCATCAAGAGTCTTACTTATACTTTGGCCTGGAGCTCTGTGTATCGATTTTTAACGTGTTTTGGTCGACTAGCCCATCGAAAGATGAGCTACGACAAGGGAGCACGGTTTAGCGCCCATAAATTGTCGATAGATTTGAAAATATAAGCGCCATAACAAGTCCGGTATGGTGTAACGGCTAACATTGCCGCCTTTCATTCAAGTCTGAACGCGGCAGCTCGGGGTTCAATTCCCCGTACCGGAATTGCTTTTTCCTTGGTAATAACGCTGAAGTCATGGATGGGTCACACAAGAGCACTCAGACGGTAATCGACTTCCTGGCTGATAGCGCTGATCGGCGCACCCAGAAGGATGCTCCACGTTCGGCAGTTGGCCAGTTACTTCGAAGCTTCGGCGGAGGACATTCAAGTCGGCCTTCACAGCGGCGTTTTACAACAAGAGGTTCGTTCTTTCGCACTCAGACTCAGGTCAGGCTCAGTCTAAAGCCTCGAATACTGCAGTATCCGTTCGTTGGGCAACCCATCACATACCAAAATTCAACTCGATCCAGTTGCAAATGTCGCGTTCAGCACATAAGGTTCGCATTTGACGCTCATCTGAAATCTCACCCTCTGTTTTAACGTTGACGCTGCAGGAAAAATTCATGTCGACACGCGAGGTTTCTTTGGCTCAGCTCACACTTGATCTAAAAGCCGCACATGAGCACCAATTCATCACAAAGCAATCACATACCTCAGTCAATCCATTCATAAATGTCTTCAACACTGAAGTACTGACATTGGACACACTCGGTCGTCGATCTAAAAACCGCATATGAGTATTCAACGAAAGGGGTCACATACCAGGCTCGACTCTCCACGGAGGCACGTGCAGCGCGTTCAGCGCGGTTGGCGCTGGACCCACGCATTCAAAGCATCTCGCAAGCCGCCTTTGTCGGTAAGTCAGACATGGATGCTCTTGCGCGTCTTTATGTTTTCACGCCAAGAGGCTTCTTTGGCTTGCTCAAACTCAGCTCACCCATTAATCTAAAAGGCGCACGTGAATATCCATTTTGTAGGAAAGCAATCACATACTAGGCTCAATTCGGTTCAGCCCATTCAGGACGATTCATACTTGGAACACGCCTCGCATATCACAAGTCGTCTCCAAGTTGTTGGTCGCTCAGACTTGGAGGCGGTTGGTGTTCCGCGTCTTGAAGCACCTTGGGACGCGCCATCATTTGGCGGTTGGCGGTTGGCAAGAAAGCCCCTAACTTGATAACTTACCCTAGAGGCAGCCACTCATGGCCCACTCGCCCGTCCGAGGGGTGGCCCGTGTGCTTGTGTATTGATATCGGTGTTGGGCGAGTAGAAGAGAAGGTGAGAATGAGGCGGAAGAAGAAGAGATGGTGGAGGAAGAAGAGGCAGGACAGTGTGTACAGTGGAGAGCAACAATTGTCAGCCGCCGGGCACATGACATTGAAGGTACGATCGTAACCGCGCTCTGCGTGGGATTAGAGCCTGTGTTGGGAGTTTTTACGAAAACATCGCTGAACTAGGAATGACGAGAAAAGCAGTTGCAATCGTTATTTTTGGTGATGTAGAACCCGATGAGTGAAGTGGGTAACAACACTTCAATACCTCCCGCCAAGACAAAAAAAGTCAGCACATACGGTCACTAGGTGTCAGAAAGAGGGGAGAGGTGTGGTGCTACCTTAGGCTGTCGACGATGATTTCTTCAGACCTACGCATGGCATGGTGTGAGGTTTATTAAGGACATTTCAGATATAACAGGGGTGACTTCAAAAAGCTCAAAACAAGCGGGACATGTGGTGGCGCGCCGGTTAGTAAGGACGTCCGGGAGGTTGGCCGGGAGTGGATATAGGCACTGCATGTCAATACCTGGCAACATTTGATTGAGCGTGCCTTGATACTAGGATCACCAGAAAAAAGTTGACTCCACTCCTACCGACTCTCCTGACTCTGCTTCGTTCATTTTTTTGATCACTTGGAAGCAGTGTTCGGAGTGATTGGGGGGGATGATGAAATTAACCCGGAGACTGAGCGGAACGAAGGCTCAACACAATAGCCGACCTACATGAACGCTCTGGACTTTATGAAACCGTTGGATGATTGTAAAAATGAAGGGAGGACTGACATCATCAAACTCTCCGAACGAGACGGAGAAGGAATCTGATAAATCCTCTTCGCGGAGCTCTCTACAGATCGCGGACAAGACGGGCCAGTTCTTAGGTTAACGTGACTGACATTGATCCCGTGTTACAACAAACGCGCAGAGTGAATTGGGACTGGTACACGCCAGCATGTAAAAGCTAATAAAGAACATTTACTCGTAAGCAGCATCTCCATCCTACAAAACACGCACAACTCAGATAAACCACATACGCTGACAAATTTCAGGCCGAAGACTATCTTCTAACGCGTTCGTGCTAGTTATTCCGTCTCCGACATTGACGCATTGTTTTCACAGCACTGCATTCATTTTTCCGACCTTCAGAATTATTTTCTTCCTTCCCAACTAGGCAATGGGACTTAGCTGGGACAGATAAAAAGGCGTTCAATAGAGGCTCAGCGCTCGGCATTCACATTCAATCCTCAGCTCCTTTCAGAACTTGAATCTCTCAGAAACCTTCAGATTCTTTTATTCTCTCTTTCAGCTGCGTTTCAAACAGACGGATACACGTACTGGTACGTACAATTCGGAGTGGGCTCACACAGCTACTAAAGGAAAAAAACCAGAGCGTTCTGTAGTCCGTTGATTTCAACACTCATGCACGCTGCCAAGCTGTTTGCGATGCTTGCTACGGTTGTGGCTATTGGTGCACATGCGGAAGTGACGCAGTGTATTGTTGACTGTTCGCAGAGCGCTCAGAACAATCCTGGGTCATGCGCGTCATTGTAAGTGTGCACCCTGGGTTTTTTCTGAAGCGTGGGCTGACGTAGGGTAAGCGCGGATCTGTCATGCTCGTGCACCAACTGCGTATTCCAGTCCTATGCGAGGCAATGTATACAGCAAAATTGCCCTGGGGACGTAGGAAACGCACAGCAGCTGCAGCTTGAGAAGTGTGGGAGTGTAGCTAGTTGTCAGTAGACAGACGGAGATACGGCCAGGCGCACATGAATATCCGTTTTGTTGCAAAGTAATCACGGACCAGCAGCATGGTTCACACTTGAGGCACGCCATGTTCGAGTTGCAAGTTATCAAGTTGCTCCAAGACGCGCAAAGGACCGGCATCAAAAGTCTTGAGTGCTCGACGTCGGCCTGAGGCTGTTGTTTGTCAGCCAAACAAACGCGCCCTTGCTTCTGCACCGCGTCCATGCCGCATACACGCGCCAGTTGAGAAGACGAGCCCGCGAGCTCGTCCTCCACTCCCTTTGCGCATTCACGACAGTTGCGAATGCGGGACATCGCATCGCCGAGGACATCATGCAATGCTCCCACGATGCTCTCGCCGGAACACCAGGCTGGGGCTGGGTGGCTGACAGGAACAGGCTGGGTTCGGGGCTCGCCCACACCATGCACCTGCATCACATCTAGAATACCGCGGAACATATTGAACCAAAGATTGCAATTTATTCGAATCAGTAAAGGTCTCGTCGCGACACGATCCTATCATCCCTGGTCACTTAACGGCCCACCGTTTCTCAGGCAACAGAATCTGATTCCTCGCAAGTGCGGACAATGTCGACCGTCCCACCTGAGCCATCCCACATGATAACGAGCAGCAGATATGGGGCGACCGCAACACTTACTCCCTTAATCAGTACGAATACGAGAGCGCTTCAGTATCGGAGCAAGTGGGCGACGTTTGAGTAGCCGATTCCCATGACCATATCAACTGGCTCGCAATCAATCAGTCAAGTTGACGTTCCTCCCTCAATCCAGGCTGGCCCTCATCCAATTCACGCATCATGTACTTTTTTGCCTTTCCTCTCCTTCTCCTAGTTGCATCTACTATATGTGCTTCACCTGTGCATATCGAGAGCCGCGGTACCCAAGCAACGAATAAAGAAGTAAGGAAGAAAGTAAAGGCTAAAGTAAGAAAGTGAACATCTGCATTCCATCGTTCCATTTGATTTCATTGTTGCGGCCTCTAGAAAGCCAACTGGGTGTATAAGGAATTCCATGGCAAAGTAAAACATTCAAAAACACCGATGGAGGAGTGGATACACCCGGTTGAGGCCTGGTCCGATCCAGACTATGTGATGGAACCGGCCAATCATGACGGAATCATCATAAAGAAAGTTGACTTGAGCACAGTAGAACCTGATGCGCAAAATTTAGCGAACGCACGGGACAAGGAGGGGGCTCGGTTTAAGCAAATTTTCTTCGAGATTGAGAATCTTGAGATGGTTAATCTATTAGAGGGCTGGGACGAGGATGAAGTCAAGTCGGAGGACGGCAAAAAGACAATATATTTCTATATCGCGATTAGAAAACGCGGATTTCCTGCGGAAAAGTCCCCTGTAAAAAAGGAACATTGGGCAGAAGCTCAGGAAAATGGCATAAAGCATTTTGCGTCAATTTATCACCTCGTTCTCGATCCTGAGTAAGTGAGATGTCTATTTGTCACGCTCATGGTTCACCAACTTCTTCTGCAGGCATAGTCACAATATCAAATACTTTGCCTTCACGCTAGTCGGCAATACACCCTATGCGACTCCCATGTTTTGGCGCTACGCAAGACGAGTATGATCAGATCCCTCAGCGTACATACATATTTCTGCCGTCCTGTTCTTCTGGAAGTAGTGAGAAGAGGTCGGACGAAGTGGGAAGAACAGAATTTTCCTGTGGCGTTTATATTATTTAGTTCCTACGATAAAATCTTTTGGCATGCAGAAATTTCCGCTTTGCTTTCTGACTCACAACACATTCTTATCGTCCCTGGCTACTCAGCAACGCAGCGGCAAGCGCCGAACATATGACTCAAGATAATCACAGTGCCTGTCAGGCGTCCTGATCTCGCGGGTTGAGAGGATTGTGGGAAGAATAGCGATAACCTAGTTACATGATCAAACCACTGCAACCGTTGATGCAACGAAGCTGTAAGGAACGAGTTCCCTAAGGGAGCGGGGTGCTCGAGGGGTTGTGCTTAATCAATGCCACGAATTAAGCGGCCATCAGCTTATAGAATTTTATCCGTTCATTGGGCAGACCACCACAGTTGACAACAGGAAGGGTCTATCAAGAACTGCCTCAAAGAATTCATCGATGTAGATCGCTCAGCCCTCGGATCTGCAGGACCTCCTCACGGGTTACGCCCGATTCTAAGGCAGCAAAGATTGGGAAAGGAGTAAAATGGTTGGATGGTGATTCTCCCGACCGTCTCTTTCCCGTTTGCGGTGCTCAAATCGGACCGCTCTTACATTTGGCTTATCATCGAGGCCCATATCTTCTCTTTGACATCAAGCGTACGCCGAGTTCTTTAGCAGCTTCGGCGGGAAGCCTTGTTGTATTTTCTTCGACGGATATGCGCTTCGCGCCGATGAATCTCATGTTCGGCTGTCCGGCGGCTGACAGAGTTCCGTTTGTTTGTTGCTCTCCACTGACAAACAACGCCATTCCGCTCTCTCTCCTCCTCTCCTCCACCATCTCTCCATCTCTCCACCTCTCTGCTTCGTCCTCATCTTCTCTACGCGGCCAAAGTCGGCCTCAACGCACAAGCACACAGGCCACTCCTCTTGCCGGGCGGGCAGGCCAAAGAGGCTACCTCAAGAACGCGCTCTCAAAGTTAGGGGCTCTCTCGCCAATCGCCAATCGCCAACCGCCAACCGCCAAATGATAAATGATGACAAGTCCCAGGTTGCTCCAAGACGCGCAAGACCGGCATTCAAGTCTGAGTGACTGACAGCGTGACGTGTGTGCCTCAAGACTCGACGCGTGAACAGACTGGATCGAGTTGAGCCTGGTATGTGATTGGCTTCCTATAGAACAGATGCTCAATTACGCCTTTTATTAGCGTGAGTGTGAGCTGAGTTTGGGCCTGAGCAAGCTGAAGAAGCCTCTTGCGTGAGATGCATCAAGGCGCGTCCTTGTCCAACTAACCGACAAGAAGGCTTATTAGATGGTGAGATTTCAAACGTGTGCGTCAAGAGTGAACAGTACTGAATTCGCTGCGCCTGCCTCCGTGAACTCGTGAGCTCGACAAGGCACTGACGAGATTGAGCTATGAGAATGGTATGTGATTGCTTTGGTGACAGACGGAGAGATACTTATGGGTGGTTTTTAGACTGAGTGTGAACTGGGCCTGCGCGAAATGAACGAGCGAGCCAAAGACGCCTTTGAGTGATTTGATATTTTATCCAACGTCGGCATCGAAGGTTTGTGACTCGTGGACGGACTGGATTGAGCCAAGCGTGGTATGTGCTTTTTTTGTAATGAAAGGGTACTCATGTCCGGGCTTTCAGGCTGAGCGTGAGCACCAGAAACGAGTGAAACAAGCCTTTTGGTGTGAAACGCTTCTGAGCCGTTCAGCATCAGTGTTTCGTCCATCGTCAGAGTTATCCGCGATCGTATATTGACTGGATTGAGTTGTGTGGTATGTGGTCGTTTTTGCAACGAATGGATTCTGATGTGCGGCTCTTAGACCGTAAGCTGAGCTTGAGTGAAAGCGAAATGAGCGACCCAAAAAAGCTTCTGAGCAATGCGACGCACATCATCGTCAACATTTTATCCATATTCATCAGCAAATATGAAGCGGCGCCTTACTGTGATCAATCGAGCGAGTCATCGTCGACATTGAAAAATCTACTTGCTCTTTGTGTTATTGTGTGATGATAGATTAGTCAGAGTAACGTAGTTGTGCAGACTAACGATTCTTTTTTTTTCTAGGTTCCCGGGGAAGGTGAGAGTGGCTTGCTACTCTTTCCTCGTGCTCCCTTGTCGTGGGCCCTGGGCTTAAGGCGGTTCATCTTTTGATGGGCTGTCGACCAAAGCACGTTAAAAATCCATACAAGATCATCACTCTGTGCTGAAGTACATAGATGTAAGTGCCATAGTTGGGAGCATGGACAACTTACTGATCGTCCTCTTTCTTGCTTGGACAAGCGGCCTGTAGATGACAAAGACAAAGAACTTTCTGCCTCTGGCATTTCCAATCAGGAGCGATGGTGGAATTGTGAGCGACGAAGACGGTTTTTGTCTAGTCGTCCCCAAGTGGCCGATATTTTCCGAACTGTATTATACGGGAGAGTAACATGGACGCGAGGTAAGGATGCCCGTTTTTTCCCGGCTACTGTGCACATGTTGAAATATGACATGCTCAAACTATTACCACGAGCCATGAAGTGCACAGCGAGCGCTACGGCGTGGATATGAAGATGAAAAGTGCGCAGTAATAGAAAGTCCAGCCGGACCAAATCGAATGACATGCAGATAGCCCGTTTGCCATGATTTCCGCTTCATCGGCACATAAAACGACGCAGAGGATGGCGCTGTTCAAGTACCTGACCGAAACCTACTAGACAGTTGTGCAACGCTGCAATTTGACTTGGAAAAGGTTGACCGATGACTAGGATAGAGAACACGTGGGTTGCCTGTCACAGTCACGACATTGTTTCTGATCGACGTTGAGCAGCAACCCCGTCCAACGACAAACCAGGCTACATGCCTTTGGGGCAGATTTCAGGTCGATTCTTTCCATATGGTGATTAAAATCTGCGTCAGTTACGCAGAGCCACATCATTGTTCAAATGATGACCATACCAACTGGCTGAGGCGGAGTCGCACCAATCAGTCAGCAGTTTCCATGGTATCAACATTTCGTATAAATCAAGCCAGAGTTCCCCCCTCAATCCAGGCTGGTCCTCATCATGTACTTTCTTTCGTTCCCTCTCCTTGCCTTACTCACATCCTCTATATGTGCTTCACCTGTGCACATCGAAAGCCGTGCGGGCATTCAAGTCCCAGAGAAGCTTAAGCACAAAGTAAGAAATTTTACGATATGCATCCCATTGTTCTATTTGAGTTCATTGTTGCGGTTTCTAGGAAGACACCTCGTTGTCTCGGAAATTTCATAACGCCCACGCGGTAAAGATTGACGACTGGTCTGATCCAGACGAAGTGGTCGATCCGAAAATTCAAATCATTAAGGAACATGAAAAGTTCATCATAAAGAGAGTTGACTTGAGCAAAATAAAGGACCAAGAGTTTTTCGAGGTTGAGAATTTCGCAACTGCTGGTCGGTTACGAGGTTGGTTCCATGAGGTAAAAAAGGAGAACGGCGAAGACATGGGATATATGTATATCGGGATAACGACCATCGGTGTTCCTGCGGCTAAGTCTGGTCTAAGTCCGGAAATGCAAGCAGAGGCTCGGAAAATTGGCATAGAGTGTTATGCGGGTTTCCACCTATTTTTCGATGAAGAGTAAGTGTCTGTCTGTCGCGCTTATCGTTTGCTAACTTCTTCCTCAGATTTAACCAAAACAAACACTTTGCCTTCGTTGTCAGGAACAGGATGTTTCCCTATGCGGAACCCATCTTTTTGCGCTCTGCTGGGCGTACCATGCGGAAGTAATGGGAGGAGGTCGGATAAAGTGTGTAGCACGCAGAGATTTGCACGCATCGTTATTTTAAAGAATCGCCACGCTTATGCCTTCCTACCCAGGTACAGAAGCTAGTTGACGATAAATTCCTTTTCCAATCTGCTACGCAACCTTGGCAGCTCAGCCGGCTTGGAAGGGGATATATGCCTCAATGTTCAGGCTTCCCGCTGAGGCTGCTAAAGAACTCGGTGTAGGCGTGTTCGATGTCAAAGAGGAGCTAGGGACGACGTCGCGTGTCAGAGAAGGAAAGGGAGGGGTGTGTGGAGGAGTACCTGTCTAGACTGATCCTCGGTGATTTCTTCAGAGGCTTTCATCCCATTGAGCGTGATAAGCCTAAAAGTCAACGTCAACGCAAACGGTGTGGAAGAGAGACGGGTTGGGAGAAAATCACCATCCGACCATTTTACTCCTTCCTTCCCAATCTTTGCTTCCTTTGAAACGGGCGTAACCCGTGAGGAGGTCCTGTAAGAGCGGGTGTAGCTGATCTTTGGCTCGCATGCGGAGTTTCAGGGCGTCCATGAACGTGATGAAGCTCTGGGTCGTTTCTGCGACCCATTTGGCGGTTTCTGGCCCAGCCTCGCTGGAGTGCTCGACGGTGGCAGGAACGCCGACTCTGATGCGTTGCAAGGCAGCAGGGTGGTCCATCTTTCAAAGAAAAACTCAGCAGGGGGGTGGAAATGAAGGGTGTGATGAACGGACGTGGTACTGTCTCATAAAGTGGTCTATGGACTGGACGTCGTCTCCGACGAGCTTGAGCATGGTTTTATACTGGGACAAGAGGCGTGTGCATGCTGGAGAATATCTTTTGGATGAATCGTCGGATGGATGAAGAGGAAGAGGAAGAGAAGGGGATACTCTGTGGCGGTTATGGAGTCACGGACGTAGGCGCGCTCGAGGTAGTCAAGGGCGAGGATGATGCCGAAGAGGGTTGCGAGAAGGTTGTATTTCTCGCGTTCGGTGTTTGTGGTGTGCAGACGGACTTCTTCGTCGAGGGAGATGGAGGTCATGGTCGTACTTGGGCTACTACCAGCCTACTACCAGTCTACTAACTCAGATTTACGAGGGAGCCTGAACCCGCTCCTGCTCGGCATCAGCTTGTGCACTCTTCATCGACAGAAAATCTCCACAAACCTCGTTCTTTGCGCTGATTCTCCACACAAGAGCCGTCGCCGCCACGATTCCCGTAAACGCTATCGCCGTGTTCGACACCCAATTGCGTGGCCGAGTCCACCATCCACCAGAAGGCGACCAAACGTATGTCGGGTACGGATACCTTGCGCCTCCGCCCTGCAGCCATCGTCGTCAATTCCACTCGACTCGAGTCCAATGCGAGCTCACCATGGTCACAGTTCAAACGTCGCTCTTCGTACCCCTAACCCTACCTCCCACCCATGCTCAAATCCTATCCAGCACTCGCCAAGACCGCTGGCCTCGTCGGCGGCGTCTATCTCGCACACAAGTACGTCAGAGACAGGCTGGACGACCTCAAGAGCAAACTCGACACAGAAAATGTCGCTCGTCAAGTGTACGTTTTGTCCCCCCTTCATGGTCCCGAGTAGTCGCCTGACTTCTTCAGGCTCAAAAAACGCTTCCAATCGACTCAAGAGGACGTATCGTACACCGTCCTTGCTCTCCTCCCCACCCTGGCCGACCAAATCATGCACGGCATGGACGTCGAATCCCTCACCCACCAACTGCAGAACATCTCCAAACCGCGTTCACAACAACAACAACAACAACCTCGGCAGCCCAGCGCGCGCTCGACCAGTCTCCCATCCAGCGTGGTCAACCTCAACTTGGCAGATGGCACGTCTGAGGCGGGGTCCACCGCGTCCACCGCCGATGCCCTCTCGGGCCTGAGCAGCTGGGTCGTCGAGTCGGCCGCGTCTGAGGCGCATCAGAATTTATCAGAATCGGTCATCACGGCCGAGACCAGCAGCAGTGCAGGTGGCGGGAACGACACGCGGCTCGTAAGTCTCCATATATATAAACCTAAATGTAACAAACCCGGTTCCAGTCCGATAGTGTCATTTCTGTCGCTTCGGACTCTTCCACCTCCTCGTCTTCACGTACAAAAGCAGAACTTTGGGCAGAAGTCAAAATCCTCAGTACGTTCTTACCCCTTACCTCTCTACCCTTTTTACTCTTTTACTCTTTTAACACTTACCCATGACACGACACGCCCCGCAGCGTTTACGAGGACACTCACCACTCTGTACTCCATCACCCTCCTCTGCCTCTTGACGACCGTCCAGCTCACGATCCTCGCCCGCTCCAAATACGTCGCCTCCGTGCTCGAACACGAGCGCGAGGAGCGCGTGCGGGACCAGTTGGAGGAGTACGAGTCCCAGATGTCGCTCCCGAACATCCTGCTGGAGACTTCGACAAAGATGGTGAGGGACGTGATGGCGGGATACGTGCCGCAGTTGCCAGAGTTGAATAAGTTTGGGTTGGATGTTGCCGTTGGCGCGGTGGATGTGGAGAAGGGGGGAGAGGGCGTAGAGGGTGGGGTGACTGAGGAGGTGGAGAGAAAGTTTTTGACCCTTAGTTGGTGGATATTGCATGTCGGATGGAAGGATATCGGGGAGAGGGTCAGGAGGGGTGTCGAGGAGGTGTTTGAAGGGTACGTGCTCTCTCTCTCTCTCTCTCTCTCTTGGACGGCGGTGATTCTGATACCTGTGGCTCTCCAGTGTCTCGCTCAAGTCCAAGCTTGCTGCGATCGATTTGCACCGCCTGGTTAGGGACGTGAGGAGACGCGTCGAGCACGAGATTACGTTTGAAGGACGCGAACGACGGGTCAAGTCAGTTTCTCTCTCTCTCTCTTTCTCTCTCTCTCGTACTAATGACGAGTTTTTTCAAGCTTTTTATCAACACTACTCCCACCTACGCCTGAAATGATACAACACGTGTTGACACAAGGAGGGTTTCTCTCCGATTCTGGTCCCTCCCCGCCACCAGTGCCGCCACCAGCGCCGTCACTACGCATCTACGGTAGCGCGTCCCAAGAGGGACACGAGACGCAAACGCAAGAAACACAAGAAACACAAGAAACACACGAGACGCCAGAGACGCTTTCGTTCTCGGAGCTGTCGCACGAGTTTGACGCCTCGCCTGCGACGGGTCTGTCTGGTCTGTTCAACCACCCGGGGAATCCGCACAACGTGGTATCATTGGGCGACCCGAATTTGGGCGTGCGGGTGCACCAGCGCCATCACCCACCACCACCACCACCACCACCACCACAACAACAACAACAACCTCAACAACAACAACAACCTCAACCTCAACCTCAACAAGCGGACGGACGAGGACAGGAACGGGAACGGGAACGGGATACGGATGTAGGCGTGGATTGTTGTGCTTCTATTTCGCATCTAGAGCCCACTCCTCACGCGGGTGGGTGGCGGGGGGGTCGACCTCGTCGGCCGACGCTGCGACACGTGCACGACCCGCCTTTTTGTGCGCTGGTGGAGGAGACGCGGGCGATGGTGTGTTCTCGGGATTTTGAGCATGTGTTGGAGGCGTGTTTGGAGTGCGCGACGGGGGTGATGGTGGAAGGGCTTGAGAGGGGGGTGTTTGGGAGTGGTGAGAGTGGTGGTGGTGGTGGTGGGCAGGGAGAGGGAGGGGAGGGGGAGGAGGGGAGGGGAGGGGAGGATCCGGTTGGCGAGTTTGTTGCCTGGGTTGGCGAGGTGGAGTCGGGAGGCGTTGCGTGGGTTGCCGAACGAGGTGGTTGAGGTATGTATCTCTCTCTCTCTCTCTCGGTGTTGGTGTTGTTTTTCGTTTTTGTGTTTTGTTAACGCGAGACGTTTGTAGAACGTGTTGGTGATGAGGGAGGTGTCGTGTTTGTCTGCGATTGGGTTTGCCAAGTTTGAGGAGCGGTTTCCGGTGTAGTGAGAGGAACTGTTGGGTCACCGTAGGAAGCCGGTATAGTCTAACTAACTGATTTATTTGATCACAAAAGACAAAAAGTCGGGGCGCGAACAATCCCGGCGGCTGACAGAGTTTTAGCCTTTTATTTGTGACTCTCCACTGACAAACAACGCCGTTCCGCTCTCTCTCTCTTCTCCCCTCCTCCACCACCTCCCCTTCTCTTCCCTTCCTCCTCATCCTCTCTATGCCTCCAACACAGGCATCAACGTACAAGCACACGAGGCACTCCTTGGGCAGTTTCAAGCGCACGCGACGCAAGTTCTCAAGTTAGGGGCTATCGCTTGTCAACCGACGCGCCAAGCAAGTCAAAAGTTCCATCAAGACGCGCACACAACCTTGACAAAGCATCCATTGGCCTGAGTGACTTGAAGCCGGGCTGGTGAGATGTGAGGTGTGCCTCAAGCGTGAACCGCCCACAGCTGAACGCGTGAAACGGCCTGGACGGGGTTGACACAAGTACCGGGTATGTGAGATGATGTGGTTTTTTTTCCTGCCCAAACAGATGCTCATGTGCGAGTTGTTGTTGTAGATTGAGCGTGAGCGTGAGCGAGCATCTAAGACGTGCGAGCAGACCAGACCGGCTTGATGAAACCGACAAAAATCGGCTTGTGTGAGGGTGAGATTTTTTTTTTTTTTTTTTTCAGATGAGCGTCACAAGTGTGAATCGTACTGAACGTGGCCCACGGTGCCGCCCGTGCGTGCCTCCGTGAACTTGTGAACCTGTCGACGCACTGATGGGATTGAGTTGAGAATGGTATGTGATGGCTCTTGTCATGAATGGATGCTCATAACAATTTTTAGAGTGACGTGTGAGTTGAGCTTGCGTGATACGAGCGAATGAGCCAATGAAGCCTGAAGACATTCACGATCAAGTTCTGTGCCAAAGAAATCTCTTGTTTTGAAACGCCTCCGTCATCATATAATCCGGCATAGAAAATGACTCGTCCTTGAATGTCCTCCCCCTAAGAAATAACTGGCCGAGCGTGAAACATCCCTCTCAAGGCTGCCGTCCATGGTTTTCAACGGGTTGATTTTTTTTAAGCTTGAGCGCCGCCCAGTCCAGTCTGAGTGCTTGTTTGTGACCGTGTAATGGAGAGTAACGTCGTTGTGGAATTTAATTTCTTTTCTAGGTCCCCGGGGAAGGTGAGAGTGGCTCGCTACTCTTTCCTCGTGCTCCCTTGTCGTGGGCCCTGGGCTTAAGACAGTTCATCTTTTGATGGGCTAGTCGACCAAAGCACGTTAAAAATTCATGCAAAGTTCTTGATGGGATCATGGACAGTTGACTGATCATGGCACATCTTGCTGAGAAAACTGGCGGACCACGATCTCACCGATGATTTCCACGTACGTGAACAGTTGTGATCTCTGAGACTTACTGTCAGAAGTGAATTCCCTCTCGCTCTTCTCACGCTCGAGCCGCGCTTCCGTTGCAACATCCGCTTCAGTCATCGCCTCATCCAAACCTTTCCTCATATCATCTCCTTTGGTCTCCCAATGCGCCTAAGTTATTTCACAATTATCTCCTCCGAGTCCGTTTCTCCACGATGTACGCTGGGGAGGCGAGAAGCAATTCACCTCAACAGTCGTTGCAAGATTTGACACCATCCTCGCATATTCCACCACACCTGGACATTCTTCTTACGCCAACAATTCATGCAATCCTCGCCGCTACGTTCCAGTTGACATTGAGGCTGCAAAAGAGTACGATATTGAACTTTGAGTCACAGCAGTGGACTTTGTACGCCGCAATGATGATCATATTGGTGATGTGCACATGCTTTTGGGATGGGAGAAACAGAACATGAGCAATGCAGTGCAGGTAAAAGGATTGACATTATGGCAGAGTGCTCTCTCCTGCGCCAAGGCATTAGATGTGTCGTGTTTATTTTTCTCGGAATCGTAGAACGTATACTTCGCGCATCGACTGGTTTTGGGGCAACTCAACGCGTTCGCAGGCGAAAAAAATAAAATGAAAAGATGTGCGGAGCCAGATTACTCGGGGACCCAGTTGTTCAGAAACAGCGCACTGATTAATTCCTCGAATATCCTCAGATTAGCATGCACTGTAAGTCTGCAACTTCTGGTGAGTCGTGATGTCTCTCTATAACTACGACCATTCATTACGCAATAACATTCGCCTAGCCTTTGGCCTGCAGTATCTAGACATTGGCCTTTTTCGCTAGGAGGAAACCGCTCCCGGCCCGTGGTTCGACTAGTGAGGCATGATCGAGTGCTGACGAGTGTGCCGGCCTGTTCAATATGTAGGCACGATACATATGTCCCACCCCTCATTCTCGGCCGCTAAGCGTCCAAATAACTGACACATTGTTCTACATCGACAACAGTGGGTTATATATAATTGCCTAATGGACTACAATAGCTCAAGGTCGTACGTGGGCTTGAGGAGGCAGGGGTGGAGGGTTCCCGTTGGCTGGATGCTGGTTATGTGGAGGGTGTCCGCCTTGAGGAGAATAGGCTGGAGGGTCATAGGGGGGCGGGTCATCCAGGAGTGCGATTCCTAGCTGTGGTCGCTCCTGAGTCGCATCGAATATCAAATAGAAAAACCGCATGAACCTAAAACCCGGTGCGTTGATCAGATACTTGCTCAAACAGAAAAAAACATTATTACCGAGAGCCCAATCTCCAGACCGTGTTATAACCACTACTCTCCGCATGACTACCCTTGAAGAGCCCGTGGCACATCCCTTTCATGTCCGGATGATGTATCTCTCCCAAATTGAACCTTGTACTCTAGTAAACACCATACATCAGATAATAGAATGAACGGAATGACTTACATATCTTGACTGATTTCCCATGGTCGCCCGCCGTTCCATTTCAAGTAGAGATTCAACTTTTTCTGACATGGAAACGAATTCTCATACCCCTTAGGTATCCTCCTGTCATCCCCCTCCCGTAGCTTTTTATAAATAAAGTTCACGTACCCCACCGGACCAATAATGTGGTATGCTTTAATATCAAACACCGTCTCAAACTTTGCAAGTATGAACTCGTCCCCGTCGACACCAAGCACGGCTTGCCCGATCTTCCATCGCTGCTGTTCAATAACGAGCAGAGGTGGCACAAGTTTGTGATACTCGATGCTGCCCTGGTAGTAACTTGGCTGGGGCTCACCCAAGTGAAGTTCGCTCCCGGCGAGGTACAGTGCAAACACGGGGTGGGAAAACATCTTGCCCAAAACATTGGGAACAAAGGCCATCTCTTCGGCCGGGTTCTTGTATAGATCTGGATAGTAGTTTATGAACGATAACCCCAGAAGGCTGTTGGGATGAGAATCAAAGGCAGGTAGATCTGACTGGGCGCGCTTACCCATCATGGTGGACCGCATTGGCATTTACCGAACGCATCACCATCAGCCTATCCTGCAACCCTCCTATATTTATCTGGACCATATGACCGTCCCCTTTAAGAGGAAGAGGACGGCTACCCGGAGTATCTGGAAGTTCCAATGGACAGTGGTAAATCTTAGGCTCCAGATCTGGTTTCGGGCGCAAACCCAATTTCTGGCGCATACCCTGTTTCGGGGGCGGAGCCTTCCATGAGTCGGACCAAACGTGTGAATTCACCCAAAAGCATGGCGAATCGGTGTCAAGTAGAACGTGAATGTGCTTCCACGGAGACGGCCCGATCTCCATCGGGGCGACCCAGGAACTTCCGGATCCTATGCTACGAAGCTTCACTGTGACATGTTTGTGTACAGAATGGGGTGCGGGCGGTGAGACAGGTGTGGGCGGACGCTGGCAGAATGGCATCAAACAAACGGGGACATAAGGTACAACGTACTTTCCCGAAAAGTCGTCCGATCATGGGATTTCTAGCAACCAGCGCTGTCACCCTATTGTCAAATACAACGTCCGTCGAGTTGCTCCCTCTTTTGAGAAGGGTGGTATCATTCCAGTTCTGGGCCGCCGGACGTTGTAGATCGCCAACAGCCTGTAATAAGAGTGCAGGATGGAGGACTAGCGCTACGAAAAATGTTGTCAACATGAATGGGTCTGGTAACTATCAACTTTTTGTCAAATAAGTATGATTCGGTCAGATCAGTTCGCCATGGTTATGATTTGATACGGATCAAGTAGGCAGTGCACCAACTTGATATATCATTGATTTTTTTTTTTTTTTTTTAGCATAGAAAATCTTAGTAGATGGTGTGTAGATACTACACTGTGTAACCAAATGTCTCGATATAGAGACAGTAACCAAAACGTATGAACGAGTGTGTATAATGCCAACCTTCGCGTATGCCTACTTATCTTCTCGTCTCACAGCTCAATTCAAGAGGCTCCCGCACACCCCCGCGAAACTCCGGGACTTTGTGAGTCATTTGACGGTCGTCAAAATCTACCGCGCGAAAAAGATGGTGGTCCATCAAACTATAACCAAGTAACAAATGTGTGGTAAGTCTTGAGGGCCCGCGCTGCAGGTCTTCTATCCGCAAACCCATTTTAACGAGTGGGAAGCTCAGTCCATCAAACGGCTTGTCGCCATGTGTATAATCGAGTGCGGCCTGTCGCCGCATGTAGTCCATCAAACGGCTTGTCGCCGCGTGTATAATCGAGAGTGGGCAAAGCCCAGTAAGTCTTAAGGGCCCACACTGCAGGTGACTTCTATCCGCAATGCCATTTTAACGAAAATATATATCATTGATGTGTCCTAGTTCATGCACGCCTCTTGGACACTGGCCGAGTATAACCCGAGATCTCCACCATCACTGATAGGTCACAACTTGAAGGGTAGGAGAGAGAAGTTGTCCAGTGGAGGGTACAGCGGGGATGGATGAGGGACAGATAGAAGCAGACAATGGATAGATAAAGGTCGCGCTTGCCATTCGCCAATCCACCAATCAACGATACATCTCAATCAAGACGCACAAAAAGTCTGAGTGACTGTCAGCTTGAAGATGGCATGTGAGCTGTGAGGTGTCACCAAGCATGAAATGTGTGAACGGACTGAATCAAGTTGAGCCTGGTATGTGATTACCTTCCAAACGACAATTGTGCTACAAGTCCTTCTTTCCTTTTACCATCATCTTTGCACAAGGTTGTGGTTTTTGGATAGTCTAAAATGCACTCTCGTTTTGAAGGCATTTGAGTATGGTTGAGCCCTCCCACTCCCATTTTCTTCTTGTTACAAGCCTACACATCTCTCTCTCTCCCTTTTCTCCTCCCTTTTTTCCATCTTTCCCCATCCTCCACTCCTAGTGCATTTCCTATGGAGTCTCTGGCTTCTTTTCCTTTGGTTTCTTATTCTAGCAGTGCTTCTTGTTCAGAGCTTTGTTGGATTCCAAGGATCTTGTGACCTGGATTGAAGGAATTGTCCAGCAGTGGATGACAAGTGTTGGGCCCATTCTGAGGTGATGAGTTCAACTGATATTGCCAGTTATATGTGTAAATAGACACAAACAATCTAACTACCATATATGTATGTTAGTCATGCTTGTAGTGTCTGAATCTGAATATGAAATATTCCAACACTCCCCCTCAGACCAAGAAGCATGTAAAATAAAAGAGTGGAAATGGAGTATTACTTACTCCCCCTCAATGAAAGACTTCTCAATTGAATTCAAGTAAGGAATGAGTTGTTGAATGCATTTGCATTCATTGTGGAATTGTTTCCCAAACAATTTTGGGTGTGCATGATGTGCAGTAGGCTTTGTCAATGTTTGTGGGCATGTGGGTGTGCTATTGCAATGGTTTGCAGTGTGTGCGTGTGTTGGTGTGCCATGCAAGTTGTCTTGGTGACTCTTGATGTGCATCATGGGTGTGCAGCAGCCTGAATCATCTGTCAAATGATTTGTTGAGGTCATTGTTGAGCCTTACAACAAACAAAGGGTGGTACTACATCTCAGGAACAAAGAAGAAGAACCAGCCAGTTCCAGAAGAATTCTTCAAGGGAGAATACCAGGAAGGAGACCCTAATGACAAATTACCAGGAGAAACTTGGATTCACTGGTACAATGAAGAAAACAAGACAGAGGACCAACTATTTCTGGCCCCAAACACTGAACCTGAACTCACTTGGTGGCACAAGTTTCGAGTCAACAAAGAATTAAGAGATTACTCCTTCTTCACATTTGACAAACAAACAACAACCAGGTGGAACAAATACAGAGAACAGCAACAGATTGAGCTGGATTTAGCCTTTGGAGATGAACTGAAATGAGGAGAAAACTTGAAACAAGGCACAGAACTGAAACACAAACCAGGAACACAGGATCCAAAACCTGAAACACCAGAACTGAAACAGGAACCAGGAAAGGAAATGTCATACAACAAGGAAACATCCTCAAAAGGAATAAAGGGAATCTCCATTAAGGAATTCAAAGGACAGTGCTCTAAGGCAAAACACTTCATCAATACATTTGATGATATCTTTGATCTTGATGAGAAACACTTTGAAACATCAAAGAAGCGAATCAAATATGTTCTCCTTCATCTTGTTATGGATGATGCCCTTGTCGTGATTTGTTCTAAGTCAACAGTGACAAGCAGAGTCTTGGTCCGCTCCCAGCCACTGGACAAAGAGTCTAGACACTAAGTCAAACAATGACAAAGGTCTGGAGAGTGATGAAGAAAGAGAGCATCAAAGTCAAGCAAGATTGAGAGCAAAACTCATCTAAGTTGGAACTGAGGTTACTCTACTGTACAGGGGTTTATATATGTCAGAGAACAATAGAGATCGTAAAAGGAAATGAGGCTGTAGCTACCTGAGAAAGGAAACATGAAGGTAACTATGAAAGGAGGTAGTGTCCGGGTTGTACAGTGCGCAGTCAATGAGTAATAATGATGGATATGAAATGGTCCACTGAGACAGAAAGATGAAATGAAAAGAGAACTGTAACATTACCTGCTTCATATGTGAGAAGTCACTGACTTCTACCATGCAGTTGTCCATGTGTGATCCTGCTGTGACTCGAGCCAGGTGACGACATTTCCTAAGTCTGCTGCTGCTGTCTTGGCCCACCATTGAAGGCTTTGAACTGCTAGTTGCAGTTGTTTTGCCTGTGCTAGTGCTGAATCCCTTTCTTCTTGAGTAAGGGAATGGGGGTCTGTGGTGATGGTGAGCCCTGTAACAAAGTCCAAAGGTTCAGAGAACTGGGCGTAGAGGATGAGCACTTCAGTGAGGTGGTTACTGACATTTTGGAGCATTGCATTTCAGGGGTGAATGACAATAGGAGGAGTGGTGGTGGCAATGGGTTTGACAAGCTCAGTGGGATGCTCATGTAATTCAGGGAGGTTGGCAAAGTTGAAGTTGTCAATGGTGTATTGACAAAGTGCTTGAGGGGGAAGTTGTGGGTGGCAGCGATGAAAGGTGAGAGGGAGGCAACTGGTTTGATATAATAGTGGCCACATGTGGTGACCAACAAAGCAAAGGAGAGGGTGACAAAGTAGGTGACAGTGATGAGGGGAGACATTTGTTCAAGTATGTGTGGTTGGGAAGCATTCATGTTGTTAGGAGTGCTTTTATTCTCAATTGAACACCTTGTCATCCCAATTGACTGTCCGGAGTTCCCCATCTGTGGATTGGTAAGTTGATGTGGACGCTCTGATGGTAGGAACATATTCAAGTTCTTCATCAGACTCTTCTGATTTGCTTAACTTGTTCCTGGTCATGGTGGAGACTTCATTTTCAGGATCTGTGCCTGCTTCAGGGGGTGAAGTCCTGTGGTGCCATACTTTTGGGCAAATTGGGTATGGTGGGTCCATCTGTGCTGTCAAATGCATCCAGGAACTCAAGGCTCTTGAGTGCTCTATTAAGGTTTGAGATTGCATCTGGTATTTGTCAAGTAGCAACCCATCTATAAATCTCTATTTCTTTGCTTGCACATTTCAACTGTTGAGTGAAATCAAAGACTGCTGGGTTTTCCCAGTGAAGGGCCATTCAGTGTACACATTGCTTGTATGATCTAAGGGGTCTGTTGGGTGATGGAAGGTAGGGTGACATTGCATCTGGATAATATGGTAGTTCCTCTGGATCAAATGTGAGATCCATATATTTTGGAAGATAGTGTAATTGGGTGTTGAATGGGATTTCAACATGTCCCTGTGGGTGTGCCAGATGTCTGGTGGAAAGTCTGGGAGATTTGTATGCAGTCAATTGGGTTGCTTGGATTCGAATAAAATTGATTAATTGAGGTGGTTCTAAAGGGGTGACTGGAGGACAATAAATGGGAAATGTAATGATTTGTCCTTTGAAACTTTTGTAGGGTTTTGGAGAGTATTGTCCTCGAGTGGAGCAGTATTTCTTTGTATATCAAATGTTTTGTTTGAGGGTTTGGTGGTTGTGATAGCAAGACATGGGCTTTCATAGTTGTCTTCTGAGTTTATATGCTCGTAGAATGTCCGCAGCATTACTCAAATTGTGCTCAGGTTCCCAGGAATTGTTGTTCGGACCATATCCCTTCCATTTCACCAAATATTGATATCCTGCTCCACATTTTTGATGTGTGAGAATTGCTTTCACTTCAAACTCTTCTTGTCCATTTACAAGATCAGGGGGTGGCATAGTGTAATTTGGTCCATGCATTTCAGTTTCCTTATATGGTGTAAGGAGTGATGTGTGAAAGACTGGGTGAATGTGCCATTGTTTTGGTAATTTGAGCTTATATGTTACTGGTCCTAGCACTTGTTCAACTATGAAGAGTCCTTCTTGTTTAGGCACTAGTTTCCTAGACTGATATGGAATATTGAGATTCCTGTTTTCAAGCCATACTTTGTCTCCTTGTTCAAACTTGATTGCCTTGTCCCTGACTCGTCATGCAACCATCTGCCTTGCTAACTTGTGTGCAGCTAACACTTCTTTTCTGGCTTTGCATAATAGTTGTAGGTGTTCCACTGCAGCAGGCATTGTCATTTTCTGTACAGCAGTTGGTAGCACAACAGGGTTTGTTCCATACATGGGGAGGCTTTAACAGAGTCATGGTGTCAATTGTTGTGAGCAAATTTGGCAATTGGGAGTAAATGTTTCCATCAATGGAATTCATTTGCACAAAATATTTGAAGATACACTTCTAATTCTTGATTAACGCATTTTGTTTCTCTGTTGGTTCATGGGTGATAAGCTGTGCTCATTCTGTGATTGATTCCTAGTGTCTTTCTGATTTCCTGGAAGACTTTAGCTGAGAAATGCGGTCCTTGGTCCAAGATAAGTATATCAGGCAGTCCAAAGTGCTTAAATATTTCGGAGATGTAAAGGTTGGCTGTACCTAGAGCATTGATGGTTTTCTTGCAAGGAGTAAGAATTACCCCCTTCATAAGACTGTGGTCCACTGTGACCAGAATCAAGTCATATCTGTCTGCAACAGGAAGATCTGTAATAAAATCCAGTGTGACCTGTTGCAAAGGGTGAGTTGCTTTGGATCCAATAGGTAGAAGAGCTGTTTGGATGAGTATTCACTTTCATCTGTTGGCAAGTGGTGCAACCTGTAATCCATTCTTTGACAGGTTTACACATTTTTGGCCACCAATAATCGCGTTGTAGAAGTTCAAGGGTTTTCATGCATCCTGGGTGTCCTGAGGTGAGTGATTTGTGAATTGTTTTGACAATCTGTGTCCTGAGCGTTCCAACATCCGGGATGTATGTGTTAGAACATTGTTCCACACAACCTCAAGGTTTGAGAAAGAAGATGAGAAAGCACTTAGTTGCTGTGTGGTACGACACAAACAATCGTAAGGCTAAGGTACACTACCTACTAACCCCTCCTTATATACCTTTCGCCTCATGTCTTCCATGAGTCAACCATGTGACCTCTCCCTCTTGGCTTCCGATGACTCAGCCACCCTTGCCTTGCTGACCTAACCCTCCAGTGGCTGTGTCCGTTATCTAATCAAAGAAAATAAAGAAAATGAGAAATTGTAACATAACCCCCTCTTCAAGGATTGGGTTCCACACGATCAGGATCCGTTCGCTCTGCTTCTCGACAATTTCCTTTCCACTTCTGCCAATTTTGCTCTAGCTTTTCCAGGTATTTGCGCTCAAATTTTCTGTCTTCCCACCTGTATAATTTTTTAGATACTGGTGGCTGTGTGTAGTTTAAATACGGTTTGAATGTTAACTCTCGCCCATGGAGTCTCCTGGGCGCGCCCGGGTTGAGTCGATGGAAATCATCGACACGCCTCTTGGCATGGTGGCAATCCCTCGCCGGTACCCACAAAGCTTCTTCGAGCGGGTAATTTTTCCATTTTATTAAGTACTCTAACTGACCACACCCTCGTCAATTTATTCGGCTGTCCAGTATATTTTCCACCTCATAATCACCGGTGTCGCTCTCTTCCTTCTGCTTCTTCTTTTGGCCTGCATCTTTGCTGGCTTGTATTGGAAACGAAGGTGCGTGGTATGGTTTTAGAAGTGACTCGTTAAAAATGTTATAAACCTTCCAGGATGCGGGGATAAGAATTTGGTAAGCCGCCGGTCCCACTTTCTCAAGAATTTTGTAGGGTCCTAAAAACCTCTCTCCCAATTTTTTTGTCGGACGCACTGTCGGCAAATGTTCGGCATTTATGTAGACTAGATCATCTTTCTTGTAACATATAGATGTTCTTTTCCTTTTATCATATTGTGATGCCATTGCTTCCTGTGCCTTTTTGAGAGCGTTCCTTGCATGATTCCAGACCTCTGCTTGTCGTCCCGCGAACTGGGTAACTGCTTCCACTGTGGTATTTCCTACATTGATTTCGGTTCCTTTATTAGGATGGCATCCGTAATTCATGTAGAATGGAGAATATCCCGTTGCTGAATGTTCCCAATCGTTGTAACAGAATTGAGCTACTGCCAACCAATCACTCCAATCATCCTGATTTTCATTGACAAATGTAGATAACAATTGTTCTGCTATCTGATTTACTCTTTCCGTTTGTCCATTGGTTTGGGGATGAAAAGCTGTGGATGGATTCCCTTTGATTCCTAATATCCCTGAAAGTTCCTTCATAAATCTGGACACAAATTGTGGTCCCCGATCACTGATAATTTTTTCCGGTACTCCATGATTTTTAAAAATGTGATCTCGATACAATGTAGCAACTCCTAACAAAGTTATAGTAGTATTTGTGGCTATGAAATACGCCATCTTAGAGAATCAATCTACTACAGTTAAGATTGCATTGTATCCTTTTGATTCGGGTAATGGTCCAATTAGATCAACTGATATATGTTTCCATGGGGTGTCTGGTATCGCATGGGGATTTAACAGTGCCGCTCGTTTCTGTCTGTCAGGTTTGACGGTTTGACAGGTTCTACATCCTTGAATGTATTTTTTAATATCTTCCATCATGTTTGGCCACCAATATCCTCGCGTTATTAATTCCAACGTCTTGGCTATTCCCGGATGTCCTCGATCATGATGTATTTGTATAATTTCTTCCCTCAATCTTATCACCACTGGTACATAAACCCTTCCTTTCCATGTTATTATATTTTGTTCTTTATCATATTCAAAACCTTCTTTTTTCTCCTTTATTCCTTTTTCTACTTGTTCATCCCATTGTCTTTTATTTACTTTTTTAATATCTTTTTCCAATTTTTCCATTTCGATCTCACTCCTATCCCATCTTATAAACAATTCCTCCTTCAGTAATATTACATCTTCATTATCTCTTTCTCCTCTTTCATGTCCCGCTCTTCTAGACAACAGATCTGCCTTGGAATTTGATTTCCCCGATCTGTGTTTGATCACAAAATTATACTCTTGTAAATCCATAACCCATCGCGCCTGCCTGCGATTCAAGTTTTGGGGTTTACGAAAGTATGTCAAATTTTGATGATCCGTCAAGATCTCAATTATCTCCTTTGCTCCTTTAAGATACTGTGACCACTCATACAAAGAGTGCATGATTGTGAGCATCTCTTTGTCATATATTTTATAGTTCCTTTCCGCTTCATTTAGAGCTCTGGAAATAAACGCGACTGGTCTCCATATCCCATTTTGCTGTTGAGATAAAATTGATCCCAACGCAAAGTCTGATGCATCAGTTTCAATTCGAAACTGTCCTCCTTCGTCTGGTATTGCTAATACCGCTTCCTCCGCAATTCTTTCTTTCAACTTCTTCATTGCTTCCACTTGTCGAGGACCCCATTCCCAGTCCTTCTTCCCAGTTAACTCTGTTAACGGTTTTGCATCTTTTGCAAATCCTTTCACAAATCGTCTATAAAAGTTGACGAATCCTAAGAATTGTTGAACTTCTTGTTTAGTCTTAGGTTCGGGCCATTCTTTTACTGCTTTCACTTTGGCTGGATCCATTTGTACCGAATCTTTGGTAATGATCATACCCAAAAACTCGATTTCTGTTTTGTCAAAGTAACATTTTTCTGGTTTCAATGACAATTGATTTTCCTCCAGCTTTGCCAAAATTCGATTTACATGTTTCTTGTGTTGTTCTTTTGATTGAGAGAACACCAATATATCATCCATATAAATCACCACCCATCCTTCAGCGAGTTCCTCCCGGAACAAGTCATTCATCATGGTTTGGAAAGTGGCAGGTGAATTCGTAAGACCAAAGAACATAACCAACAGTTCGAATAGTCCCCTGTTCGTACGAAAAGCTGCTTTCCATTCATCACCATCTTTGATCCGGATATTGTTATATCCCCAACGGATGTCCATTTTTGAAAATATCGTAGCATTACTCAATTTGTCTATCAATTCTGATATTAAAGGTAATGGGTAACGATTCTTAATGGTCATCTCATTAAGTTTCTGATAATCCTGTACTGGTCTCAAAGATCCATCCTTCTTCTTAACAAAAAAGAATGGTGATGCCATTGGAGACTTGCTCGGTCTTATCCGCCCACTCTCCAGATTCTCCGTGAGAAAGTCTTCTAAAACTTTCTGTTCCTCCCTATTTAATGGGTAAATTTTGCAATCTAAAGGGTTTGATCCTGGTATTAACTCGATTGCATGATCCCACGGTCTTCGTGGTGGTAATTCGTCAAAGGTGGTTTTTTCAAAGACCTTACAATGGGGAAGGTAGTGAGATGGTACAATCTCTTCTAGTGATCGCTTAATTTTATTTTGAGAGGCAATTTCTGTGGCTTTGGATTGAAAAGTGTTATGAGCTCACGCCCAACAACACTAACCCACCGTCCTTTAGGACACAGACCCACAGGCCTCGTCGAGCAGGGGAGAGAAGGGGGAGGGAAGGAAGGTATATTGTACTACAGACAGAGTCTTACATGGGCGTAAGAGAAACCATCTTAAGTCTGGGGCGACTCAAGACACTTGTACTACTTATATACTATTCTACCAAGACCCTTGCCACCGCCTAGAACCTTCAGCGCTCCACAGCATTCATGCTCCTTATTGTCTTTGTACGAGCGCTGCCTCCACACTGTCACCGTTGCTATGCTTCTGGGCGCAGCCGCTGTAACGCCATCCTCTGGACCAGTCCGGGTTGCTCTAGACCTTGTAACTATAAGGGGCTATATCCTTAAAGCCTCCTTGTCTCCATAGGCTGTGTTGCAATCCCATATGTCCATATGCGCTGCCACTGCTGCTTCCTGATGCGTGATGACATGATCCCTGATGCGTTGATGCCGACGTCGATCAATGATGCCATCAAGGGCGCGATCTTCTTGCCTAATCCGGCTGTCCTTCCTAGTATAGTGTATGGCCGCCTTGTATGGCCATCGTCCTGTTCCATAGTAAGCGCTCCCATGCGCTAACCCACGCAAAGTGTTCCCAGGCTCCCTCCTAAGGCTCCTGGCCTGTATAAAGATTGTGGTAGTGGTCCCCGACCACTGATAAATAGATTGAAAATGTAATGCCGATTTTCATGATCGTAACAAAAAGCTCGTAGTTGTAATTCCTCTTGTCCAATATGTACTGCTAATAAACGATCCCCTTCTTCCCATTCCTTTTGATCAATTTCCTCCTCTGGTTCATTGACCATTGATCCCTTCCAACATGATCCTGGACATTGTGAAAAGTTCAATGTTTGGTTTTTCCAGTTTATTTCTGGATTGTGATATTTTAACCAGTCGTGGCCTGGGGACATATCCGTCTTTCCTAATGCTGAAACTCCAAATTCCAGTGACTCCCAATGGTCTCCAATTCGTAGTTTCAGTTCCACCATCTCTTCCAGATCTCCTCCCGCATTTCGTGTCCCATCAGCATTAAAGACTGGAATAGACTTTGGTAATCTTCGTGTATTTATTCCATTTTGTTCAATAAATGTTTTGTTTACACATGAAGCTGTACATCCCGAGTCAATCAATGCTTTTATCTCAAAGTTTTGTAGCGAGTCTTTTGTTTGTACTATGACTCCTACATCCATCTGTCTTTGTCCTGTTGTTCTGACAAGATGCGGCTTGGTTCTCATGTGGTTTAAATACCACAATGCATCTTTTTCTGACATTTGATTCAGTTCATGAATCAACGTCTCATCCACTTCTTCTTCACGGTTTTTCTTAACCCATGTTTTTACGTCTTTGATGGCTGTCTCCATCGATTGATCCCAGATGCGTCTTACCATCCAAGGACTTGACCATGTGGTCAGTCTTTGTTTGGTTGCGCTTATGGGTGCGTTTCTTAGACAGTGTACAAGTGAACGACATTCATATAAAATCTCAGGTAATTTTACATGTGAATCTTCGTACTTTACAATGTCTGTGACTTGTGAATCGAAACGCTTATTCACAAGTCGGTTTGAAAACCCAACTCTTCTGCTAACTCCTTCTTTTCCTCATCTGTCAGATCCCTGACATATTCCCTCGTGTTGTTCCATCTCTTCTCCACCTGTTTTCCTTTATCCTTAGGCGGTGTCCTGCAATCCCGCTTCATATGCCCAACTTTTCCACAGTTGTAACAGGTTATCGACGCACGTCGACAATCTACATCCATCGCATTTGGATCTTTTGATGTAGATGCCGTTGCCAGTGAATTCTGGTTAGGAACCAGTCGATTTTGCTGCCAAGGCTTGTTTTGCCTATTCTGCGTGTTCTGCATTGGCCTGTTTCCTCCCTGCATTGTTGTTGTTTTTGGATACAACTGCTGTGCATCCCTCCAACTCTTCTCGATTGCCAATGCCCTATCATACCATCTTTGTAGATCTCCTTGCTGAGATCCGTCAATACTCCTCGCTCCATCCAGCATTCCGATTTCTACCACCCGTTGTCCTAACGCTGGGTTGAGACCTTGACGGAAATGCGTGACCAACACGATTCCGTTATATCCGGTGAGTGCTGCAACACTTCTGAATTCGATAATATAGTCCTCTACTTTTCGAGAACCCTGTTTCAGAGTGCTGATTTTTCGTGTTGCATTGTCACGGGTTTCGGTTGTCAAGAAGAAATCTTTCATCTTGATTTTGAGGTCTTCCCAGTTATCAAATGGTGGTGGATTTTGAAATGGTTCCAATGCCCATGATCCATCTGCTGCCCTAATTCCTTCCTGTTACGATCATGAAAATCAGCATTACATTTTCAATCTATCTATCAGTGGTCGGGGACCACTACCACAATCTTTATACAGGCCAGGAGCCTTAGGAGGGAGCCTGGGAACACTTTGCGTGGGTTAGCGCATGGGAGCGCTTACTATGGAACAGGACGATGGCCATACAAGGCGGCCATACACTATACTAGGAAGGACAGCCGGATTAGGCAAGAAGATCGCGCCCTTGATGGCATCATTGATCGACGTCGGCATCAACGCATCAGGGATCATGTCATCACGCATCAGGAAGCAGCAGTGGCAGCGCATATGGACATATGGGATTGCAACACAGCCTATGGAGACAAGGAGGCTTTAAGGATATAGCCCCTTATAGTTACAAGGTCTAGAGCAACCCGGACTGGTCCAGAGGATGGCGTTACAGCGGCTGCGCCCAGAAGCATAGCAACGGTGACAGTGTGGAGGCAGCGCTCGTACAAAGACAATAAGGAGCATGAATGCTGTGGAGCGCTGAAGGTTCTAGGCGGTGGCAAGGGTCTTGGTAGAATAGTATATAAGTAGTACAAGTGTCTTGAGTCGCCCCAGACTTAAGATGGTTTCTCTTACGCCCATGTAAGACTCTGTCTGTAGTACAATATACCTTCCTTCCCTCCCCCCTTCTCTCCCCTGCTCGACGAGGCCTGTGGGTCTGTGTCCTAAAGGACAGTGGGTTAGTGTTGTTGGGCGTGAGCTCATAACACTTCCCCTACATTCCGCATACAAACATGACCTTCCCAGCTGCGCTATCAACATTTGCATATGTGGAAGCGGATTTTTTACAGCTATTTCTGCCTCAAATTCCGCTTGTTCCATTGTTTTAGCTGCAGCCCAGTTGCCAGCTCGATTGTCTGTCCCCTTCTTTACTCTTTGCAGTATGATCATCATTTGCTGCTTCGGATCTTTCACTTTAACAAGATTGAAGTAGCTTTCCATTGATTGTAACCATGCCGCAATTTCTTTTGGGTCTCCCTCATATGCTTCTGGCATTTCCATTTTTAATGTTGGAACCGGGTCGCGTGGTGGATGAAGAGCAGTGTTTAATTGATTTATTACATCTGCGAGTGCTCTTCCTTGTTCTGCCTGCTCAACCGGTGTACGTGCATTCCATGCGGTTGCACTTGCCGCATGTCCGAAAATGCCTATGGCAACTGATATGAGTCCCACCATTGCCTGGATGATCGTATTCGTGATGTCGAATCCGACCGAATAATGTTGCTGGACAGATTTGTCCCCGCCATACTTCTCCAATATCTCATCCGCTCCTTTGCCCCATGCATCTCGTTCTACGTGGAATTTCGCCTCTCTCATGTTGAAGGTTACTTTTACCATTGCATCAGGGTCTCTCATGTCCCTTTCATACGCCGCTATCTCTCCCCAAGATGGATTTCTCGGCCATGCGAAGGCACTCCAGTACTGCCTTTTGAATAAACGAAGATAGCACAGACCTGGTGTCTCTGGTCTGTACATGCTGAATCCTTTGGGTGGCAACACCTTTTTACTGGCGTGTCACACCTGCTGGTTCCACTTCGTAATGTCTATGTAACTAGGCGGATGCACTAGTTCCAGCCTCATTTGCATTTCCTCTTTAAGTTCTTCATTAAACCAATCGCCCGACGGTTCGCCAAACCAGTTTGTCATGAACTGACGTGTGACTCGTCTGCCAGCTCCTTGGAAATGGTTGGATTGAACCGCCTGCGCATAAGTCCGTCTGGGGTATACAACCTCCTTGTCATTCTTGGCCGCGCCAAGAGTGATCTTTTTCCACCAGTAATCTTCCGCAAACTTATCAACATCCTCCCAGTCGTACATCAATTCCACTTGTATAGTTCAATTTTCTTCGAGTAGAATTTCATCTCCTGGGTAGATATGATATACTCCATTCTCATCTCCATTCTTCAACGCGAATCTGACATGAGGTTTCCTCAAGATATGGGCCCATGACGCAACTTCTGCCATGGTTGGGTAGCTCGGCCATTGGTACTTTGCATAGTACTTTGGTTCAAAAAGGTACATATAACAATATCCCTTCTGTCGCCATGGTTCCGACACCGTGCGTTTATAATGACCCGGCTTGCCAGTTAATTTGGCCTCCACCTTGTCTGTCCACTTCTTAATTCGTCGCGTCTGCTCTCTCAACATCTCTTCACCACATGCTGGTAAAAAGTAATCCAAGCTCAACGTTTTTCAGTTAAGCATCCCCAGTCCCTTGTAGTCTTTAGGTGTGACTGGTTCTGCTTTGTGAATGGTGTAAACTCGCTTTGTTTTATCGTATGGCGAGTACCGTGTCAAGTTCGAATTAGTTTTATATTGCTGTGGCTTCATGATGTTGCCGTTCAGCGCGTGCATCAATCGGTTCCGTTCTTCTGCTGACAGAACCAACCCCTCATGCTTTAACGTTATCACATTCCAACCCTTCATTAAGAGTTGGATGTTTGACGGTGTGTCAAACAGTGCCTTTCGGATTACGGAGCCCGACTCCATGGTGTTCAACAAATTTACCAGCGTCTGGTAGTTCAGCGCCTCTTGACACTCTGCCTCCTCAAGCTGCCGTTGACGACGCAGCTTCTTGCACTTCTCCTGCATCAGCGCCTGCCATGCCTCTTCTTGTTCATGGATCAACGCCTCCTCGAGTCGTTCCATCTCACGCTGAGCTTCACGCTGCAGCCTCCGTTTCTCTCTTCGCTGGTCCTTGCACCAACGATAATAAGCCCTGATATGGGCATCACGTTGTCGCCTGTCCACCACAGTGGCAACCTGCTTCTGAACCTTCTTCACAATTGCGCATCCTCGTGCCCATTCTGCCTTGAAGGCAACTCCGATCTCGGCCAATGTCATGTGTGCAAACGGCAACACATAACGGAAAGTTTGTTCCATTGTGACTTGATGAAACGTGTGACGGGGTGTGATGATAATATGTAGATTAGATTCGCTTAGGTAACAAATCCGCAGAATGCCTTGTGTTAGGCGCGTGTTATCTGTAACAAAAATATTCAACTGTTTCTATGTCTCAGCGCAGTAGACAACAGTCCGTTCACTTGGCTGTACGGGTGACGATCTCAGTTGAGATGATGTCGGCTTAGGGGAGTCGTCCAACGGAATGACCTAAGAGACGTGGTGCCCGGGACTTCACTGGGGTGTCCTCGTGCTCAGCTCAATAGAACTGATATGTTATTGGTATCCCCAGACTGTACACCCTTGATACATGGCACATCAGATAGATTGTCTTCGTTGTCGACCAACGGCAGTCAGGCTCAGGTCGTACTGGTGCACCTACACCACATAGAACCGAAGGTTCCTCCTAACTGTTTTGTCGCCAAAGACCTGGTCTTCGTTCGCTGCACTGTGTGGTTCGCTGTCACTGCCTCTACAGCCAAAGAGCGTTCTCTACCAACACAGCCGTTTGTCGCCAAGATAAAAGATGAGTCGATGTCGTCCAAGGCGTGGAACGATGTCGACGAAAAGATGATAGAAACTATTTGCCTTGTGTAACGATGAGCAAGGCGTGCCCAAAGTTATAAAGTCAAACGGTGAGGTAGATAGCCTTACGATTATGTTAGAATGTTGTTCCACACAACCTCAAGGTTTGAGAAAGAAGATGAGAAAGCACTTAGTTGCTGTGTGGTACAACACAAACAATCGTAAGGCTAAGGTACACTACCTACTAACCCCTCCTTATATACCTTTCGCCTCATGTCTTCCATGAGTCAACCATGTGACCTCTCCCTCTTGGCTTCCGATGACTCAGCCACCCTTGCCTTGCTGACCTAACCCTCCCGTGGCTGTGTCCGTTATCTAATCAAAGAAAATAAAGAAAATGAGAAATTGTAACAGTATGCTCTGTCAATATATCAAATGATTCCATCAACAAATGCCCAGTCTTGGAGCTTAGATTTAATCGGTGGGGCGCGTTGAGTTTCAATAACTTCAATAATTGTGCGTCCAAAACTGTTGAGTGATGTAGCATCCCTAATTTTCTGAGCTAGGTCTGTGGCGATGAGACAAATGAATTTATTGTCTGGTAACATGGTTACATCCTCCAGAGTATTGTTGTCTTTCATGTGATCAGGTTGATGGGATAGAGTGTCTGCTTCAAACATTTTAGTGCCAGGTATGTGTTCAATTTTTCAATCAAATTCTGAGAGCATCATGGACCATTGTGCTTGTTGAGGGGTTAATTGCTGTGGTGACTGATAAAATAGAAGATTCTTATGATCACAATGAACCACTATTGGATGTGGCGATCCATGGAGTAAATGTTGCCATGCCTGTAGTCCTTTAATAATTGCAAGTAATTCTCAGTTGTAAATCTGGTAAATCTGTTCTGTAAGTGTCAAGGCATGGGAGATAAATCCGCATGGGTAAAGCATTCCAGTTGTATCTGCTTGTTTCAATACTGCTCCTGTAGCTTTGTTGGAGGCCTCCATTTAAAGAGTAAAAGGTCTAGTGGGATCTGGCATGTGTAAAACAGGCATGGAGGAAAATTTGTGCTTGAGCTCTTCAAATGCTGTCTGACAAGTGGATGTCCAGTTGAAAAGTAAACCCTTCTTTGTCAGATCTGTCAGTGGTTTTGCTATGGCAGTGAAGTTGCCAATAAATCTCCAATAGAAGTTTCTGAATCCAAGGAAAGATCTGACTTGCTTGACTGTTGTTGGTGTTGGCCAATCGCAAAATCCTGCAAGTTTAATGGGGTCCATTTGGATGTGTCCAGGTGTGATGATCATGCCAAGAAATTTGACTTCCTGAACACAAAATTTGCACTTTTCAAGTTTTAAGAACAAATTGTTTTCCTGTAGACATTTCAAGACACACTCTGTACACTCCTGCATTTCTTCTTTCGTTTTTGCACAGATCAAGATGTCATCCATATAAATGATAAGCCATCCTTTGTTTATTATATCTTGGAAATATTTGTTCATCATTGTCTGGAACTTCGATGGAGAATTGCAAAGACCAAAGAACATGACTGTTGGTTTGTATAATCCTTGATTGGTTATGAATGCTGCTTTCCATTCATCACCTTCCTTGATTCAGACATTGTTATATCCCCAGTGCAAATCAAGTTTGGTGAAATAGTTTGCACCTTCTAATTTTGTCATTAAATTGGAGACCAAAGGTAATGGATAGGCATTCTTGATTGTCCACTCGTTTAGGTACTGATAATCCTGACAAGGTCAAAGTGTGCCACTTTCCTTTTTAGAGATGAAGAATGGTGATGCCTGTGGTGATTTAGATGGTCAAATGTATCCTTTATCAAGTTGTTCCTTAAGCCATTTGTCAAGGGTTGACTGTTCTTTTAGTGATAGTGGGTAGATTTTGTTGACTTTTGGTGTAAATCCTGTTTTGAGTTTGATCACATGATCCCATGGGTGAGAAGATGGGAAGCACTCTGATGCTTTCTTTTCAAAGGTGGCTTGCCAGGGTGTGTATTCAGAAGGTAGAACAGTGGGCACTTCATCTCATTTTGCTTGATGTTCAAGTGCCTATGATGCTGATGTCTTTACCCTGATCCAATATTTGTCTTCTCCCCATTGTTGTGTATCTAATGCCATGTGCCAAATAGGTTTGGTGTTTTCTAAATTGTTGTCCATTTGGAGGGTTTTCTTTTGCCAGTCAATAGTTGGATTATGTTGTTCTAACCAAGGTATCCCAAAGATTATCGCCTGATCTCCTAGATTGGTGATCCATAACCAGTTGTTGTACGTCTTTCCTTTGATAGAGTAGGTAAGACATGTGCGATGGGTGATTAATCCATTCTGATTGATTGTTCTGTCAGCATTTTTGACTTTAATTGGCTGTTTTAAGAGCTCCTTTGGTAGATCTTTTGATATTTGTTCATTGATGAAGTTTCCTTCTGCTCCACAATCGATGAGGGCAGGTATTTCAGCAGGTTTATGGGTTGTTTGCACAGTAATGGAAATCCATTTGTTATTATTGGAATTTCCAGTTACAGAGTTGAGTGCTAACTGTTCAATGGTACTGGAGGTGTCAACTGCTTTCTGGCATCTCCTTCTTAAAAACCCTTGGATTCGAGTTCCTGGAGGGTGGTTTGTGTTCTTCCTCAGGGAGTTCTTTCAACAGCACCCTAATGTGTTGGGCAGCTGATTCATTTGAGGTTGTTTCCTCTATTGCCATGATTGTGTGATTCTGCAGGGAGGAGGACTTGTAGGACAATGTTTGGGTGTTTCCTTTGTTTGGGCAGTCCCTGGATATGTGTCCCTGTGTTCCACATCTGAAACATTTGCTGGTTTTTTGGTATTCCTCCTTTTGGGCATCTGAAAGATGTCCTGTGCTCACAGCATTGATCCCTTTTGATCCAGGTGCAGAGGGTGTCTGATTTTGGTTAAATTTGAAACACCCCTTTGTATCTCCTGATCCAGAAGATTGGTTCATTAGTTTCAGGGTTTCCCAAGTGTTGTGCAGGTGCTCCACAGCATCATAAGCTGTTTCCATATTGACTACTGCTGTTACAGACGATGCCCTCATCATGGTTCGTTCTAAGTCAACAGTGACAAGCAGAGTCTTGGTCCGCTCCCAGCCACTGGACAAAGAGTTCAGACGCTAAGTCAAATGATGACGAAGGTCTAGAGAGCAACAATGAAAGAGAACATTGAGGTCAAGTGATGTTGAGAGCAAACCTCGTCTAAGTTGGAACTGGAGTTACTCTACAGTACATAGGGTTTATATACAGTTAAAGAACAAAAGAAACTATAAAGGGAATGAAACAATAACTACCTAAGAAAGGAAATGTGAAGGTAGCTACAGTGACTCAAAAAAGTGATTCAATGTTTGGTGCTTGTGAACTGTTTGTAGAATAACTCAAGAACAAAGACAAACAAGGGTAAACTATCTGCAACCGAATAAGAGCAGTACATCAGGGCTACATACTGATAAATAAATTATGTAATTAGGCACAGTATCCATGGAGGTATGGGCAATTTAATTCGATAACTCATTGAATCACTTATTTGAGTGTACATCAGAAACATCAGAAACTGACATGAATCAGTGGCTATGACCTGAAACTGATGATGGATGGTTATAAAAATGATGGTACCTTGACATTAATACTATATAAGCAGTGCAAACATGCCAGGGCACCCCACTTCTGATTTGCACCACATCTCTGCTGCTCACAAGGAAAACATCATTTCCCTTGCCTCCCATGGTCACTCCACCCAATATATTGCCTCTTGCACTGACATTAGCCAGCCTACTGTCTCTAGAGTACTCCAAAACATTCTTCACAATCAACAAACACCTCATCTTGGCCGTCTTTCCAAGCCCTCTGCCACTGCCACTCAATCCATCCTCTCACAGATCACCACTGGTAAGGCTGCAAATCCTGTCCAGGTTACCAGGCACATAGCCACTATCATTCCCAATCCAGTCTCCACCCAGACAGTCAGGAATGTCCTCAAGAAACACTCATTCAAGGCTGTAACACAGAAGAAAAGCCACTGCTCACCACAGTGCACAGGAGGAGATGGTTGGCATTTGCTTTGGAGCACAGAGAGTGGACAGTGGAGGACTGGAAGAGGGTAATTTGGCCAGATGGTAAGTAGTGGGTGTGGAAACAGGTGGGGTAGGGGTCAATTGAAAGGGAGGTACAAGGAACAGTGAAATTTGGGTGTGGAAATATCATGGTATGGAACTGTATGGGTTGGAATATTGTGGAGGAGCTTGCAGAGGTTAAGGGGAGGATGGATGCTGATCAGTAGGTGGAGATTTTGGACAGTCACTTGCTGCCCAGCTTGGAAGAATCTGGTATTGCTGAAGATGAAGTCATTTTCCAGCAAGACAATGACCCAAAGCACACCTCCAGAAAGGCCAAAAATTAGATGGAAGAGAATAATATCATGCTTCAAGACTGGCTTCCAGTCTCCAGACCTTAATCCCATTTAAGACCTCTGGCATCATATCAAAATGCAGTTGGAAAGGAGTTTGGCAGATTTGGGAGAGTGGCAGGGGTGTGGAATGACATAGAGCTAGAGGTGTGTCAGAACTTAATTGAAAGCATGCCTAGAAGGGTGGAAGCAGTGATAAGAGCAAAGGGGTGTAATACAAAGTACTAGGATAACCATTTCCTATATTTCTTATACACACTCAAGAAAGTGATTCAATGAGTCATCAAATCAAATTGCCCATATCTCCATGAATACTGTGCCTAGTTACATAATTTGTTTATTGGTATGTAGCCCTGATGTACTGCTCTTACTCAGCCACTCATGGTTTACCCTTGTTTGGCTTTGTTCTTGAGATATTTTACAAATGGTCCAAAAGCACCAAACATTGAATCACTTTTTTGAGTCACTGTATGAAAGGAGATAGCGTCCAAGCTGTATGATGTGCAGTTAAGGGGAAAAGATGAATATGAAACAGTTTATAGGAGAAAGAAGATGAAACGAAGAGGAAACTGTAACATTACCCCCTTTGTATGTGAGAAGTCGCCAACTTCTACCATGCAGTTGTCCATGCATGATCCTGCCGTGATTCGAGCCAGGTGACAACATTTCTAGATCAGTGGCTGCTGTCTCAGCTCGCCATTGGAGGCTGCAAACTGCTAGCTGTAATTGCTTTGCCTGTGCTAATGCAGAATCCCTTTCTTCTTGAGTGAGGGAGTGGGGGTCGGTGGTGATGGTGAGTCCTGTAACAAAGTCCAAGGGTTCAGAGAACTGAGCGTAAAGGACAAGTATTTCAGTGAGGTGATCGCTGACATTTTGAAGCATTGCATTGCGGGGGCAAACAACAACAGGAGGTGTGGCAGTGGCGGTAGGTTTGATGAGTTCTGCAGGGTGTTCATGCAGCTCGGGGAGGTCGGCGAAATCGAAGTTGTTGATGGTGACAGTGGTCTCGACAAAGACCTCGAGGGGGAAGTCATGGGTGGCAGCGATGAAAGGTGAAAGGAGATCAACTGGTTCAATGTAGTAGTAGTGGCCACATGCAGTGACCAACAAGGCAAAGGCGAGGGCGGCAAAGTAAGCGATGGCGGTGAAGGGAGACATTTCTTTTCGAATGTATGAAGTTGGGGATCCGATGTTGTCAAAGGCGTCCCTTTTATCTTCAGTTGAATATCTTGTCATCCCAGTTGATTGTCCGGAGTTCTCCATCCGTAGATTGATAAGTGAATGTGGATGCTCTGATGCTGGGGAACATATTTGAGTTCTTCATCAGATCCTTCTGATTCGCTTAGCTTGTCCCTGATGGTAGTGGAAACTTCATTCTCAAGGTCTGTATTGGTTTCAGGAGTGATGTCTTGTGGCACAAATACTTTCAGGTGAATTAGGTATAGTGGGTCCGCCTGTGCTATCAAATGCATCTAAGAAATCAAGGCTCTTGAGTGCTCTGTTGAGGTTTGAGATTGCATCTGGGAGTTGCCAAGTAGCAACCCATCTGCAAATTTCCATCTCTTTGCTAGCGTTTCCTAGCCGTTCTGCAAAATCAAATAGTGTAGGATCTTCTCAGTGGAGGGCTGCCTTGGTGTATACATTGTTGGTGTGATTTAAAGGTCTGTTGGGCGATGGGAGGTAGGGTGACATTGCATCTGGATAGTATGGTAGCTCTTCTGGATCGAATGTAAGATCCATATATTTTGGAAGGTAATGTAATTGGGCATTAAATGGGATTTCAACATGTCCCTGTGGGTGCGTCGCATGTCCGTTAGAAAGTCTGGGAGTCTTGTAGGCAATTAATTGGGTTGCTAGGGTTTGGATGAAGTTGACTAGTCAAGGCAGTTCTAAAGGGGTGATTGGAGGATGAGGAATGGGAAACGTGATGATCCGTCCTTTGAAGCTTTCATAAGGTTTTGGAGAGTATCGTCCTTGAGTGGAGCAATATTTCTTTGTGTATCAAATGTTTTGTTTAAGAGTTTAGCAGTTATGATAACAAGACATGGGGGTTTCATAGCCATCTTCTGAATTTATATGCCTGTAACATGTCCGCAGCATTACTTAGATTGTGCTCGGGTTCCCCAGGAGTTGTCATTCGGGCCGTATCCCTTCCATTTAACCAAATACTGATACCCTGCTCCGCGTTTTTGAAGTGTGAGAATCACTTCAACTTCAAACTCTTCTTGTCCATTTATGAGGTCAGGGGGCAGAGTAGTATAATTTGGTCTGTGCATTTCAGTTTCTCTATATGGCATAAGGAGTGATGTGTGAAAGACTGGGTGAATTCGCCATTGTTTTGGTAATTTGAGCTTATATGTTACTGGTCCTAGGACTTGTTCGACTATAAAGGGTCCTTCTCGTTTGGGCGCCAGTTTCCTAGATTGATATGGTATATTGAGGTTTCTGTTTTTGAGCCATACTTTGTCTCCTTGTACGAATTTGATTGCTTTGTCTCTGACTCATCATGCCACCATCTGTCTTGCTAACTCATGTGCTGCTAGCGCTTCTTCTCTAGCTTTTTTGTAATAGCTGTAGGTGTTCTTCAGTGGCAGGTGTTGTCATTTTCTGCACAGCAGTTGGTAGTGCAACAGGGTTTGTCCCGTACATGAGTTGAAATGGGGAGGCTTTTACTGAGTCATAGTGTCAGTTATTGTGAGCGAATTCAGCGATCAGAAGTAGTTGTTTCCATTTGTGAGGCTTGTTTGCGCAAAATATCCAAAGATATACTTCTAATTCTTGATTAACGCATTCTGTTTCTCCATCAGTCTGTGGATGATAGGCTGTGCTCATTGTTATGAGCTCACGCCCAACAACACTAACCCACCGTCCTTTAGGACACAGACCCACAGGCCTCGTCGAGCAGGGGAGAGAAGGGGGAGGGAAGGAAGGTATATTGTACTACAGACAGAGTCTTACATGGGCGTAAGAGAAACCATCTTAAGTCTGGGGCGACTCAAGACACTTGTACTACTTATATACTATTCTACCAAGACCCTTGCCACCGCCTAGAACCTTCAGCGCTCCACAGCATTCATGCTCCTTATTGTCTTTGTACGAGCGCTGCCTCCACACTGTCACCGTTGCTATGCTTCTGGGCGCAGCCGCTGTAACGCCATCCTCTGGACCAGTCCGGGTTGCTCTAGACCTTGTAACTATAAGGGGCTATATCCTTAAAGCCTCCTTGTCTCCATAGGCTGTGTTGCAATCCATATGTCCATATGCGCTGCCACTGCTGCTTCCTGATGCGTGATGACATGATCCCTGATGCGTTGATGCCGACGTCGATCAATGATGCCATCAAGGGCGCGATCTTCTTGCCTAATCCGGCTGTCCTTCCTAGTATAGTGTATGGCCGCCTTGTATGGCCATCGTCCTGTTCCATAGTAAGCGCTCCCATGCGCTAACCCACGCAAAGTGTTCCCAGGCTCCCTCCTAAGACTCCTGGCCTGTATAAAGATTGTGGTAGTGGTCCCCGACCACTGATAGATAGATTGAAAATGTAATGCCGATTTTCATGATCGTAACACTCATTCTGTGATTGATTCCTAGCGTCTTTCTGATTTCTTGGAAGACCTTAGCCGAAAACTGTGGTCCTCGATCTGAGATGAGTATATCAAGTAGTCCAAAGCATTTGAATATTTTGGAGATGTAGAGGTCAGCTGTTCCCAGAGTGTCGATGGTTTTCTTGCAAGGAGTGAGAATTACCCCCTTTGTAAGACCATGGTCCACCATGACCAGAATCGAGTCATATCCATCTGCAATCGGAAGATTTGTAATAAAATCTAGCATGACCTGTTGGAAAGGGCAAGTTGCTTTGGATCCAATAGGTAGAAGAGCCAGAGTGTTTGGATGAGTATTCACTTTCATCTGTTTGCAGGTGGCACAACCTGTAATCCACTCTTTGACGTGTTTATACATTCCTGGCCACCAGTAATTGTGTTGTAGAAGTTCAAGGGTTTTCATATGTCCTGGGTGTCCTGAGGTGAGCAATTCCTGAACTGTTTTAACAATCTGAGTTCTGAGTGTGCCTTTATCTGGGATATATGCTCTATCAATATATTGGATGATTCCATCAACAAATGACCAGTCCTGGAGTTTGGATTTAATCAGTGGAGCGCGTTGAGTTTCTATGACTTCAATGATTGTACATCCAAAGCTGTCAAGTGATGTAGCATCCCTGATTTCCTGGGCGAGGTCTGTAGCAATGAGACAGATGAATTTATTGTCTGGTAACATGGTGACATCCTCCAGAGCATCATCACCTTTCATGTGATCAGGTCGACGGGATAGAGCGTCTGCTTCAAACATCTTGGTGCCGGGTACATGCTCAATTTTCAAGTCAAATTCCGAGAGCATCATAGACCATCATGCTTGTTGGGGAGTTAATCGTTGGGGTGACTGATAGAATAAAAGATTCTTATGATTGCAGTGAACCACTATGGGATGTGGAGCGTCAAGGCGTGGGAAATGAATCCGCATGAATGAAGCATTCCAGTTGTATCTGCCTGTTTAAGTACTGCTCCAGTAGCTTTGTTTGAGGTGTCCATCTGAAGAATAAATGGTCAAGTGGGGTCTGGCATGCATATGGTGCAACAGACCTAAACACCACTACTTTTGCCCAGTGGCAAAATTCACAGGGTAGCAGACCCATAGTTCAGGGATAGCAAGTTGCCACTCGGCAGATAGATTAGTATTGATGTACTAGTATGATGATAGTAGCTACTATTTCTTTTGGGGAAAAAAAGCGAAAAATCCAACTATTGGCAATGCCAGGATGTCGCAAGAAGTGGTGAGCAATTTCCGCAGTGCTCGCCAGAGTCGGAAAGGCTCACAAAGCATTGTCTTCTGTTGCTGAGTCAGTTTCCTCACCTGATCCTATCGAAATCAAGGTTGTGGATCTTCAATCAGACAAGGAACCAGAGGCAATGGCTGGTACATCTCAGACAGACAAAAGGTTGTTCAAGAAATGATCTTCCCACCCAATCATCCTGAGCACCCCGATCAGCTGAAGGGCATGAAAGAGGTCCTGAAAGAATGAGGTCTATGGAAGGATGGCCTGCACATGCACTGCAAAGAGCATCCAGACTTAGATATTCAGGATTGCTGTGCAAGGCGTGTCCTTGATCATCAGCCGGATTTTATGGCTCAGCAATCATTGGTACAAGAAGTAATCGAAGAAGCTGGACACCTATGTATTGTTTTACCCAAATTCCACTGTGAATTCAATTTCATTGAATTCTTCTGGGGTGCAGTGAAGCGATGGCTTCAGGAAAACTGTGATTACACATTTCAGACCCTTCAAGCAAATTTACCAAAAGCCATGGACTCAATCAGCGAAGAATTAATCAGAAAATGGCAACATCGCTCATTTAGGTGGATGAATGCTTATTTTTCAGGATTATCCGCAAGGGATGCTGAGGACCATGTCAAGAAGTTCAGTTCACGAAGGTACAAATCTCATCGGCGTGTCCCAGAGACCGTGGCAAGGAGATTTGATTAGTAAAGCTTCCAAATATAGTAACTATTACCCTTTATGGGACATGTTATATAAGCTGGCAAAATTCTCGCAGGCCCTACGAAATACCTCGGCCATTTTCAAGTTTTTCTGAAAATGGTCTGGACATTTTCTTTACATTGCTAATAGCTACAAATCTACCAGACAACTAAGGAAAATAGTAAAACTTTGGCGGCCCAAATATCTTGGGCAAAAGTAGTGGTGTTTAGGTCTGTTGCACCATAGAACAGGCATAGAGGAGAATTTGTTCTTGAGCTCCACAAACGCCATCTGACAAGTGGGCGTCCAGTTGAAAAGTAAACCTTTCTTTGTCAGATCCATTAACGGTTTTGCTATGGTGGCAAAGTTGCCAATAAATCTCTGATAGAAGTTTCCGAATCCCAGGAAGGATCTGACTTGTTTAACCATTGTTGGTGTTGGCCAATCATGAATTCCTGCAAGTTTAACAGGGTCCATTTGAATGTGTCCAGGTGTGATGATCATGCCAAGGAATTCAACTTCTTGAACGCAGAATTTGCATTTCTCAAGTTTCAAGAATAAATTGTTTTCCTGTAGACGTTTTAAGACATGCTCTGTTTGTTCCTGCATTTCTTCTCTTGTTTTTGCACAGATTAAGATGTCGTCCATATAAATGATGAGCCATCCTTCATTTATCATATCTTGGAAATACTCATTCATCATTGTTTGGAACGTTGACGGAGAGTTGCAAAGACCAAAGAACATAACCATTGGTTCATATAATCCTTGATTGGTTATGAATGCTGCTTTCCATTCATCCCCTTCTTTGATTCAAACATTGTTGTATCCCCAGTGCAGATCCAATTTAGTGAAGAAATTTGCGCCTTCTAATTTTGTCATTAAATCAGAGACCAAGGGTAATGGGTAGGCGTTCTTGATAGTCCATTCATTTAGGTATCTATAATCCTGGCAAGGTCAAAGTGTTCCACTTTCCTTCTTTGATACAAAGAAAAATGGTGATGCCTGTGGTGATTTAGATGGTCGAATGTATCCTTTATCAAGTTGTTCCTTAATCCATTTGTCAAGGGTAGACTGTTCTTTCAAGGACAATGGGTAAATCTTGTTGACTTTTGGTATAAATCCTGTTTTGAGTTCAATCGCATGATCCCATGGGCGAGAAGATGGGAAGCATTCTGATGCTTTCTTCTCAAAGGTGGCTTGCCAGGGTGTGTATTCCGAAGGTAAAACAGTGGGCACTTCATCTTGTTTTGCTTGGTGTTCAAGTGCCTGTGATGCTGATGTCTTTACCCTGATCCAATATTCGTCTTTGCCCCATTGACATATATCTAACGCCATGCGCCAAATAGGTTTGGTATTTTCTAAATCGTCATCCATTTGGAGGGTTTTCTTTCACCAATCAATAGTTGGGTTGTGTTGTTCTAACCATGGTATTCCAAAGATTATCGCCTGATCTCCAAGATTGGTGATCCATAACCAGTTGTTGTATGTTTTTCCTTCAATAGAGTAGGTAAGACAAGTGCGATGGGTGATTAACCCGTTCTGATTGATAGTTCTGTCAGCGTTCTTGACCCTAATTGGTTGTTTCAAGAGTTCCTTTGGTAGATCTTTTGATATTTGTTCATTGATGAAGTTTCCTTCTGCTCCACAATCGATATTTCAGCGGATTTGTGGGTTGTTTGCACAGTAATGGAAATTTGTTTGTTATTATTTGAATTTGCAATTACAGAGTTGAGTGCTAACTGTTCAATGGTACTGGAGGCATCAACCGCTTTCTGGTGTCTCCTTCTTAAAAACCCTTGGATTCGAGTTCCTGGAGGGTAGTTTCGCGTTCTTCCTCTGGGAGTTCTTTCAACAGCACCCTAATTTGTTGGGCAGCCAATTCATCCAAGGTCGTTTCCTCTATCGTTCTGATTGTGCAATTCTGTGGGGAGGAGGACTTGTAGGACAATGTTTGGGTGTTCCCCTTGTTTGGACAGTCCCTGGATATGTGTCCCTGTGTTCCACATCTGAAACACTTGCCGGTCTTTCAGTATTCCTCCTTTTGGGCATCTGAAAGATGTCCTGTGCTCACAGCATTGATCCCCTTTGATCCAGATGCAGAGGGCTTCGTGTTTCGATTAAATTTGAAACGTCCCTTTGTATCTCCTCATCCAGATGATCGGTTCATCAATTTCATGGTCTCCCAAGCATTGTGCAGGCGTTCTGCAGTGTTGTAAGCTGTTTCCATGCTGACGACTGCAGGGTTTTCGATGATCTTTGCTGCTACTGATGCAGGGAGTCCTTTACAGAAGTAAATGCATTGTGCCATGAACCCTGTAATTCTGGTGGAGTGTATGAGCGATCACAATTTCTGAATGTAGGCAGGGATGTCGATGTCTCCACCTACTTTGACTTTATCTAGATCATTCAGGGTCCTGGCTGCGCTGTCAGATTCTCCCCAGTTGCTCAAGAATCGTCACCTGAAGCTGGGGTAGTTATCCCAAGAAAGTGTATATGTGCTTTCTGCTGATTTTCCTTTGGTTGCCTCTGCTGCTTCTAATTCTCCTCGAAGATTGGCTTTCCAATCATCTAGTTCTTCCCCTAGGTGAAGGAGAACATATTTGATTCGCTTTTTTGATGTTTCAAAGCGCCCTTCATCAAGATCAAATACGTCATCAAATGTGTTGATGAAATGTTTTGCCTTAGAGCACTGTCCTTTGAATTCCTTAATGGAGATTCCCTTTATTCCTTTTGAGGATGTTTCTTTGTCATCTGACATGTCTTTCTTTGGTTTCGGTTTGGGTGTTTCAGGTTTCGGGTTCTGTGTTCCGGGTTTGTGTTTTGATTCTGTGCCTTGTTTTGAGCTTTCTCCTTGTTTCGGTTTATCCCCAAAGGCTAGATCTATCTCGATCTGTTGTTGTTCTCTGTATTCGTTCCACTCAATTATTGTCTGCTCATCGAGTGCAAGGAAAGTGAAGTCTCCAAGTTTCTTGTCAACTCAAAACTTGTGCCACCAAGTGAGTTCAGGTTCGGTGTTTGGGGTTAGGAATAATTGGTTATTTTCCTTGTTTGTTTCATTGTACCAGTGAATCCAAATTTCTCCTGGTAATTCGATGTTATGGTCTCCTTCCTGGTATTCTCCTTCGAAGAGTTCCTCTGAGACTGGTAGGTTCTTTCTCTTTGTTCCTGAAACGTAGCACCAGACCTTGTGTGTCATAGAAAAGTAGACTTCTCTTTGATTAAGGTAGTACTTCTGTTTGTAATGAACAGAGTCGTTTGAAGGTCTGATCTGGGAGTTCCTGGTATCAATGGTGTCTGGCTAGTGACGATGCACTGAGCAGTTCCTGAGTTCCAACTTGTGTTATGGACAATGCCCTTGTCATGGTTTGTTCTAAGTCAACAGTGACAAGCAGAGTCTCAGTCCACTCCCAGCCACTGGACAAAGAGTTCAGACACTAAGTCAAATGATGACAAAGGTTTAGAGAGCAACAATGAAAGAGAACGTTGAGGTCAAGCAATGTTGAGAGCAAAACTCATCTAAGTTGGAACTGGAGTTACTCTACAGTACATGGGGTTTATATATGGTTAAAGAACAAAAGAAACTATAAAGGGAATGAAATGATAACTACCTAAGAAAGGAAATGTGAAGGTAGCTATGAAAGGAGATAGCGTCCAAGCTGTACAATGCGCAGTTAAGGGGAAAAGATGAATATGAAACAGTTTATAGGAGAAAGAAGATGAAACGAAGAGGAAACTGTAACACGGCCCATGTTCTGGCCTGATCACCTTTTCCTTTCCTAATTTGTCCGAGTGTAATATAGATTCATCTGCTGTAATCGTTTTTGTGAGCCAGCTCGAAATATACATCCATAGCTCTGCACCATGTGTCCACTTGAGTGGCATCACCTTCGAAGTGATCCGGTAGCTTGAGTTTCACCAATGACCTATTTACTGGAGGTGGGCGGGTGTTTTGATATTCTGTTACCACCTGCTGCACCAAGTTTCCCATGTGGGCCACCATTTGGGTAGTACCTGCTGTCCATGCATCGATCTGATCCTCGCACTCCGCTACTTGTTGAGGTGTAGCTCCTGTTTCTACGGATAATGGCTCTGGCCTAGCTGCAGCATGTGGACCAAAGTAATAGTTATATTGGTTGATTGCCAAATGTGTTATGGATGATGCCCTCGTCATGGTTCATTCTAAGTTAACAGTGACAAGTAGAGTCTTGGTCTGCTCCCAGCCACTGGACAAAGGTCTAGATGCTAAGTCAAACGATGACAAAGGTCTTGGAGAATGATGAGGAGAAAGAGCGTTGAAGTCAATTGTTGTTGAGAGCAAAACTTGTCTAAGTTGGAACTAGAGTTACTCTATGGTACATGGGGTTTATATATGGTTAAGAGACAAAGGAAACCATAAAGGGAATGAAACGATGACTACCTGAGGAAGGAAATGTGAAGGTAGCTATGAAAGATATCAGGACCACCCTCGCCGTGACGGCTTAGGGCCCCAACAGAGGACTGAGTAAGAGGGAGGGGATGAGAGTGGGGAAGAAACCCGAGAGAACTCGACTGAGGACTCTGGGTATTTGTTGCTCAGTTTATATACAATACAAGGCGGTCTGTGCGCTAACCCCTACAACCCTAAAGGCTATGGAACCCTACACTAACAATAGCCTAGCATGAGTAAGACTGCATAGCCATGACTGCGCACTGACTGCGGATTAGTCATCAGATATGAGTCATCGGTCCGGTAGTCCGTAATCTAATCTACTCGTTATCTAATCTAATCTAATCTTAGCGCTGACTAGATAAGATAGACGCCGACTTAGCTAAGTGTTTGGCTACCAACTATAGAAAATACAAAGGAAAGAAATAGAAAATGACTTAGAAATTTGAGCGTTCGTTGCAGGTCATGACAAGTAAGACAAAACAAAGAGGAAACTGTAACATTACCCCCTTCGTATGCAAGAAGTCGCTGACTTCTACCATGCAGTTGTCCATGCATGGTCCTGCCATGATTCGAGCCAAGTGACAACATTCCCTAGATCAGCTGCCACTGTCTCAGCTTGCCATTGGAGGCTGCGAACTGCTAGCTGCAGTTGTTTTGCCTGTGCCAATGCAGAATCCCTTTCTTCCTGAGTAAGGGAATGGGGGTTGGTGGTGATGGTGAGTCCTGTAATGAAGTCCAAGGGTTTGGCAAACTGAGCATAGAGGACGAGTATTTCAGCAAGGCGGTTGCTGACATTCTGAAGCATTGCGTTGTGGGGACAAACAACGATAGGAGGTGTGGCAGCAGCAGTAGGTTCAACGAGTTCTGCAGGGTGTTCGTGCAGCTTGGGAAGGTCAGCAAAATCGAAATTGTCAATGGTGACGGTGGTCTCGACAAAGACCTCAAGGGGGAAGTCGTGGGTGGCAGCAATGAAAGGCAAGAGGAAATCAACCGGTTCAATATAATAATGGCCACATGCAGTGACCAACAAGGTGAAAGCAAGGGCGGTGATGGTGGCAATGGCGGTGAAGGGAGACATTTCGTTTCAAGTGTATGAAATTGGGGATCCAGCATTGTCAAAGGTGTCCTTTTATCCTTAATTGAATACTTCATCATCCCAATTGACAGTTCGGAGTTCTCCATCCGTGGACTGGTAAATTGTCATAGATGCTCTGATGCTGGGAACATATTCAAGTTCTTCATCAGATTCTTCTGATTTGCTTAGCTCATTCCTGGTAGTGGTGGAAATTTTGTTCTCAGGGTCTGTATTTGTTTCAGGAGTAATGTCTTGTGGCGCAATACTTTCGGGTGAATTAGGTATAGTGGGTCCGCCTGTGCTGTCAAATGCGTCTAAGAAATCAAGGCTCTCGAGTACTCTGTTGAGGTTTGAGATTGTGTCTGGGAGTTGCTGAGTAGTGACCCATCTGCAGATTTCCATGTCTTTGCTAGTGTTTCCTAGCCATTCCGCGAAATCAAATAGCGCAGGGTCTTCTCGGCGGAGGGCCGCCTTGGTGTATACATCGTTGGTATGGTTTAAAGGTCTGTTGGGCGATGGGAGGTAGGGTGACATTGCGTCTGGATAGTATGGTAGTTCTTCTGGATCGAATGTAAGATCCATGTATTTTGGAAGGTAGTGTAATCAGGCATTGAATGGGATCTCAACATGTCCCTGTGGGTGTGTCACATGTCTGTTAGAAAGTCTGGGAGTCTTGTAGGCAGTTAATTGGGTTGCTAGGGTTCGGATGAAGTTGACTAGTCAAGGCGGTTTTAAAGGGGTGATCGGAGGATGAGGAATGGGAAACATGATGATCTGTCCTTTGAAGCTTTCATAAGGTTTTGGGGAGTATTGTCCTCAGGTGGAGCAGTATCTTTTCATATAACAAATGTTTTTGTTACAGTCAATTTTGTTTCCCTAACTGCGACCCTAACCTAGGGTTCCCTATTTGGTCCGACCCTGCAGGGATTGATCTGGTTTCACCCCTGGTTTCAACCCCTGTATCAGCCCCTGGGTTTCAACCCCCTGTCTCAGCTCCTGTCTCAGCTCCTGTATCAGCTCCTTGTCTCATCCCCTATACTCTGATACATGTAGTGTACCCCTAGGTCTCCAGGTATATAAGTAGATAGGTAGAGCCTGTAGCTCCCCATCTTGACCTTAGTCGAGTAACAGTCTTAGCTCTGGACCACCCTCCTCTACTTCTCTCCTAGTCTAGGGTCAGAACCTAGGGCTATGGCCTTTGACTGTAACAGTTTTGTTTGAGGGTTTGGTGGTTGTGATATTGAGACATGAGGTTTCATAGCTGTCTTCTGAGTTTATATGCCTGTAACACGTCCGCAGCATTGCTTAGATTGTGCTTGGGTTCCCAGGAGTTGTCATTCGGGCCGTATCCCCTCCATTTAACCAAATATTGATATCCTGCTCCGCATTTTCGATGTGTGAGAATTGCTTCCACCTCAAACTCTTCTTGTCCATTTACGAGATCAGGGGGGCGGAGCAGTGTAGTTCGGTCTGTGTGTTTCAGTTTCTCTATATGGCATAAGGAGTGATGTGTGAAAGACTGGGTGAATGCGCCATTGTTTTGGTAGTTTGAGCCTATACGTTACTGGTCCTAGGACTTGTTCAACTATAAAGGGTCCTTCTCGTTTAGGTGCTAGTTTCCTAGACTGATATGGTATCTTGAGGTTTCTGTTTTTGAGCCATACTTTATCTCCTTGTACAAATTTGATTGCCTTGTCCCTGACTCGTCATGCCACCATCTGTCTTGCTAATTCATGTGCTGCTAGTGCTTCTTCTCTAGCTTTTCATAATAGCTGTAGGCATTCTTCAGTGGCAGGTGTTGTCATTTTCTGCATGGCAGTTGGTAGTGCAACAGGATTTATCCCATACATGAGTTGAAATGGGGAGGCCTTCACTGAGTCATGATGTTGGTTATTGTGAGCAAATTCAGCAATTGGAAGTAATTGTTTCCATTTGTGAGGTTTGTTCACACAAAATATTCGAAGATATACTTCTAGTTCTTGATTAACACATTCTGTTTCTCCATCGGTCTGTGGATGATAAGCCGTGCTCATTCTGTGGTCAATTCCTAGTGTCTTTCTGATTTCCTGGAAGACCTTAGCCGAAAACTGTGGTCCTGTTACAACTCTATCTATTTTCTTCTATTTTTCTATATTTCTCTATATTTTTCTATATTTTATCTGGAGGCCTACGGACGCTGGAAGGTATACCAATACGCATAGGGGCTTGAGGGGATCCGTTATGGAAGGACTGGTTAGGTAAGCCATAGGTGGCTGTACGAAGGTCTAGGCATAGGGGTCTGGACAAGTCTGGCTATGGAGGGGTCTAGACTGTTGCTGTGCATACACAGCCTTGGAGGCAGTGTAGTCTGTGCGCACAGACCATGGCGAAAGGTATATAAGGAGGGCATATCCGTAGGTAGGAGTCCTAAGACTCTAGATAGTTTGCTCTTACCCCAGCTTACTGGTCTACTGTGTCAAATACACTCTTTCTCCCCTCTCTCTCAGTGAGACCTGTGGTTGTGTGGGATTAGTCCTAACATAATCTAGAGTCTTTACTACCACACCTCTCGCCATCATTAACAACCACCTCGGGCATCTCTTGCTTGCTGTTGTGCGTGTTCTTGACGAGTTCCCTTAAGTCTGCGTGACTGACCTTGGTACACGTTACACCATGTGACTACTGAGCAGCTCTCGAGGATCACCATCGACGTCGGCAGCAGATAGCCTCCTTGATCGTCATCAGGGACTACTACTGAAAGGTTACTGTCAACAAAAGGCATTCGGATGAGAGTATCTCCGTGTGATTGAAAGTGCAGGCAGGCACTGGTCAACGGAATACACCGTTTGTCTCGGAAAAGCTCAGGAACGAGCGAAAGCAGTCTAGTAGCATGCCGTGTAGCAAGGAGAACAGTCTTGAGATACCAATCACGTATCGGATCTAATGATCTGAGCACGAGGACACTTGAGTGAAACCCTGGGCACCACACTATTAGGTCATTTCGTGGAACTAAATCCAAGAATTGAGTGCGGGTGTGTTATTGACCACATCAAAGAATATCTGCATTAGGAAGTGTGGATATAGAAGAAGAGACAACAGCCTTTTTACTTAAAAGGTCTAAGGCGACATCAGAGAAGCAAACATGGCTTCTTTGTTCAACTATATCATCCCCCACGCCGCCCTCACTCTCGTGCAGGCGGGCAAACGATTCGGAATCAAATGGGCGCAGAAGAAATTACTCGGTTGGTCACAGTAATTATCGACAACAGGCAACAAGACGCCCACGTATGGGCATACTATACTTGGCGCAAGGCGCAACACTGGGAGCAATGACTCCAACAACAACGATACAAGTTCCAGCTGTGGCAGCAGGAACAAGAAAGCCTCCGCATTCAGGAGGAAGCCTGGGAAGAACTCCTCAGGCAGTGCCGAGACGAGTGCAGATACCAAAAGCGGGTGGAGCAAGAGCTCACCCAGATGGAGAAGGATAGGCAGACCCTGGAAAGGCTGCTCCACGATATGGATCCCGAATTGGAGATCCAACAATGTTTGTTTGACACACTGTCAAACATCCAGCTCTTGTTGATGGGCTGGAATATCATCACTTTACGACACAACAGTTTGGTCTTGTCAGCCAAAGAACGGAATCAGCTGATGCACGCCAAAAATGGGAACATCAAAACCCATAGCTATAACAGGGCGACTGCGGAAATTGCTAACCAGGAATGGCTGGATGGGAAATGACCCGATCCATACATGAAGGCATGCCTAAAGCGGAAGGACATGCCTACACAATTCAACACGCCATACCTGGTATCTCTGCTTGTTATGAAGAATGACCCTGGCACATCACCCCTGCTAGGACTTGTTGACTTCCTCAAACTCATTGGGAAAGATCTCACATACACAGAGGATTGGATCAACACCTTGGTCCGTCCAAACCTACCAAGTGCACCCGTCATGGACATCCACAAGGAGAAACTATGGCGAAGGAGCGGGTACTGCTATATGTACCTGTTCAAAAGGGAATTCTACCACACGTTTGACTGGCCAGAGTGGCCAACTGTAACGCAAATCCTGTCCTGGGAACCAGAGATGCACGACAAAACCATCAAATTCGGTCTCCAGGACCATCACAAGAATGACATGTTTCATGTCATCGAATGAGCCACACTATGCCCACATGAAGACGAGTCCTACACATGGAAGGACATGAAACTCATGGAGGGACACAGCAAGTACAATAAGTTTGCCCGATTTGGTGGACAAAAAGAGTCCAAGAAAGGGAAGGCACGGGCCTCCACAATTCAGTCCTGGGTAGCAGGACAATCCTCGGCGGCGCACTCGACGTCAGCGCCCATGTCATACGCCCAAGTGGTAACTGTCCATTCTGGACTTAGCAAGTTGCTAACCAGAACTGCAGGAGCAGACGCCAACTGGTACAACGATACCATCCCTTGCACAGCGGATTGGTTATCCGCAGACACTGAACCCAAACAGGGGTTCAATGAGGAAAAGCAAAGGACAATCAACAACTGGAAGCAGGAAGTTGAAAAGGAAATAGCGATTCCTTACCTGTACCCACGTCCTGCTCATACAAAACACGCATTGCATCCAGATGTACCCGGATATTGCTACCTCATATTAATAAAGAATCAGTTTTGGGACATGTACAAGTGGCCAGCGTTTCCGCAGATTCAGGAAATCAACTTGTGGGATTATAATCTTCATAACACCCATGGTTGCGTAAACATCAGATGCACATATGGGTATAACGACTGTTACCATATCAAAAGGGTCCCAAAAGGGCCTAAGGGTTGGGACATGATTGTGTCGCTAGTACGGTCCGGTCATGATCGTAAACATATGGGTGCTATTGAATGGGATGTGGATTCAGACCGGTATTTCAAACGGCCCTGAGTCGCCTTACTCCACAACCGAATTCCGGGGTACTGTTACCTAATTTTGATCAAACCATGCTATTGGGATGCCTTCAATTGGCCAGCATTTCCAACAATAGATAAAATACTATCCTGGCAGCCAGCGTACCAAGAAAGCACCGCCATCATTGAAACAACCATGATGCATGAACTCGGACGAGTTCATGTGTCATCTTGGGCAAGAGGAATGCATGGCTGGGAAGAAATGTACCGGTTGTGAGGCAACGGTTTCGGACAATACACTGTGGGTGCATCCAGAAATGATAACCTGACAAGGTTTCTAAGTTGGGAGATACTTAGAATAAGGTCCAACCTTCCGGGCAACCATCCAAATCGGCGTTTCCAGCAACAAGTACAAAGTGTGGTCAAGATCTTTGATCGCATGACACCTACCATACCCAGATATTGTTACCTAATCCTGTTTAAGGAGGAACTGTGGAATCAGTTCGAGTGGCCTGCGTTCCCTACCATACATTGGGTAAATCAAATTGATCTGGCATATCGATCAGAACAGCTTGTGAAGTTCCAAGTGGTCCGTCAAAATAAATGGGTTGGATTTCATGTATGAACAAGCCTCAATGGCACCAACGGATGGCCAATGATCCAGGCAATCATAAATGGAGACCTTGGGCATGTTGAAATAGGATTTGGCTGGACAAACACAATGACTGCGTACTTACACTCGGCAATCAACCAGTACAATTACTATTTCGGTCCAAATGCCAACCCAAGACCAGAACCGTTGTCCATAGCAGGAGGGGCCACTCTGCAACAAGTAGCTGAACGGGACGAAGTCATTCAAGAATGGAACACAGGTACCACACAAATGGCAGCACACATGGGAAATCTGGTGCAACAGGCAGTGACCGAATACCAGAACAGTCAGCCTCCCCCACCAAGTAGATTGTTAGTAAAACTAGAGTTACCAGATCACTTTGAAGGGGACACTGCACAAGTGGACGCATGGTGCCGGGCCATGGACGTATATTTCGAGCTGGCTCATGAAAGTGACTATGGCAGGCGCATTTATATCACACTAGGGTGAATTAGGAAGGGAAAAGGCGATCGGGCCGGAACATGGGCCGCTGTAAAACTAAAGGAACAGATAGACAGTGATACCGACTTTAACCAAAAGGTGGCAGAGGAAGGATGGTCGTCGAGGTTATCCTACCAAGAACAAAGGGAAGGACATTACATTCCCACTACAATAGGAGTGGCAGGACACTATTTATGACACCCTCAAACATTGAAACCTCCATTTTTGGGATGGGCGGATCTTAAGCGACAAATGCATGACTTCTTCATGTCAAAAGAAACCAGAGAACATGCAGTAGAGCAGATTCAGAAGCTACAACAAGGAAGTCAGGCTGTAGAAGACTATATCATCGAATTCAAAGCATTACTACCCTTGACTGAATGGAATGCCAGTGCTGCCAAGGATCATTTCCAGAAAGGACTAAATCTGAACCTAGGATTTGAGTTGATCCGAGTTGGAGATCTCGATGAAGGAGACACCCTTGAACGGATCATGGAACAAGTTACCAAATTGGTGCGAGCATACCAAAGAGCCAGGGATGCCTATGGTGATTGACAAAAGAAGACACCATTTAAGGAGGATTATCAAAAAACTCAACCAACCTCCCGAACATATAAACCAGCTCAGGCATTGTCATCTACTTACAATTCGAGCACTTTACACTCCCCCCCCCCTTATTCCGAGTAGCCTACTCAGACTCTGAGTGATTTTGGAACATTAAAAAATTGGCTCAGAACTCACCAAAATTGGAACTCATACTCCGAGCTCAGTGTGAGTGGAGTCCAAGTCAAATCCGAGCTATGCTCGGAATCAGCTGTTCAGTCCTAGGACTGACAATGCTCGGAGTGAGTTAAGACTCCGAGTGGAGTACGAGCTGTCCGAGTGTGGTGAGGTAGGGCAATATCACCTGGCTACCCAGCTATATATAGCAATTGTGACTATGGTGCATGACATCGGCGACACGCTTGTCGCGTTTTTGTTTAAGGTCACATGTGATGCACGTGACCTAAGGCTGTGATGACTGCATGTCAGCAACAACCCTCAACCCACGGCCTTCCCACCACCATGCCTACCAGCACCAGGAGCACTGCGTGCACCACCCTGCCACCTCGCGGCCAGCGTCAAGCAAGCGAAGCCGAGCGGCATCCTCTGTCTCCGTCAAGGAGAAGAAGCGCGCAAAAACGGCTGAAACTAGGTAAGTGAGCATCACGCCTCCCAACTGCCCCACTCACACCTGCCCTGGGCCAACAAACAGAAAAACCTCGGCCACCCGCGCTCGCGAGGATGAAGCCATTGCGGATACAGCAACTCCACCGCAACCATAAGTGTTCTCTCTTTTATGTTTCCTATTTTCTCATCTTTTACCCTCCCATTCCCCCACCACATGTCACATATGCTCATCACCCCTCTCACTACCACTGCCGTCACTGCCGTACTGCGCACACGTCACACATGCCACTTCCGCAACCTCAAATACAACACACTACCGCCCAGCGTGCCTCAATGATGACAACAACATCTGCAATGTCACCGCTTGTCACCCCTCCCACCATCTTGCCGCCACCACCATACTGCGCGCACGTCACACATGCCACTTCCGCAACCTCAAATACAACACACTACCACCCAGTGTGCCTCAACGATGACGACAACATCTGCAATGTCACCGCTTGTCACCCCTCCCACCATCTCGCCGCCACCGCCATACTGCCAACAACCGTCACGTCACGCGCGCACCACTTGCAACCCCAATCTAACGCCGCCCACCACACCGCGCGTACCACTTGCGACCCCGATCTAACGCCGCCCACCACACCTCAAATTCACGCACTACCACCCGGCGTGCATCAATGACGACCATCTACCATGAATGCTGACCCGCCGACCCATCGCGAATGCCAACCCACCACCCATCACAAATGCTGACCCACCACCCATCGCAAACACCGACCCACCACCCATCATGAACACCAACCCCACCACCTCAACAATGACCACTGCCCATCACAAATGCCGACCCATCATGAACGCCAACCCATCGCGAACGCCAACCCACCACCCATCATGAATGCTGACCCACCACACATCGCGAACGCTGACCCACCACCCATCACGAACACCAACCCCACCACCTCAACAACAACCACTGCCCATCACGAACGCCGACCCATCACGAACTGACCCATCACGAATGCTGACCCCTCAATAATGACCACTGCCCACCACCCACCACGAATGCCCCATCATGCATGCCTCAATTACCACCCTGCTGCTACTAACATAATAATTTATATTTGATATGTAATTGTATGTACATTGCCCTCACCTCGTAATTTACCTTGCATTCCTCAACTACCACCCTGCTGCTACTACTGACATAATAAATTATATTTCATATGTAATTTTATGTACATTGCCTCACCTTGTAATTTTGTCACTGTCCTTCTCATGTCACCATCTTGAATGACACATGTTAGAATTGAGATGGCTTTACAAGAGAGTGGAGTTACTGTTCAACCCCCAAAAAGGGTTGTTGTGCCATCCAGCATTGGTGACAGAGTTCCAATCTCCACCCAGTCTCGTCTTTGTTGTTCTGATGTTGATAATGAGGAAGAAAGTGATGGAGAGAGTGATGGGGAGAGTGAGGAAGATGTGGAGAACAAGGTGTGTTCACAAATATAACTGGATGTGAAGGCAAGGATGCTGAAGCTTAGCATAAGGATCAGGGTGAAGATAAGAGTGGTGATAGTGAAGAGGAGCATGAGGGTGAGGGCAAAATAGGTATGGCTATAGGAGAGGAGTTAGAAGGAGACAAATCTGAGACTGGTAGTGGGAACATGGTCAGTCAATTGGTCCTTGCTTTCCATATCTCATGCCAGAAACAGGAAAAGGAAGATAGGGAGAAGTCCAAGGAAACCAATTTGTTTGATGATGCTGGTAGTGGGAACATGGTCAGTCAATTGGTCCTTGCTTTCCATATCTCATGCCAGAAACAGGAAAAGGAAGATAGGGAGAAGTCCAAGGAAACCAATTTGTTTGATGATGCTGGTATGTGTTATGCAAGTGTTTCAAATACATTGTCACACAGTTTGTCAGAGGAAGAGGTTCTCCCTTCTGAGGGGGCATCCAGGTCTGTTGGAGGGATTATCAGGGGCCAGGCAACTGGCAACACCTTTAGCTTTGCTGATGACTCTGAGCTCATGTTAGACAGGATCCAAGCTCAAGGCTTGGTCAAAGTTTACAAGTCCTGCATTGATGCTATTGGTGAAGTTAAGCCAAATCTAGTTGTCAAGACTGATGTCACTGCTTCTTTGGGACCAATCCTCAAAAAGGTATCCAAGATGTATTCTCCTGTCAGCAGTAAGTCATTTATCAAGTCTCAATTTTACATCCATATAATATAATGTAGAATTTAACCAAAGGATCTATGTTTCTGAGGATAGTGAATGGGTTATAAAGGGCAGATACACTGAAGCTCTTGAGGATACTGATGGTATAGTATGGTCATCCATTGAGGGGAAACCTGTCCTCTATCTCTGTGCTGTGAGTTTTGCTTATATTTGTCTGAAAATGTGACTTATGATTATAATACAGGAAGATGAAAGAATGAATACCATGACTGTCAATGCTTCTGGTTCTAATGCTTCTACAGCTCCTATCATTGCTGGTTCAGGGCCTGCTGAATTATCTTCTGTTGAGCTGGTGGCCATCCTTAATATTCCTGCACACCTGACTGACAAGGATGATAAATCCTTGAAATCTTACTATCAGAAATACAAGGCTTGTACTCAGGCCCAGCACAGTGTAGATGACATGGTTGCAAAAGGTCAATGGCCTGCTCTGAAGAAGCCCACCTTGACAGACCTTATTAAATTGTTTGTGTCTCCCTCAATGTGGCATTCTCATGTCAAGAGAATGTCAAGGGTCTCTAATTATCCCCTGATGCAAGAATGGTTGGAGGGTGGGCCTAATGCTCCTGAGGATCAGGATGTTTGGGGTTTCAGCAAGATCTCCTATTCTTTTGCAGACTTGACTGCATATTTTGTTGAGCAAGATGAGATTAGAGCAGGGAAGGGTAAAAAGAAGCAAAGAATGGTACAAGAGGATAGAGTCAATAAGAAGAAGAAGAAGAAGGAAGTAGAGAAGAAGGCTGAATCTTCTAAAGGCAAGAAGAAGTCCAACAAGTAAGCCCATACTCTGATACAAATGTTTGTCTTCAATTTCCTGTGTCTCTTGATTTGTAGTATGCTGTATGTTTTGCTATGGCTTTTGAATGCAATGACTTTTCCTGTGGTGTGCCTATGTGTACTTCATATGATCCCTGTGGTTGCAGCAAGACCTGAGCAACCATTCCCAGACATACCTTTTCAAGAATTCTGCAAATTTGTTGAGCACCACTTCCACTCAACAATATTATTGTCTGCAGTTTTAATGATTCTATTCTCCATGACTGAAAATACCATGCTTCTTGGACTACATGCTCGACAACAAAACCCAAAATATAGGGGGGAGAGATTCAATTTAACTACTGGTTGGATGAACTGCTTATCAAGGGCAATATTAAAGAGAGCAAGTGCTAATAATGCACAGATCCTTCCTGTGGGTGGGGCAGGTCATGGCACTGAAGGTGGCAAGAATGATCAAGTCATCACCAAAGTTACCTTGAAGCTGGATGCATTGGCTAAGCTGCTAAAACTGTCACCTTACAATAAGAAAGGGAAATTCACAGGGAAGCTGTTGCCAGTTTCACATGCTGAGATTTCTCCAGTGCATGTTATCTGCCCAGATTCAATTGTGTGTGAATCTATGAGCTGCAATCCAAGGTCATTGATTCAGAATACCAAACAAAAGGACATACCCTTGGTGACACTGATAAAAGATTTTGTTACCTATGACCAAGTGCCTGTACTCAGTGGTCAATGTCCAGATTGCAAGACAGTCTACTATACTGATCATGAATCAGTACCCAATCCAATACACAACAGGCATGACAGAGTCTACCTTAACTCTGCTACATACATAAAAATTGGACAGAGTCTATGGGTTGACAGACACTTTACTTCAACTGTCATGAGTGGCATTTATAACTTCCATGCATCAACAGCCACTTATGCAGAATTTTGGAACATGTCATTTAGGCCTGAAAAAGAATTGACAAGAAGGCAGATATGGCATGCATTTGTACAAGAATCATTACGTGTTCAGGCTGCAGCATCTAACCTAAACTTCACACTAGAAGATGGCTGCCAATAGATGAAGTAACAAGACAGGCTTTCCACCTTCTAGGGAATGGTGGTGTTATTCAAGGATCAATTCAACACAGTTGTGATGAGTGCACACAAAAGTACAGGGAGCAGTCTGCTTTTGGCACAGGTAGAATTGATCCATCAGCTATTGTTGGCATGGAGGATGCAGGTATTGCACAAACATTTCAGAGTAACATCATTGAGGATTGTGCACCTGTGAAAATGATTGTCATGGATGGAATTATAACAGGACATACAGTAAGTTTTTTTATCCAGGCCTATTAATTGGCATTCAAGTTCTCTTCCAGTATTGTGGATATGAAGGTTGCACTTCAGACTTGTTAAATGCTCGTGGTGGAGTATACTGTGCTTTTCATGAAAATCTAGTTGGAAGGGTTTGCCATGTTGGTGGTTGCACCAATGTAAAGATCCAAGGCACTCAAGCCTGTGAGCAGCATATGGACAGGTGGCAAAGGCATGTCATCAATCATAAGACTAATGTACTGGGAGGATATAGAAGGGCCATGAGAAGAGCAGATCAGACAATGCCTTGGATGTCAGCTTTTGCTCCTTCACAACAGGCACATGATACTGAGGAGGGGAGGAGGAAGATCAGGTGACACATGAGGAACTCTTCACACCTCCAAGAACTTACTGTGTTGAGACTATCTGTGCACCATGTGGTGTTGTAATAGCATGGGCAAAGTTTTCAAATTCTGAATCACCAAGAAACATATTGAACTTCCTCAATCTGGTATATCCAAGTGTTGAAAGCAGACCTTCATATATATGTATTGACAAGGCTTGTTTGGTACTCAAGAGGTGTGTTAACAGTGGCTTATGGGAAAGCTGGAAAAATACAAGCAGATTCATTGTTGACTCTTATCATTATGTCAATCATCGTGCATCAGATCAGTTATGTCGTACATGGTGCAATCCTGCACCATTGGATGGATCAGCTCCCAACCTGGTAATTGTGGCAATAGATGCAAAAGGGCAGCCTTACCTCAAGCGTGCATTTAATACACAAGCCTGTGAACAATTGAATGCTTGGTTGGGTGGCTTTGATAATATCTTGAAGAGAATGAAATCTGGGAATTTTAACTGGTTCTTACATACCATGCTTTATTATCACACAAAGCAAGTAATCAGAAAGCAAGGGGTGAATATTGATAAGGATGAGAGGGATTCAGCTGATGATATGTAGTGATACAGTTAATTACAACTTATCTTATATACAGGTTACACTTTTCTTTTAAAATTATGTAATTTGAACTGTTGCAATGGAGATATGGCCAATTTAATGTCTTTTGTTTGTTAATAGCATAGAATAACATGAAGCTCAAAAAAAGCCAAAGTGTATATATAGAAATTATGAGCATAAGTAGGGGTACATACTGAATAAAGAATTATGTAATTTGAAGGTGTTTCTGTGTAGATATAGTCAAATAGATGATTTTTCTTGCTGGTAACACAGAATTCTATCTAGGCCAAACAAGGCCAAACAATTAGTGCAAATAATATTAACCAAAGTAGAGGCTACACAGGGAATCTAGAATAATGTAATTTGAAGGTGTTATCATGGAGATATAGGCAACTTAATGTGATACTGCATTAGGACAGTTAGTTAAGAATGGGCTCGGATTGAGCTCGGAGTACAAGCTCACTCCGAGTTCAGCTCGGATTGAATGGTAAAAGTTCCCAACTCGGACTGAGCTCGAATTGAACTCGGAGTCTACTCGGATTTTATCACTTTTTATCACTTCCTCGGACTGGACTCGGATTCTACTCGGAGTCCTCGGACTGAGCTTGGATTCCACTTGTTTGGGGGGGGGAGTGTAAATTGCTGTACAATTCCAATGCAATGGATGTAGATAAAGTCAAACACGCACCAGGCACATGTTTTAACTGTGGAAAGAAGGGTCACTTTGCAAGGGAATGTAAAGAACCAAAGAAACCTACATGGAAGGAAAAAGGAAAAGGCCGTGTTAGGGAAATAAAAATTGAAGAGCTCACAGAGGAGCAATGGAAGGAATGGGGAAAAGAGAAGGGTTTTGGCGACAGCCAGTAGGCATGTGCTCCACACTGCTGGCTAATAGAGTTTCTGTATCGGACAATGATTCTTGTGTACAATTACCAGAATTGTTATATGAATGTTCTCCTCTCATTCACTGGATATGAAACTTGAGTGTGAGCGTAAAAACAAATCGGTTAAACCCATGGACCCCCAAGTGGGTACTAAGACAAATCTGGCAAGAAGATAATGAAACTGCAGTTCGTTGTCTAAAGGAATGGGTACCAACTAAATGAGTAAATGAGGTCAATGCCAGATTGGTAAATGACCTCAATAAATTATCAGAGCAAGAGGCCTTGTGGAACCTGACACAACTACGCCAACAACTAGTTCATGCTACGGGCAAACAGGAAGTGGACCTACACTGTGTCTTAACAACAATGGACACAGGGGAGATCATCAACGTGTTAGCACTGGTAGATTCAGGATGTACCAGCTCTTGTGTTAATGAGGAATTTGTGGAACGGCACAAATTAAATAAAAGATGGTTGATAAAGCCAATGCCAGTCTACAATGCAGATGGGTCCCAAAACGCAATGGGAAGCATTGAATACATGACACAATTCAAGCTGCGAATTGGGGATCATGAAGAAATAATTGAATGCAGTGTGGCATGATTAGGAAAAACAGATCTGTTCCTAGGTCATGACTGGTTGAAACACCATAACCCAGCCATTGACTGGAAACGAAAGGAGGTTTGGTTTACACGATGCCCAGGGACTTGCTGGACAGCATCTCAGGTGGAAGAACCTGAAGACGAAGAAGATCCAATGGAACGGTTGCAGGAGGGTGAATGATTATTGGCTATCGAAATCGGGGAACCAGAACTACGATTATGATTGGTAGCAACCAATATAGCTGCCAAGGAATCCAAAGCCGCTCAAAAGCGCACACTAGAAGAAGTAGTGCCCAAGCACTACTTGGAACACCGGAAGGTCTTTGAAAAAGAGACCTTCAATGAATTGCCACCCCAACAACCATGGGATCATGCAATAGAGTTAATACCCGGATCTAAGCCAGTGGATTGTAAAATCTATCCACTCAACCAAGATGAACAGGCACAATTGGATGAATTCCTAAAGGAAAATTTGGAGTCAGGACGAATTCAACCAAGTAAATCACCCATGGCATCACCATTCTTCTTTGTGAAAAAGAAGGATGGGAAATTGCGACCTGTACAGGATTACTGACAGCTAAACAAAATGACGATAAAGAATCGTTACCCACTACCACTCATTGGAGAACTAGTGGACAAATTGTCTAAAGCCAAGATATTCTCTAAGATGGACATTTGCTGGGGATACAACAATGTCTGAATAAAACAGGGTGACGAGTGGAAAGTGGCATTTAGGACCAACAGGGGCCTCTTCGAACCTTTAGTCATGTTCTTTGGTTTAACAAACTCTCCAGCCACATTCCAAACAATGATGAACAACATTTTCCGACAAGAAGTGGCCAAGGGATGGGTGGTCATTTATATGGACAATATACTAGTGTTCTCATCAACGCAGGAGGAACACACGAAACATGTAAATCATATATTGGCCAAACTGGAAAATCATAAGTTGTCATTAAAACCAGAAAAATGTTGGTTCGATTGACCAGAAATCGACTTTCTGGGCCTAGTGATTAGTGAAGATTCCATCTGAATGGAGACTGGCAAAGTTAAAGCAATTGCAGAATGGCCAACACCCACATGTAAACGAGAACTACAGCTGTTCCTGGGTTTTGTGAACTTCTACCAACACTTTGTAGAGGGATTTGCATCAACAGCAAAGCCATTGACCAAGTTAACTGGTAAAGACAAGTGGCTCTGGACCGAACTACAAGACGCAGCCTTTCAGGGACTGAAAGACCTTGTGGTGAGGGAGGTTGTACTCAAAATTCCCAACAATGAAGGTCAATTTCACATTGAAGTCGACGCATTGGATTTTGCAAAAAAAACATTGGCGGAATTTTGTCACAACAGGGCCAGGATAAATCCTGGAGGCCGGTTGCATTCATTTCAAAAGTCTTGAATGATGCAGAAAGGAACTACGAGATTTATGACAAGGAAATGCTAGCAGTAATGCACGCCTTCTACGAATGGTCACACTATCTCAAGAGCGCCAAGGAAATTGTTGAAGTACTAATGGACCATCAAAACTTAACGTACTTCAGGAAGCCACAAAATCTTAATTGGTGACAAGTGCAATGGGTGACAGATTTACAGGAGTACAATTTTGTCATCAAGCATCGGTCAGGAAAATCTAATTCCAAGGTGGATATCCTGTTGTGAAGGGCAGACCACCACCCGGGAGGCTCGGATAATGAAGGAGTCATCCTACTTAAGGATGATTTATTTGTTAGAGTCTATGACAACGATAGGGCTATTGAAGATATCATCAAGGATATCCGGAAAATTCCTAATCGGCAGTGGGAAATGCAGGTGCGGAAAGGTCTTGAGGAAAACAACAGAGATTTTAAGGTCGCCAATGGGCTGGTGGAATGGAAAGGCAGGGTATACATACCTGCAAATATACACACTCGCAAATCCTTGTTGGCAATTTATCATTCCTGGGGACATCCAGGAATAGACAAAACGGTCGAACTAGTGACTAGGGACTTTTGGTGGCCACAGATGCGAAAGGACATCCAGAATTACATTACTGGGTGTGAAACTTGTCAAAAGGTGAAGCCTGACAGACAGGCTCAGGCGGCCCCACTACACCCTAATGAAGTACCAGAGGCACCATGGACAAAAAAGTCGTATTTTCTGCCCACCACATCTACAATTACATCGCAGGGAGTGGCTACTCTATTCCGGGACAATGTATTCAGGGAACATGGACTACCAAAGAAGGTCATTAGTGATTGTGGACTGCAATTTGTGTCTAAGTTCATGGACGACTTGTATGGGATGTTGGGAATCAAAGCCAACCGCTCAACAGCATATCACCCACAAACAGACAGCCAAACAGAGTGTGTAAACCAGACTGTCAAGGAATTCCTCACTATGTTCGTCAATCACAGACAGAACAATTGGAGTGACTGGCTAGCGGTGGCACAATTTTGCCATAACAATTGGGTGTAGTAGCTGTGGAAGACTTGGCAAAACAAGTTGAGGGAATACACACCAACACTACGGCAGCACTAGAAAAAGCCGCAGAAACCATGAAGCAGAAATACGACGAGTCAAAAGCTCCCGTGCGCCAGTACCAACCTGGCGACAAGGTCTATCTGAGCACCGCTAATCTCCCTACGCTGTGCGTCACAAAGAAACTGGACAGCAAATTTGTGGGACCCCTGGAAGTGGTTAAGAAAATAGGGCAGTTGGCTTACCAGTTGAAAATTCCAGCGTCCTGGAAAATTTACAACGTATTCAACGAGATCCACCTCAAACCGTATAGAGAACCAGTATTTCCTGGCCAAAAGGAAAAAGCGGCATCACGCAAAGAGGCACAGATGGTGGAAGAGTCACAAGATGACGAATATGAAGTAGAAGAAGTAATGGACAGCCGCGTCAGTGGGTGTGGCAGAGGATGTTTGGAATACCTTGTCAAGTGGAAAAATTATCCTGTCGAGGAGTCAACTTGGGAACTGGCGGAGAATCTAGGAAATGCTAAGAAGGAAGTTCAGAGCATTCCACAAGGTGAATCCTAGTGCGCCCAGGCAAATGGTCAACGTGCGTGACATTAGCGCTAGTTTTCAAAAATGGCAAAACCACATGGCGATCCCAATTGCCAAACGGCTGTATGGGTGGGAGGATGGCAAGTTTGAGTGTGAATATCTAGATAAGCTCAAACAAAACTGGCAGCGCTGGAAAGGCAACCAGCGTGACATATATGCCAAAGAAGACGTGCAGCATGAGTTTGTTAGGGACTCAAAATAATTTTTACGACATGTGTGGCTTCCTGGGATGTGAAGCCTTAAGGGGGGGGTCATGTTACGACTCTATCTATTTTCTTCTATTTTTCTATATTTTTCTATATTTTATCTGGAGGCCTATGGATGCTGGAAGGTATACCAATATGCATAGCGGCTTGAGGAAATCCATTATGGAAGGACTGGTTAGGTAAGCCATAGGTGGCTGTACGAAGGTCTAGGCATAGGGGTCCGGATGAGTGTGGCTATGGAGGGGTCTAGACTGTTGCTGTGCGTACACAGCCTTGGAGGCAGTGTAGTCTGTGTGCACAGACCATGGCCAAAGGTATATAAGGAGGGCATATCCATAGGTAGGAGTCCTAAGACTCTAGATAGTTTGCTCTTACCCAGCTTACTGGTCTACTGTGTCGAATACACTCTTTCTCCCTCTCTCTCAGTGAGACCTGTGGTTGTGTGGGATTAGTCCTAACAGGTCCTCGATCTGAGATGAGTATATCAGGTAGTCCAAATTGTTTGAATATTTCAGAGATATAAAGATCAGCTGTTCCTAGAGCGTCGATGGTTTTCTTGCAAGGAGTAAGGATTACCCCCTTCATAAGACCATGGTCCACCATGACCAGAATTGAGTCGTATCCATCTGCAATAGGGAGGTCCGTAATAAAATCTAGTGTGATTTGCTGGAAAGGGTGAGTTGCCTTAGATCCAATAGGTAGAAGAGCTGGTGCGTTTGGATGAGTATTTACTTTCATCTGTTGGCAAGTGGCACATCCTGTAATCCATTCTTTGACATGTTTATACATTCCTGGCCACCAGTAATCACATTGTAGGAGTTCAAGAGTTTTCATATGTCCTGGGTGTCCTGAGGTGAGCGATTCATGAACTGTTTTGATGATCTGTGTCCTAAGCGTTCCATTATCTGGGATGTATGCTCTATCAATATATCAGATGTGTTAAAACAAAGTTCCACACAACCTCAAGGTTTGAGACGAAGGAAAAAGGGAGAAAGTGAGAGCAATAGTTGCTGTGTGGTACGACACAAACAATTGTAAGGCTAAGGTACACTACCTACTAACCCCTCCTTATATACCTTTTGCCTCCTGTCCTTCATGAGTCAATCATGTGACCTCTCCCTCATGGCTTCCAATGACTCAGCCATCCTTGCCTTGCTGACCTAACCCTCCCGTGGCTGTGTCCGTTATATAATCAAAGAAAATAAAGAAATGAGAAATCGTAACATAACCCCCTCTTCAAGGATTGGGTTCCACATGATCAGGATCCGTTTGTTCTGCTTCATGACGATTTCCTTTCCACTTCTGCCAGTTTTGTTCTAATTTTTCCAAGTATTTGCGTTCAAACTTTCCGTCTTCCCACCCATATAGTTTTTTAGATACCGGTGGCTGTGTATAGTTTAAATATGGTTTCAATGCTAATCCTCGTTCATGGAGTCTCCTGGGCGCCCCTGGGTTGAGTCGATGGAAATCATCGACATGCCTCTTGGCATGGTGGCAATTCCGTGCTGGTACCCACGAAGCTTCTTCGAGCAGGTAATTCTTCCACTTTACCAAATACTCCAGCTGACCTCATCCTTGACGGTTTATTTGACTATCAAGTATTTTTTCCACCTCATAATTGCCGGTGTCGCTCTCTTTCTCCTGCTGCTTCTTTTGGCTTGCATTTTTGCTGGCCTGTATTGGAAAAGAAGGTGCGTGGTATGGTTTCAAAAGCAACTTGTTAAAAATGTTATAAACCTTCCAGGATGCAGGGATAAGAATTCAGTAAGCCGCTGGTCCTACTTTCTCAAGAATTTTGTAGGGTCCTAAAAACCTCTCTCCCAACTTTTTGGTTGGACGCACCATCGGTAAATGTTCGGCATTTATGTAAACTAGATCATCTTTTTTGTAACCTATAGATGTTCTTTTTCTTTCGTCATACTGTAATGCCATCGCCGTCTGAGCTTTCTTGAGCGTGTTTCTGGCCTGATTCCATACTTCAGCTTGTCTTCCTGCAAACTGCATGACCGCTTCCACTGTAGTATTACCCGTGTCGATTTCCGTTCCTTTGTTGGGATGATGACCATAATTCATATAGAAGGGGGAGTATCCTGTCGCCGAATGTTCCCAATCATTGTAACAGAATTGGGCCACTGCTAACCAATTGCTCCAGTCATCCTGATTTTCATTGACAAACGTAGATAGTAATTGTTCTGCTATCTGATTTACTCTTTCTGTTTGTCCATCAGTTTGCGGATGAAACACAGTGGACAGATTTCCTTTAATCCCCAATATTCCTGAAAGTTCCTTCATGAATTTAGACACAAATTGTGGTCCTCAATCACTGATGATCTTTTCCGGTACTCCATGATTTTTGAAAATGTGATCTTGATATAAAGTGGCAACTCCTAATGATGTTATCATAGTATTTGTAGGTAAGAAGTACGCCATCTTGGAGAATCGATCTACTACTGTGAGGATCGCATTATATCCTTTTGACTTGGGTAACGGTCCAATTAGATCAACAGATATATGCTTCCATGGAATATCTGGTATTTCGTGTGGATTTAGCGGTGCTGCTCGCTTTTGCCTATCAGGTTTAACTGTCTGACACATTCTACATCCTCGAATGTATTTTTTAATGTCTTCTCCCATGTTGGGCCACCAATATCCTCGTGTTATCAACTCCAATGTTTTTGCTGCCCCTGGATGTCCCTGATCATGATGGATTTGTATTATTTCCTCTCTTAATCTTATCACCGCTGGTACATAAATCCTTCCTTTCCATGTTATTAAGTTTTGTTCCTTATCATATTCGAAGCCTTCTTTTTTCTCCTTTACTCCTTTTTCTACTTGTTCATCCCATTGTCTTTTATTTACTTTTTTGATATCTTTTTCTAATTTTTCCATTTCAATTTCACTCCTATCCCATCTTATAAACAATTCCTCCTTCAATAATATTACATCTTCATTATCTCTTTCTCCCCTTTCATATCCCGCTCTTCTGGACAGTAGATCTGCCTTGGAATTGGATTTTCCCAACCTATGCTTAATCACAAAATTATATTCTTATAAATCCATAACCCATCGCGCTTGTCTGCGATTCAAGTTTTGAGGTTTATGGAAGTACATCAAATTTTGATGATCGGTTAAAATCTCGATTATCTCTTTCACCCCTTTTAGATATTGTGACCATTCATATAAGGAGTGCATGATAGTGAGCATTTCCTTATCATATATTTCGTAATTTCTTTCAGCTTCATTTAAAGCTCTTGAAATGAATGCGACTGGTCTCCATATACCATTTTGCTGTTGAGATAAAATTGATCCTAATGCAAAATCCGATGCATCAGTTTCAATTCGAAACTGTCCTCCCTCATCTGGTATTGCCAATACTGCTTCCTCTGCAATTCTTTCCTTCAACTTTCTCATGGCTTCCACTTGTCGAGGGCCCCACTCCCAATCCTTCTTCCCAGTTAATTCTGTTAAAGGCTTTGCATCTTTTGCAAATCCTTTAACAAATCGTCGATAAAAGTTAACAAATCCCAAGAATTGTTGAACTTCTCGTTTATTCTTAGGTTCAGGCCATTCTTTTACCGCTTTTACTTTGGCTGGATCCATTTGTACTGAGTCTTTGGTAATGATCATACCCAAAAACTCGATTTCTGTTTTGTCAAAGTAACATTTTTCTGGTTTCAATGACAATTGATTCTCCTCCAGCTTTGCCAGAATTCGATTCACATGTTTCTCGTGTTGTTCTTTTGATTGAGAGAACACCAATATATCATCCATGTAAATCACCACCCATCCTTCAGCGAGTTCCTCCTGGAACAAATCGTTCATCATGGTTTGAAAAGTGGCAGGTGAATTAGTGAGACCGAAAAACATAACCAACGGTTCAAATAATCCCCTGTTTGTATGAAAAGCTGCTTTCCATTTGTCACCGTCTTTAATACGGATATTGTTATATCCCCAACAGATGTCCATTTTTGAAAAAATTGTTGCATTGCTCAACTTATCTATCAGTTCTGATATCAAAGGTAGTGGATAACGATTCTTAATGGTCATTTCATTAAGTTTACAATAATCCTGTACTGGTCTTAGGGAACTGTCTTTCTTTTTCACAAAAAAGAATGGTGATGCCATTGGAGATTTACTGGGTCTTATCCGTCCACTCTCTAGATTTTCTGTAAGAAAGTCCTCCAAAACTTTCTGTTCCTCCCTATTCAATGGGTAAATCTTGCAATCTAAGGGATTTGATCCCGGTACTAATTCGATTGCATGATCCCAAGGTCGTCTTGGTGGTAACTCATCAAAGGTGGTTTTTTCAGAGACCTTACGATGTGGAAGGTAATGAGATGGTACAATCTCTTCCAGTGAATGCTTAATTTTGTTTTGTGAGGCAATTTCTGTGGCTTTGGACTGAAAAGCTCAAAGTTGTAATTCCTCTTGTCCAATATGGACTGCCAATAAGCAGTCTCCTTCTTCCCATTTGTTTTGGTCAATTTCCTCCTCTGGTTCATTTACCATTGATCCCTTCCAGCAAGACCCCGGACATCGTGAAAAGTGCAACATTTGGTTCCAGTTAATCTCTGGATTATGATATTTTAACCAATCATGACCTAAAAACATGTCCGTTTTTCCTAATGCTGAAACTCCGAATTCTAATGATTCCCAATGATCTCCAATTCGTAGTTTCAGTTCCACCATTTCTTCCAGATCTCCTCCCGCGTTGCGTGTTCCATCTGCATTAAAGACTGGAATGGACTTCGGTAATCTTTGTGTATTTATTCCATTTTGTTCAATAAATGTTTTGTTTACACATGATGCAGTGCATCCCAAGTCGATCAATGCCTTTATTTCAAAGTTTTGTAGCAAGTCTTTAGTTTGCACTATAACTCCTACATCCATCTGCCTTTGTCCTGTTGTTCTCACAAGACATGGTTGGGTTCTCATGTGGTTTAGGTACCACAATGCATCTTTTTCTGACATCTGATTTAAGTTGTGAATCAGTGTCTCATCTACTTCCTCCTCTCGGTTTTTCTTAACCCATGTTTTGACATCTTTGATGGCTATTTCCATTGGTTGATCCCAAATACATCTTACCATCCAAGGACTTGACCATGTAGTCAATCTTTGTTTAGTGGCGCTTATGGGTGCATTTCTTAGACAATGTACAAGTGAATGACATTCATATAAAATCTCAGGTAATTTTACATGTGAATCCTCATATTTTACAATGTCCATAACTTGTGAATCGAAACACTTATTCACAAGTTGGTTTGAAAACCCAATTCTTCTGCTAACTCCTTCTTTTCCTCATCTGTCAGATCCCTGACGTATTCCCTTGCATTGTTCCATCTCTTCTCCACCTGTTTTCCTTTGTCCTTCGGCGGTGCCCTGCAATCCTGCTTCATATGTCCAACCTTTCCGCAGTTGTAACAGGTAATCGATGCGTGTTGACAGTCTACATCCATTGCATTTGGATCTTTTGATGTAGATGCCATTGCTGGTGAGTTTTGATTTTGAATTAGTCGATTCTGTTGCCAAGGCTTGTTTTGCCTATTCTGCGTGTTCTGCGCCAACCTGCTTCCTCCCTGTGTTGTTGTTGTTTTCAGATACAACTGCTGTGCATCCCTCCAACTCTTTTCAATCACCAACACCCTATCATACCACCACTGTAGATCCCCTGGCTGAGATCCGTCAATACTCCTTGCGCCATCCAACATTCCAATTTCTACCACTCGCCGTCCTAACGCTGGGTTGAGACCTTGACGGAAATGCATAACTAATGCAATCCCATTATACCCAGTGAGCATGGCAATACTTCTGAATTCGATGATATAGTCCTCAACTTTTTGAGAACCTTGTTTCAGAGTACTGATTTTGCGTGTTGCATTGTCACGGGTTTCGGTTGTCAAGAAGAAATCTTTCATCTTGATTTTAAGATCTTCCCAGTTATCAAATGGTGGTGGATTTTGAAACGGCTCCATTGCCCATGATCCATCCACTGCCTTTATTCCTTCCCTACACTCCACATATGACAACGATCTTCCCAACTGTGTTACTAGTGTTTGCATTTGTGGAAGCGGATTCTTTATTGCTATTTCTGCTTCGAATTCCGCCTGTTCCGTTGTCTTTGCTGCAGCCCAGTTGCCAGCTCGGTTATCTGTCCCCTTCTTTACTCTTTGCAATATGATCATCATCTGCTGCTTCGGATCTTTTACTTTCACAAGATTAAAGTAGCTCTCCATTGATCGTAACCATGCTGCAATTTCTTTTGGGTCTCCTTCATGTGCCTCTGGCATTTCCATTTTTAATGTTGGAACGGGATCATGCGGTGGATGTAAAGCAGTGTTTAATTGGTTGATAACGTCAGCCAACACTCTTCCTTGTTCTGCTTGTTCAACCGGTGTACGTGCGTTCCATGCAGTTACGCTTGCTGCATGTCCGAAAATGCCTATTGCAACTGATATAAGTCCCACCATCGCCTGTATGATCGTGTTTGTAACATCAAACCCGACCGAATTGGCCCCCCCATACTTTTCCAAAATCTCATCTGCTCCTATTCCCATGCTACTTCTTTCGACATGGAATTTCACCTCCCTTGCATTGAAGGTTACTTTTGCCATGGCATCGGGGTCTCTCATATCTCTTTCATATGCCGCTATCCCTCCCTAAGACGGATTGTACGGCCATGCGAATGCCCTCCAATACTGTCTTTTGAACAGTCGAAGGTAACATAGACCTGGTGTCTCCGGTCCTGACCCAGTGAATCCTTTAGGTGGCAACACTTTTTTACTGGCATGTTGTACCTGTTGGTTCCATTTTGTAATATCAATATAACTGGGTGGATGTACCATTTCCAGTCTCATTTGCATTTCCTCTTTCAATTCTTCATTGAACCAATCGCCCAACGGTTCGCCAAACCAGTTTGTTGTGAACTGACATGTTACTCTTCTGCCAGCTCCTTGAAAGTGATTTGACTGTACTGCCTGCGCATAAGTCCGTCTCAGGTAAACAACCTCCTTGTCATTCTTGGTTGCACCAAGAGTGATCTTCTTCCACCAATAATCCTCCGCAAACTTATCAACATCTTCCCAGTCATATGTCAATTCTACTCGTATTGTACAATTTTCTTCAAGTAGAATTTCGTCTCCCGGGTAGATATGATATACTCCATTCTCGTCTCCATTTCGCAACGCGAATCTAACATGAGGTTTCCTTAGAATATGGGTCCATGATGCAACCTCCACCATGGTCAGGTAACTCGGCCATTGGTACTTTGCGTAGTACTTTGGTTCAAAAAGGTACATATAGCAATATCCCTTTTGTCTCCATGGTTCTGACACTGTTCGTTTATAATGACCCGGCTTGCCAGGTAATTTATGTTACAGATGATGCCCTCGTTGTGGTTTGTTCTAAGTCGACAGTGACAAGCAGAGTCTCGGTCCGCTCCCAGCCACTGGACAAGGGTCTAGACACTAAGTCAAGCGATGACAAAGGTCTTAGAGAACGATGAGAAAAGAGAGCATTGAAGTCGATCGTTGTTGAGAGCAAAACTCGTCTAAGTTGGAACTAGAGTTACTCTACTGTACATGGGGTTTATATACGATTAGGGAACAAAGGAAACCATAAGAGGAACGAAACAATAACTACCTAAGAAAGGAGATGTGAAAGTAGTTACGAAAGGAGATAGCGTCCAAGCTGTACGATGCGCAGTTAAGGGGAAATGATGGATATAAAACTGTCCGCTGAGACAAGAGGTGGAAACGAAAGGGAAACTGTAACATTACCCCCTTTGTATGCGAGAAGTCACCGACTTCTACCATGCAGATGTCCATGCGTGATCCTGCCGTGATTCAAGCCAAGTGACGACATTGCCCAAGTCTGCTGCTGCTGTCTCAGCTCGCCATTGGAGACTTCGAACTGCTAGCTGCAGTTGTTTTGCTTGCGCTAGCATTGAATCCCTTTCTTCGAGAGTAAGGGAGTGAGGGTCGGTGGTGATGGTGAGCCCTGTGACAAAGTCCAAGGGTTCAGCGAACTGGTTGTAGAGGACGAGTATTTCAGCGAGGTGATCGCTGACATTCTGAAGCATTGCGTTATGAGGGCGGACGACAATGGGAGGTGTAGTGACGGCGATGGTAGGTTTGATAAGTTCTGCAGGATGTTCGTGCAGCTCGGGGAGGTCGGCAAAGTCAAAGTCGTTGATGGTGACAGTGGTCTCGACAAAGACCTCGAGGGGAAAGTCGTGGGCAGCGGCGATGAAGGGCGACAACAAATTAACTGGCTCAATATAATAGTGGCCACATGCGGTGACCAACAAGGCAAAGGTGAGGGCGGCGAAGTAGGTGATGGTGGTGAGGAGAGACATTTCTTTTCGAGTGTATAATGGTGGGGAGCTGACTTTGTCAGAGGCGTCCCTTTTTATCTTCAGTCAAACACCTCGTCATCCCAACTGACAGTTCGGAGTTCTCCATCTGGAGACTGATACGTAAATGTGGATGCTCTGATGCTGGGAACATATTCAAGTTCTTCATCAGATTCTTCTGATTCGCTTAACTCGTTCCTGGTCATAGTAGAAACTTCATTTTCGGAGTCTGATTCTGTGTCAGGGTTGATATTCTGTGGTGCAATACTCTCAGGTGAATTGGGTATAGTGGGTCCGCCTGTGCTGTCAAATGCGTCTAAGAAATCAAGGCTCTCGAATACTCTGTTGAGGTTCGAGATCTTGTCTGGGAGTTGTCGAGCAGCGGCCCATCTGCAGATGTCCATTTCCTTGCTTGCATTTCCTAGTCGTTCTGCAAAATCAAATAGTATAGGGTCTTCTCGGTGGTGGGCTGCTTTGGTGTATATGTCGTCGGTGTGGTTTAAAGGCTTGTTGGGCGATGGGACGTAGGGTGACATTGCGTCTGGATAGTATGGTAATTCTTCTGGATCAAATGTAAGATCCATATATTTCGGAAGGTAGTGTAATTGGGCATTGAATGGGACTTCAACATGTCCCTGTGGGTGCGTCGCATGTCCGTTAAAAAGTCTAGGAGTCTTGTAGGCAATTAATTGGGTTGCTATGGTTCAAATGAAGTTGACTAATCGAGGTGGTTCTAAAGGGTTGATTGGAGGATGAGGGATGGGAAATGTAATGATTCGTCCTTTGAAGCTTTTGTATGGTTTTGGAGAATATTGTCCTCGAGTGGAGCAATATCTCTTAGTGTATTGGATGTTTTGTTTGAGAGTTTGGCGGTTGCAATAGCGAGACATGGGGTTTTACAATTGCTGTCTGAGTTTATATGCTTGTAAGACGTTCACAGCATTGCTTAGATTGCGCTCGGGTTCCCAAGAGTTGTCATTTGGACCATATCCTTTCCATCTAACCAAATACTGATATCCTGCTCCGCGTTTTCGATGTGTGAGAATCGCTTCCACTTCAGATTCTTCTTGCCTGTTTACGAGATCAGGGGGGCGGAGTCGTGTAATTCGGTCCATGTGTTTCAGTTTCTCTATATGGCATAAGGAGTGACGTGTGAAAGACTGGGTGAATGCGCCATTGTTTCGGTAACCTGAGCCTATATGTTACTGGTCCTAAAACTTGTTCCACCATAAAGGGTCCTTCTTGTTTAGGTGCTAGCTTCCTCGATTGATATGGTATATTGAGGTTTCTGTTTTCGAGCCATACTTTGTCTCCTTGTACGAATTTGATTGCTTTGTCCCTGACTCGTCGTGCAACCATCTGCCTTGCTAGCTCATGTGCTGCTAGTGCTTCTTCCCTAGCTTTTTGTAGCAGCTGTAGGCATTCTTCAGCAGCAGGTGTTGTCATTTTTTGTACGGCGGTTGGTAATGCGACGGGGATTTGTTCCATACATGAGTTGAAATGGGGAGGCTCTAACTGAGTCATGGTGTCGATTGTTATGAGCGAATTTGGCGATTGGAAGTAGTTGCTTCCATCTATGGGGTTCGTTTGCGCAAAATATCCGAAGGTATACTTCTAGTTCTTGATTAACGCGTTCTGTTTCTCCATCAGTCTGTGGATGATAGGCTGTGCTCATTCTGTGATCGATCCCTAGCGTCTTTCTGATTTCCTGGAAGACTTTAGCCGAAAATTGTGGTCCTCGATCCGAGATGAGTATATCGGGTAGTCCAAAGTGTTTGAATATTTCTGAAATGTAAAGATCGGCTGTTCCTAATGCGTTGATGGTTTTCTTGCACGGAGTAAGGATTACCCCCTTTGTAAGACCATGGTCCACCATGACCAGAATCGAATCATATCCGTCTGCGATAGGAAGATCTGTAATGAAATCTAGTGTGACCTGCTGAAATGGGCGAGTCGCTTTGGATCCAATGGGTAGAAGAGCCGGAGTGTTCGGATGAGTATTCACTTTCATCTGCTGGCAGGTCACACAACCAGTAATCCATTCTTTGACATGTTTATACATTCCTGGCCACCAGTAGTCGCGTTGGAGAAGTTCCAGAGTTTTCATGCGTCCTGGGTGTCCAGAGGTGAGCGATTCATGAACTGTCTTGACGATCTGTGTCCTGAGTGTTCCGTTATCCGGGATGTATGCTCTATCAATGTATCGAATGATTCCATCAACAAACGCCCAGTCCTGGAGTTTGGATTTGATCGGTGGAGCGCGTTGAGTTTCAATTACTTCAATAATTGTTCGTCCAAAGCTGTCGAGTGACGTAGTGTTCCTAATTTCTTGGGCAAGGTCTGTGGCGATGAGACGAATGAACTTGTTGTCTGGTAACATCGTCACATCGTCTTGAGCATCCTCGCCTTTCATGTGATCAGGTTGGCAAGAAAGGGCATCTGCTTCAAACATTTTGGTGCCAGGTACATGTTCAATTTTCAAGTCAAATTCTGAAAGCATCATGGACCATCGTGCTTGTCGAGGAGTTAATCGCTGGGGTGACCGATAAAATAGCAGATTTTTATGATCACAGTGAACCACTATGGAATGTGGCGATCCATGAAGTAGATGTCGCCATGCCTGCAGTCCTTTAATGATTGCTAGTAGTTCTCGATCGTAAATCTGGTAATTCTGTTCTGTAAGCGTCAAGGCATGTGAAATAAATCCACATGGATGAAGCGTTCCGGCTGTATCTGCTTGTTTAAGCACTGCTCCAGTAGCTTTGTCTGAGGTGTCCGTTTGAAGGATAAATGGTTGAGTGGGGTCGGGCATGCGTAAAACGGGCATGGGGGGAGAACTTGTGTTTAAGCTCCTCCAATGCTGTCTGACAAGTGGTCGTCCAGTCAAAGAGTAACCCCTTTCTTTGTTAGATCTGTCAATGGTTTCGCTATAGTGGCAAAGTTGCCAATAAACCTCCGATAAAAGTTTCCAAATCCAAGGAAGGATCTGACTTGTTTAACCGTTGTTGGTGTTGGCCAGTCACGAATTCCTGCAAGTTTAACAGGATCCATTTGAATGTGTCCGGGTGTAATGATCATGCCAAGAAATTCGACTTCTTGAACACAAAATTTGCATTTCTCGAGTTTCAAGAATAGGTCATTTTCCTGTAGTCGATTCAAAACGTGTTCTGTATGCTCCCGCATTTCTTCTTTTGTTTTTGCACAGATCAAGATGTCATCCGTATAAATGATGAGCCATCCTGTGTTTATCATATCTTGGAAATATTCGTTCATCATCATTTGGAACGTTGACGGGGAGTTGCAAAGACCAAAGAACATGACTGTTGGTTCATATAATCCTCAATTGGTTATGAACGCCGCTTTCCACTTGTCACCCTCTTTGATTCGGACGTTGTTGTATCCCCAGCGCAGATCAAGTTTGGTAAAGTAATTTGCGCCTTCCAGTTTCGTCATTAAATCGGAGACTAAGGGTAATGGGTAGGCATTTTTAATCGTCCATTCATTCAGGTATTGGTAATCCTGGCAAGGTTGAAGTGCGCCGCTTTCCTTCTTGGAAACGAAGAAAAATGGCAATGCTTGTGGTGATTTAGACGGTCGAATGTATCCTTTATCGAGTTGTTCCTTAATCCATTCATCGAGGGTTGACTGTTCCTTTAGTGATAATGGGTAGATTTTGTTGACTTTCGGCATGAATCCTGTTTTGAGTTCGATCGCATGATCCCATGGGTGAGAAGATGGAAAATGCTCTGACACTTTCTTTTCAAAGGTGGCGTGCCAAGGCGTGTATTCAGAAGGTAGAACTATAGGCGCTTCGTCTCTTTTTGCTTGGTGTTCAAGTGCCTGTGATGCCGATGTTTTTACCCTGATCCAATATTCGTCTTCTCCCCATTGTCAGTTGTCTAATGCCATGCGCCAAATAGGTTTGGTGTCTTCTGAATCATCGTCCATTTGGAGGGTTTTCTTTCGCCAATCGATTGTAGGATTATGTTGTTCTAACCATGGTATTCCAAAGACTATCGCTTGATCGCCTAGATTGGTGATCCATAACCAGTTGTTGTACGTCTTCCCTTCAATAGAGTAGGTGAGACAAGTGTGATGAGTGATTAATCCGTTCTGATTGATTGTCCCGTCAGCGTTCTTGACTCTAATCAGTAATGGAAATTCGTTTGTTATTATTTGAATTTACAATTACAGAGTTGAGTGCTAACTGTTCAATGGTACTGGAGGCATCAACCGCTTTCTGGCATCTCCTTCTTAAAAACCCTCGGATTTGAGCTCCTGGAGGGTTGTTTCGCGTTCTTCTTCTGGAAGATCCTTCAACAGTGCCCTGATGTGTTGGGCAGCTGATTCATTCGAGGTCGTTTCCTCTATTGCTCTGATCGAGCGATTCTGTGGGGAGGAGGACTTGTAGGACGATGTTTGGGTATTCCCCCTTGTTTGGGCAGTCCCTGGATATGTGCCCCCTGTGTTCCACATCTGAAACACTTGCCGGTTTTTCGATATTCCTCCTTTTGGGCATCTGAAAGATGTCCTGTGCTTACAGCATTGATTCCCCTTGATCCTGACACAGAGAGCTTCTGGTTTCGGTTAAATTTGAAACGCCCCTTCGTGTCTCCTGATCCTGATGATTGGTTCATCAATTTCATAGTCTCCCAAGCATTGTGCAGGCGTTCTGCGGCGTTGTAGGCTGTCTCCATGCTGACGACTGCAGGGTTTTTGATGATCTTTGCTGCTACTGATGCAGGGAGTCCTTTACAAAAGTAAATGTGTTGCGCCATGAACCCTGTAATTCTGGTGGAGTGTATGAGTGATCGGAATTTCTGAATGTAGGCAGGGATGTCGATGTCTCCGCCTACTTTGACTTTATCTAGATCATTCAGGGTCCTAGCTGCGCTATCAGATTCTCCCCAGTCGCTCAAGAATCGTCGCCTGAAACTGGGGTAATTTTCCCAAGAAAGTGTGTATGCACTTTCTGCTGTTTTTCCTTTGGTTGCCTCTGCTGCTTCTAATTCTCCTCGAAGGTTGGCTTTCCAATCGTCTAGTTCTTCCCCTAGGTGAAGGAGAACATATTTAATTCGCTTTTTCGATGTTTCAAAGCGCCCCTCATCAAGATTGAACATGTCATCAAATGTGTTGATGAAATGTTTTGCTTTAGAGCGCTGTCCTTTGAATTCCTTAATGGAGATTCCCTTTATCCCTTTCGGGGATTCTTCTTTGTCATTTGACATGTCCTTCTGTTTCGGTTCTGGTGTTTCAGGTTTCGGGTCCTGTGTTCCGGGTTTGTGTTTCGATTCTGTGCCTTGTTTCGAGCTTTCTCCTTGTTTCAATTTGTCTCCAAAGGGGTCTATCTCATTCTGCTGTTGCTCTCTGTATTCGTTCCACCTGGTGATTGTCTCTTTATCGAATGCAAAGAAGGAGTAGTCCTTTAGTTCTTCGTGAACTCAGAACTCGTGCCACCAAGTAAGCTTAGGTTCAGTGTTTGGAGGTAGGAACAGTTGATTGTCCTCGTTGTTTTCTTCATTGTACCAGTGAATCCAAACTTCTCCTGGTAATTTGTCGTTGTGATCTCCTTCCTGGTATTCTCCCTCAAAGAGCTCCTCTGGAACCGGTAGGTTCTTTCTCTTTGTTCCTGAAACGTAGCACCAGACCTTGTGTGTCGTAGAAAAGTAGACTTCTCTTCGATTAAGGTAGTACTTCTGTCTGAAGCGAACAGAGTTGTTCGGGGGGTCTGATCTGGGAGTTCCTGGTATCAATGATGTCTGGCTAGTGACGATGCACTGAGCGGTTCCTGAGTTCCAACTTGTGTTACGGACAATGCCCTCGTCATGGTTCGTTCTAAGTCGACAGTGACAAGCAGAGTCTCGGTCCACTCACAGCCACTGGACAAGGGTCTAGACACTAAGTCAAGTGATGACAAAGGTCTTAGAGAACGATGAGAAAAGAGAGCGTTGAAGTCGATCGTTGTTGAGAGCAAAACTCGTCTAAGTTGGAACTAGAGTTACTCTACTGTACATGGGGTTTATATACGATTAGGGAACAAAGGAAACCATAAGAGGAACGAAACAATAACTACCTAAGAAAGGAGATGTGAAAGTAGTTACAAAAGGAGATAGCGTCCAAGCTGTACGATGCGCAGTTAAGGGGAAATGATGGATATAAAACTGTCCGCTGAGACAAGAGGTGGAAACGAAAAGGAAACTGTAACAATTTAGCCTCTACTTGTCTGCCCACTTCTTAATTCGTCGCGTCTGGTCTTTCAACGTCTCTTCACCGCATGCCGGTAAAAAGTAATCCAAGCTCAACGTTTTACGGTTAAGCATCCCCAGTCCCTTATAATCTTTGGGCGTGACCAGTTCCGCTTTATGGATTGTGTATACTCGCTTTGTTTTATCATATGGCAAGTAATGTGTCGAGTTTGAACTTGTCTTGTACTGCTGCGGCTTCATGATGTTGCTGTTAAGTGCATGCATTAATCAGTTCTGTTCCTTTGCTGACAGAACCAATCCCCTCCTGCTTTAATGTGATAACATTCCAACCCTTCGTCAAGAGTTATACGTTTGACGGCGTGTCAAACAGTGCTTTTCGGATTATGGAGTCCGACTCCATGGTATTTAACAAGTCTACCAGCGTTTGGTAGTTCAGCGCCTCTTGACACTCTGCCTCCTCAAGCCGCCTTTGTCTGCGCAGCTTTTCGCGCTTCTCCTGCATGAGCGCCTGCCATGCCTCCTCTTGCTCACGGACCGATGCTTCCTCGAGTCGCTCTGCCTCACGCTGAGCTTCACGCTGCAGCCTCCGCTTTTCTCTTCATTGCTCCTTGCACCAATGATAATAAGCCTTAATATGGGCATCTCATTGTCGCCTGTCCACCACGGTGGCGACCTGCTTCGAAACCTTCTTAACTAGTGCGCATCCTCGTGCCCATTCTGCCTCAAAGTCCGCGGAATGCCTTGTGTTAGGCACGTGTTATAACCTGTAACAAAAATGTTCAATTACTTCTGCATCTCAGCACAGCAGACAGTAATCTGTTCCTCGGCAATACGAGTGACAATCTCAGTGCAAAAGACCAAAGAACATGACTGTTGGTTCATATAATCCTCAATTGGTTATGAACGCCGCTTTCCACTTTGTCACCCTCTTTGATTCGGACGTTGTTGTATCCCAGCGCAGATCAAGGTTTGGTAAAGTAATTTGCGCCTTCCAGTTTCGTCATTAAATCGGAGACTAAGGTAATGGGTAGGCATTTTTTAATCGTCCAGTCATTTTCAGGTATTGGGAATCCTGGCAAGGTTGAAGTGCCCGCGTTTCCTTCTTGAGAAACGAAGAAAAATGGCAATGCTTGTGGTGATTTAGACGGTCGAATGTATCCTTTATCGAGTTGTTCCTTAATCCATTCATCGAGGGTTGACTGTTCCTTAGTGAATAATGGTAGATTTTGTTTGACTTTCGGCATGAATCCTGTTTTGAGTTCGATCGCATGATCCCAGGGGTGAGAAAGATGGAAAATGGTCTGACACTTTCTTTTCAAAGGTGGCGTGCCAAGGCGTGTATTCAGAAGGTAGAATATAGGCGCTTCGTCTCTTTTTGCTTGGTGTTCAAGTGCCTGTGATGCCGATGTTTTTACCCTGATCCAAATTCGTCTTCCTCCCCATTGTCAGTTGTCTAAGCCATGCGGCAAAGTAGGTTTGGTGTCTTCTAATCATCGCCATTTGGAGGGTTTTCTTTCGCCAATCGATTGTAGGATTATGTTGTTCTAAACCATGGTATTCAAAAGACTATCGCTTGATCGCCTAGATTGGTGATCCATAACCAGTTGTTTGTACGTCTTCACATTCAATAGAGTAGGTGAGACAAGTGTGGATGATGATTAATCCGTTCTGATTGATTGTCCCGTCAGCGTTCTTGACTCTAATCAGTAAGGAAAAGTCGTTTGTTTTATTTGAATTTACAATTACAGAGTTGAGTGCTAACTGTTCAATGGTACTGGGAGGCATCAAACCGCTTTTCTGGCCAGCTCCTTCTTAAAAACCCCTCGGATTTGAGCTCCGGGAGGGGTTGTTTCGCGTTCTGCTTCTGGAAGATCCTTCAACAGTGCCATGTGTGTGGGGCAGCTGATTCATTCGAGTCGGTTTCCTCTATTGCTCTGATCGAGGCGATTCTGTGGGAGGAGGACTTGTAGGATGATGTTTGGGTATTCCCCTTGTTTGGGCAATCCCTGGAATGTGTCCCTGTGTTCCACATCTGAAACACTTGCCGGTTTGCGATTTCCTCCTTTTGGCATCTGAAAGATGTCCTGTGGCTTAAGCGCAGTGATTCGTTCAAGGGTTTTCATATGTCCTGGATGTCCTGAAGTGAGCGATTCATGGACTGCCTTGACAATCTGTGTTCTGAGTGTTCCATTATCTGGGATGTATGCTCTATCAATATATCGGATGATCCCATCCACAAATGCCCAGTCCTGGAGTTTGGATTTAATCGGTGGGGCGTGTTGAGTCTCAATGACTTCAATGATCATGCATCCAAAGCTGTAAAGTGATGTAGCATCTCTAATTTCCTGGGCAAGGTCTGTAGCGATGAGGCGGATGAATTTATTGTCTGGTAACATTGTGACATCTTCCAAAGCATCATCACCCTTCATGTGTTCAGGTCGGCGGGATAGAGCGTCTGCTTCAAACATTTTGGTGCCGGGTACATGTTTGATTTTCAAGTCAAATTCTGAGAGCATCATGGACCATTGTGCTTGTCGAGGAGTTAATCATTGGGGTGACCAATAGAATAAAAGATTTTTATGATCGCAGTGAACCACTATGGGATGTGGCGATCCATGAAGTAAATGTCGCCATGCCTGCAGTCCTTTAATGATAGCAAGTAGTTCTCAATCATAAATCTGGTAATTCTGTTCTGTGAGCGTCAAGGCATGGGAAATAAATCCACATGGATGAAGCATTCCAGTTATAGCTGCTTGTTTGAGCACTGCTCCGGTAGCTTTGTTTGAGGTGTTGGTCTGTAGAATGAATGGGTGAGTAGGGTCCGGCATGCGTAAGACAGGCATTGAGGAAAATTTGTGCTTGAGTTCTTCAAACGCTGTCTGACAAGTGATTGTCCAATCGAAGAGTAAACCTTTCTTTGTTAGATCTGTCAATGGTTTTGCTATGGTGGCAAAGTTGCCAATAAACCTCCGATAGAAGTTTCCAAATCCAAGGAAGGATCTGACTTGTTTAACCATTGTTGGTGTTGGCCAGTCATGAATTCCTGCAAGTTTAACAGGATCCATTTGAATGTGTCTGGGTGTAATGATCATGCCAAGAAATTCAACTTCTTGAATGCAAAATTTGCATTTCTCAAGTTTCAAGAATAAGTCATTTTCCTGTAGGCAATTCAAAATGCATTCTGTATGCTCCCACATTTCTTCCTTTGTTTTTGCGCAGATCAAGATGTCGTCCATATAAATGATGAGCCATCCTTCATTTATCATATCCTGGAAATATTCATTCATCATCATTTGGAATGTTGATGGGGAGTTCTCCTTGTTTTGGTTTATCCCCAAAGGCTAGATCTATCTCGATCTGTTGTTGTTCTCTGTATTCATTCCACTCAGTTATTGTCTGCTCGTCAAGCGCAAGGAAGGCAAAGTCTCCAAGTTTCTTGTCAACTCGAAACTCATGCCACCAAGTGAGTTTGGGTTCAGTGTTTGGGGTTAGGAATAACTGATTGTTTTCCTCGTTTGTTTCGTTGTACCAGTGAATCCAAATTTCTCCTGGTAATTCAGTGTTATGGTCTCCTTCCTGGTATTCTCCTTCAAAGAGCTCCTCTGGGACCAGTAGGTTCTTTCTCTTGGTTCCTGAGACGTAGCACCAGACCTTGTGTGTCATAGAAAAGTAGACTTCTCTTCGATTAATGTAGTACTTTTGTCTGTAACAAACAGAGTCATTCGGGGGTCTGATCTGGGAGTTCCTGGTATCAATGGTGTCTGGCTAGTGATGATGCACTGAGCGGTTCCTGAGTTCCAACTTGTGTTATGGATGATGCCCTTGTCATAGTTCGTTCTAAGTCAACAGTGACAAGCAGAGTCTCGGTCCGCTCCCAGCCACTGGACAAAGAGTTCAGACGCTAAGTCAAACGATGACAAAGGTCTAGAGAGCAACAATAAAAGAGAGTGTTGAGGTCAAGCGATGTTGAGAGCAATACTCATCTAAGTTGGAACTGAGGTTACTCTACAGTACAAGGGTTTATATACGTCAGAGAACAATGAGAATCGCAAAAGGGAACGAGGCTGTAGCTACCCAAGAAAGGAAATGTGAAAGTAACTGCGAAAGGAGATGACGTCCGGGCTGTACAGTGCGCAATTGATTGAGTGATAATGATGGATGTGAAACGGTCCATCGAGACAGAAAGATGAAATGAAGGGAAACTGTAACAGTTTTCTTTCGGCTGATTTGTCCAAGGTCGTTTCCTCTATTGCCCTAATTGTGCGATTCTGTGGGAAGAAGGACTTGTAGGATGATGTTTGGGTATTCCCCTTGTTTGGGCAATCCCTGGATATGTGTCCCTGTGTTCCACATCTGAAACACTTGCCGGTCTTTCGGCATTCCTCCTTTTGGGCATCTGAAAGATGTCCTGTGCTCACAGCATTGATTCCCTTTGATCCGGATACAGAGCGCTTCTGGTTTTGGTTAAATTTGAAATGCCCCTTTGTGTCTCCTGATCCAGAAGATTGGTTCATCAATTTCATGGTTTCCCAAGCATTGTGCAGGCATTCTGTGGCGTTATAAGCTGTTTCCATACTGACGACTGTGGGATTTTCGATGATCTTTGCTGCTACTGATGCAGGGAGTCCTTGCAGAAGTAAATGTGTTGTGCCATGAACCCTGTAATTCCGGTGGAGTGTATGAGCAATCGGAATTTCTGAATGTAGGCAGGGATGTCGATGTCTCTGCCCACTTTGACTTTATCTAGATCATTCAGGGTCCTGGCTGTGCTGTCAGATTCTCCCCAGTTGCTCAAGAATCGTTGCTTGAAGCTGGTATAGTTATCCCAAGAGAGTGCATATGTGCTTCCTGCTGATTTTCCTTTGGTTGCTTCTGCTACCGTAGCACCAGACCTTGTGTGTCATAGAAAAGTAGACTTCTCTTCGATTAAGGTAGTACTTCTGTTTGTAATGAACAGAGTTGTTCAGGGGTCTGATCTGGGAGTTCCTGGTATCAATGGTGTCTGGCTAGTGATGATGCACTGAGCGGTTCCTGAGTTCCAACTTGTGTTACAGACGATGCCCTCGTTGTGGTTCGTTCTAAGTCAACAGTGACAAGCAGAGTCTCAGTCCGCTCCCAGCCACTGGACAAAGAGTTCAGATGCTAAGTCAAACAATGACAAAGGTCTTGAGAGCAATGAGAAAAGAAAAGCGTTGAGATCAAGTGGTGTTGAGAGCAAAACTTGTCTAAGTTGGAACTGGAGTTACTCTACAGTACATGGAGTTTATATATGTTTAGAGAACAAAGGAAACTATAAAAGGAAACAAGGCTGTAGCTACCTAAGAAAGGAAATGTGAAGGCAACTGCAAAAGGAGATAACGTCCAGGCTGTACAATGCGTAGTAATGGTGATGGATATGAAACAATCCGCTGAGAAAGATGAAATGAAAAGAGAACTGTAACAGGTTAGGGATGATGGTATTGATGTAATTGGTGGCCTGGACAGCATTGGAGGCCTTGCCCATGGTGATTTGGAAGATGATGGACCTCTGAGAGGTGGATGAAAGCTTGGAAGGATGACCTCCAGAGGAGAATTCCTGGTTGGGATGGAGAGTCCTGAGTGTCCTGGACACTGTGGACTGGCTGATGCTAAGTTTGGATGCAATGTTGCAAGTTGAATAGCCATTGTTGGCTAGAGAGAGGATGTATTCTTTCTGGGAAGAAGAGATGGGATGCATTGGAGAATTGTGAATGTTAGCCCTCATTAAATAGCTCAATTTGAGTTCCCATGAAAGATGACATTCCCATAGTGACCACCTATCAAGGGCTGGCTGCTATACAATAGGTGGAGCATCAGATTCTGATATTTCTGATCCCCCTCACAAAACTGAGTCAATGAGTTCCTGATTTAAATTGAATGTATCTCCATGGGTTCTGATTGGACTTACATAATTTTGATTTCACACATAGCCCTGATAACATAGTTTATTTGATACACTAATTGTTTGTTTATATTTGCTTTGGTTCTAAAGATACACTACAAACAATCAAAAAGTGCCAAACATTGACTCAGTTTTGTGAGTCACTGTAAACCTGTGTAGGTAGACATGAATCTACATCCTCTTACCTCCAAGAGATCTGTTAGCTACAGCTACAAGTAAGTGTTTCACTTACTTAGCTCTACTATTCTGCTGTGCCTGTTGCCATGCTACTTTGACAAATTCAGTGGTGACAAAGGCATCAACATTTCTCAACAGGTGATTAATGACATCACAACATATGCCAACAATTTTGGAACTACATTCAGCAATGGCAAGTTGTGCACCCCACTTTGTCAAAGTATATGCACTAACAAGCTCAACAGCCAACCTTCTGCATGCCAGCCAAGGCAATGGAGGAGGAAGCATTGCAGACAATCCTGGTTTAGTAAACATCATTAATGAGGTAATGCAAAAACTTACTGGCGACGTGAGTACATCCATTTAAACTCACAGATATACAACGCTGGCAGAGATTCATTCTAGCCGAACGGCATGGCGTCCCTAGATCAAGTTAACAGCTACTTGCAGTCGACTGACTTCGCTGTTGGTTGGGGGAACTAAGCTGTGGAGCTCACATTCACTTCTGTTGAGTGAGTGCCTTTTCGTTGTCAAGGGACAGCATGTGCATTCATCGAACCAACCGGAAGGCGAATTCCCAACGACCCGAGAAATACCAGACTTCTTTCCGTCGTACCGTGTTGTTTCTCTGTTACTCCTTAAATCTCTGTCCCTTTGACTCTAGGATGCCGAGCAGTGTTGGATCGATGGCCCGGGGCGTCTGACCTTTGTTTGCGAAGAATGGCTCGCGTCAGATGTCTGTGCTTTCCTCATCATGAATACTCTCAGTAGAACGAGATTAAATAACTGTATGTATTTCGCTTCGATATCGTGTAAAACACTGATAAGGGGCTGCCCCTGGAAAGCCAGTCCAGGCTGTGGGTAGAAATCGCTGCCCGAGGGCGAACCGGTTGAGGCGGAATGCCGGAAAATGACTCTTGTAGGCGATACACTTGGAAGGATGGTCGATTCGGCTTTTACCTGCGTCTTCTCTTTTCGTTACGTTGAGCTGGGTTGTGACCTTCCTTCTTGCCCTAGAACGAGCATATAGCACACCTGCATTAATGGTCAAGCATTCTGAACACCTCTTCTGAAGCACGTAGACAATTCCGATTGCCTATCCGGATTCAAACTTGGACTTCGCAATTTGATGCTTGTCATATGTGCGCAAAGACAAGTAAATCACCGCGCCAAACCAATAGCAATCCGACCTGTAACCTCATCGTAAATCCAGCGCAGCCCAATTATGTATGATTGTTAACGCAGTTGTGGTAAGCAGAAATGCGATGGTGCTAAACCGACGTCATGATGGTTCTTGTCGAAGATAGGTCAAAGAAGATGAAAACATTCAGACAGGGCACTGGGCTCCAACGCTGAGCTACAATGCTGTTGCATCAGCACTGATACGTGTTTCAAAATTCTCCTTTCCTTGACTTGATCTTGCTCAATTGTGCACAGGGATGCAACCTTCAGCGAAGGCGATGGTTACCGGATGTGGACTAGCGTCTTCGGACGACATCACCTTTGTAAATCCGAGGGGTGAGTTATCAAGCACGTCTCCTGCAAGCCATCTGATCTAATGGGCGCGACGCTTTCAGTCATGACGGCCTGTTACCCATCGATCATAATGTGCCAAAGCGATGTCACAGAAGGGGCGCCGCGACAATGGCCATCTGCATAATGTTGGCGACATCTTTACTGTTCGTATTTGAAAAATTTGTCCCATACGATCAATCATAGATTCCTCTTGTGCATGTGACCGCGATAGCGCACGAATAGCCGACATATGTTTGTCTGTATTTGTCAGCTTCATCAATGGCTATGCCACTTATTCTCAACTGCTGGATCCTCGGCGAAGATTCTACTCACATATTTTCAGTCCGAGTTGATGGCGACAATAATGTTTCTGCGCTCAAGGAAGCTATCAAGGGGAGGAATAAACCCGCATTCGACCACATCACCGCCGAAAGCCTTGACCTATGGAATGTCTCCATACAAATCGATGAAGACGTGAACCTTGAAACACAAGTCAGGAACCTGAGGCTATTCGAGAAGAAGCCGTTGTGGGCATTGAAGGGACTGCGTAAGATCTTTAGAGATTTAGATACAGAGACACTCCATGTCGTTGTCAAGGCCCCTCCTATCAGTGAGCACAGATGTCTTTTTCTCTCTGTAACTCTTATTAATTTGCTGTAGTCAGGGCTTTGGCGCCATCCTTGCTCCTGCTGAATTGTTGGGTTTTCGGCGAAGATTCTACCCGCATATTTCCTATCGAAATTGATAGCAACAAGAATATTGGGGCACTCAAGAAAGCCATCAAGGAGGAGATGAAACCCGCATTCGACCGCATCACCGCCAACAGCCTTGACGTATGGAATGTCTCCATACAAATCGATGAAGGCATGAACCTTGAAGCGCAAGTCAAGAACCTGAGGGTCCTCGAGACACAATCCTTGTTACCCGTGCAGCCGCTGTCTGGTATCTTTCGAAATGTGGTTGAGCAGTATTTACATGTCATTGTCCGCGTTTCCACAGGTGAGTGCTCGCCCGATTTTTGCTTGTCCTCTTCTAATAACGCGTTCCTTTGCAGGTGACAACGACCTGGAAAAAGTTGGCGAACATGTCGGCGACATCGCTAATGTAACGCTATACGTTAAGGAACGCAACAAGTGGACTCCAGAGGACCTTCAACACCCGTATAACAACATTCTTCTACATTTCACATTTGATAACGCGCAACCGAGCCTGTCTTCAACTTCCAATGTCGTATTCCCTCCATACACAAAGGCACTGCTTGATGGCTTGGCTAGGAAGAGAGGGCTCCCTAGGGGCAACGAGGTAATGTTATATTCTTCTTGACCCATTGATCTTCTATCCAATGCTATCCGCAGGTCCAACATGCTTTCTTGAAAGCTACGCTAGGTGACCATTTTATAGAGTTTTTTGACGAAGTAGAGGAACCGGGAGATGCGAGCGAAGCTCGCGCCTATATCACAGCTATCGAGGACTGCGCGCCGAACGTTAGCATAATCAAGGAGAAGTCTTCTTACTTCAAGGAGAGCCACTTCACCGTGTTCCTCGTTGATCCTGTCTTCCGCGATCTGCCTTTATATGACAAGTATGTTCCATCTCGCTTGGCCATCACCACATTCACATTTCACGAAGGGGTGTCTCTGCAGATCCGGCGATGGTCATCAAACAGGTCAATAACGCAGGTGATCCACGATCATACAGTCCCAACAGCGATTTCTTGTTGAACACGCCATACGTACCAATCATCATCAACGAGACGATATCGCCTACGAACGAGTCAGATCGCTGTCGCATGCTTCTTCAAGCAATGGTATACGTAAGAGTTGGCAACTATCTGCGTACTAGTCGTAACCTGGTCATACTCTGCTTCTACCTTAATACAAATTTGGAAGCGGAGAGATATCTCGTGTATCAAGCTTCTACGGATGACACCAATCGGGTATGTGCACCAACCGCGATTCTTTGACTATTTTGACACGTTTCGTAGGTCGAGATTGTTCATGATCGTAAATTTGCACTTTCTGAGCCACTCCAGGCCTTCGAATTCTTGTTCCAACTCTTCAACTACAAAGATACGCTTCCAGCTGTATTAGACGGCTTTGACAAGGCGCAAGCTAACGCGACGAAGACAGTCAGCAAAATCCTTCGACAAGCTTATCGCTCTATCAGCTCCAAGAACGAGAGCCAAAAGAGCGGATCACGAACTAAGGGCAAAAAGAGTCGTGGCGGCCATTCTCATGAGTTGGAAACCATACAGGAGCATAAAGCGGCTTTGATGTTGTACGGTTATAAGATCGTCGCACCCATGAAAAATGTAATGTCCCTTCCTCTTGCGGTAAACTGGGGTTGATTCTCTCCCCCCTGCAGCATCGTCATATCGCCTTTGCGAAGAATCACCTGCACGAAGAATTCGTCCTCAAGATCGTTGACCGCGACGAATTGGATTTCATGAACTATCTATCGTCCCCCCAGATGCTATCGGACCCTCGAAATCACACCGTTCCCTTCTCGCACGTTACTGGTATTGGTCATGGTAAAAGTGTTATAGCCATGCCAAAATTGCTGCCTCTCGATGACGTGCCCCTCTACTCGTTACAAACCGCGCAATGCTACAATCTCCTCCGCCAGCTGGTGGAAGGGTTTAATTTCCTCCATGGACATGGCATTGCGCATTTGGATCTCAAGTCTGCAAACATCGTTATAGACACTTCGTTGGAGCGGTTGTATATTATTGACTTTGGCTTGGCCCACAAGGTCAACGGCATAGAGGATACAGTGTCTGGATTCAGAGGGACAAAGCAGTGGGTTGCACCCGAAGTCGACGACGATGGCTATCCGTACAGCGCGATTCGCGCGGATCTGTGGGCTGTTGGTGAGCTCATTCGAACTGTTCTAGTTCTGTGGCACAAGGGTCCAACTCCAAACAATGGCCTGGAGGAGATTTCTACCCAGTTATTGAGCACGGATCCTTTGAAGCGACCCTTGCTGGACGACATTTTTTCCAAATTTGATTTCAGTGATCATAAAAGGGTATCCTCACGTATAACACCATTGATTCAATTAGATTTGTATAATCGTATATTGCTTGTACAATAGAGCAAGAAGAACCATGTTCACTTACAATCTATATTTTGGCAAATATCATACCCCACATACCTGGATCATGTTTCTACACTTTGGGCATTTAGCCATTGCCTTGATCAATTGGAGGTGCTAGCAGGATATGATTGGGTGAGTAGTGACCGAAAGATGTCTGCTCCAATCCAGTAAATGAAATGCTGGTATTCTTGACAAAAGTTTCATGAAGGTTATTTGATGTCATTGGCTGCAAGCATCTCCACAGTTACCACAAGGTACCAAATACTGTAGTTTACATGTTGCCATAATACAGATTCTTGTCAAGCAGGGATAAGTATCCACATCTGCTCCAATTCACCTGCCTCCCTACTATCAATTGCAAACTAGGCAAACAAGTATCAGTACATAGCAGGATTATCATTGATATCAGTCACAACACAACTGCTGACCACCTTTGTTGAAGTAGCATGGTGACAGGTGCTAGGGTTGCCAAAGTTGGGTTCAGTTCAGTTCTTTACCCTTTGAGGGGAACTGAGAACTGAACTGAACTGAACTGGAACTGGAACTGGAACTGAAGTGAATAGAACCAGTTCAGGCAGTTCAGTTCAGTTCAGTTCCAGTTTGAACTGAAGAATTGCTTAAAAAATCATATATCATCTGAATTAGATTGTATATTCAAGTGTTACTAATCTATCTTGTACTCAGGGGGGAGAAGTTGAGACTTGGAGCTGGGAGAATGATCCCATTCAATCTTGGATGCATCTTTGAGAGTTCCATCTGGCTTTGTCTGATGGCATACTTTGCAAAGGTTCAACAGTGGTTGGCTACTCCCAGCTGAATTTAAATGTCATTCACAGCCATTGCTTATGCTTGCAACAAATCCAATACCCTCAATCCCTCCCACAAAAAGTTCAGTTCAAAATGCAGTTTGAACCATTTCTGGTCAAAACCTGGGGGCCAGAACTGGGAACCAGAGAACTGGACTGAACTGGAACTTTGGTTCAGTCCTGTTGGTTCTGGTTCTCTGGCACAGAACTGCATGAAACTTTGGCCACCCTAACAGGCATAGCAGAATAGTAGAGCTAAGTAAGTAAACATTACTTGTAGCTATAGCTAAGATCTCTTGGAGGTTAAGAGGATGTAGATTCACATCCACCTACACAGGTTTATATACATTCTATCTACAGAGTTGTGGTCCACAACTCCAGGCTAATTTTTGCACTGACTGCAGATTTGTATTGTGCTTGATCATCTGACAGTCATGGGACTGTCAGATGCTGTGTGAAGCACAGCAATGCACAGTTGTGCACATGGTGCACTATTGTCAGAGTTTGACATATGTCAAACTCTATAATATCTGTCAAGGTATTAATAGAGTGAACTCTATAATAATGTCCACAGGTGTAAACAGGAGTTCCACAGACATTATTGAGAGGTCCAAAATGTTATTTCCACAGTTGGAGTTGTGCAGAGACAACTCTGGAACTCTGGACTTATAGAACAGAGTTCCAGACCCAAGTCCCTAATAAGTACTGGACTTGATAGGAATTCAACACTCCCCCTCATTGAGGATCTCAATGCCAATTTCATTTCTTAACTCCTTGAACTTTTGCCAAGTCAAGTTTTTAGTCAAGATATCAGCTAATTGATCATTTGTGGGAACATATTGAATGTTGACATCTTTGTCCTCAACACGTTCTCTAACATACTGATAACAAATATCAATATGTTTTGTTCTATGTTCTTGGGCTGGATTCTTGGCTAAGAATATTGATCCTCTGTTATCAACATTAAGATCAATAGCTCCAACATTAAATCCTAATTCTTTGAACAAGGATTTTATCCACATAATCTGCCTTGAGCAATCTGATAAGCTCATGTATTCAGCTTCTGTGGATGACAGAGCAACAGTTTTCTGTTTTCTAGAAATTCAACTGATTGGAGCTCCTGCCAATAGAACAAGATTACCTGTTACTGATTTATGTGTATTTGGGTCACCAGCCCAATCAGCATCAGCATCAGCATTTAATCCTTCTCTGTTAAAACCATTATATGTCATCTTTCCATTAACAGTGGAATTAACATATTTGAGTATATATAAGGCTTTAGCAATATGTTCCTTAGAAGGATTAACCATGAATTGTGACATCATGATTACTGCCTGAGTAATATCATATCTTGTGCCAATGGTAAGATATAATAAGGAACCAATAATGGTGTATGAACAGGTTTTGAATCTTCTTGACCAAATCTCCTAACTATCTTTTTGGCATAGTTAATTTGATCAAGAGTAATCAATTTTCTCTTCCTATCTCAGACTATTTTCATTCCAAGATATTCAGCAATGGGTCCTAAATCTCTACATTCCCATTTTTTCATAAATTTGTGTTTTATTTCCATGAGTAGCTTTTTGTTGTCTCCCATGAATAACACATCATCAACATATAGTATGGCAACTATTGTTGATTTCTGTTTGTAGCAAACATAGACTCCAGTGTCTGAAAGACATTGTCCAAAGCCTAATTCATTTAAGCTTTTGTTTGCTTTCATGTTCCAAGCTAAAGAAGCTTGTTTGAGTCCATATAAGGCCTTTTTAAGTTTATAGACTTTGTGCTCTTGTCCAGTGATGATAAATCCTTCTGGCTGATCCATGTAGATGTCTTCCTCAAGATCACCATACAGGAAAGCTGTCTTTACATCTAGCACTTCAATTTCCCAATTTTCTAGTGCTGCTGTAGCCATGAGGAGTCTCACAGTTTCAAATCATGCAACTGGTGAGAACGCATCATCTCCAGGTATTTGTGAAAATCCTTTTGCAACTAGTTGAGCATGTCTTCAACCATCACTTTTAACTGCATAAACCCATCTACACTTTACAGGTTTGTGGTTTTTAGGACATGGTACTAATTCCCATACATCCTGATCTTGAAGGGCTTTTATTTCTTGTTTCATTGCATTATGCCATTGTACCCATTCCTTTGGGTCAGATGCTTTTAATTTATGAGTGTCTCTATATGTCCACTGATCCACATTTTTGGAATAGTTTGGACTTATGGCTTTTGATAGAAGGTAGTTAACAAAATTATTTCCTCCTTCTTTATGCAATTTGTGTATAAAGCTAATAAGGTCATTACTAGGTGGTTTCATTAATAGATCTCTGTCTATTTCTCCTTCACTAGAACTTCCAAATGGATCATCAGAAGAGTGATGTTGTGTATCTTTAACAGATTCACGTCTTCTTTGTTCATGTTCAGATCCTGAGTCAGATGGTGTCTTGTACTCTTTTTCAGATTCTGAACTAGATGGTTTTTCCATTTGTGTTTCTTCTTCTAATCCAAATAATGGATTTTGCAATGCTTTGCATGAAGATGTAGGACTGAAAGCAGGTATAAATTTCCCTCTTCCTTTTCCAGAAACTCTCTTTTCCCAATCTGATTTAGATTCTTTTTCTATTTCTACAGGATTTTTATCCCCATAGAAATTATCAGAAAGGAATTTAGGTTTTTTAATTCTGGAAGTCCTTCTGACAGGTTCATTAAATCTCTCATCCTTTTTAGCTTTACTTCTCTCCTGCCATCTTTCATAAGACTGTTTAGGAGGTGTAATTGTTTGATTCAGATTAGGTTCTAATTTATCCTGATTTTCTTGATCAGGATTTATGTATGAATTGTCAAGCCATTTGTCATTAGCATCATCATGAGATGGTCTGCTAGTATTGTCATATGTAGTATCATGATATTGTTTGTTACAGACAATGCCCTTGTTGTGGTTTGTTCTAAGTCAACAGCAACAAGCAGAGTCTCGGTTCGCTCCCAGCCACTGGACAAAGAGTCTAGACGCTAAGTGAAGTGATGACAAAGGTCTGGAGATCATTGGGAAAAGAGAGCATTGAGGTCAAGCAATGTTGAGAGCAAAACTCATCTAAGTTGGAACTAAAGATACTCTATGGTACATGGGGTTTATATATGTTTAGAGAACAAGGCAAACCGTAAAGGGAATGAGGTTGTGGCTACCTAAGAAAGGAAATGTGAAAGTAGCTATGAAAGGAGATAGTGTCCAAGCTGTACAATGCACAGCTATATGAGTAATAATGATGGATATGAAATGATCTGCTGAGACAGAAAGACAAAACAAGAAGAGAACTGTAACACTACCCCCTTTGTATGTGAGAAGTCACCGACTTCTACCAAGAATTCATCCAGCTGTGATCCTGCTTAGACTCCGACCATTTGACAATGTTTTTAACATCCTTCTCTGCCATCTCCATCCGCCATTGCACGGTCTGAATAGTTCGCTGTAGTTGTTTGACCTGAGCAAGCATTGCATCTTGTTTGTTGTAAGTGAGCAAGTGAGGATTGGTGGTAAGAGTGAGGGTGGTAATGAAGTCAAGCGGTTTGGAGAACATGTTGAAATAAGTGACAAGGTTGGCAAGATTTTTGCTGACATTGTTGAGCATGGTGTTGCGAGGTTGGACAATGGGTATATGCGTAGGGGAGACAGGAGCGGTGACTGTTTCTGTGAGGTCCGTGGGGTGCTCATGGAGTGCAGGAAGGTTGGCAAAGTCATAGTCATCCAGGATAGTGGTGGTGGTGATGAAAACTTCGAGGGGGAGGTTGTGGGTGATGGCAGCAAAAGGGGGGGCAACAGCAGTGAGATCAATGTAATAGTGGCTGCAGGCAGTGACCAACAAGGCAAAGAAGAGGGAAATGAAATAAGTGACAGTGACAAAGAGAGACATTTGTTTGAATGTATGAAGTTGGGGAATGTTCACATCATTAGGAGCACTTTTATTCTTCATTGAACACCTTGTCATCCCAGTTGACTGTCCAGAGTTCTCCATCCATGGATTGGTAAGACAGTGTGGGCGCTCTGATGCTGGGAATGTATTCAAGTTCTTCATCAGACTCTTCTGACTTGCTTAACTCGTTCCTGGTAACAGTGGAGACTTCATTCTCAGGCTCATTGTCTGTTTCAGAAATAAGGTTTTGTGGTGTGATGCTTTCAGGTGAATTAGGTACAGTGGGTCTGTCTGTGCTGTCAAATGCATCCAGGAATTCAAGGCTTTCAAGTGCCCTATTAAGGTTTGAGATTGCATTTGGGATTTGTTGGGTAGCGACCCATCTGTAAATTTCTATTTCTTTGCTAGCAAGTTTCAACTGTTGAGCAAAATCAAATACTGCAGGATTTTCTCGGCAAAGAGCCGTTTCAGTGTATACATCATTTGTATGGTTTAACAGTCTGTTGGGCAATGGGTGTTATGAGCTCATGCCCAACAACACTAACCCACCATCCTTTAGGACACAGACCCACAGGCCTCATCAAGCAGGGAAGAGAAGGGGGAGGGGAATAGGGTATATTGACTTATAGACAGAGTCCTACATGGGTGTAAGAGAAATCATCTTAAGTCTGGGGCAACTCAAGACACTTGTACTACTTATATACTACTCTAGAAAGACCCTAGCCACTGCCTAGTACCACCAGCACTCCCACAGCATTCATGCTCCTTATTGTCTTGTATGAGCACTGGCTCCACGCTGTCACCATTGCTATGCTTCTGGGCACAGCCACTGTAACACCATCTTCTGGACCAGTCCGGGTTGCTCTAGACCTTGTAACCATAAGGGACTATATCCTTAAAGCCTCCTTGTCTCCATAGGCTGTGTTGCAATCCCATATGACCATATGCGCTGCCACTGCTGCTTCCTGATGCATGATGGCCTGATCCCTGATTGTTAGAAGGTCATTCCAACAAAACCTCAAGGTTTAGAGAGAGAGAGAGAGAGAGAAATAGTTGCTGTGTGGTACGACACAAACAATCATAAGGCTAAGGTACAATAGCTACTAACCCCTCCTTATATACCTTTTGCCTCATGTCCTCCATAAGTCAATCATGTGACTCTCCCCTCATGGCTTACAATGACTCAGCCATCCTTGCCATGTTGACCTAACCCTCCTGTGGCTGTGTCTGTTATCTAATCAAAGAAGATAAAAGAAATAAGAAATCATAACATAACCCCCTCTTCAAGGATTGGGTTCCACATGATCAGGATCCATTTGTTCTGCTTCCCAACAATTTCCTTTCCACTTCTGCCAGTTCCATTCCAACCTTTCCAAATAATCTCATTCAAATTTTCCGTCTTCCCATCCATATAATTTCTTAGACACCAGTGGCTGTGTGTAGTTTAAATACGGTTTGAACACTAATCCTCAGCCATGGAGTCTCCTGGGTGCCCCCGGGTTGGATTGATGGAAATGATCGATACTCCTCTTGGCATGGTTGCAATTCCACACTGGTTCCCAAGAAGCTTCTTCGAGAGGGTAGTTTTTCCACTTCATGAGATACTCTAGCTGACCACGTCCCTGTCAGTTTGTTCAACTATCTAGTATTTTTTCCACTTCATAGTCACCGGTGGAGCTCTCTTCCTCCTGCTTCTTCTTTTGGCTTGCATTTTTGCTGGCCTGTATTGGAAACAAAGGTGCGTGGTATGGTTTAAGGAGTGACTCATTAAAAATGTTATACACCTTCCAGGATGCAGGGATAGAAATTCAGTAAGCCGCTGGTCCCACTTTCTCAAGAATTTTATAGGGTCCTAAAAACCTCTCTCCTAATTTTTTGGTTGGACATATGGTCAGCAAATGTTTGGCATTTATATAAACTAGATCATCTTCTTTGTAAACTATAGATGTTCTTTTTCTCTTGTCATACTGCAATGCCATCACCTCCTGAGCCTTTTTGAGAGAGTTTTTTGCGTGATTCCACACTTCTGCTTGTCTTCCTGCAAATTGTGTGACTGCTTCTACCATTGTATGACCAGTGTTGATCTCTGTTCCTTTGTTTGGGTGGCATCCATAATTCATATAAAATGGGGAATATCCTGTTGCCAAATGTTCCCAATCATTATAACAGAATTGTGCCACTGCTAACCAGTTGCTCCAATCATCCTGATTTTCATTAACAAATGTAGATAGCAATATATCTCCGAGAGTTCCTTCATGAATTTAGACATGAATTGTGGTCCTCAATCACTGATGATCTTCTCCAGTATTCCATGATTTTTGAAAATATGATCCCAATATAAAGTAGCAACTCCTAGTGATGTTATGGTAGTATTTGTGGGTAGGAAATACACCATTTTGGAGAATCGGTCTACTATTGTGAGGATCACATTATATCCCTTGGATTCTGGTAATGGTCTGATCAAATCTACTGATATGTGTTTCCATGGAGCATCCGGTATTGCATGTGGATTTAATGGTGCTGCCTGCTTTTGTCTGTCAGGTTTAACAGTCTGACAAGTCCTGCAACCTCAAAAGTATTTTTTAATGTCTTCCCCCATATTTGGCCACCAGTATCCCCTCGTTATTAATTCCAGTGTCTTTGCGACTCCTGGATGTCCTCAATCATGATGGATCTGTATTATTTCCTCCCTTAATCTTATTACCACTGGCATGTATACTCTTCCCTTCCATGTAATTACATTTTGTTCTTTATCATATTCAAAACCTTCTTTTTTCTCTTTTATTCCTTTTTCTACTTGTTTGTCCCATTGTCTTTTATTTACTTTTTTAATGTCCTTCTCCAACTTTTCCATTTCAATCTCGCTTCTGTCCCATCTTATAAACAATTCTTCCTTTAATAAAATTACATCCTTGTTATCTCTCTCTCCTCGTTCATATCCCGCTCTTCTGGACAATAAGTCTGCCTTGGAATTTGACTTTCCAGACCTATGCTTAATCACAAAATTGTATTCCTGTAAATCCATGACCCAGTGTGCTTGTCTTTGATTTAAAATTTGTGGTTTACGGAAATATGTCAAATTTTGATGATCGGTTAAGATTTCTATTATCTCTTTCGCCCCTTTTAGGTATTGTGACCATTCATATAAAGAATGCATGATAGCAAGCATTTCTTTATTGTATATTTCATAATTTCTTTTGGCTTCATTCAAAGCTCTGGAAATAAATGCTACTAGTCTCCATATCCCATTTTGTTGTTGAGACAATATTGATCCTAAAGCGAAATCTGATGCATCAGTTTCAATTCAAAACTGTACACCTTTGTCCGGTATTGCCAATACCACTTCCTCTGCTATTCTTTCTTTTAACCTCCTCATTGCTTCCACTTGTCGAGGTCCCCATTCCCAATCCTTTTTTCCTGTCAACTCCATCAAAGGTTTTGCATCCTTTGTGAATCCCTTCACAAACTGCCAATAAAAGTTAACAAATCCTAGAAATTGTTGTACTTCTCACTTGTTTTTTGGCTCTGGCCATTCCTTTACTGCCTTTACCTTCGCTGGATCCATTTGTACTGAATCTTTGGTAATGATCATGCCCAAAAATTCAATTTCCATTTTATCAAAGTAACATTTTTTGGGTTTCAATGATAATTGGTTCTCTTCCAGCTTTGCCAAAATTTGATTTACATGTTTTTTGTGCTGTTCCTTTGATTGGGAGAACACCAATATATCATCCATGTAAATAACCACCCATCCCTCAGTGAGTTCCTCCCAGAACAAGTCATTCATCATGGTTTGGAATGTGGCTGGTGAATTTGTAAGTCCAAAGAACATGACAAGAGGTTCGAATAATCCTCAATTTTTGAAAAGATTGTTGCATTGCTCAACTTATCTATCAATTCTGATATTAAAGGTAGCGGATAGCAATTCTTAATGGTCATTTCATTAAGTTTATGATAATCTTGTACTGGTCTTAGAGATCCATCTTTTTTCTTGACAAAAAAGAACGGTGATGCCATTGGGGATTTACTAGGTCTTATTCAACCGCTTTCCAAATTTTCAGTAAGAAAGTCCTCTAAAACTTTCTGTTCTTCTCAGTTTAATGGATAAATCTTGCAATCTAACGGATTTGAACCTGGTACCAATTTGATTGTGTGATCCCATGGTCGTCGTGGCGGTAGTTCATCAAAAGTAGTTTTTTTCAAACACTTTATGGTGAGGTAAGTAGTGAGATGGTACAATCTCTTCCAATGAACATTTAGTTTTGTTCTGAGAGGCAATTTCCATAGCTTTGGATTGAAAAGCTTGTAATTGTAATTCCTCTTGGCCAATATGAACTGCCAACAAACGATCTCCCTCTTCCCATTTGTTTTGATCAACTTCTTCTTCTGGTTTGTTCACTGTTGATCCTTTCCAACAAGCTCCCGGACATCGTGAAAAGTCTATGGATTGGTTTTTCCAGTTAATTTCTGGGTTATGATATTTTAACCAATCATGTCCTAGAAACATGTCCGTTTTGCCGAGTGCAGAGACGCCAAATTCCAGTGACTCCCAATGATCCCCAATTCTCAACTTTAATTCTACCATTTCCTCCAGATCTCCTCCCGCATTGTGTGTTCTGTCAGCATTAAAGACTGGGATGGACTTTGGCAACCTTTGTGTGTTTATTCCATTTTGTTCAATGAATGTTTTATTCACACACGATGCTGTACATCCTGAGTCAATTAAAGCCTTTATCTCAAAATTTTGTAGAGAGTCTTTAGTTTGTACTATGACCCCTACGTCCATTTGTCTTTGTCCTGTTGTTCTGACAAGACGTGGTTTTGTTCTCATGTGGTTTAAGTACCACAATGCATCCTTCTCTGACATCTGATTTAGTTCACAAATCAGTGTCTCGTCTACTTCCTCTTCTCGGTTTTTCTTTACCCATGTTTTGGTATCTTTGATGGCTGTTTCCATCGGTTGATCCCAAATGTGTCTTACCATCCAAGGGCCTGACCATGTGGTTAGTCTTTGTTTAGTTGCGCTTATGGGTGTGTTTCTCAGACAATGTACCAGTGAACAATATTCATATAAAATCTCAGGTAATTTTACATGTGAATCTTCGTATTTTACAATGTCCATAACTTGTGAATCAAAACACTTATTCACAAGTTGGTTTGAAAACCCAACTCCTCCACTACTTCTTTCTTCTCTTCCTCCATCAGATCCCTGATGTACTCCCTCGCCAAATTCCACCTTTTCTCCACCTGTTTCCCTTTGTCTTTTGGCGGTGCCCTGCAATCCTGCTTCATATGCCCAACCTTCCCACAGTTGTAACAGGTAATTGACACTTGTCAATGATCCACATCCATTGCATTTGGATCCTTTGAGGTGAATGCTGTTGCTGGTGAGTTCTGATTTGGAACTGGTTGATTCTGCTGCCACGGCTTGTTTTGCCTATTTTGTGTATTTGGCACTGGCCTACTCCCTGTCTGTGTTGTTGTTACTTTTGGATACAGTTGCTGTGCATCCCTCCAACTCTTCTCGATTGCCAATGCCCTATCATACCACCGCTGTAAATCTCCTGCCTGAGATCTGTCAATACTTCTCACTCCATCCAACATTCCAATTTCTACCACTCACCGTCCTAGTGCTGGGTTTAGACCTTGACAGAAATGCATAACTAATGCAATTCCATTATACCCCGTGAGCATCGCAACACTTCTGAATTTGATAATGTAGTCCTTGACTTTTCGAGAACCTTGTTTCAGCATGCTGATTTTTCGTGTTGCATTGTCACAAGTTTCAGTTGTCAAGAAGAAATCTTTCATCTTGCTTTTTAGATCCTCCCAGTGATCGAATGGTGGTGGATTCTGAAACGGCTCCATTGCCCATGTTCCATCTTCTGCTCTAATTCCTTGCCTACATTCCAGATAGGATACCATCCTTCCCAACTGTGCCACTAATGCTTGCATATGTGGAAGCAGACTTTTTGTCACTATTTCTGCTTTGAATTCTGCCTGTTCTGTTGTTTTTGCTGCAGCCCAGTTACCAGCACAGTTATCTGTTCCCTTCTTCACCCTTTGCAGTATGATCATCATCTGCTGCTTTGGATCTTTTACTTTTACAAGATTGAAGTAGCTTTCCATTGATTGCAACCATGCCACAATTTCCTTTGGGTCTCCCTTGTATGCCTCTGGCATCTCCATTTTCAATGTTGGGACCAGGTTGCGAGGTGGATGGAGAGTGGTGTTTAATTGATTTATTACATCCGCTAATGCTCTCCCTTGTTCTGCCTGTTCAACCGGTGTACATGCGTTCCATGCAGTTGCACTTGCTGCATGTCCAAAAATGCCTATGGCTATTGAGATGAGTCCCACCATTGCCTGGATGATTGTGTTCGTGATGTCAAACCCAACCAAGTAGTGTTGTTGGACCAAATTGGCCCCCCCATACTTTTCCAAAATCTCATCCGCTCCTTGTCCCCATGCACTCCGTTCTACGTGGAATTTCGCCTCCCTTGCATTGAAGGTTACTTTTGCCATGGCATCAGGATCTCTCATATCCCTTTTGTACACTGCTATCTGTCCCCAAGACAGATTGTATGGCCATGCGAATGCCCTCCAGTACTGCTTTTTAAACAAACAAAGATAACAAAGTCCAGGTGTTTCTGGTCCTGAACCTATGAATCCTCTGGGCAGCAACACCTTTTTACTGGCATGCTGCACCTGTTGATTCCACTTCATGATGTCAATGTAACTAGGTGGATGGACTGTTTCTAGCCTCATTTGCATCTCCTCCTTTAGTTCTTCTTTGAACCAGTCGCCTGATGGTTCACCAAACCAGTTTGTCATGAACTGATGCATGACTCGTCTGCCAGCTCCCTGAAAGTAATTTGACTGAACCACCTGCACATAAGTCCGTCTCAGTTATACAACTTCCTCGTCATTCTTGGCCATGCCAAGAGTGATCTTCTTCCACCAATAATCTTCCACAAACTTATCCACATCTTCCCAGTCATACATTGATTCTACTCGTATCATTCGATTTTCTTCAAGTAGAATTTCGTCCCCAGGATAAATGTGATAAACTCCATCCTTATCTCCATTTTGCAATGCGAATCTGACATAGGGTTTTCTCAAGATATGAGCCCATGATGCTACTTCCGCCATGGTGGGATAACTCGGCCATTGGTACTTGGCATAATATTTGGGTTCAAAAAGATACATGTAACAGTATCCCTTTTGTCGCCATGGTTCCGATGCCATTCGTTTGTAGTGACCAGGTTTGCCAGGTAGTTTGGCCTCCACCTTGTCTGCCCATTTCTTAATTCACTGTGCTTGTTCTTTCAGCATTTCTTCACCACACGCAGGTAAAAAGTAATCCAAGCTCAACATTTTACGGTTAAGCATCCCCAATCCCTTATAGTCTTTAGGTGTGATTGGTTCTGCTTTATGAATTGTATATACTTGCTTTGTCTTATCGTATGGCGAGTATTGTGGTGAGCTCGAATTAGTTTTGTATTGCTGTGGCTTCATAATATTGCTGTTGAGTGCATGCATTAACTGATTCCGTTCCTTTGTGGACAGAACCAACCCCTCGTGTTTCAACGTTATAATGTTCCACCCCCACGTTAAGAGTTGAATGTTTGACAGCATGTCAAACAATGCCTGTCGGATTATGGAGTCCATCTCCATATTGTTCAATAAATCTACCAATGTTTGGTAGTTTAGCGTCTCTTGATGCTCTGCCTCCTCAAGCCACCATTGACGTCGCAGCTTCTCACACTTCTCCTGCATAAGTGCCTGCCATGCTTCCTCTTGTTCGTGGATCGATGCCTCCTCGAGTTGTTCTGCCTCACGCTGAGTTTCATGCTGCAGCCTTTGCTTCTCCCTCCATTGCTCTTTCAGCCAACCATGATATGCCCTGACATGGGCGTCACATTGTCACCTATCCACCACAGTGGTGACCTGCTCCTTAGCCTTTTTTATAATTGTGCATCCTCGTGCCCATTCTGCCTCAAAGGCAACTCCAATCTCAGCCAATGTCATGTTGGCAAACGGCAACACATATTTGAAGGTTTGTTCCATTGTGACAAAATGGAATGGATGTCGGATAAGATGATGATTAGATTCACTTATGTAATGAATCCACGGAATGCCTCGTGTTAGGCATGTGTTGTAATCTGTAACAAAAATGATCAACTATTTCTATGTCTCAGCACAGTAGACAATAGTCTGTTAACTCGGCTGTACAGGTGACAATCTCAGTTGAGATGATGTTGACTAGGGGGAGTTGTCTGACAGTGATGACTTCAGAGGTGTGGTACCTGGGACTTCACTGAGGTGTCCTCATGCTCAATTCAAAGAATTGATATGTAATTGGTATCCTCAGACTGTGCACCCTTGATATATGACACACCAAAGAAGTTGTCTTCATTGTTGGCCAACAGCAAACAGGCTCAGTCCGTACTGGTGCACCTACACCACATAGAGACAAAGGTTCCTCCTGTCTGTTTTATCGCCTAGACCACAAGGTTTTCGCTCACTGCACTGTGTGACTCACTGATGCTGCCTCTACAGCCAAGGGCATACTCTGTCAACACAGCTGTTTGTCACCAAGATAAGAAACAAGTCAATGTTGCCCAGAATGTGGGTGATGTCGACAGAAAGTGAATAGAAATGGTTTGCCTCGTGCAATGATGAGCTGTTACAACTCTGGACATTTTCTCTTATTTTCTACTATTTTTCTATATTTTATCTGGAGGCCTACAGACACTGGACGCGATACCTATACAAATAGGGGCTTGGGGGGATCCGTTATGGAAGGACCGGTTAGGTAAGCCCATGGGTGGCTGTACGAAGGTCTAGGCATAGGGGTCCGGGCGAGTCTGGCTATGGAGGGGTCTGGAACGTTGCTGCGCATACACAGCCTTGGAGGCAGTGTAGTCTGTGTGCACAGACCAGGACCAAAGGTATATAAGGAGGGTGTATCCGTAGGTAGGAGTCCTAAGACTCTAGATAGTTTGCTCTTACCCAGCTTACTGGTCTACTGTGTCAATAAACTCTCTTCCTCCTCTTCTCTACGTGAGACCTGTGGTTGTGTGGGATTTGTCCTAACATGAGCAAGGTGTGCTTGTCGCTGTTGAGTCAAATGGTGAGGTAAGAAGCCTTACAATTATGTTAGAAGGTCGTTCCAACAAAACCTCAAGGTTTAGAGAGAGAGAGTGTGTGAGAGCAATAGTTGCTGTGTGGTACGTCACAAACAATCATAAGGCTAAGGTACAATAGCTACTAACCCCTCCTTATATACCTTTTGCCTCATGTCCTCCATAAGTCAATCATGTGACTCTCCCCTCATGGCTTACAATGACTCAGCCATCCTTGCTGTGTTGACCTAACCCTCCTGTGGCTGTGTCCGTTATCTAATCAAAGAAAATAAAAGAAATAAGAAATTGTAACACTGATGTGTTGATGCCGATGTTGATCAATGATGCCATCAAGGGCGCGATCCTCTTGCCTAATCTGGCTGTCCTTCCTAGTATAGTGTATGGCCACCTTGTATAGCCATCATCTTGTTCCACAGTAAGTGCTCCCATGCGCTAACCCATGCAAAGTGTTCCCAGGCTCCCTCTTAAGGCTCCTGGCCTGTATAAAGACTGTGGTAGTGGTCCCAGACCACTGATAGATAGATTGAAAATGTGATGCCAATTTTCATGATCGTAACAATGGGAGGTAGGGTGACATTGCATCCAGGTAATACAGTAGTTCTTCTGGATCAAGTGTGAGGTCCATACATTTCGGAAGATAGTGTGACCAGGCATTGAATGGGATTTCAACATGTCCCTGTGGGTGTGCTGGATGTCCAGTGGAAAGTCTGGGGGTTTTGTATGCAATTAATTGGGTTGCTTGGGTTTGGATAAAATTGATTAATCGAGGTGGTTCTAAAGGGGTGACTGGAGGATGATAAATGGGAAACATAATGATTCGTCCTTTGAAACTTTCATAAGGTTTTGGGGAGTATTGTCCTCAAGTGGAGCAATATTTCTTTGTGTATCAAATGTTTTGTTTGAGAGTTTGGCAGTTGCAATAGCGAGACATGTGGTTTTACAATCATCTTCTGAGTTTATATGCTTGTAAGATGTCCGCAGCATTACTCAAATTGTGTTCAGGTTCCCAAGATTTGTCATTTGGACCGTATCCCTTCCATTTAACCAAATACTGATATCCTGCTCCGTGTTTTTGATGTGTGAGAATTGCTTCCACTTCAAACTCTTTTTGTCCATTTATGAGATCAGGGGGTGGAGTAGTGTAATTTGGTCCATGTGTTTCAGTTTCCTTATATGGTGTAAGGAGTGACATGTGAAAGACTGGGTGAATGTGCCACTGTTTTGGTAACTTGAGCTTATACATTACTGGTCCTAACACTTGTTCGACTATGAAGGGTCCTCCTCGTTTAGGTGCTAGTTTCCTAGATTGATATGGAATATTGAGATTCCTGTTTTCGAGCCATACTTTGTCTCCTTGTTTGAACTTGATTGCTTTGTCCCTGACTCATCGTGCAACCATCTACCTTGCCAACTCATGCGCAGCTAATGCTTCTTCTCTGGCTTTTTGTAATAGCTGTAGGTGTACTTCAGCAGCAGGTGTTATCATTTTCTGTACAGTGGTTGGTAATGCAACAGGGTTTGTTCCATACATGAGTTGGAACGGGGAGGCTTTAACTGAATCATGGTGGCGGTTATTGTTACAGTTTCCCTCTCGTTTCATCTTCCTGTTCCAGCAAACTGTTTCACATCCATCATTAACTATGCAGCCAGGACGTTATCTCCTTTAGTAGCTACCTTCATATTTCCTTTCCCAGATAGCTACAGCCTCTTTTCCCTTTTTGTTTTCCTTTGTTCCTGAATTTATATAAACCCCATGTATGGTAGAGTAACTCTAGTTCCAACTTAGATGAGTTTTGCTCTCAACATTGCTTGACCTCAACACTCTCTTTCTTCATTGCTCTCTAAGAACTTTGTCATTGTTTGACTTAGTGTCTGAACTCTTTGTCCAGTGGCTGGGAGTGGACCAAGACTCTGCTTGTCACTGTTGACTTAGAACAAACCACGATGAGGGCATTGTCTGTAACACAAGTTGGAACTCAGGAACCACTCAGTGCATCATCACTAGCCAGACACCATTGATACCAGGAACTCCCAGATCAGACCCCCGAATGACTCTGTTTGTTACAAACAGAAGTACTACCTTAATCGAAGAGGAGTCTACTTTTCTATGACACACAAGGTCTGGTGTTACGTTTCAGGAACAAAGAGAAAGAACCTACCAGTCTCAGAGGAACTCTTCGAAGGAGAATACCAGGAAGGAGACCCTAACAACAAATTACCAGGAGACACTTGGATTCACTGGTACAACAAAACAAACAAGGAAAACAATCAGTTATTCCTAACCCCAAACACCGAACCCAAACTCACTTGGTGGCACAAGTTCCGAGTGGACAAAAAACTTGGAGACTTCGCTTTCCTTGCACTCGACGAGCAGACAGTAACCTGTTGAGCAGCAATTGTATGTCCGTCAGACATAGTTTGTCTCAGTGGTCGTCACTGTCATGAACAATGAGCTCATATGTCCATTAGACACAGAGTCATACATCCATGATGACAAGAGTATTGTATCACTGTCATAGACAGTGACCAGACACCTCTCCAGGTGTTTTGAGTATTGTATCACTGTCTGAGACAGTGACCAGAGACCTCTCCAGGTCTTGCACTCATAGAGTGGAGATACTACATGCTGGAAAGCAAGAAAGAGCAACTGAACATATATTTTCTATCTACAGGTCTTATATACACTTTTAGTGTATGTACATATTTGTGTATAGAACTGTAATTAAATATATGTAAATAAAAGAAATATAATAAATGCCAAATACCCTCTAAGGGTCAAACCGTTGATAGCCGTGTTGAGGGCTATGCTTAGGGGTATTTGGGGTGAAGGTCATTCAACACCCCCCCATAATCTGTACAGTCATGTACTGATTAGTAGCAATCTTCTCACAAGTCTGCAAGAAGAGGTTTGTATATTCTTTCAAAAATCTTCAAAAGAAATGTGTCCGGAGACACCTTCACGTCTCCATCTCTCTTTTAGTTGCCAAGCCCAAAAGGCTTTAGGAGGAAATGTCAAGGATCACGACCTTGGAGGGCTTGGTCCATCCACATGGCAACAGCCGGAGTCATTGTGATCTGAGGTTGTTGTTTTTTAGGAGGTGGAGGTGGCAGTTGCTCAAATTGACAACGAGACAAGTGCTCGCATTCATGTCCAACATTGGAGTGTCCTCCAATAGTTAGAATCGGTTGTTGTTTTTTACTGCGGGTTTTTTATTTTTGCCCATAATGATAAAGCTGTTCAACAGTCTTTGGTTTTAACTGGAGTAATCTCAACAGTGATAGACTGCTCTCTTTATTGCAGTAAAATGAAGCAGTTTAAGGCCCTACTCCAGGGCCATCAGTAATCAATTTAATGAATCTGATAAACCTAACATCAGTATAAATTTTTGAAATAATATTTGACCAAGATTTTTAGTCAGAATATCTGCAGGATTTTCAGATCCTTTGATGAATCGTAATTCAATCTCTTTGTTATCTATGAGTTTTCGTATATGATGATATTTGATATCAATATGTTTGGAACATTTTTCAGTAACAGGATTATTTGCAATAAATAGAGATCCCATATTGTCACCGTATATTGGTGCAATAGTTATGGGAAAATGGATTTCTGTAAGAATAGATCTAATCCATTTGTTCTCTCTAGCACAGTCAGATAAGGCCATATATTCTGCCTCTGTTGACGATAGTGCTACTGTTTTCTGTTTCCTAGATGTCCAAGATACTACTCCTCCTGATAAAAGAGTAAAGAATCCAGATGTGGAATGACAATCATTTTTATCTGAAGCCCAATCTGAGTCTGTATAACTCATTAAGCCAGATCTTAATGATCTGTCGTATTTTATGCAGAGATCTATTGATTTGGCTAAATATCTAGCCATTCCTATTGCATGTTTTAGATGATCTGATGACGGATTTGCTGAAAATTGCGACATTTTTATTACAGCAAAACAAATGTCTGGTCTTGTTCCAATCATCAGATATAATAATGAACCAATAACCAATTGATATTGAGATCTAATCACATGATCTAATGTTTGATCATTTTTAATTGGTTCATATCCAGTAGGAAGAGGAGTATTTGTATGAGTAGCATCGCTCATTCCTAGTCTCTGGATTATTTTATGCAAATAGGGTTTTTGATCAATGGTAATGATATTTCCATTTTTCTTTATTTGAAATGATAAGAAATTTTTTGATTGACCATCGATGAGATCTCCTAAATCTTTAGATTCCCATCTATTCATAAACTCCTGCTTTTTACACAATGTTATGATTTTGTTGGATCCCAAAAACATTGAGTCATCAACGTATATTATTGCTATGACTATGTTGGTTCCTTGTTTAAAAATAAATACACCCGCATCAGAATGTATTCGTATGAAGCCCATTTTTTCCATTGATTCGTCTAATGATTTCCACCAAGCTAATGAAGCTTGTTTTAATCCATAAAGTGCACGATGTAATCGATATACCATGCTTTTCTTATCTTTATTGATAAAACCAGGTGGTTGTTTCATATATATTTCTTCATCCAGTTTTCCATATAGGAAAGCAGCAGTCACATCTAGAAATGATATATATAAATTTTCTAGTGCTGCAAGTGCAAGTATGAGACAACATGTCTCATATCTTACTACTGGTGAAAAAATTTCATCGTAATCAATGCCATCTATTTGGGAAAAACCCTGGGCAACTAGACGAGCTTTTTTACGTCCATCGTCTTTTTGGACATAAACCCATCTGCAACCTATAGCCTTTCGGCCTTCAGGGAGATGTTGTAGATTTATTATAACGCCTCTTTTAATGAGCATATCCCATTCTTTTTGTTCAGCGTTAATCCAATCTTGTTGTTCGCTGACTGGTAAGCAAAATATTTTGTGATGATGTTCAGGTACAGCTGTATTAGCTGTTTCATTGATAGGAATTGCACATGATAATAATTTATTAATCGTGAAACGATCTAATCTCGTTCTTCTATCAATTTTTTCGATTTCGACTGGATCTAAATCTCCATAGACGTTATCTGGTCGATTCACTGATTGTCTGGTTCTAGTTGGTCTAGGAGATGATGGTCTTGAAGGAGCAAATAAATCTTCCTCAACTTCATTTTGATCATCTGAATTGTTGCTTTCAGAATCATCTGAATCATCACTTTTAGAATCGTCCTTTGAACTATCAGATCCCTTTCCTTTGGGAGATATACTAGATTCATCAGATGAGTTATTATCACTCTCTGATTTCGATGAATCTTCTTCTTCATCTGATGTATTATGTTCTTTAGACATTCCATGAGGTATTTCTGGCATGAGATCCTCAAACTCTTCCTCTGGATTAAGGAATGTGGGAATTTGATCAGAATTTCGACATTTTGGAAATTTTGTTTTGTCAAATACTGCTGTAGTTCCCATAAAAATGGTGTTGTTTTCAGGGTTCATAAATTTATACCCTTTCATTCCATTTTTATATCCCAGAAAGATCATCATCTTAGATCTGGCTTCAAGCTTATTTTGTCTGCATTCAGCAGGAATATATACATAAGCTTGGCATCCAAACACTCGCAAATCCGATACATTTGGTTTTTTCTTTTCAATAAGAAAATATGGTGTCTGCCATTTATTACGAGCTATGGGAGTCCTATTGTTTAGGTATACTGCATGTTCAAGCACAAATTCCCACCATGATTGTGGTAAGCAGGCGTCAAATCTAAGGGATTGTGACTTTTCCCAAATAGTACAATTCATCCTTTCAGCTCTGCCATTTTGTTGTGATGTATATGGTAACAATTTTTGGATTTCAATTCCAAGATCTTTGAGGTATTTTTCACTTTTAGTGAATTCGCTTCCTCCATCAAATCACCATTTCTTAGGCAATTTTTGATATTTATTCCTTATTAAGGCAACAAATTGTTTCAGTGAAGATTCCATATCAGATTTCTTCTTTAGTAAACCAATCCATAGATGTCCAGAAAAATCATCGATAAATGTCACAAAATATTTATATTTGTGATATGATATCATCAAGATTTCTTTAAGATCTGAATGTATTAAGTCAAAAGGAGACGAAGCTCTACTTTGTGACTCTGGAAAGGATTTACTGCGCATTTTTCCTTTAGCGCATCCTGAACAAGTTTGTTTCCGTTTAGGAACAGGAATATTAGGGAATCCTTCTAAATGAATTTTTCCTTTACGGATTACTTCATCTTGAGGATGTCCCAATCGTTTATGCCATATATGAAAATCTGGTTTTCTTGTTACAACATTTATTGATTCGCTATGAATTTCAGAATCTAACCAATATATGGTTTGACCTTGTTCATGTGGTGAGAATCTTATAATGGAAGATTCTTTGATTAGATCTATATGATCTCTATTTCCTGAAAGAGAATATCCTTGATTTAGGAATGTTCCCATGGAGAGTAATCTCGTATCCATGTCAGGTATATAAAAGACTGGCCTGATCAATCTAATATCTGTCTTTCCATTGACAATGATTTTGATCATAACGGCACCTACGCCTAGTATCTGTAAAGTTTTACCTTTAGCAGCAGTTTGTACAAACCTTTTATCAATGAGCGGTCGATAATATAAGAAGTCATTTTGATTGTGAGTAAAGTGTAATGATGCTCCTGAATCTAAGATCCATGACGACTCATTTTCTTTACATTTCACACAATTATTGCAATGAGAAAAATAATGTATATTTTTACTATATACATTTATACTACCATGTCACTGTAAAAAGCAATTAGTAGTTTCTCTATTGACAAATAAATGACTTAACTCGTCACCAAGGCTCACAGCGTCGTCATCAAAGAGAGGATCCATTTGATCGTCAAACAGATCCTTTGGGATGTCGTAATCTTTTTCACCATCTTCAAATAATGTTTCTTCCAAAACGTCATATGGGTCTCCCACTGTTGAATAATCAAGATCTACAGTAGATCTTTTACATTTGGGAGGTGGTTCAAAAGATAATTCATCTTTTGTGACGGTGTCGAGTATTTTCAACGTCTCCATGTGGGTGTGACACCAAGGCATCAGCAAGAGATCTAGTGTTTATAGATTGTTGCCATGTTCCTTTTCCATATTTTGACTGACCTGTGAATCGGGTAGCCGATGGATGCATGCGGGCTTGTACATTTCTAGCCGCAATAGAAAGAGCCGGAGATATGATCTCGACGGCATTCTGCTCCTGATCAGATTCAGGAGGAACGTCTGCTTCTTGGGCGCATTTCTTTCCCTTGCCTCTAAAGCCCTTGCAGGAGTGAGGTCTTTGATTTTTGGATTCATCAGAACCCTGACACTGACTATTGTCATCCTTCTTCTGATTGTTCCATGACGCATCTTTTTCTTTCCTTTTTACTCCACTGATTTTATTGACTTTTTCCCTCGAATTGTACTGCTGTTTCATCGCATATCCTCTGCGATATTCTCCGATAATAGAATCGGATATTGATTCGAATGTGAATTTTTCTGTTCCATAGAGTTGGAACATAGCAGTGGAAACGGCGGTCCATTCTTTTGGAAGAGCGCAGCAAGTATTAGTGCTTGCATAAAGTTGGGAATGTCAACTTTATCTTCTCTAAGCTGTGAAAAATACGACCCTAGTCTTTCGATCTCAGGTACAGGATCCTTTCCTGAGAGTTGGAATTTGACTGCCTTTTGAAAACGATCAAAAATGAGTGCTGGTGTCGTCTTTTTATAACTATCTTCCAATATTTTCCATGCTTTAAAAAGCTCATCTTCTGTCGCAATATGTGCCTGATAGAGTCTGATACTTTTAGTCGTAAAGCACCAAGACCAGAATCATTCAGTTTCTGCCACTCTCGAAGATCCTTTTTGTATTCGGTGGCGGCAGCAGCAGTGAGTGTAGCGGTAGACGCTTTGGCAGGAGGAGATGGTTTCGGAAATGAATCATTGATGATAGCCCAAGATCCAATATGAAGTAGATAGGATTTCATCCTTTCTGCCCAAACGCGATAATTGATCCCAGAGAAGATGTTGATGGAGTCAATGCCAGTGGAAGTTTTGGAGGACAACATAGTATATGATATCTTTATCTATGAAACATGTTTTATTAGCGTCTTGTTTCATAAAAATAATTTTTTGAAAAATGTGAAAATTTTTCATTTCATTGATCATGTCCTTGAGACATGTTTTTGTCATTGTTGACAACAATGACGGGCTTATTGGGGCCCATAACCTGTTGAGCAGCAATCGTATGTCCGTCAGACATAGTTTGTCTCAGTGGTTGTCACTGTCATGAACAATGAGCTCATATGTCCGTTAGACACAGAGTCATACGTCCATGATGACAAGAGTATTGTATCACTGTCATGGACAGTGACCAGACACCTCTCCAGGTGTTTTGAGTATTGTATCACTGTCTGAGACAGTGACCAGAGACCTCTCCAGGTCTTGCACTCATAGAGTGGAGATACTCACATGCTGGAAAGCAAGAAAGAGCAACTGGACGTATATTTTCTATCTACAGGTCTTATATACACTTTTTAGTGTATGTACATATTTGTGTATAGAACTGTAATTAAATATACATAAATAAAAGAAATATAAAAAGAAAATACCCTCTAAGGGTCAAACCGGTGATAGCCACATTGAGGACTATACTTAGGGGTATTTGGGGTGAAGGTCGTTCAACAACCAATATCCTCAAGTTATCAACTCCAATGTTTTGGCTATTCCTGGGTGCCACCAATCATGATGTATCTGGATTATCTCCTCCCTTAGTCATATTACTGCTGGTATGTAAATTCTCCCCTTCCATGTTATTATGTTTTGTTCTTTATCATACTTGAAACCTTCTTTTTTCTCTTTCAATCCTTTTTCTACCTGTTCATCCCATTGTCTTTTATTTACTTTTTTAATATCTTTTTCCAGTTTTTCCATTTCAATTTCACTCCTGTCCCATCTTATAAACAGTTCTTCCTTTAGTAATATTACATCTTTGTTATCCCTTTCTCCTCATTCATATCCCACTCTTCTGGACAACAGATTCGCCTTAGAATTTGATTTTCTGGACCTATGTTTGATTACAAAATTGTATTCTTGTAAGTCCATGACCATCATGCTTGTCTGCAATTCAGGTTTTGTGGTTTACAGAAGTATGTCAAATTCTGGTGATCCATCAAAATCTTGATTATCTCCTTTGCTCCTTTCAAGTATTGAGACCATTCATATAAAGAGTGCATGATAGCAAGCATCTCCTTATTGTATATTTCGTAATTTCTCTCTGCTTCATTTAAAGCCCTTGAGATAAATGCCACTGGTCTCCATATACCATTTTGTTGTTGAGATAATATTCTCTCTTTTAGCTCTCTCATGGCTTCTACTTGTTGAGGCCCCCATTCCCAATCCTTTTTTCCAGTTAGTTCTGTTAAAGGCTTTGTGTCTTTTGCAAATCCTCTAACAAATTGCCAATAGAAATTGACAAATCCTAAGAATTGCTGTACCTCTTGTTTGTTCTTAGGTTCTGGCCAGTCCTTCACTGCTTTTACTTTTGCTGGGTCCATCTGTACAGAATCCTTGGTGATGATCATGCCCAAAAATTCAATTTCTGTCTTATCAAAGTAACATTTTTCTGGTTTCAATGATAATTGATTTTCTTCCAGCTTTGCTAAAATTTGATTTACATGTTTTTTGTGTTGTTCCTTTGACTGGGAAAACACTAATATGTTGTCCATGTAAATAACCACCCATCCTTCAGCAAGTTCCTCCTGGAACAAGTCATTCATCATGGTCTGGAAGGTAGCAGGTGAATTTGTAAGACCAAAGAACATTATGAGTGGTTCAAATAGTCCCCAATTTGTTTGGAATGCTGCTTTCCATTCATCACCATCTTTGATGTGGATAATATTGTACCCCCAACAGATATCCATTTTCAAGAAAATCATTGCATTGCTCAACTTATCTATCAACTCTGATATCAAAGGCAGTGGATAATGATTTTTAATGGTCATCTTGTTAAGTTTGCAATAATCCTGTACTGGTCTTAAAGAGCCATCTTTCTTTTTAACAAAAAAGAATGGCGATGCCATTGGAGATTTACTTGGTCTTATTTGTCCACTTTCCAGGTTTTCAGTGAGAAAGTCTTCTAAAACTTTCTGCTCCTCTTGATTTAATGGGTAGATTTTACAATCCAAAGGGTTTGATCCCAGTACTAATTCAATTGCATGATCCCATGGTTGTTGTGGCAGTAACTCATTGAAAGTGGTTTTTTCAAAGACCTTGTGATGGGCTAGATAATGAGATGGTACAATTTCTTCCAGTGAATGCTTAGTTCTATTTTGGGAGGCAATTTCTGTAGCTTTGGATTGAAAAGCTTGAAGTCATAATTCCTCTTGTCCAATATGAACTGCTAGTAAGTGTTGAATGACCTTCACCCCAAATACCTCTAAGTATAGCCCTCAACACAGCTATCACTGGTTTGACCCTTAGAGAGTATTTCTTTTTATATATTTCTTTTATTTACATATATTTTATTACAGTTCTATACACAAATATGTACATACCCTAAAAGTGTATATAAGACCTGTAGATAGAAAATATACATTCAGTTGCTCTTTCTTGCTTTACAGCATGTGAGTATCTCCTCTCTATGAGAGTAAGACCTGGAGAGGTGTCTGGTCACTGTTTATGACAGTGATACAATACTCTTGTCATCATGAACATATGACTCTATGTCTGACAGACATATGAGCTCATCATTCATAACAGTGATGACCACTAAGACAAACTATGTCTAATGGACATATGATTGCTGCTCAACAGGTTATGGGCCCTGATAAGCCCATCATTGTTGTCAATGATGACAAAACACATCTCAAGGACATGATCAACAACAATGAAAAATTTTCATATTTTTCAAAATTATTTTTTATGAAACAAGACACTAATAAAACATGTTTCATAGATAAAAGATATCATATACTATGTTGTCCTCCAAGACTTCCACTGGCATTGATTCCATCAACACCTTCTCTGGCATTGACTACTGTGTTTGGGCAGAAAGGATGAAATCCTACCTACTCCACATCGGATCCTGGTCCATTATCAACCTTTCATTCCTGAAACCATCTCCTCCCACTGACACTGCTACTGCTACACCCACCACTGCCACTGCCACCAAATATAGAAAAGAACTTAGAGAATGGCAAAAACTCAATGAATCAGGTCTTGGTGCTTTACACCTTAAAGTTTCAGATTCTATTAGGTGACACATAGCTGCAGAAGACGAACTTCTTACAGCATGGACAACATTGGAAAACAGTTATAAAAAAATGACTCCAGCACTTATTTTTGATCATTTTCAAAAAACAGTTAAGTTTCAACTCTCAGGGAAAGATCCTGTACCTGAGATCAAAAGGCTAGAATCATATTTTGTGCAGCTTAAAGAAGATGGAGTCAATATCCCCAACTTTATGCAGGCACTCATACTTGCAGCCACTCTTCCAAAAGAGTGGACCACTGTTTCTACAGCCATCTTCCAATTATATGGAACAGAAAAGTTTACTTTTGAAACAATCTCTGATTCTATTATCAGAGAGTATCACAGAGGCTATGTGATGAAACAACAATATAACTCAAAGGATAAAGCAAATAAAATTAGTGGAGTAAAGAGAAAGGAGAAAGATGCATTGTGGAATAATCAGAAAAAGGACAACAACAACCAGCGTCAGGGTTCTGATGAATCCAAAGATCAAAGACCTTGCCCTTGCAAGGGTTTCAGAGGCAAGGGAAAGAAATGTGCCCAAGAAGCAGATGTTCCTCCTGAATTGGATCAGGAGCAGAATGCCATTGAGATTATATTTCCGGCTCTTTACATTGCGGCACAAAATGTACAAGCCCGCATGTTTCCACCAGCTGCCCAATTCACAGGTCAGTCACAAACCCAAAGAGGAATGTGGAAATGTTCTAATCAAACTAGAACACTTGCAAAAGATCTACTATAGATCTTGATTATTCAACAGTGGGAGACCCATACAACATTTTGGAAGAAACATTATTTGAGGATGGTGAAAAAGATTATGACATCCCAAAGGATCTGTTTGACAATCAAATGGATCCTCTCTTTGATGACAATGCTGTAAGCCTTGGTGACAAGTTAAGTCATTCATTCATTCGTCAATAGAGAAACTACTAAACACTTTTCACAGCAACATGGTAGTATAAATGTATATAATGGAAATATACATCATTTTTCTCATTGCAATAATTGTGTGAAATGTAAAGAAAATGAGTCATCATGGATCTTAGATTCAGGAGCATCACTACACTTTACTCACAATAAAAATGACTTCTTATACTATTGATCACTAATCAATAAAAGGTTTGTACAAACTGCTGCTAAAGGTAAAACTTTACAGATATTAGGCATAGGTGCCGTTATGATCAAGATTTTCATCAATGGAAAGACAGATATTAAATTGATCAGGCCAGTCTTTTATATACCTGATATGGATACAAGATTACTCTCCATGGGAACATTCCTAAATCAAGGATATTCCCTCTCAGGAAATAGATATCATATTGATCTAATAAAAGAATCTTCCATTATAAGATTCTCACCACATGAAGAAGGACAAACCATATATTGGTTAGATTCTGAGATTCATAGTGAATCAATAAATGTTGTGACACAAAAACCAGATTTTCATATATGGCATAAACACTTGGGACATCCACAAGATGAAGTAATCCATAAAGGAAAAATTCATTTAGAAGGATTCCCTAATATCCCTGTTCCTAAACAGAAACAGATTTATTCAGGATGCACTAAAGGAAAAATGTGCAGTAAATCCTTTCCTGAGTCACAAAGTTGAGCTTTGTCTCTTTTTGACTTAATGCATTCAATTCAGATCTTAAAGAAATCTCAATGATATCATATCACAAATATAAATATTTTGTGATATTTATCGATGATTTTTCTGGACATTTATGGATTGGTTTACTTAAGAAGAAATTCAATACAGAATCTTCAATAAAACAATTTGTTGCCTTATTAAAGAACAAATATCAAAAATTGCCTAAGAAATGGTGATTTGATGGAGGAAGTGAATTCACTAAAAGTGAAAAATACCTCAAAGATCTTGGAATTGAAATCCAAAAATTGTTACCATATACATCACAACAAAATGGCAGAGCTGAAAGGATGAATTGTACTATTTGGGAAAAGTCACAATCCCTTAGATTCAATGCCTGCTTACCACAATCATGGTGGGAATTTGTGCTTGAACATGCAGTTTACCTATACAATAGGACTCCCATAGCTCACAATAAATGGCAGACACCATATTTTCTTATCAAAAAGAAAAAAACCAAACATATCAGATTTGTGAGTGTTTGGATGCCAAGCTTATGTATATATCCCTGCTGAACACAGACAAAATAAGCTTGAAGCCAGATCTAAGATGATGATCTTTCTGGGATATAAAAATGGAATGAGAGGGTATAAATTTATGAACCCTGAAAATAATACCATTTTTATGGGAACTACAGCAGTATTTGACAAAACAAAATTTCCAAAATGTCGAAATTCTAATCAAATTCCCACATTCCTCAATCCAGAGGAAGAGTTTGAGGATCTCATGCCAGAAATACCTCATGGAACATCTAAAGAACATAATACATCAGATGAAGAAGAAGATTCATCAAAGTCAGAGAGTGATAACAACTCATCTGATGAATCTAGTATATCTCCCAAAGAAAAGGGATCTGATAGTTCAAATGACGATTCCAAAGTGATGAATCAGATGATTCTGAAAGTGATAATTCAGATGATCAAAGAGAAATTGAAGATGACTTATTTGCTCCTTCAAGACCCTCATCTCCAAGACCAACTAGGACTAGATGATCAGTAAATTGACCTGATAATGTCTATGGAGATTTAGATCCAGTTGACATCGAAAAAATTGATAGAAGAATGAGATTAAATTGTTTCATGATTAATAAATTATTATCATGTGCAATTCCTATCAAAGAAACAGCTAATTCAGCTGTACCTGAACATCATCACAAAATCTTTCACTTACCAGTCAGTGAACAAAAAGACTGGATTAACGCTGAACAAAAAGAATGGGATATGCTCATTAAAAGAGGCATCATAATAAATCTACAACATCTCCCTGAAGGCTGAAAGGCTATAGGTTTATGTCCAAAAAGACGATGGACATAAAAAAGCTCATCTAGTTGCCCAGGGATTTTCCCAGATAGATGGCATTGACTATGATGAAATATTCTCACCAGTAGTAAGATATGAGACATGTTGTCTTATACTTGCACTTGCAGCACTAGAAAATCTATATATATCATTTCTAGATGTGACTGCTGCTTTCCTATATGGAAAACTGGAAGAAGAAATATATATGAAACTGTTGAGCAGCAATCATATGCCCATTAGACATAGTTTGTCTCAGTGGTTGTCATTGTCATGAACAATGAGCTCATATGTCTGTTAGACACAGAGTCATATGTCCATGATGACAAGAGTATTGTATCACTGTCAGGGACAGTGACCAGAGACCTCTCCAGGTCTTACTCTCATAGAGAGGAGATACTCACATGCTGGTAGGCAAGAAAGAGCAACTGAACATATATTTTCTATCTTCAGGTCTTATATACACTTTTAGTGTATGTACATGTTTGTGTATAGAACTGTAATTTAATATACATAAATAAAAAGTAAAATATAAAAAGAAATACCCTCTAAGGGTCAAACTGGTGATAGCTGTGTTGAGGGCTATACTTAGGGGTATTTGGGGTGAAGGTCATTCAACAGAAACAACCACCTGGTTTTATAAATAAAGATACAAAAAGCATGGTATATTGATTACATTGTGCACTTTATGGATTAAAACAAGCTTCATTAGCTTGGTGGAAATCATTAGATGAGTCAATGGAAAAATTGGGCTTTATACAAATACACTCTGATGTGGGTGTATTTATTTTTAAACAAGGAACCAACATAGTCATAGCAATAATATACAGTAAGCAACAAAACCGTAGCAATGTTTTGCAATCTTGGAGAGATTGGTGTCTAGTGCAACATGCAAAATAGGAACAAATAAGAAAAAATATAGATAAGATAGCCCTACTTCTTAGCTTTAATTTGGTTTTACATTGTACTTGTTTGGATATGTTGATGCTGAGGTATAAATTGCTTTTTAAGCAGATGTCATTGCTACAGTTTTGTTGCTGACAGCAATGGAACACAAGTCATTATCTGGGAGTCATGTGACCAAGTTTAAAGTCATGTGACATTGTTTAACAAGTTGAACATGCACCAAATAGACCATAACAACTCTTGGAACTGACCATGAAGGCACTCTCTGCTGCTCTACAATCCCACATCCTCTCCCTTTTCAAAGCTGGTCATTCTGCTCATGAGGCCTCCTCTATCACTGGTATACACCACACTACCATCTCCAGACTCCATAGACAGCACTCCCCCTACCTCCCCAAGTCATCTGGAGGCCATCCTACCAAGCTTTCTGACAGAATGTCAATCATGCCATTCAACTCATTGGCTCTGGCAAGGCTGACACAGCTGTAGATGTCACCAGGGCCCTTCAGGATGTCATCAGCCAACCACTCTCATCACAGACAATAGGAGTACTTGAAGGAGGGATGAAGCAGTGGTGAAGAAAAAGAAGCCCCTTCTCACTGCAAGGCATAAGAGGGCAAGGATGGACTTTGCATTGGCACACAAGGACTATACTGTGGAGGACTGGAAGAGGGTGGTGTGGTCAGATGAGACAAAGATTAATAGGTTAGGGTCAGATGGGAGGAAATGGGCATGGAAGAAGGCAGGGAGGGTCTCAGTGACAGGCTAGTGAGTGGCACAGTGAAGTTTGGTGGAGGGTTAGTTATGGTCTGGGGGTGTATGATGTGGGATGGCCCTGGATATGCTTGCAAGATTGATGGGAGGATGGATGGGTGCAGGGTATCATTACCTAGTGAAATGGAAGGGTTACAGACTAAATGATAACTCCTGGGAACCTGAGCAAAACTTAAGCAAGGCTGTGGAAATCCTTCAACAATACAAGAAGAGAAGATGGTTGTGAATGCCATCATGACACAATATTTCAACCACACCTATACCCAGCTCACCTCAACATTCAACCTTCTCCTTATCCCCCCCCCACACAAAGAACGTCAGAAGACGATTAACCATGGCCAACAATAATACAAGCTAGTGACAAGACAAACATATATAGTACAATCAAAATTTGGATCCCCCGGAGCTGATCGTGATTGTCAGCATTTTCCTCAACAACGTGGGCACATCGACCTGCCTGACATGCGTAGAGCGACGTAGCAAGTCAGACATCAATGACTTATCACATTATCAGAAGAAAAAAAACTCACCGACTCTACATCAAGTCATATTTGAAATTTGATCAATCATACTCGACGTATTGAACCCCACGTTCTTGGCATAGCGCAATGACCCTCTGCTGTACAGCCGCGGACACATTGTCGTCGTTTGTAGATATGATGAATTTTTGTAGTCTCTTGTAACGATGGTTATCATCTTTTGCAGCAGTCCGCGACGAAAGTAGATCAGACATTAGGCTCTCTTCGAAAGTATCACCCTCGGTAAAAGTGATTGACAATGATTGCATCTGACGTGCGAGTGGTTCCAGCGGTGGATTTGTCGACGTGTCTGTCGAAATGGTAAGCGGCTTAAGGATATCTCCAATATCGAAAATGTCTATAAGCTCCAAATGAACAATCTGGGGCGTGTGCTTGATGATTTCGGCAGCCGTAGTCCCGTCGGCTCCTTCTATACATAGGCGTAAGACTTTCGTGCCGCAAGATGACCGGCGCAAAAATGATAGTACGGTGTCGGAAATGGACGAGTCATAGTCCTCATTTTGGATCGAGAGGTCCTTTAGAGCGTGAGCTTCGAAGAAACGCAACCAACTAGGCTTGCAATTCAATGTGGTCACGTTGGGAAGGAGAATAAAGTTGGATGGAGTGTCATGTTCGAATGTAGAACCTATAATTAATAGTTCCAAATTTGTCAACTGCGGTAGAGCGGCTATAAAGTCGGAAGCGCCAGAGCCCAGTTCGTCCAAGGTAATGGCCGTCAAATTTTCCAAGTTGAACTTCCATTCGGCGAGCTCCGGCATATCAACTACATTCAGGGACGGGGCGTTTTGAAATATTTCGAACAGCGCATCGGGTACTTCGTCTGTTTCTGGCCAAAACTGCAATTGAATCTTCCGTAAAAGAGGAAGACGATTCTTTGCGCGAGCTAACGGCAATAGATCTTCAGCGCAGGCTTTAATATACACATCCTTCCAACGCATCGACGCATCAACCAACATCTCCAATGTCTGGCGTATGTGGTCCGCTCCTTCCGGAGGGAAGTCGGAAATACGATCCTTCAATATCACATCGAAAGAAAATGGAGCTGCGGGGTCCCGTTCCAAAAAGAATCGAACGACTTGGGCAGTGCGTTCATTGTCCGAGTCGCCCTGATCAAATCCTATGAAGACAGAAGTCCAGAATTCGGAGGTCATGGATCGGAATATCCTCCTCCATGATGAACAGACGTGGCCTAGAAACCATGGAAATTGGGTAGGATCGATGGTCGAGATCGTCGCAGCAAATGATGTAAAGACCTCCTGAATGACCTCCGTCGGTAGCTCTGTTGGGCTGCGAGCGAAATGGGCGGATCGTTTACTAGCCATATGTTGGGTCTGCGACCTTCTGTGATGTCCAGGACGCTGCTACACGGTGGTTGAAGCGACGTTGGCAAGTAGCGTCACGTGTGTGGACAATAGAATGGTTTTCTTCTTTTTGCCACGCATCGCCTTGATAACAAACAAACGTCAGAAAGCCTAAAACTCGTGCTCCGAATAGTATATATGGTGTCCCCTCAACCCTTCTTCGACATTCTTCCAACCGAACAAAACCTACACAACTAGCCTCAGCGCAACTCTCTCCATGCTCACCTGTGGGAAAGTTACCTTGCTTGGCAAGGTTTATTGGGGACATGTTTGAAGCCATGTCGTACATCCCTTCTCCAGCTTCATAAGTGATGGCACACAGTTTGAGTGTGGGGGAGGCTTAGGGCCGGAGCGGGAAGCATGGTATTAGATAATCCTTGCGTTACATAATCGTCCTCCTACCTTCACCTGTAAGTGTTTGATCAACATTGTGTCAACGCTCAAGCGCTCACCACTGAGCAGAGCCTGTGTTTCTACCCCGCTTCGTACTTCACGCGAACCACGGCCGGACGTTATAGAAAATTTCGCCATTCGATAAGTCGCTTACACCTGATGATGTGAGGATTCACCTACTAGTAATCGAATTTGATTGGGCCGGGCCTATTGGAGAGGCCAAGTACCCGGCTGAAGTAGATAACTGTGAGACACCCGGATGGTGTGGAGGGCGCGGGCTCGTCGCCGAACAGCATGGCCTCGAAATGGTATCGTTTCTGTTTCCCTTTCTTTGAAAGACTTGAAGTAGTGTCTTTGTAATTACCCATAGATAATCAAATCTAATCATCTCTGATGCAGGTCCTTCTCGTTCTCGTCGCAATACACATACGTGCTTTGAACGCTTTATGTCAGCCTATCCGGTCTATTGTGGGGATGGCGACCTAGCCGCAGACAGGGCGGAGGGTGCCCTTCATATCAAACATGAAGACGGTGCCCCAGCATGGAGGGGCCATGGTAGAACGAAGTCAGGATCATGTGACCTGCATCCCTTGAAACCATGTCCGCCGTTCATGATCACATTCACCGCTCAGAAGCAGCCCCACCATCATGTGTCCATCGCAGTTCTGATAACGATCGGTTTTATGGTTCACTTCCAAACCTTATTACGTGATTGCTTTCGAGTATAAGACTAACTATGCTGAGTGGGACGCATTCAGCATCGAAATGCAGCTTACTTTCGCCGCAATCACCCTCATTGCTCTGACGCTGGTCATGATAGTCCATTCTGCTCCTCCCGTTACGGAGTGTCGTTGGCCTGACTGTTGTCGTCCTCCTCATGAATGTCACTGTACGCTCAATTTTCGCCTCAACAGTCTCAACAGGACAGACTAGCTAACATGGCTACAGGCAATCGGCATCTCACGCTGAGATCTCAATGTGCGTGCCTTGCATTCCCCCCAGTCTTAGAAGCTGTAACCAAGGTGCATTAGGCCCTCGCGGATATGAATGCTGTGGCCCTTTTCACGGGGACCGCGGAAAGTGATCATTACCTGTGTCTATGATGCTGACCATTTCTCTAATGTTTTGAATTCAGATGCAAGCCCTTCGGGCTCATTTGCCCTGTGTAAGTTTTGTGGTCGTAGGTGGATGAAAGGACTTATACTTCATGGGGGATGTTCTGCGACTCTTGCGGTGCCGAGCTATGTTAGATTCTGTACATTTTTTCAGGCAGTAGGATGATCACGACACAGTAGGGACCATGCCTTTCACGCAGAAGGTTTGCGGGCCAATATTTCTTTCACCACCATTCGATCGCTGATGGGTGGCAAATCATCCTGGTTAGCCGGCACATTGGCGCCTCGTGCCGAAGCTGAAGTAGAGGGGTCCAGATGAACGGGACAACGTCCCCGAGCTAATAAGGACAGGCGGGGTAATCATCGGATACGCAGTGCCAAAATTGGCGGCATATATATCATGCGAGTCCTGAGATATTAAAAAGGGACGAGCATGAATAGTCACGGTGCCTGCGGTATATCATAAGTAGTGAAATTCAATAACTGAGAGGCTTGCCTCCTGCTTTCACCATCTCGTACGCCCGTCCTTGGCTCTATGCCATATGTATTTCAACGTGTCTAGATTCTGCACATACTAATGGTCCCACAAGTGTCCCTTCTCCAGCTTCATAATTGATGGTACGGGGCTTATCAACGTTCGACGGATTAAATCAGGTCGTAGGGCTTAGGGCCGGAGCGTGTGCCTTGCGTTACATAATCGTACTCTTACCTTCACCTGCAAGTGCTCACCACTGAGCAGAGCCTGTATTTCTACCCGCTTCGTACTTCACGCGAACCGCGACCGGACGTTATAGAAATTTTCGCCATTTGAGGCAGCCGACTTTGAGACGCTTCGACTTGCGTAGCGCAAAAAGTTCCCCGGAAAATTCTGCGATCCGACTTGTTCAGGAAACCACATACTCGGATGTCTTGCATCGCGCAAAAAGTCCCTGCCGAAGTTATCCACCAGATATTCGCTCTATTTTCCGCGACGCTCCGAACAGTTGATCCTACTGCATTCCCATGGTTTCTTAGCCACATCTGTTCAAAGTGGAGGTTTATATTCTTATCCATGACTCAATTCTGGCACACCATCTCAATATCATTTCAAGAGGTGGGCTCGCGTTGGCAGCCTGACATAGGACTTGCCAAAAACATCACTCAGTTCTTCCTGGAACGAAATTCCACGGCTCCATTCTCTTTCACCTTTGAAGTATCGAATGCCTTTTCCCTGCGTCGCTGGGAAAGGGAGAACGTGCGCCGGATTCTGAAGATGCTGGCTAATGAGTCAATGCGTTGGAAGGATGTATCATTCTCGGTCGACTCCTCGACCTTTTCGCCATTGCCTCGTACAAAGGATCGCCTTCCTTTATTGCGCTCACTTCACATGAACCTTATTCCCCCGGTGGATGTTAGAAATCTACGTCAGCTGAATGCCATGTTAGAATCCGCGCCGTCCTTGAGCATCATCAGCTTGCCCAGACTTGTACGGGCGAATCTCGCCTGGTCGAATTTCAAGGATCTTACTTTGGGATCTGACTCTTCCGATTTTTACACTGCCCTTCCGAAGATGACGAACTTGGAACGGCTTCGCATACGGCTCCGAGTGACACAACCCATTCATTCCAATGACATTGTCTACCTTCCTCGATTGATCACTCTGCGTTGCGATCTTACCCTGTTGCAAAATTTGAAAGCTCCCGCATTAGAGGATCTGGCTATTGATTGCACTTCCCAACCACGTGACACGGTGGTGCCTTTTCTGCACAGGTCCCGCTGCAATATCCTGCGTCTTCAAATATCACTTGGTGAAGCACCCATGGTCATCGAAATCATCCAGCACACACCTCAGATTTCTCAATTAAAGCTCGAGAACATTTATGGCTTGGACCATGTTGTGCGGATGCTAATCATCTCGACGACTATGGAGCACGAACCGCTAGCGCGTCACTTACTATCATTGCATATTCGAGGACCTTCCTCTTATTTGTACATGTCTGGCCAGTTCATCCAGAGCCCGTGGCCTCGTTTTATTATATCGCGCAGGAGCCTGGCTGACGATTTCGGCTGCAAGAGATTACAGAAACTGGGCACATCGGGTATGATGAATTTTGGAACATCATATGAATTAATTTCACTGTGCAAAGAACGAGGCGTGGAATACGTACGAGAAGAGAAGTGGGACTAGCAGAGCTCAGTGTTATTCTTTTTTTTCTCTATTTGGAATAACGACAAGTTCCTTCACTCTACTATTGCTACTGTTTCCATTGCCCGTCGCTCTATGAATCTCTTCTTGGTTCGCCTTATCACCAGCTGGGTGTATTTGTACCCAATATAACTTTTACTCTTGGTATATCTGTTTCGCAAACATGGCTACTATGTACGATTCACTCTCTGCTCCTCATCCAAACCCCTTCGCCTATCCTTACTAATGTACCACTTCATAACAACGGCGTACTATCAACGAGTGAGTGAGATGTGTAGAGTATAATCTTGCGCATGCATTACGTCAATTACCGATTCTGTTTCTTGTTCCACAGAGCTGCGTAAATTTGTAGAGGGGATAGGAGTGTTCTGTGGCTGACCAGGACCGATCGTGCGGTTGACAATGAAATATCCTACATAAACCCACCCCAGCGTCAATTAACTACTAAACAACCCACATTCATCATGCACGCTATCACTTCTATCACATCCTGCATTGCTACTATCGGCGGCGCTGGTCGTCGTCAAAAACACATTGCTCAGATTGCCCAGGACACGGGCATGCCCCGGGTTGCCTCCCAGTCTCTCGTTCAGAAGCCTCCCAGTCAGTGGACAGCCCGTATCAGTGCTCGGATCGCCAAAAAGATATCGTTCATATCGTCCAAAAGGAAAGTCCAGCCTGCCAGTGCCAGCACAGAGAACGAGTACACGAAAAGGCAGTTACGCGACGCGGTTCGCCTCATCGCATACCGCCATGAAAATGAAAAAGCACGTCTTGAGCTCATTGAAGCGTCCGAGGCTGCGGCCATAGGCTACACGTCAGAGGACTTTGACGAACTGTTTCCCCCGTCGCTGAGGTACCTTCGTGTGACATGGGAGGAGGAGTACGATGAGAGGTCGGCGGTGCTTGCCAGGCGCCAGTAGGCCGCCATGCCTGAGGGGCTGGCGGTGCGGGAGGACTCGGGGCAGTTTATACGGTTTGAATTTTCTTTTTTTTCTTTCTTGTACGTTGGCTGACGTGGTTTTGTCTGTTTGAGTGTCACTTTACAGGTCGACCCCGACCCTCGCCCGCCGTCGCCCGCCCGTTCGCCCGCCTCGACAAGGTCAGTGTTTCCTTCCCAGGGATGGTGGAGAGGCCCAGCCTCTTTTCCTCGTGCTTCCCTTGTCGTGGGCCCTGGGCTTAAGATCCCTTCGTGGGATCGAACCAAAAGCACGGAAAAATCTACATAAGCGTGGCAACTCGTATCATGTGTAGACGTACTAAGAAGGAACGGACGGTCGTAAGTACTCAACTTCGAGACAGAAAGCGTTAAACTGATGGAAAAATACAACGACACTTATAACATAACTGTCGTCACGGTCCGCTAAACCTCTTTTTTTTTTCTCCGTCACAACTTGGAAACCCTCCTCGTCTTTTTTTCTTGCATGCCCTTCTTTCTCAATGGGTGTAGTGGGAGGTGTCGGCTGAGAAGGAGCGGCTGCAGCTCCCGTTTGTTGTGACTTAACTTCATCTCATTGAGCTACAGCTTTTCGCTGTTGTCGGTTTACCTCGGCCTCCTCTTCCCTCTTATGCTGCAAACGTGCCTTCTCGATAGCTTCAAGCCGTTCCGCTTCTCGCTTTCTGCGCTGTTCTGCTCCTGCTTTTTGCATTTGGCCTCCCTCTTCCTTCTGTGGCTTTTTCCAGTCCCTTCATCTCTTCTTTTTTTTTGTTCATCCTCTGCTCCCCGTTCTGCGGTGAATCAGTTTGGGTAGTTGATACCAGATGCTGGGCAGTACCTTTTCGAGGCGCTCTTCTTCCCTCTTGCACCGATCTTCCTCTTCAAGGGAAGAGGCTCGATTACAATATGTGAATGGCGCTGGAGATCCTCGACGAAGACAAAGCCGTATGTATTCAAAGAATGCTAGATAAGAGCCTGGTGGAAGTAAGTGAAGCGCAAGACGTGAGTCTGAGTGCGAGCGCCTGTTGGGAGGCCGTAAACTTGAGCGTCGCAGAGATCTGCGTTGAGAGCTCGGCGACGCTGTTGGTGTTTTTGTCAACGAGTCTCAGAAGTGATGAACTAGGGTGCGTTACGATTGTGCATCATGCATCATGCCAATCAAGGTAGTCAAGCGAAATGAAACCACTCATATTAATTAATGATTCCTGTTGATGCTATGCGCCGGATATGCGTGTTACATGGACTCATTCTTTTTCGTTGAAAACGTACCCTCCCTCCCTTTGAACCACACTAAACTCGAGCTCTGCGAGTGTCTTGCCCTCAGCCTCGAGCAGCTTACACGCGACCCGATCACCTGGCTTCACCGGTCCCACACCCGCCGGTGTCCCAGTCAAGAGGACATCCCCCTCCTCCAGCGTCATAATGGACGACACGTGGCTTATCAACCTCGGGATTTTGAAGATCATGTCCTTTGTGAGGCCGTCCTGTTTGAGCTGGCCGTTCACGCTCAGGGTGAGGCGGAGAGCGTGCGGATCGGGGATGAGAGAGGCTGGGAGGAAGGCAGGGCTGATGGGTGTGAAGCCGTCGAACCCCTTGGCGGTGGACCAGGGGAGTCCAAGGGATTTGGCATGGGATTGGACATTGCGTGCCGTCATGTCGACGGCGAGGGTATAGCCTGCGATGTAGTCTGTTACGGTGCTGAGGTGGGAGATGGGGACGTCGCGGGCACGTTTTGAGATGATGAGGGCAAGCTCGACCTCATGGTGTGCGGTGACGCCACGGGGTATTTCGAGTGTGCCGCCAGAGGGGAGGTAGCTTGTGGTGGGTTTGAGGAAGAAAAAAGGCTCCGGTGGGGGCGGGTTGTTGAGCTCTTTGATGTGATCGGCATAGTTGCGGCCTATGGCGACGATCTGGGTGTAAGTGAGACTAGGCAGGGTTGGAGGAGTGCGTGTACCTTTTTGCCATTACGGAGCCAGGACATTTGTACGATACGACTTGGCGGCGACCACTGTCACCGGTGACACTGACTGAGACTGCACTCTGAGAGAGTTGTCTTGGCGTGTGGGCATGTTGCCGTGTTGCGTTTTTTTCTTGGCACAACATGGGCTTGGCTTAGAGAGAAATAGTATAAGACCCTGTCATCCGAGCGGCGATGTTCCCACTTTTGATTTTATGCTAGAACCGGTCAATCCGTATCACAGGTACGTTATGGAAAATACAAATGTGATCCAGTGATGAAGAAATGGTCCACAGTCCATTAGCGACACATCTATCGACAGGGTGGCAAATAGGAATTCTATCAACACTAGGCGAGTTGAAACCCAAGGCAGAATGCAGTGAATGAGCTAACAGAGCGCAGGAGTGGTTGCCTCAGCGGTTGTGTTGGTTTGTGTGTTGGAGAGGAGGCGAATCATCGGAAGTGATCGGCTCCATCGGCCGAACTGCGAGTCACCACCTTAAAAAACATTCTCCTCTGCTTCCCACCAACTCTTCTCTCCTCCTCTCTTCCAATGTCCTTCGCCGCAAAATCATGGCGCCCTGCCCAATCATGCGCTCCATCTCATAGATTTATACGCTTGACTTCCACAGTCGCTCCCTCCTCTTCTGCTTCCTATCTTGACGCAAAATCCAGAGTCAGAGAACATGCACGACACATCAGCCGATCCACTGCCGCAAACGCCTCCGTCGCTCCTGCAGTGTAAGTTTCTTCTTTTTCTACATTTGTCCATCTATAACCTTTCCACAGGAGAACAAAACCATCGCACCCATTTCCCCCGCCCGTCTCTCTGCCGACTTCGCCCAACCTTACCGTGCTAGAACACGGGCCTCTAGACTATTCCTTCGTCGGCCTCTCTGGCGGCCAAATCTTCCACGAAATGATGCTGCGCCATGACGTCAAGCACATATTCGGTTACCCTGGCGGTGCCATCCTGCCCGTCTTTGACGCCATTTACAATTCATCACACTTTGACTTTGTTCTCCCACGTCACGAACAGGGTGCAGGTCACATGGCAGAAGGCTACGCCCGCGTCTCTGGAAAGCCTGGCGTCGTCCTCGTCACTTCTGGTCCTGGTGCGACTAACGTTATCACGCCGATGCAGGACGCGCTGAGCGACGGCGTGCCGCTCGTCGTGTTCTGCGGACAAGTTGCAACGTCCGCTATAGGCTCTGACGCATTCCAAGAAGCAGACGTCGTCGGCATCTCACGCTGCTGCACAAAATGGAACGTGATGGTTAAGGACATTACGGAGCTCCCGCGGAGAATTTCCGAGGCATTCAAGATTGCCACGTCAGGTCGCCCCGGGCCCGTTCTCGTTGACCTGCCCAAGGACGTGACTGCTGGTATTCTCAAGACTCCGGTGCCGAGAAAGTCGACGACGCCGGGTGTGAACCTCGGTTTGCCCACGAACCCGCTTATGGGTCTCGAGTCTCCCGTAGATGCCTACCTCATCAAGGAAGCAGCCACCCTCATCAACCAAGCCCAAAAACCGGTCATCTACGCTGGCGCGGGTGTCCTGAACTCTACCGCCGGGCCTACTCTCTTGTCGCAGCTAGCGGAACAGGGCAACATCCCCGTGTGCACGACACTGCAAGGATTGGGCGCGTATGACGAGATGAACGATAAGAGTCTGCACATGCTCGGCATGCATGGGAGCGCGTACGCCAACCTGGCAATGCAGCAGGCGGACGTGATTATCGCTCTCGGCGCGCGGTTTGATGACCGTGTGACGGGCAAGATCGACACCTTTGCGCCCGCAGCAAAAGTTGCCGCGCAGCAGGGGCGCGGCGGCATCATACACTTTGAGATTATGCCCAAGAACATCAACAAGGTTGTCCAAGCTTCTATCCCCGTCCTCGGTGATCTCGCGACGAATCTGAGCGCGTTGGTGCCTCTGGTCCAGTTTGGGGAGAGGAGGGAGTGGTTTGACATGATTCGAGAGTGGAAGACAAAGTATCCATTTACGTACGACAAGAGCCTGCCTGGGCAGCCACCGAAACCCCAAGAGGTGATTGAGGAGATGGATCGGCAGTTGAAGGATAAAAAGGATAATGTCGTTTTGTCGACGGGCGTGGGCCAGCACCAGATGTGGGCTGCGCAGCATTTCAGGTGGACGCGCCCAAGGTCGATCGTGACCAGTGGTGGTCTAGGTGTTAGTTTCTTTTTTCTCCTTGTTGCGATTTTGTTCCTGACTGTTGGGGTTAGACGATGGGATATGGCCTACCTGCAGCGATTGGCGCAAAAGTCGCCGCGCCAGAAAAGATCGTCGTCGACGTCGACGGCGACGCATCATTTAGTATGACAGCGATGGAGCTCGCTACGGCTTCCCAATTTGGGATTGGAGTTAAAGTCCTCGTGTTGAATAACGAGTTTCAAGGAATGGTCGTTCAATGGCAAGGTCAGTCAGCCGCCCCTTCCTCTATTCTGATCGAGTCTGAGGCTGACTCGCCCCTTCTGCAGATTTGTTCTACGAACATCGCTACTCCCACACGACGATGGTCAACCCCGACTTTGTCAAGCTCGCCGAGGCGATGGGCGTCCGCGCCCTTCGGTGCACCCGTACCGAGGATCTTGAGGAGAAGATGAAAGAGTTTTTGGAGTACGATAACTCAAAACCGGTGTTGTTGGAGTGTATGGTGGAGAAGACGGAGCATGTGTTCCCGATGGTGCGTGGCACTTCTCTTTCGTCATGTAGAGAGAGGAGGGATACTCATGCGATGCTATCATAGGTTCCTGCTGGAAAAGCGCTGCACGAGCAGATGTTGCACCCTTCGTTGAGAAAATGATTCCGGCGAGCCGGTGTCATAGAATCAGTCGGCAAATGTGGGCCATCAAAATACAATGCATCCTTCCTTTTTCTGTTTCTTGTCTGCAACTCGTGCGCATCTATCTCTCTTCATTTCATTTGTCATGGCAGCATTGTGCACGGTGGTATCTCATATCGTATCGTATATATATATTAAAGATGGATAGGTATGATAGGGGAGAACATGAGAAGAGAAGGAAGGGGAAAATGTAATATACCTTTTGCTTTATTTTTTTAAAACAGATTTTGAACAATGGACCATTAGAGAGGTCTGTTGCATGTAGCTATAAATGAGTATAGGTCCCGACTAGATCCGAGATCATGCGATTTTTCTCTTGGCTCCTGACGTAAACGAATGAACATTTGGACAATGCACTAGAAATCCATGGCTTCCGCTACTTTTTGTCTCGCGCTGATGGCATCCGCCTGGTCAGGTGTTTGTTTTGCCTTGTCTGCCACGGCTCTTTGAAACGACCAAGTCGGCCACATCACATCGCTCGAGATACGCGTGGGAGTTTACCGGCCATGACAGCGCCGAATCCTTTCCATCGGATCCATTTCAGTCTAAGTAAGACTTCTCATGTGAACCGGAACGCCGTGGGACGCTAATAGTAGTAGGTGGCGCTTCTTGGGCATTGACTTCGAGATTCTAGTCCTTAGTCCCCATGCCGGGATATTTTGGAAATTGGAACATCCTGAATCAATCACGAAGTTTTCAAGTGTTATAATAAAAAAATCCTTTTTCCCAGCCTTCTTCTATATACTATACCATTGCTTACGAACTTGCAGGTGTTACTCGTCGAGGTGGAGAATGTCTAAAATATGGCCTCCACCGACATGCCTTCGTTTGTGGTAACCCACCTCGCTCACGGATCCATGGATTTCATCAGCTATTCCACATTAATCATGGTGCAGGTCATTGATCATCGGATACAGGTGTGTGTATTCTTGATCTCGAATGTTTTGGGAATTTGATGGTGTGATGGCGACATATGGAGGGAGACAAGCACGATCCACGATTAGTAGTCACGCGTATAAATGCCTCGAGTCGTTCGTAAAGTGCATGGGATCTTCATGGGATATATACTGTAGACTTAAGCTCAGAAATGCGCTGAAATCACCGGCATCGGAATATCGACATATATATCTGCGTTCGTTATTGCAACGTCAGCCCGCGGACGGAATCAACTTGTCTGCGCTACTAAATGGTCATCATCATCAAGGATAGCTAAATATTTCAACTTTAACAGAAGCTAATGCCATGTTCTTTACACCAGACGGATTAAATCGTCATACATGTTATTTGGCACTTCAACCCAGTCAACTTTTGTAGTTTCTTGAACCCATAATTATTATCAGCCGTGCGTGATAAAATCAAGTTACGCAATGAGCCCATGCCATCATCAGAAACATCGGAAAAATCAGAGATCTCCAATGATACCATGTGACGTGCTAACAGTTCTTGCGATGGATTTGGCGGGACAGTGAGCTGCTTGAAGAGATTTCTTACGTTCTTGATCACCGTAAAATGTAAACAGGCCATCTGGGGTGCGTGTCTGATAATTTCTATGGCCGTGGCCGCCTGAGTAAAATGCTATACCAAGGTGTAAGATGTTGCATGACGATCTGCGCAAAAAGTGCAGGGTAATGTCGACAGATGTGGACTCTGATCCGGAATCGTGGCATAAGACCGTCAATTCCATCAGCACCGTGGGGAGTGTTCAGAAGAGGCAACCAGCTAGGGTAACAGGATAAGAATTTCAGACAGCCTGAGGGCAGGAAGACGACACTGGATGGAACGGGGTCGAGTGCGCCGTTCAAGCCGAGCCGTTCCCAACCTTGCTATTTGTGGAAGAACAGTCATGTCACAACGCTAGATTCCGACCCGAATAAATGAATGGCTTTCAGGTTTGGCCAATTGAACTTCGAATCGGCTAGGTGGCACATCTTGATGACGGCCAACAACGACGGGGGGCAGTTTCAAATACGTTATGCAGCTGATCTGGTATCACTGGTACCTCGTGCTCATTGTCGACAAACGAGAGGTAGAGCCCTCGTAATAGCAAAAGACGGTTCTTCGCATAAATCAAGGGTAACAGATCTGTGGGGCGGTTGCAGTAGAATTTTACGCCCTCCCAACGCGATTAGCATTGCGAAAACGCTGCTCATGTTATCTATCTGCACCCTGCGAGATCGTAGTATGCAAGGATCTCTTTGGATCGAAGGATATGGAGATGCTATGCCAGAACTCGGCGGTCATGGATAGGTACAGGTACCTCCATGTCGAACAGATGTGACCGAGGAACCAAGGAAATTGTGCTAGGTCACTTGTCGAAAATGCCGTTGAGAAAAAATCAAAGATTTGCTGAACAACTTCAGTTGGAAACGATGGCGCACTGTGGGGCATGGTATGGTCTGCTGAATGCGCTGAGAGAGGTCCGAATATCGTTCGCCGGTTTGCTGTGGGCGCTGATGACAAGTTCTGTCATGGCACGTGGTATCATCCTTCAGATCTTTCAGAGCCGACCGCTGGCCTAGTACCATTACCACGGCAAGCTCGCGCTAACAGCTACGGGGACATTTCATCTCATCGCATGCTATAGCGTGTCGAAGAGAAGGGTCTGTTATATTCAGACACATCCTATCCGTCTTGTGGTTTAACAGTAACATTTCATTGAAAGAAGGCGGCCAAATGGCAGGTTAGAAATAGCCTCTGATGATTGATTACTATTGACCGTACGACCTGCCAGTGGTGGTACCAATGGCCGCGTCCATATTGCCCTTAAACATCAGAATTCGCATCACTTCGCGTGCAGTGCCCCTGTTGGGAACAGCAGATTGACCGAGAAACCCGCAGCGGAGTTAGAAAGCAGGTAGTGGAGGGAGCGACTCGGCAACGCGCAACATGCACGGATCCGCTGCGGCATCGCACTACACAGCTACGTAACCAGGCCGAGCACTATAAATTGACCACAGCCCTCTCTATCAATATGCGCCACACTCCAATGTCTCACGTCGTGCCAAAAATCCCGACTGAAATCATCTACCAAATATTTGCTCCGTTCTCCTCAACACTTCGAACATGTGATCTCACATCGTTTCCATGGTTTCTTGGTCACATCTGTTCAACGTGGAGATCTATATTCCTCTCCATGACCACCGAATTCTGGCATTCTATCGTGATATCATTTTACGGCAAGAACTGGTCCAGGAGTACGTGGCACTCCAACGGCGAACATGCAAGAAGAGTCCTTCAATTTTACCTGGAACGTGATGCTACGGCTCCGTTCTCTTTCATGTTCATGGTGTCTCCCCTTATGCCTCGAGAAGAGCAAGACAACGTAAGTCGGATGCTGGAGATGCTGATTGATGAGTCAATGCGTTGGAAGGATGTCTCGCTCAGGACCAGTTTTACAAATTTGCTGCTATTGCGTCGCGCACAGGATCGCCTTCCTTTATTACACAAGCTTCACTTGGTGATTCCCGATCTAGATGAAGCCGTAGAGCTTGGTCGACTAAATAGTGTGTTTCAAACCGCACCATCCTTGAATGTTGTCGACATTCCAAAAGTTGAAAGTTGGGAGTTTAGCTGGGCAAATTTGAAGGACGTCGCTTTGAAATATGCGAATTTCGACTTGTATACCGTTTTGCCACAGATGACAAACCTGGCACGGCTCTCCATACGCAACAGAGCGACTCCAGACCCGGCCGTTACAATGATGTCATCTCCCTTCCCCACCTGACCACTTGAATTGCGATCACCTTTTGTTGCAACTGATAGAAGCCCCGCGCTCGAGGATCTCACCATCCTTTGCCAACATACATTGTACCAGCGCGATGTCGTTCTATCCTTCCTGCGCAGGTCCTCCTGTAATATCCGGTATCTTCACATCAGAGAAGCTGAAGCAGCAACTGCCATTGATATCATCCGACATACTCCCCAGATTATCCAGTTAAAGCTTTTCGACGTCATCGATATGGGGCTTGTCTTGGAGCAGCTCACCTTCTCGATGGCTCCCGGACAGGGGCAGGATCCGCTAGCGCATTATATGTTATCGTTGCATATTTATGCTCCTTACGTGCGCTACCTGAGCACGTTGCATCGTTTGATTCTCTCGCGGACAAGCGCAGCTGAGAATTCCGGGTGCGAGAGACTACAAAGGTTGGGCATATCTAGAAACCTATTGGTGTCAAACGATATGCGAGAAAGCACAATTTCTCTGTGCAAAGAACGCGGAGTTGAACTCGTCTGGGAAGACATGTATTAAGGTGAGTTAGTGGTATGTTTTCCCTGTAATGTGAATTCATGAGATTCTCAGCGTACGAGCTTAACTCAGTCTTGCTGAGAATGAGGCGTCGGTCATATTCTCTCAGACGGCCATGTCTCCTAAACATAATTTCGGGGAAAATATTGCCACGCCCATTCTGGTTCAGAGGCAGAGGCACTCCGTTTTGGACATCTTCTAGCTCGCTTCCTAAGCTCCTAGGGCATAATAAAATATAGGACACTAACTTGTATACACAAATACCATTACGGTAGTCGGCCAAAGTTTGATTGTATGAGGTCCGTCACTCTTTTTTTTTTCGCATAGCTATGCTGTCGTTGAGCGATGGCGGGTGCCAGTATGGGCGGTAAATGATAACATTTTACATATTTAGTTAATGACAGTACCCATCGGACCTGGATAATGGTGTAGGTCTACACTACTCTCGGGGTATTTGCATTTTGCACTGGTTCGAGGGCCGGTTGCGGTCTGCTGTCCAAAGAGAGGGAGCCATTGAGTGTGATGTATGACCACGGAGGCGGGCAGCAATGGTCATCTATTGCCGGATATTGGCTCGGGCATACTGGTAGTTGTCACCTATGTACGTTGCGTTCGCTACTACAACGTCAGGTTCTCGTCTGCAACGCGACGCCCATGGATAGATTTACAGTAGCTATTCAAAACATTCAACTTTGATTGTAGCTAACCCCATGTTCTTTGCACAGACGAATTAAATCACCACATATGGCATTTGACGTTTTAAGTCCATATAGACTCAATTCTTGTAGTTTCTTGTACCCAGAATCATTGTCAGCCACGACAATGCGTGACAAAATCAAGTCATGTAACGGGCCCATGTTATCATCGAAAACATCAGAAACACCAACAATCTCCAACGATACCATGTGACGTGCTAATATTTCTTGCGCCGGATTTGGCGAGACAGTAAGCTGCTTGAAGAGATTCCTTATGTTCCCGATCTCCCTGAAATGTAAAAAGGTCAGATGGGGATGTGCCTGATAATTTCTATGGCCGTGGCCGCCTGGGTGTAACCTATACCAAGACGTAGGATGTCGCATGATGACCGGCGCAAAAAGGACAGGGTAATGTCGATAGAAGCGGATTCTGCTCCGGGATCGTAGCAGGTAACCAATTCCACCAGTGCGGGGGTGTTCAGAAAAGGTAACCAGCTAGAATAGCAAAATATGAATTTCAGGCTGGGCAGGAGGATAACAGTGGATGGAACGGGGTCTGGCACGCTATTTACGCTGAGCCGTTCCAGCTTTGTCATATGGGGGAGAGCGGTGATGAAGGCGCTAGATGTCAACCCGAATATATAAATACTCTTCAAGTTTGGCCAGTCGAATGTCCATTCGTCAAGGTCATGCATCGTGATGGTGTCCAACGACGGGGCAGTTGCAAAGACGTCATGCAACTGATCTGGAACCACTGGTACCTCGTCTCCATCGTAAAAAAATGGGAGGTGCAGCTCTTGTAATAGCAAAAGACGGTTCTTCGCACGAATCAATGGCAACAAATCTACGGCGCGCTCGCAGTAGAACGTGACGCGCTCCCAACGCATTGATCCATCGATTAGCATCTCCAAAACGCTGCTCATGTCGTCTAACCGACATTGACTGAATTGGGCAAGATGAGATGGAGGATAGAAGTCGAAAGAGAATGGAGCTTTAGGGTTGCGTTCCAGGAAAAACCGAACGACCAATTTTGTAGTGTGTGTGCACCTCGTGTTGAGCGAAACGGAGATGCTACGCCAGAATTCGGTGGTCATGGATAGGTACAGAGACCTCCATGTCGAACAGATGTGGCCAAGGAACCAAGGAAATGCTACTAGATTATCTGTTGACAGCGTTGTTGAGAAAAAAGCAAATATTTGCTCAACGACTTCAGTTGGAAACGATGGCATGCTGAGAGTTGTACGAACTTTAAAGCCACGTGTCACAACCAACCAGTCAGGGCCTGGACTTCGTCATCTGACAACATCTCTGCATGCATATTGATGATTGAAGGAAATCTAGTCCCATATCTTCTGCAATATCTGCATTTAGTATGTCTGATATTCTAACAAATTCTAATATGGCCTTCTCGGTCAACTCATTCTAACAAAGTTACTGAGAAATAGATCGATCTGCCTCAAATACAGACCTATCTAATTGCAAACCAAGTCATCTATTCACGATCTCAATCGATAGCTGACAGTGCGAGCGGCCAAAGCGTTGTTTGGCCGAGCGTTCAGCGCTCAGCGGCCGGAACGGAAATGGCTGAAAATCTGGTACAGCCATGTTATGGGGAAGATACAACAAAATCACCTTACTTCCATTCATTTTCGTATTCGACTTCGCACTCTTTGCACAGCGCGGTTAATTTCGTCGCTGCAGCGTCAGGGAGCCCAAAGGTGCCAAGCCGCTGTAGTCTCTCGTATCTGTCATCGCCAGCCGCCCTCGCCCGTGATACAATCAAACGAGACAACATGTTGACCTCTATCTCGAATGCATCCTTCACGTATGAATCCTGAATGTGCAATGACAGAATGTGACGCGCTAGTGGTTCTTGGCAGGAGATAATGAGCATCTCCAAGACACGCTCCACGTGGGGGATGTCCGCGAGCATTAACCGAGTAATTTGAGGCGTGCCCTGGATGATCATAATGACTGTGGCTGCTTCCGCTCTTCTTATGTTGAGACACAGGATATTGCAGGAGGACCTGCGAAGAAAGGACAGTACGATAGATGGTTGGAAAAGGTAATTGGAGCCGATAGTAAAATCCTCCAGCTGGGGAGCCTTTAACACTCGCAACAGGCTGGGATCGCAACGCAAGCTCGTCAGCCTGGGAAGTGAGACAATAGTGGTGGAACCCTTGAAGTATATCCCTTCGTAGCGTACGTGGAGCCGTTCCAAGTTTGTCATGTGTGGTAGAGCATTGTAAAAAGCCGAATCGGTGTATCCCAAAGTGATGTCCTTCAAATTTGACCAGACAAACTTCCAATCGCCAAACGTGCCAAATTCGATGACGTTTAAGGACGGCGCGGTTTCAAACACGGGTGATAATTTCGCATTCAAGTTGTTCGCCGCTTTGATCGTCAAGTGAAGCTTCTGCAATAAAGGAAGATGATACTTTGCATGAACAAATTGTGTCAGGTTTAAGTAGCTGCACTGGAAAGATACGTCTTTCCAACGCAGTGACTCATCGATCAGCATCTTCATTATCGGATGCACACGATCTTGGTCTTGTTGGGAAAGGCGCTCTGATGCTACCAAGGCAAAAGACAATGGAGCTGCGGGATCACGTTCCAAGAAGAACTGAACAACGCATTTGATATGTCTGCTGCATTTGATAGGTCTACTGAAACAACAATCCTGATCCTCGCCGTCCTTGTCATCCTTCTCGAATGATATGGAGATAGTGTACCAAAACTCGGCGGTCATGGAGCGAAATACGGACCTCCACGTTGAACAGATGTGTCCAAGAAACCATGGAAATGCTGTTAGGTTATCTGTTCGGAGTGTCGTGGCAAATGGAGCGAATATCTGGTGGATAACTTCAGCCGGGACATTTTGCGCGATCGAGGCGTGCCGTTTGGCGATTAGACTGGGTATTTTAAACCTCCAGCTGAGATCGTGAAATATCGTGGAGTAGAAAGGCGCCATGAGCATTTGGAGGGAGGGCGAAGGGAGCGGCGTGTGACATGATCGAACTCCTTCGCGTCCCCACAGCGGCCATTTCTTCCCATTTTGCTCGCCTTTCGTTGGCGTTTTTGCTTTACATGAATTGACTTCCTTCTTGTTACACTTTTGCGTGCACGGTGGAGTCTCAAGACCTCACCGGTAGCAGGCAAGATGGAACTGATTGGAGATGGCAATCACCATTGTGCCACTGGCAACTACCTTACGCCACCACGCGGTCCAGAAGTAAGCGATCGGACTCTGGACGATAGTTATTAATGACATTTAAATTGCTTGCCACGAAGCCTGCTCTCATTTTTAAATCAGTAAGTGACATTAAACGTGAACAACGGGTATTGAGCCTTCGTCTCAGGATGTGCTTTGTGCCTAACAGCTTAATAGAAACAGTCGCGAGGATGGTGCAAAATACACAACGGTGTAGCTACTCATTATAGCCAACGTCATGTTCTTCGCACACAGAGAGGAGATCAACAAATTTGTCATTTTCTGACACACCAGACAAACGTCCATCTAACCGCAATCCCTCTAACTTCTTGTGGCCATCATTATTGGCGGCACAATTCGTACTGCGCGACAAAATCAAGCGGCACAGTTGGCCGATGTCATCATTGGTAACATCATCACCATCATCGTAGATCTCCAATGATACCATATGGCGCGCTAGTGATACTTGTGTTGGATTCGGTGAGATGGTAAGCTCCTCGAGTACATTTCCTGTATTGGTGATATCCACAAGGTATAAATGGACCACGTGAGGTGTATGCCTGATGATTTCTATGGCCGTAGCTGCCCCGGTCGATTCAATACCAAGAAGTAAGATGGTACAAGAAGATCTGTGTAGAAAGGACAGTGTGATGTCGCTGGAGGATGAATCCGCCAAGTCAGAATCATGATCCGAGGATTCAGACCATGAGGAGACTGTCAATTCCGCTAGCGCGGGAGCCTTCAGAGAAGGCAACCAGCTGACATGGCAATGTAGCATTCTGAGGTGGGGAAGGACAACGACACTGGTCAGAAGGGGCCAAACGCGGTATGTATGAGGAGCCGCTCCAACTTTATCATCTGGGGAAGGGCGGTGACGAAAGCGCCAGATCCCAACCTGCTAGTAGTCATGTTCTTTAAATTTGACCAATTGAACTTCCAATCGGCGAGATCTTCAGTATAGATGAGGTTCAAGGATGGGGCAACCTCAAATATGTCATACAACTGATCTGGTACCTCGTCGAAACCCCTGATTAGCGAGAGGTGAAGTGCTCGTAGTAGCGGGAGGCGATTCTTCACACGAAGCAATGGCAACAGATCCGTGGCGCGGGAAAAGAAATAAACATCCTCCCAACGCATTGAAGAGTCGACTAGCATCTCTATAATGTAGCCTATGTCGTCCACCTGTTGCTGGGTGAATTCGGAAAGATGGTGTGGATAGTGTGGAAATTCGAAGGTGAAAGAGATAGGATCTTCAGGGTTGCGTTCTATGAAGAATCGAATGACGGAGATCGTAGTACACATGGATCTCTTTGGGTCGAAGGATATGGAGAAGCTATGCCAGAACTCGGTGGTCATGGATAGGTACAGGGATCTCCATGTCGAACAGATGTGGCCGAGGAACCAAGGAAATTGTGTTGGATTGCTTGTTGAAAGTTTCTCCGAGAAAAAGCTGAAGATCCGCTGGACAACATCAGTTGGGAACGACGGCGGGCTGAGAGGGATCATGGCAGTGAACTCGTTGCTGGCGGCTTCGGATCCTGACCGCGCACAAAATTGCATTTCTATTACTAACTCCGCAATGTCATAGGACGAGTGGGCGTCGACTGCACATCAGATTAAGAGAGCGGCACGGAGGAATTATCTCCAATTGCGTCAGTACATCGGATTTCTTGAATCGTCGATAGTCGTCATCTCTGCTTTTCTTGTGATAGAACAAGTCCGGTTATTGCCAAATACGGCAGTCAACACCTCGCTTGAATGATATCGGCGAGTACAAATCGTTTGGACCTGTACATCCTCTCATTCTCTGCAATTCTAGGCGTTTTTCATATTTAATCTCAAAGGAGAGGTGCGTTTCTCGATGCCAGAACTTCACTTTGCTTCTTATACATCAACTGCAGGTTCTCATCTCTCGGCTGTACCGGACAGACTTCAAGTGTGATCAGAGCGCTGCTTCTCCTGAAAAAATGGACGCTGACGACCTTTTGATTCCAGGCGGACCATAGCCGAAGTCTTCAGAATACAAGTGGTCTCAAACAGCGATGTCCGCTCGCCCATCATCACGCTCGGTTCAACTAGCTTCTTCCACGTGAGGGTCAACAATTTGTATGTGGTCGCGGTTACCAAGTGAGTTTTCACCCTCTTTCCTTTCGCAATGCCTAAATAAAGTGCAGGACCAATTCTAACGCGGCACTCGTCTTCGAATACTGTTACCGGTTTATCAACATTGCCAAGTCATACTTTGGCAAGATTGACGAGGAGGCGGTCAAGAATAACTTCGTACTAATATATGAGCTTATCGATGGTGCGTGTGTTTGACGATAGAAACATCTTTTTTTTTCCTTTTTTGAACGAGCGACAGAAATACTCGACTTTGGATATCCGCAGAATAGCGAAATAGATACCCTTAAATCATATATCACGACAGAAAGTGTTGTTTCGTCAGCAATCGCAGCTGTTTGTATATTCGCTTTTACTTTGGACCACGCTAAAAGTAAATATAGGAAGAGTCGGCCAAGATCACCGTTCAAGCCACGGGAGCGACGAGTTGGAGGAGAGGAGATGTCAAGTATAAGAAAAACGAGGCCTTTGTCGATGTCGTGGAAACGGTGAATTTGAGTATGAGCGCAAAAGGTATGAGCCACTTTTTTCTTTCTAATTTATCGAATCTGACTGCTCTCTAGGCAGCATTCTACGAGCGGACGTGGATGGTCACATACAGATGCGGGCATACTTGTCTGGCTCCCCCGAGTGCAAGTTTGGCCTGAACGACAAACTCGTGATAGACAAGAATGGTCCTAGCGGAGGTGACGCTGTACAGCTGGACGACTGCCAATTCCACCAGTGCGTACGGTTGAACGATTTTGATGCAACGCGTACGATCAGTTTCATACCGCCAGACGGCGAGTTTGAACTTATGCGGTGCGTATTAATTTCGTGCCCATAGTCGGCGTGCTCATGCTCCATACAAGTTACCGCTGTACATCAAACGTGAAGTTACCATTACGTGTCATTCCCACTATTCGTGAACTAGGGACAACACAAGTAACCTATACCGTCGTCGTCAAGGCCAACTTTGCCAACAAGTTGTCGGCTACTAATGTGGTCCTGCGAATACCCACACCACTGAATACCACAACCGTAGATTGTAAAGTTGTTAATGGAAAGGCCAAGTATGTGCCCGCTGAGAATGTCGTCGTGTGGAAGTATGTCACTCCTGGATTACTATCCTTTTGAGCACTTACAGGCTTCAAGGATACCCCGGATCCAAGGAGGACAGGAAATTGTATTCAGTGCCTTTGCAGATCTAACGAGCACAACCAACCGCCAAGTATGGGCAAGACCGCCCATCGACGTCGATTTCCAGGTTTTGATGTTGACAGCGTCTGGCCTGATAGTGCGATTCCTGAAGGTATTCGAGAAGAGCAACTATCAGAGCATCAAGTGGGTGCGATATCTGACGAAAGCGAGCGGAAGTTATCAAGTCCGGGTAAGTGATTTGATTCGGTTCAACCGGGCTGTCAGATAAGCTTAATGGGCGTTTGCAGTTCTGACAAGTAGAAGTTAGCCGGAGTCACTCTTATGTAACGAGACTAATAGGACTAGTGTCTCTAATGTAATACTTTTGTAGCAAGTTCACAAATACGCGCGGCGTCCGTTTACTCCCACCGCCTCCACAACCACCTACCTGAGACCCCATGTTCTGGAGGTAGTATTGCATAAAACTCCTCCGAACTCTGTTGCTCAGTTTCGGCGGTCCTTTTGCCACAGATTTGGGTTTCACAACGGTTCTGCCATTGACAGTCTGCTCGATAAAGAGGACGTGTCGCTCGAAGCCATCCTTGACGAAGACGACCTGCTGCAAGAGTGCAAAGCCCAAAATACGAGACTCATAGACTACTTCCAGCGGGTGAACGTGCTGCAGAGATTATTCGGATACGTGACCGGGCAGATTGAGGGTGAAGAACGGGGACGGTTCAAGTGCGTATTTCTCCCTTTCATCATATTCAACCCACATACAATGCTCTATATCATCCAGATATCCCTACGTCGCAACAGAAGTGCTATGCAGCGAAATATGGTCTATCGTGGAGACGTGCGTCAACGAACAAAACCAGCTTCTCGAGCCCTTTTGGGAAACGGTGCTGGATAGGTCAGCAGAAGACATGAAAACTCGGATGGTCATGGCTTCGCATTTCGTCAAGATTAATTCCGTGTTCCTTAGTAAAAAGCCGGCGGAGGTGCGTTTGTCCATTATCAACCCAAAAGTCTTATGAGGAGTTTCCCCCGGCACGCTTAGATGCTCGCATTTATCAAGTCCCAACCCTCCGTAGTTGAAAATCTCCTGCGGTACATCGAAACGCCATCCTTCGTAGATCTTTTGATTCGGATAATCCAGTTGGACGAGCATCCCGAGGGCGCTGGCACCCTTGATGTTCGTGTTTGCTTTTTTCACGTAAACAAGTGACTAAACGTCTCAAACACAGTGGTTGTCCTCTCAAAATTTCATCGGCCGGCTCATAGATTTGCTGGCTCCGCATCATACAGCCGACATGCAGACAATAGTGGCGGAACTCATCAAAAATATTATAGCCATGGCCACGCCCTCGCCTGTCTCAGGAATCACAGAAGGCCTCCAAAATGTTCCAGCTTCGAATCGTTTTGCTCGTGAACTAGCACAGAGGGACAGTGTTTTGAAGCTGATGACGTACATATTGTACGATTTCGGTCCTGGTCATAACGTCGTATTGGAAGACGATGGACCGGATCCCACCGAAGATATGGAACACCCATGTACGACGCGGTTGCCAACTCTGGAATCTGCCACATCCTCCGTCACCCAATCCATTTCCATTATTATCGAGCTCATCAGAAAAAATAACTCGGACTATTTCGAGCCGTATCTATTCCACACTTTACGGAACCGACTAATTCAGGTACAGCAGCATTTGGAGTCACAAGCGGGGGATGGCAGGGAAGAACTCGAACATGCCATGCAGGAAATGGTGGACCGGATGGGAGTGGTGCATTTTGGGTCGCTGCTCGAGATTATGTGTGAGCGGATGGGGGAACTGCAACAGTTGTTGAAGGCACCACGGTCCCTGGTAAGATTGGTTTATAACTCATTTTGTTCGCGCATTCAGCTTCATCGTAGAACGGACTAGTCTCAACCACAATCGGTCAAATCACGCCTCTTACCCTAGAACGATATCGAATATGTGAACTCTTTGCAGAATTGCTCCATTGTTCCAATATGTCGCTTCTAAATCGGCCACCAGAGTATAGCCATCTATATGATGAACAAGGCCTGTTGCGCGGAGGCCTGATTGCGTTAGAAGGACTCGCCCAAGTGATCTCACTTAACCAAATGGGGGATCGGGAACCAATGGAGCCTATACAAGATGAAGTGGAGCCCGCACTAGAACTTCCTGTACACGGGGCTTCACGTTCTTCCCCGCTTTTCTCATCAGATGATGACATGAGTGGTGATGAAGAACAAGGAAGTTGGGATGAAGATGCCATGGAAGAAATCTCCATGTTCGACGAACCTCAGACGCTATCACCAGGCCAGGAGCCGTCCCCTTTACCCCCATCCTCCCCTCCTCCTGAAAATCCCTTCAGCTCACCTCCACCGGAAAAGACTCCTCTAGCCACGACGCCCACCAGGTCGCTTTCACGTTCACAAGACCTCTCGTCTGCTCAGCCAAAGTTGCATGGTTCAAGGAGAAGTTCACGAAAGCTCTCCGGCATTCGTGATGCAAACCTCCTCATTGGCGAGCGGTTGAAAAGGTGTTTCATCGACACGAACGTTCTGACTGCATTTTTTGTAAGATTTTCAAATACTTTATTATGCTGTAGTGTTCTCAACGCCTGCAGGACCTCTTCTTCGAATTTCCCTGGAACAACTTTCTACACAGTGCCGTGTATGACCTAGTTCACCAAATCTTAACGGGAAACGTTACCAGTGGGCTCAACCGCGAGTTGGTCATTACCCTCTTCCGTGATGCACGCATAATGCACCGGATCGTGGAGGGTCAAAAGCAAAATGACACTGAAAGGTGAAGTTTCTCCTATTCGTTCAAGTGCCTCCAAATCTCACCATTATGTCGCTTCAAGCGCCAAGCCCAAAGGTGTCCGGTTGGGCTACATGGGTCACTTAACGCTCATCGCGGAAGACGTGCTTGTGACGTTAGAGCGGTATCCCCCAGACCTTCGAGAAATTCTTGCAAAGTACGCTCCTGTGCCCGAATGGGACGAGTACGTGAGTGGGCGGTACAACGAAACGAAGCAACGGGACTCGAGTTTGCTTGGAGGAGGGAAACCGGCTGTAGCCAGTACAGCCCAGCGTGCATTTTCGAAATGGCAAGTGGACGAAGATGATTCGGGTGCATTTGACGTTTCTACCTCCGCTGCTGCCGTTGCTAGTTCCCACCCCGCTGGAGTTTCCGGCCCCGGATTTGGCTTGTTTGGGAGCGGCAATAACGGTAGTGGCTCTGCCGTGACGGAGAATGGGACCAAGAGCGAGTTTAAGCGTACGCTTGGGCACCCGCCGAGAGCCACCTTGGCGGATTTTGGTTCGTTGCCAGGTCCGGCTGGGTACGGGGGCATACCAGAGGAGGAAGAAGAGGCGGAAGAAGACGACGGCAGCGCTCGTAGGGTAAGCGTATTCTAAAATCCCTCGTGTGTGCTATTCTAAATGACTACGTCTGATAGTTTGCGTCGTACCTGGCACAAGAGATCCACTCCTCCGAGGCGTCATTTGGATCTTCGAGTTCAGATGAGGAAGACGAAGAAGGCGGATGGTTATCTCACTCTGCTACTTTTGGCCTAGGAGGCCCTTCTCTTACTCCAAAGCATTTGGGACCAAGTGGTGTGGAACGGAGGCCGCTGAGCAGTGTTGACTCGAGGTTTGACGTGCGTTTTCGCTCATTCTGTGGTTTGGCTTGGTTTTGAAGCTGGTTATTACCAGGATACGTTCGACCCTGTGCAAATGAATAATACGTATGCGGGCAGTCTTCGACCCGCCACAGGTGTTGGTGGTCATGGCCAAGCTTCCACTCGTCATGACCCATTCAACGCGGACGATGATGTACGTTTTCAATTCCATTTTTTTTTCCAGATGTGGAGCTCTTGCTCAAGATTCTAACTTATCAAGGACGATGATACATTTGGCCCATTCTCTGACGCACATGCTGCCCCTGTTGATGTGACATTTGGTACCCGCTTCGGTGGTGGTGGCAGTGGGGGAGATGGAGAGGACCCTTTCACGTTTTGTTCGTCTTCCTTCTCGGATGATGGTGACGGCTCGCTCGATGCGTTTGGTGACTTTGGCGAGTTTCAGAGTGCCGGAGCCGAGACTGCTGGTGGTGGTGGGTATGACAATGGGCACGAGGGCGAAAGTGGCGATGGGCATAGTGCTGGAGCCCGGGTTGAGGTGGTGGGAAATGGCGGGGGAGCACCCGTGAATGGAGAAGAGTTTGCACCGACGGCGGCAACGACAGGAAGTTGGTTATTTGCTGGTTCGGAAGATGGGAGCAGTCCATTCGGGAAGCTGTAGTGTAATACATTAGCTTTGATATTTGGCGCTTAGAAGTTCGTTTTTTCTTCTCGAATATTAATATTGTACATTTACATAATCATTTTTGCGCTTTAAAATTGATTGAGAAAGGTTGTGCTATCTGTCAAATTCCTGCAAGAGGATGGTTTCTCTTCTCTTGCAAGAAACGCAAAGTTGACTGTTAGGGATCAATGATTCTTACCACCAGATGCCATCATGATGATAGGCTTGATAATAATCGCTAATCTGTAGCCAGAAAGAGCCCCCAAAACGCCCAACGCTGACGGCAGATACGTCATTACGAAGAATATATTATTATGGTCATGGTACATTTCAGAAAGCACCCATTGCATCCCGTGCAACCTGGATGCTCAATACATTAGGGAAGTCCGTTGACTTGTGATGGCAAATCGTATGTTGACCATGGAAGTAGTGGCCGGACACTAAACGGCCAATCGGCCAGGATATCGTCCAACATCAGGGAACAGTAGCATCATCTTCGCCAGTTGCATATTCGTCATATGTAATGGCAGCATCCAGTCCGTTTGCAAATGCCTTGTCAATGTAAACCTCATCCCTCTCGTTGAGTTTTCTAGCCACAAGCGAGAACACTTTCAGTTGCCCTTCATCATCCTCATTATCACATGCACAACGCCGGGAATATACCATCCTGCCTAACATCTCGGGCGACGCAGCTAGGCACATCTCCAGAATGAGGTAAGCCAACTTGGGTAGCAAAACGGGGAGCGAAGGTGGAGATGGAAGGTCCGTGAGGCGCAGAAGCACGTCATCAGTTAACATAGGTTGGTTGTAGACGTTTTCAACCTTTAACAAGCTAAGAGTATGGAGACTTGGGTGTTCAAGACATTCCAAGAATGCAGAGGCGCTGAACCCGCAGTCAATAAGCCCCAGCTTGTCCAATTCGCAATTGGAGCGGGTGAGCAGGTTCAAAAGTGACTTGTGAACAGAGGGAACCGGAAACAGTCTCCCGCGATATGCATAGTCAGAATCAGTGTCAAGAGTGAGTTCCATCAACGCTGGTAACGTCAACGAGTCGAAGAGTAGGCCGCAATCTTCATGGACAACAATGTCGAGTTTCCGCAGATGGCGGTTCTCGACAATGGGTCCGCGAGGAAGTGCGCGTATAACAGGGGCCCTGCGCATATCCACCTCAAACTCTTGTAGTAGTGGACATAAACGAATAGTTTCTAAGGCTGCAAAAAGAGTCGTTCCCATTGCAATGTGTAGATGGGTCATTTGGCTCCAAGAAATTTGCGGGTTTATTGGCGCCGAGAATGGAAACGGCCAGGACAGTCGCGTGAGGCGGGGACTTGCACTGAACGGAAGACCGATCACGAGATGCTGTGAAGCTTCGAGGCGAAAAGCGCGCAAGAGGGGGAGTGTTCCAAGTCGAGGAAATATAATGGGAGGACAGCCCTCGAGATCTAGAGTCACATCCTGCCACCGCGATGCGTGGATACAGAAGGTAGATAAAATGTCTTCGACCAGGGCGGGCCGTGAAGTTGCGAAAGAAAAGCAAGGCTTATGCCTGAGACGCAACATCAAAGGAAGGGTACCCGACCGATTGAGCCAGTCCCTGGTGACACCGACGCCAATCGACGCGTCCATCGTCGAATCATTGATGTATATACCCACTCTACTCCAGAGCTGCGGCGTAGCTAGTGCGAGCGCTCGCCACGAGGAACAGACACCACATAACAAAAGGGGGGCGGAGTGTGTCGACATCCAATGCGCCTCCGTCGTATCCGGTAAACATTTTACGAAAACCTCTGAAAGAATCTCTTGGGGCAACTGTCGTATTGGAAAGTTGGTCAAGACTTGGCCTTCTTCAACGTGAGCAGTGGGATTTGACATTGTATCTTTGTGTTGCCTTTACTTTTGTCAACAATGGACCGATTCGACTGAACAGCGCTTGTACACTCACGAGATATGCGTTGGTCCTTTACACGAGTGTAATAGACAGGAGAGCAATGGGGATTATTCTCACGGAAAAGACTATGAACTGGATCCTGTTCGGGTATGTTCCGTTTGTTCTCGGAGCTAAGTAGTCGTCCCAGCATTGCATTCGGTGATTTGCGTTCAGGATGTCCCCACTGGGGACGGTATTGACTCTAGCAAGGCATCATGTAGGCACTTCACGATGCACTATGAAGGGCACAACGTTTACATATTGAGGCTCTCTTGACCGGTGCGTGTGGGCCGAACTGCAGTCAGCCGCAGTCTTGTTCCGGCATAAATTTTAAAAATTTATGCTCTTACGTCACCTTTTCAAGGCTAATAATTACGCCACGTGCAAGCATGATGGTAAGCAGCAGGCGCAGGTGTAGACACAACGTTCTAGAAAAACGGTATCAGACAAGTGAACGAGTCACGAGTTGAACGAACAGATTCAATGCCTGGTGCCGATGCCGGACCGTATTATCCATTCACCTCTCAATGTCGAAAAGTTGCTTCGCTGTCCGGTTAAGGGCGTCGATGGCAACTGGCGGGCCGAGTCTTCTTATTTCGGCAAACGCCGTTACAGATCACGACGAAGCCCAAAGTCAAGTTACGGCTATCTTTTGGCAATGTGACCAGGCTCGCACTGTCGATCCCACTTGATGAATGCGGCACATTTGCCATTAACCCTCTCAAATGGCTGCGATTTCTAGGCTTTGCTATCTATGGACGAGAAGGCTATCTCTCAACATCGGAAGCTGGCCCAGAGATCGACGATTATACAGCAGGCATAGAGGCCCGTCTATACTATTTCATATCAGAAGGTAATGTAGATTGATGTGCGGTAAAACCTTGCTAACGTTGCTAACCTTTTCAGGCGAAGCTCGCCTTGTCGATGTCGACGCAGTGGACGACAGAACAACGGATCTGTCTGCCTGCCGAAGTGATTGTGATTTCAGGGCCAACGTGATTGAGCGAGATGGGACCTGCGTGTTGACAGAAAATCCAGCAAGGCAATGTACTGCACGCCATATCATCCCCCATGCGAAGGGAAGTAATGTGCGTCCTTACGAATCTTATATAGCAACTTTCTCACTCAATCAAGTACATGTCGAACGTCGTCCGTCATCGAGGCGCTGCATATGTTTCCGCTGATGACATTGCCGACATTGACATTGATGACACTCGGAATGGACTTCTGCTACATAGCGCGTTCCATTTCTCATTTGGAGCTGGCGAATTAGCGTTCCTGAAGGTCTGCTGTTATTTCCATCCAGGGCTATCTGAAACTTAAGTATCTCATAGACTCCCAACTTTGCTTTGACTGTTGATGATATTCCTTACGGCCCACGAAGGGGAGCCAATAAAGCGAGCCCGGACACTCACCTTACGTTGCACTATTTCGTCGACTTACTTCAACTTGGCGACATGATCATCACTATCGCTCCCCGCAACACTGATGCGCGGCAGCCTCAAGACACCAGTGAATGGCCCCCTGCTATCATTCTTGATCTCTTCTATGCCGTAGCTGCTATCAATGCGTGGAGTCCAAAATCATTTATCAAATATGTCCGAGAACAGTCAAGGGATGCTTATTACAATGTTGATGACGAAGGTAACGACGAAGATAATGACAATGTGTTGGAAAGTAGTGGACCAAGTCATGTCCATGCACAGATGGGCTCTCAAACAACAGGACAATCTAGATCTAAACATTGCAGAAACAAGACGTCAGACATTAATAAAAAGACTGTTCGCTGATTTGATGGGTGGCGTGAGTGCGTTGTGGATGCAGTCTTCGAGGGTGGACAAGCCAAAGCCGGAAGATGATCATGCTTCGAGTCTGACTCGCAACGAAAGCATCAAGAAGTGGTTACAATCAATAGAGGATCCCACAACAAATTAGATCATTTTCACGTACACCAGAAACAAACTTATGTATTACTTATTTGTATAATACATCTAGGCATCTAAGGTCAGCAGTAGTACGAGATTGCTGTCAAAGTGCGCCTATTATCTCGTTTAATTCGGTCGCGGGTTGACACTTCTGGACACAAAAGATACAATACAACAATGGAAAATGAAATCGACCTAAGTCAGTTGCTATCTGTCATGGCCTTCATGTAGTATCCGTCAATTGAATGCGCCGTCTCGCCCTGTCCGCTCGCCCACACTTACCCACCACAAGGTCCAACCAACGGTCCCTACCTCCGCAATTTAATGCCCTATTTAAGAAGCTCCCCTCAAATGTCACTGTATCATTACCTGAGCAATGTAGCACATACATAAGTTTGTTTCTGGCGTACGGAAAAGTGGTGAAAATGATCTAATTTGTCGTGGGATCCTCTATTGATTGTAACCATTTCTTGACGCTTTCGTTGCGTGTCAGACTCGAAGCATGATCATTTTCCGGCTTTGGCTTGTCCATCCTCGAAGGCTGCATCCACAACGCGCACACGCCACCCATCAAATCAGCGAACCGTCTTTTTTCCAGGTTAATGTTTGACGTCTTGGTTCTGCTACGTAGAGCATCATGTTACTTAAGTCTCAGATAGCCCTGGATAGAAATAACCACAGACCTTCAGGAACGCTAATTCACCAGCTCCAAACGAGAAATGGAACCCGCTATATAGCAGAAGTCCATTCCGAGTGTCATCCATGTCGTCAAGGCCATCGGCGGAATCATATGCTTCGCCTCGGTGACGGACGACGTTCGACATGTACTTGATTAAGTGAGACGGTTGCGATAGAAGATTCATAAGGACGCACGTTGCTTCCCTTCGCATGGGGGAATGATATATGATATGGCACGCAGTGCATTGCCTCGCTGGACTTGCTGTTAACACGCAGGTCCCATCTCGCTCAATCACGTTGGCCCTGAAATTACTTCGGCAGGCAGACAGATCTGAACAATCCGATGTTCTGTCGTCCACTGCATCGACATCGACAAGGCGAGCTTCGCCTGAAAAGGCTAGCAACGTTAGCAAGGTTTTGCTGCACGTTTCCGATGTCGAGAGGTAGCCTTCTCGTCCATAGATAGCAAAGCCTAGAAATCGCAGCCATTTGAGAGGGTTAATGGCAAATGTGCCGCATTCATCAAGTGGGATCGACAGTGCGAGCCTGGTTACATTGCCGAAAGATAGCCGTAACTTGACTTTGGCCTCAGAACAGCTCATGTTCCACAACCTGGGACGGTGTTTGCCGAAGTAAGAGGACTCGAGGACGCTTAGATGATTAAGTGCTCTTTTATTGTATACCTTCGAATCAAATCTTCGGTGTGCACCAACTACACTGCCAGGCGTTTCGCTGCGCTTCGTCAGCGATCGGTTCAATCCCATTCAATTCAGGGGCCCAGTGCGCGAGACTCGGAGCTCCCGACTGAAGTTGTTCATCAGATGTTTGCTGCATTATATACAACGTTCGCAACACACAGCCTCATGCTATTTTCGTGGTTGCCAGGCCACATTTGTTCAACATATTCCATAGTATCCATGATCGCGGAATGTTGGCACGTCACGGACGAATCAATGTGTTACTAGTATGACCTCTCTGTCTGTCTTGAATTTCTGACGAGAACTATTCGGTATGAACTTCAAATTTGAGTTGCGCTGATGATCGTGACATTTATCCAGTAAACGTTTCGTCTCCATACCGGAACACGCACTAGTTCAATGAAGAACATTCGTCTTATGGCTTTAAAAGTACTGCGTTGCTGAAACTTGTGCAGCTTTCTTGTGGGACTATAACAAAATCGAACAGTACATTTCTAGCGAAATTTATGCCATTGGCGGGCGTGGTCCTCGAAACAGGCACATGCAGCAGATTCATATCAAACGGCTATGAGCACTATTAGTGAATTTTCATGTCAAGCTGCTGCTACAGGCTGTTTTTCTTCCGGGAACCTTGTGCATGGGCACGCCAGGCAAGGAGGATTCCCTGTCACCTTTAGAAAGTGCAGTCCGTATTCGTTGAGTATTATGTTATACTCATCACCGCGACGCTACTAACTAGCTGTTACGAATTCATCAGATTTTTCACTAGGTAATATCCGTTGGCTGCTAATGGATTATGCGTGTTTATATCAAAATTCGGATCCAGTGTCCATACAAATCAGAGAGCACGCTCATTACAACTATGTTATATGCATTTAACGAGTGCCGCATGTGCAGCTGGAATACTGCGATCAACCATACCATTCTCAAGATGACTGATACAGATGTACATACCTGTCACCACACTGGCATTCGCCACCATTTCTTGTGCAGGTGCACTGAGTGCAGGAGACGGGAACATTGACGATCTGAAAAATGGTGATGTTAGTACGAGTGACATTAACGGGTGACAACTAACAGATTGCATCGCTATTAGATGGGCGAGATGGTGAGTCGATGAGTTGACGAGGTTAAGTTGAGGCTGGTGGACAGCGTCCGACTCCTCGGGCTTTTATATCTTTCGCCCGATATGAGGCATTTACTGGAGCAAATAAGCGTCTGGGGCATGTGAGGCATGACCTGACTAATGAACGTATGAACGTTGAATTAATGAATGTTGAACTTTAGTCACATTGACGTCTCCAGTAAATGCCTCACATCCATATCGAGACCGGCACTAGTTTAAGTTAGGAAGATTCATGTCAGCATTTACTCACCCTACTTATGGTTTTGAAAGTGCTGGTACCGAAAAGAAGCGTACTTATGTAAGATTCTCGAAGCAAAAATTTGGGTATTTCTATTGTCGTTTGCGGCCAGTACTGTCCTCCTGGGCTGGACAGGTTGGAATGCAAAAAAGTTACAATGTCCACACTGCTCGTCACGCGATGCGGCCGCTGAATCAAATAAAGTTTGTAGCAACACATGTTTATGAGAAAATCTGTGCTTTGCATACAGACCAGCCTTCGATTTTCGCGAGGTATGGTATGCATAGACGGGGCGATGTTTGCTTCTCGCTATCCGCGCAGCAAATACACTGTAAAACTGACTTTTGACTTCCCAGCATGTTAATTTTCGATAGACACGCACTATACAATTTTGTTATGATCCCACAAGAATCCTGCACAGGATTCAGCAACGCAGCACTTTCAAAGCCATGATAAATGCTGACGAATGTATCCCATTGAACTAGTGCCTGTCCCGGTATGGAGATGAGGCATTTACTGGATAAATGACACGATCATCAATGTGACTCGAATTTAAATTAAAGTTCATACCGAATATCTCGTCATAAACCCAACACAGACAAAGGGGGTTACATGCTTGTCCACTAAAAAGATACGTACATCTGCAAGTGCTCATGAGAATGGTATGGTTGATTGCGGCATTCCAGCTGCAACTGTGGCGGGGCAAGGCCAGCAGCGCAACCGTGACCACGAGCAGAATGGGAATTTGCGGCCATATATAGAACGTCACTCGCGTCTCGGCCCAAGTCGGTACTATTGTTCCTGACAGCGTTGGTGTCGGCTGCGCCACTTCACATGGCGGACATATCACGGGAGCTGGCTTGGTACAGAACTGGGAAACTAGTAAACGTCACGCGACCTTAGGCCTTTCTGTCAACGTCCGTGTCCGAGGCGTGAGTCGTTTGTCCGAAGCGGACGAAAGGGTCTTTTCTTATCTTACTTTTGATTGAACACACGGCTTTTACCGATCGTTGTTCTCACTTAAGTACCCCTTGTGCATTATTAGCCTGGCACACCACCGCTCTGACACGGCATCTCAGGATATTGACTCGAATCTGAAGCTCTTCTAAGGAATCAGGGACAAATTAGCACAGTCAAGCAGGTCTGTTCGCCATACTTATTTTGGGCGACAGCACGCACGTTCGTGATTGGATCAGGCACGCTGACTGATGCGTTTCCACGTCACGTCATGCCCAGAATAGAAACTCCTCCTCATTCGCTCCAGTAAATCCCTCATGTGGGGCGAAAGATATAAAAGCTCAACGATTCGGATGCTGACCTTCAGTTTCCTTGACTTCGACACCTGATCACCTCATCATCACTACCAATCGAATCATCATGCACTCTGTTAGTCCCATTGATATTTGCCGAGGCTTTTATGCTCACCAGTCATTTAGAACGTTGATGTTCCCGTCTCCTATGCTTGCGGCTGCGAGCGAAATGTCGATGGTGTGTGCCACTGTGGTACCGAGTATGTTCATTCGTCACTGTTCTCGAGAATGGTATGGTTGATAGCGCTATTCCAGTTGCAAATGCACCTAAACCCGGTGCACCGCTGGGATGACGATTACGCCCACATGCCGTGTAGTTATATTTTGTAACGCCCGTGGATCCGAGTTTCAATATGAGCAGTACAACATCGTGAAAGTCATTGGCAGGCAGCAGCCTTGAGCACGAGGAACACTAAAGAGGCAGTAAAGCGGCGTCCGATCAAAAGTCGAGGTCCGCCAAATTCGCCGTTGTGAGCGGAAAGAAAAACTGACATCGTGGACGTCGGCGCTAGAGTGGCGAGTTGCCTGGCTAGTTTATGCGTGAGGATCGCCCGTGCACAGATATGTAGAACTCGACCGAGTTCCTTTTGAAAGCGGTCATGTTAAAACACCTGATGTTCAATATTAGTCTACTGCAAAGTGACTGAGTTTTTCCCTTCCCACAGGCCATGACTTGGGATACAGTTATGCCATCAGATGCATGGACGAATGTCCATAGAAGTGTACAGCACGATTTTGTCGCAATATTGCAATGAGGACGGCACGTTCTTGCATATAGTGTAAAACGCCGTTCAAGATCCGTCGATGTGATATGACTATTCCCAATCCGAACTAGCGCCAGCTGCCCTGTTATGGCGATAAGATTCTAGACAAGGACCGCCGCGCATGGTAGTGAAAGAGAGAGGTTTCATAAACTGATTTTCGAAAAAGTCCTAAGAACCCGTGTTTGATAGTCCGATTTATAGGCTTGCATCTTCACACTCTCGGCTAACATGTTACCAATGACTCAACTGACGATTATGACAATCGGACTTGAAGCTTAAACATCTAAGACAGATCATCATCGTCGTCTAATAAACGTTCATAATGGTCGAAGGATATAAAACCTGACTCGCGAGTTGAGTGCGCAGAACGTTCAAATTCACTTCCCCGTCCAACATGCGAATGCAGTGGATGCAGCGTGGCCGAGTATGTGCACGTCAGATCATATTGGAGTATTCCCATCTTATATGCATCACATCAACGGGAAGGCGAAAAATCTCGTAATTTGTTGCAATTCGTTGCAATCTTTTATAGGGTGGCGTGTTGGAAGTCAACACCGCCGCAACTGGATTTGAACTTGAACACGTAGTGATGCGCGCAATTGATGCGCATCAATCTATTTATAGTACGTTTCTATTCTTGCTACACCGTCTAAGCCGTGTCAAAACACTGTTTCGACAATAGCTTCTACCATTCTACCTATCTAGGCTGTGCCTACTTGACTTATATATGCTAGAATATCATAGTGATGCCCCTCAGTCAATTGTTGCCCGACTGAGGTGAGCTGTCTTTATTTCTATCTTGTTTGCTAGTTACTTATCTATCTATAGTCTGTAATCTTATAGGTAGATATCAATGCAGTCGATTGTTGCCCAACTGAGTCTGTAATCTTATATGGCGGGAGCTCAAATCCATCACAATCAATTCTAATAAATTTGAACTACTGCAATGAATTGGATGTAATCAGAATACCATTTGAATATGTCAATAAGAGCTGAGTCTTCATTGTCCGGAAGCTCAATGTCAACTTTGAAGCTTGCTGTTTCAATTTTTGGTCCAGTTGTAAATTCTGTGCTTCTCCACATTTCATAGTTAGTTGTTCCGGAAGTGTAATTGATTGTACCCATGAAAATAGATATCCTGCCGAACAAAAAACAGAGGTTCCAAGTGCACTGCGCAAAAGGAGCCATTTCATTGCTCAAGTGCCCATGCTCAAACTGTTCTAGATCTCATGTGAGCCTTTTTCACAGTGCCCTCTGACCTTGACCTAAAAAAGGCTGTCAGACATAAATGACAATGTTGGAAGCGACGGTTACCTGGGAAAGGCTGGTACTCCTCGTCTCGACTCTTGTCAGAGGAGGCTGAAGAGCTTCAGATATATACCGATGAACATCAGCGTTCCTGGCCTCTTACAGGATGAGGATATAGGAGACCATCGAGAAGCGAGAGCTGGAAAGCATTGGGAGGTGCTAGAGGATGTGCTTGCTGGACTCAGAACCTGTGATAAAGGTATTTGCGCAGGTGCTTCTAGATGTGGGGGAGTGGTGGGAGGTCAACAACATGGCTGTCCCTTTGGGAGTAGATAGGGAAGATTGACTAGATGCTGAGAGACCTGGGCATGGTAGGTCACACAGTCACAAGGGTGAACAACTAAAGTCTGACACTGACCGACACCAACATGGGAAGAGGCAAAAAATGCAAAGCCAATGAAGCTGCAATTGCAACTTCTATACAGGCCATAGACCTTCAGCCTGGATGGATGCAGCAGCTTTTGGTACTTGGGCCCGACCTTGCCCACATTCTTGCAGCACTTGCCAATGCTGGGAACATCAGTGCCTCTCAGATAAAGAAAGCCAGAAGAGGCCTGCCATCCTTCTCGGCTGCAAAATGGACCAAAGTTGCACCCCAATTTGGTCTTTCCAATGATCTTGTGACAGCCAAATTTGACTTGTACCTAATTACTCCTGTTCTCCCCACATCTTTTCATGAGACTATCACTGAGGTGGCATGGTGCATCCAAGACATCTATCAAGAACAAAGTTCTCAGGAGAGGTTAGAGCCTTTGACACAGTATGTCCAACTGTAGAAGAATCCTTTCACATGCTCATGTTACACCAAGTACCTAATCCCAATTGTTGGATTATTCCGAGGTTGGGTTATTGATAAGCCAGAGCACCCAATGACATTGATAGCTTACTCTAGCGGAGGTGAGGTTGAGCACAAGGTGGGTGTATTGCTCAATATATGCTGGCTTTCTGATGGAGACTTGATACAGCTACTCATGATTGGGGGTATTTTCTTTGTAATTGAACTGAAGTTGGGTTATGAAGGACACAATGTTGCGCAACTATTCCTGAGCCCTTTATGGTGCCCCTATGGACTGTGGAATTGGACAAATCATGGTCCATCACTGGCCACAGCGCATTGGTGATGCACATCGTGCATTGTTGATGCATTGACCATTCCACCACCAAATTCTGTCAAACACCAGTGGCCACAGGTTGTCCACCCAGACAACCTAACTGCAGGTGTTAAAGGCAACAAGATCGCCATTTCCAAGGTGCATTGCCAATCTGTTGCCAATCTGTTGCCAATCCATCAACACTTCATCTACAGCCACGAAATCTCTCCTCCCAACCCTCAAAACTGTTCTTTATGGTGAAAACATCTCAGACATTCTTACCCACTTCACACATCCTATCCTTGACATCATCACTTGGAGAAAACATCTTGCTTCTATTAGCTCAAGTGTGCAAGTGCTTGCCCTCTTCAGTTTTGATTGAATGTGTTTGCAGGTGTAAGAGACCATGTTGTGGACCTTTGCAAGCCAATTCAAAGGAAGTATGAGATGGCCATATCTGTTGATCTTGGTCAAAACATTGATGCCATCATTGTCAAGGAGGAGAAAACAGCGATCAACTGCATTGAGGTAGGCTCTCATAGTAGAGAATGTGTTCCCTATTGTAGGTTGCCTGTGTTGATGCCAATATTTACCTTGCAGTGATATTCAGTTCTGTGAGACCACACAATAATACTCAGGTACATACCACACATTCCACATTGGGATTGGTCCTTCTCATTGCCCTATGCCATGCTCAGTCAACATAATTGGGATGCTGGCCATCTACATACTCTCTCTCCTTTGCCTCACACTCTTATTCCTTTGCATGCTTGGCTGTTATCACCTTTGTGATCTTGTTGTCTGGGGGTTGTCTTCTAGTGGTGTGGGCAACTTTGAGACATTGGCAGCTGTGGACTTTGTAGGAGTGACAACTTGAGCATGAGTATGCAGGACAGACCTGTTACAGTTCTCTTTTTGTTTCATCTCTATGACTCAGTGGACCATTTCATATTCATCATTACTCATGTAACTGCGCTTTACACAGCCTGGACGCTATCTCCTTTCATAACTACCTTCACATTTCCTTTCTTAGGTAGTCATAGCCTCGTTCCCTTTATGGTTTCCTTTGTTCTCTAATTGTATATAAACTCCATGTACAGTAGAGTAACTCCAGTTCCAACTTAGACAAGTTTTGCTCTCAACCTCGCTTGACTCCAGCACTCTTCTCTCTCATCACTCTTCAGACCTTTGTCATTGTTTGACTTAGCATCTAGACTCTTTGTCCAGTGGCTGGGAGCGGACCAAGACTCTGCTTGTCACTGTAGACTTAGAGCAAACCATGATGAGGGCATCGTCTGTAACACAAGTTGGAACTCAGGAACTGCTTAGTGCATTGTCACTAGCCAGACACCATTGATACCAGAACCTCCCAGATCAGACCACCAAACAACTCTGTTTGTTACAGACAGAAATGCTACCTTAACTGAAGAGAAGTCTACTTTTCTATGACAAACAAAGAGTGGCATTACGGCCTAGGAACAAGAAAGAAGAACCAACCAGTTCCAGAAGAATTTTTCAAAGGGGAATACCAGGAAGGAGACCCTAATGACAAATTACCAGGAGAAACTTGGATTCACTGGTACAACAAAAAATACGAGGAGGAAAATCAGTTATTTCTACCCCCAAACACTGAACCTGAACTTACCTGGTGGCACAAATTCCAAGTTAATGAAAAACTAGGAGACTTTGCCTTCTTTGCGTTTGACAAACAAACAGTAACCAGGTGGAACAAATACAGAGAACAACAACAGATTGAGATAGATCTAGCCTTTGGGGGACAAACCAAAATGAGGAGAAAACTCGAAACAAGGCACAGAACCAAAACACAAACCCAGAACAAAGGATCCAAAGCCTGAAACACCAGAACCAAAACAGGAACCAGAAAAGGAAATGTCAGATGACAAAGAAACATCCTTGAAAGGGATAAAGGGAATCTCCATTAAGGAATTCAAAGGACAGCACTCTAAGGTGAAACACTTCATCAATACATTTGATGATATCTTCAATCTTGATGAGAAACACTTCGAAAAATCGAAGAAACAAATCAAATACATTCTCCTTCACCTAGGGGAAGTGTTACGATCATGCAAATCGGCATTACATTTTCAATCTATCTATCAGTGGTCGGGGGACCACTACCACAGTCTTTATACAGGCCAGGAGCCTTAGGAGGGAGCCTGGGAACACTTTGCGTGGGTTAGCGCATGGGAGCGCTTACTATGGAACAGGACGATGGCCATACAAGGCGGCCATACACTATACTAGGAAGGACAGCCGGATTAGGCAAGAGGATCGCGCCCTTGATGGCATCATTGATCGACGTCGGCATCAACGCATCAGGGATCATGCCATCACGCATCAGGAAGCAGCAGTGGCAGCGCATATGGACATATGGGATTGCAACACAGCCTATGGAGACAAGGTGGCTTTAGGATATAGCCCCTTACAGTTACAAGGTCTAGAACAACCCGGACTGGTCCAGAGGATGGCGTTACAGCGGCTGCGCTCAAGAAGCATAGCAACGATGACAGCGTGGAGGCAGCACTCATACAAGACAATAAGGAGCATGAATGCTGTGGAGCGCTGGAGGTTCTAGGCGGTGGCAAGGGTCTTGGTAGAATAGTATATAAGTAGTCCAAGTGTCTTGAGTCGCCCCAGACTTAAGATGGTTTCTCTTACGCCCATGTAAGACTCTGTCTGTAGTACAATATACCTTCCTTCCCTCCCCCTTCTCTCCCCTGCTCGACGAGGCCTGTGGGTCTGTGTCCTAAAGGACGGTGGGTTAGTGTTGTTGGGCGTGAGCTCATAACATAATCTTAAGTCTCTATTACCACACTCCTCGTCATCGTCGACAACAGCGTCGAGCACGCCTTGCTCATCATTCCCCACGACGTCGACAACTATTTCAAAAATTATCTCTTACCGTCATCACTGTGTACAGTGTTGACAGGTCCTTCAAGTCTGCCCGTCTGACCTCTGTGCATGTCACAACACATGGCCACAGAGCAGCTCTCGAGGATCTAGGCGACTTCGACTTCAACAACAGATAGTCTCAGTTGACCGTTGTCACTGACTACTAGCGTATCCGCTTACTGGCAACAAAAAGGCATTCGGACGAGAATAGCGCTGTGTGATTGAAAGTGCAGGCAGGCACTGGTCAGCAGACTATACCGTTTGTCTCGGAAAAACCCAAGGAACGGGTGAAGGCAATCTTTTGGCATGCCATGTATCAAGGAGAACAGTCTCAGAATACCAATTACGTATCGGATTTAACGATCTGAGCACGAGGACATCTGAGTGAAGCCCCAGGCACCATGTCATTAGGTCAGTTGGTGGAATTAAATCGAACAAGCAAGTGTGGGTGCGTTATTGACCACATTGCTCCATATCTGTGTTGGGAAGCGCGGATATTGAAGAAGAGTCGACAAAATCTCTACTTGAGATCCAGGATCTTGGTGACTCGCTGTAACAATAACTTGGCAACAATCTAGATATGCGAAATCCCTTTTAGAAACTAGGTTATAATGAGATGACTTAGTATTGGTCGAAAATGGAAATATGGGCGCAAAGAGTGTGAAGTAAAATCACTCAGGCAATCGCCATTGACCAAATCGACACACAACAATGGGCGCCCATGTCAGGGTCACCATTCCTGGTGCTAGGACCAGGAGGGACAAGGGATATGATAGCGCATAGGATTTATGGATACCGCCAAGGAAGCGATACCTCTCCTGAAGATATTTTTGGAACTACGAAAGCTGGAAGAAGAGATTGATTGCCGGTGGAGCGCCCGGAATTAATTGAAGATCCTGGGAAGGAAAGCGGATGCCGACCGCTTGAACAAATGGGTAGTTAATTCATCACACTCGTTATGGAAGGATGGAGGCCACAAAGAACATCAACCACGCGATAGTCAATCGCAAGGGCAGAGGCCAGCTGCAGTATCAAACGAGGCATACGTCATACACACCAGGGGAAGATGACCCTGAATTAAGAAATCATCGACAGGATTGCGCGCAGATCAGGAGCGCAACGATCTAGGATTAATGGAATGCTAGCGCCATCAGAAAGACTGCAATAGGAATGATCTAGCTGAACAATTATCAGAACGGCAGGGATACATTTGGAATGTGGGCGCCCAATGTCATGAAAAGACCACAAAAGGAAGCTTGGGAGGAACTTCTCAGGCAGCGCCGGGATGAACGGCGATACCAGAAATGGGTTGAGAAAGAGCTCGCCCAAAGGAAAAAGGCAGACCCTGAAGGGGCTGCTACACACATGGATCCGGAATCCGAAATCCGGCAACAACTGTTTGACATGCCGTTGAATATCCAGCCTTGTTAATGGACTATGGGAAACAACTGATCCATATAGGCAGGCGCGTGTCAAAAGGAAGCAATCCAGATGGGGAATTGCACAAGCGTCGTAGGAGCGCGACGTTAAATAAAGTTCTGACTAGTCGCCCAAAGAAATATTAATCACGACCCAGCGGACGGATTATCAGGGTGATATAGTGACAACTGTCGTTGGAGCGCGACATTAAACAAGGTCTCTACTCGATTAAGCAAAGAAGGTTCTAGATGGAATCCTTGATTAGGAATCAGGTCTATTGTACCAAGCGACAATCGCCCAGTAAGGCGCTGGGATATCAAAAGCGGTTATCTATGCCATCAACGAAGGACGAACGATGGAAATCTGCCATCATTGACAACAGTACAAAAGCATCACATAGGATCATTGTCACTTGCGTCTCTGGTGGAATTTTATTACTCTAATCAACAGGACTGGCATACCCTTGTCAGACTATGTTCAGAACTCGAGCCGGGCATCTCGTAAAAAGGTCTAGCCATGGAAATGCAGGCGCCAGAAAGACCGCTTTGGAATAGTGGACGCCAGGGAAAAGTCACTAATGCAGAATCAACTGCATTGAAAAGATTAAATGATAAAGGAGGATATTTGAGGACCGATTAAATTACTCGGCGCAAATAGAGGATGGCTGGTTATTTTGAATCAGCAAAACAAATCTGGAAACCTAGGATGGGAGCGTAAACAATGCTCTTCTTGTATAATGTCATACCCCGATGATTAGATCAGAAGGATTACAGGAAAAAGGAGATGACATTCAACAAACCCAGTCGAAACCGAAAGGAGTACAGAAGAGTGGAAGCCAACCACTGTAAAAAATGCGTGGAGATTCCAGTAAGGCGCTGGATAAACAAAAGCACCGTCAATACCAGAAGTTCACGGAGTCATAAGCGATGACACTCCCTTGGATAGGGATGTGAGGATATTCTGATAGCAGTAGCAACCTGCTGAAACAAATTGCGGTTCCAGAAGGGTCCAGTCTACTTAGGTTCAGATATTATATGACGAATACATGGACAACAGGGACTCTAAAGGAACAAAGCACTGGAGCTATACAGGGAATTTAGCCTAGGGGCAGCCTGGGAAGAGGTTGTTCCATGACAAGTAGTCGCAGGACGAGTCGACGGATATAAGGGTTGCAACCTTACAACAAAATAGCTACAGAACGTCAGAAAATGGGAAATTTTTTTTTTACCCCCTATGTTATCGCTCTCGCCAGGGGCAGGTCACTTGGTCGTGTCGCCTGGAAGTCTCCACTCCCAAGTAACCTGCGGATTTCTCGGGACGCGAAATCTTGGGAAGAGGTAGAGGAGGTGAACGGAGACCGACAGAATGAAGGCAGGACGACGGAGACCTGAAGGGTGCGAACGGATCGTGAGCACCTGAGGAGTCTATCCTGAGTAGCTGCGGAATGACAAGGGCTCGGGGCTCTTCCTCAGAAGCAACGACCTGGAAGGGAAAATAAAAATTTTGGGCCATTTCATTTTTCTGGACGCAAAGAACCCCAGTAAGGCGCTGGGTCATCAAAAGCAGGAACATAAATCAGGCGCAGGATACGAAGCGCAGAGGATTCCAGTAATGCGCTGGATTATCAAAAGCAATTATTAAAGTCTGTAACAAGGGAGCCTAAAGCGTAGGCACTTAGGAAGGATCGCTCAGGAAGGCAAAAAGGATTGTAGTCGGCAGGATGCCAAGGATTAGATCATTGTCAAGAGGAGGATCAATATTTTGTCAAAAGTACAGGACGTCCAGTAGAGAACTGGAGTATCAAAACTCAAAAACAAATAGCGAACTTGGTGGACGACCAGGAATCTTTCATATTGGGATATGGGTTCTTTTAGAAAACCAAGATTAGCATCACAGTGGCAGGACATAGCCACGCATTGGATTCCTCGGGACGAGGAATCTTGAGGAAGGGTAATGTTACGATCATGAAATCGGCATTACATTTTCAATCTATCTATCAGTGGTCGGGACCACTACCACAGTCTTTATACAGGCCAGGAGCCTTAGGAGGGAGCCTGGGAACACTTTGCGTGGGTTAGCGCATGGGAGCGCTTACTATGGAACAGGACGATGGCCATACAAGGCGGCCATACACTATACTAGGAAGGACAGCCGGATTAGGCAAGAGGATCGCGCCCTTGATGGCATCATTGATCGACGTCGGCATCAACGCATCAGGGATCATGCCATCACGCATCAGGAAGCAGCAGTGGCAGCGCATATGGACATATGGGATTGCAACACAGCCTATGGAGACAAGGTGGCTTTAGGATATAGCCCCTTACAGTTACAAGGTCTAGAACAACCCGGACTGGTCCAGAGGATGGCGTTACAGCGGCTGCGCCAAGAAGCATAGCAACGATGACAGCGTGGAGGCAGCGCTCATACAAGACAATAAGGAGCATGAATGCTGTGGAGCGCTGGAGGTTCTAGGCGGTGGCAAGGGTCTTGGTAGAATAGTATATAAGTAGTCCAAGTGTCTTGAGTCGCCCCAGACTTAAGATGGTTTCTCTTACGCCCATGTAAGACTCTGTCTGTAGTACAATATACCTTCCTTCCCTCCCCCTTCTCTCCCCTGCTCGACGAGGCCTGTGGGTCTGTGTCCTAAAGGACGGTGGGTTAGTGTTGTTGGGCGTGAGCTCATAACAGGAAGAACTTGACAATTGGAAAGCCAATCTTAAAGGAGAATTAGAAGCAGCAGAAGCAGCTAAAGGAAAATCAGCAGAAAGCACATATGCACTCTCTTGGGATAATTATCCTAGTTTCAGAAGACAATTCTTGAATGATTGGGAAGAATCTGACAGCATAGCAAGGACCCTGAATGATCTAGATAACGTCAAAGTGGGTGGAGACATCAACATCCCTGCCTATATTCAGAAATTCAGATCACTCATACACTCCACTGGAAGCACAGGGTTCATGGCACAGCACATCTACTTCTGTAAAGGACTCCCTGCATCAGTTGCAGCAAAAATCATCGAAAATCCCGCAGTCATCAATATGGAAACAGCTTATGACACTGCGGAACATCTGCACAATACTTGGGAGACCCTGAAACTGATGAACCAATCCTCTGGATCAGGAGACACAAAGGGACATTTCAAATTTAACCAAAACCAGAGGCACTCTACATCCAGATCAAGGGGAATTAATGCAGTAAGCACAGGATGTCTTTCAGATGCCCAAAAAGAGGAATACCAGAAAACTGGCAAGTGTTTCAGATGCGGAACACAGGGACACATATCCAGGGACTGCCCAAACAAAGGGAACACCCAGACGTTGTCCTACAGGCCTCTCCCCTCCACAGAATCGCGCAATTAGGACCATAGAAGAAACAACCTTGAATGAATCAGCTGCCCAACACATTAGGGCCTTGTTGAAAGAACTCCCTGATGAGGAATGTGAAAACACCTTTCAGGAACTCGAATCTGAGGGTTTTTAAGAAGGAGATGTCAGAAAGTGGTTGATGCCTCCAGTACCATTGAACAGTTAGCACTCAATTCTGCAGGTATGTGTCTGCTGCAGAGTCCTGTTGGCGCATTTTTGAATTCAACATGCACAAGGAGTTTCCTTGTGTCACAAGATTGCCTGTGCATAACAAGGATCAACAATTGGTGTATTTCAATGCAGATGACATGTTGGATGAGGTTGAGAGAGGGCGTGTCAAGCATACTGCTTTGATTGCTTGGTTTGAAGCAAACAAAGCAGATCCTGCTGCAAAAACAGTGCTTTACCAGGACTTTCCCAAGAAGTTTTGGTATGACACAAAAAATGCACATCAATGGAAGGCCAGGACTGGCAGGAATCCTCCAGCCATTGATAGGATGTACTTTGCTTCCCCATCTCAGGGAGAAAGGTTTTATCTGAGGTCACTTCTGACAGTGGTGGCTGGGGCACAGTCTTTTGAAGACTTGAGGAGCTTTAATGAGATTCTTCATCCCACCTACAAAGATACCTGCTATGCCAGAGGTTTACTTGAAGATGACAGGGAATGGGATCAATGTCTCAGAGAGGCATCACAAATGCAAACTGGATCTGCTTTGATATCCCTGTTTGCAGTTATTCTTCTCAGTTGTTTTCCTGTGTCTCCTGAAATTCTGTGGAACAAATACAAGGAACATATCTGTGATGACTTGAGAAGGAGGCTTCAGAGGATGCCTCAGTTTAATGAGCATCAGTTTGAGGATGAAAAGATCCATGATTATGGTTTGCATCTCCTCAGCAAGATTCTTATGAGGTCTGGCAAAACTCTGGCAGACTTTCCACCTATGCCATTGCCTCGAGGTCCCATGGAGGGTCAAAACTGGGAGGACATTATGGACAATTTCATGTTGGCTCAGCAAATGGAATATGATCCAGTACAACAGGCTGAATTGGTGACTCAGAATGTAGGCAGGTTTAATGAACAACAGATGAATGTGTTCAATGCTGTCATGAATCTGTCAACAACAACAGAGGCCAAATTCTGTTTGTTCACAGTGCTGGCGGGTGTGGCAAAACCTTTGTATGCAACACTATTGCAGCAGCAGTCAGGTCTCAGAATCAAGTAGCCCTGTGTGTGGCCTCATCTGGGATTGCTTCTATCTTGCTGCAAGGTGGAAGAACAGCCCACTCCACCTTTAAGATTCCTATTCCTGCCTTAGAGACATCTGTAGCCAAAGTCAAAAGACACTCCCAAATGCATCAGGTAAGAAAGATCTATAGCTGGATTTTAAACTTGAAGCTGAACATGGAACAGGTGTTGGAGCATACCAAGGTTATGATATGGGATGAAGTGCCTATGCAACACAAGCATGCTGTTGCCTCTGTGGATTGGCTGCTGAAGGATCTTCTGAATAGAGGAGATGTGCCATTTGCTGGAATCACAGTGATATTTGGAGGTGATTTTCGTCAGACTTTGCCTGTGGTGCCCAAAGCATTGCACCAGGAGATTGTGGCTGCATCCATTGCCAGAAGTAGCCTTTGGAGACATGTGGAAGTGCTGTATCTGACTCAAAATATGTGGTTGGATAGAACACCAGAAAGTGATGCTCATGCAGCTTGGCTATTTGAGATTGGAGCAGGTACCAACAGGGATGAGACTGGCAAAGTGCAAATACCAGATAACATGTGCTGCCATCCAAATACCATGGACAACCTGATACACCATGCTTATCCTGACATTCACCTGGGCAACAAAACAAGTCAGTATTTCTTGGACAGGATGATTCTGTGCTGCAAAAATGATGATGTGGATGAGATCAACAACAAGATTCTGGAGATGATGCCAGGCAGAGAAAAGGTGATGAACAGTGCAGATTCAATTGACTTGGAGAATGAGGCTCAGGATGGGTATCATCAACCTTATCCCATGGAATACTTGAATTCTCTGAATGCAAGTGGACTGCCATTGTCCAAATTTGTTACAGTTTCTTCTTCATTTTGTCTTCCTGTCTCTGTGTAACTGTTTCATCTCCATCACTTCTCCTTAAAACACGCATTGTGCAGCCTGGACACTATCTCCTTTTGTAGCTACCTTCTCTCCTCCTTTCTCAGGTAGTCACTGCCTCATTCCTTTTACGGTTTCCTTTGTTCTCTAATCATATATAAACCCCCATGTACCATAGAGTAACTCCAGTTCCAACTTAGACAAGTTTTGCTCTCAACATCACTTGACCTCAACGCTCTCTTTCATTGTTGCTCTCTAGACCTTTGTCATCATTTGACTTAGCATCTGAACTCTTTGTCCCGTGGCTGGGAGCGGACCAAGACTCTGCTTGTTGCTGTTGACTTAGAACAAACCACAGATACCAGAACCGCCCAGATCAGACCACTGAATGACTCTGTTCATTACAGACAGAAGTACTACCTTAATCAAAGAGAAGTCTACTTTTCTATGACACACAAGGCCTGGTGCTATGTCTCAGGAACAAAAAGAAAGAACCTACCGGTCCCCAGAGGAACTCTTCAAAGGAGAATACCAGGAGGGAGACCCTAACAGTGAATTACCAGGAGATATTTGGATTCACTGGTACAATGAAACGAATGAGGAAAACAATCAGTTATTCCTAGCCCCAAACACCAAACCTGAACTCACCTGGTGGCACGAGTTTCAAGTCAATGAGAAACTTGGAGATTTCGCCTTCCTTGCATTAGACGAACAGACACTAGCCAGGTGGAACAAACACAAAGAACAACAACAGATCGAGATAGATATAGCCTTTGGGGACAAATCAAAACAGGGAGAAAGCTCAAAACAAGGCACAGAATCGAAACACGAACCCCGGAACACAGGACCCAAAACCTGAAATACCAGAACCAAAACAGAAACCAAAGAAGGACATGTCAGACAACAAGGAACCATCCTCAAAAGGGATAAAGGGAATCTCCATTAAGGAATTCAAAGGACAGTGCTCTAAGGCAAAACACTTCATCAATACATTTGATGACATCTTTGATCTTGATGAAGGGTGTTTTGAAACATCGAAAAAACGAATCAAATATGTTGTTACAGTTTCCTCTTCGTTTCGGCCTCCTGTCTCAGCGGACTGTTTCATATTCATCATTTCCCCTTAACTGCGCACTGTACAGCTTGGACGCTATCTTCTTTCATAGCCACCTTCATATTTCCTTTCTCAGGTAGCTATCGTTTCATTCCCTTTATAGTTTCCTTTGTTCCTTGATCGTATATAAACCCCATGTACTGTAGAGTAACTCCAGTTCCAACTTAGACGAGTTTTGCTCTCAACAACAATTGACTTGAATGCTCTTCTCTCTCATTGTTCTCAAGACCTTCGTCATCATTTGACTTAGCGTCTAGGCCTTTGTCCAGTGGCTGGGAGCGGACCGAGACTCTGCTTGTCACTGTTGACTTAGAACGAATCACGACGAGGGCATCGTCTGTAACACAAGTTGGAACTCAGGAACCGCTCAGTGCATCGTCACTAGCCAGACATCATTGATACCAGGAACTCCCAGATCAGACCCCCGAACAACTCTGTTCGCTTCAGACAGAAGTACTACCTTAATTGAAGAGAAGTCTACTTTTCTACAACACACAAGGTCTGGTGCTACATTTCAGGAACAAAGAGAAAGAACCTACCAGTTCCAGAAGAGCTCTTTGAGGGGAGAATACCAGGAAGGAGATCACAACGACGAATTACCAGGAGAAGTTTGGATTCACTGGTACAACGAAGAAAACGACGAGGACAATCAACTGTTCCTACCTCCAAACACCGAACCTGAACTTACTTGGTGGCACGAGTTCCGAGTTAACGAAGAACTAAAGGACTACTCCTTCTTCGCATTTGATAAAGAGACAATCACCAGGTGGAACAAATACAGAGAACAACAGCAGATCGAAATAGATCCTTTTGTAGACGAATCAAAACAAGGAGAAAGCTCGAAACAAGGCACAGAATCGAAACACGAACCTGGAACACAGGACCCGAATCCTGAAACACCAGAACCGAAACAGAAGGACATGTCAAACGACAAAGAAGAATCCCCGAAAGGGATAAAGGGAATCTCCATTAAGGAATTCAAAGGACAGCGCTCCAAAGTGAAACATTTCATCAATACATTCAATGACGTATTCGATCTTGATGAGGGGCGCTTCGAAACATCGAAAAAGCGAATCAAATATGTTCTCCTTCACCTAGGGAAAGAACTAGACAATTGGAAAGCCAATCTTTGAGGAGAATTGGAAGCAGCAGAAGCGACCAAAGGGAAATCAGCAGAAAGCGCATATACACTTTCCTGGGAAAACTACCCCAGCTTCAGGCGACGATTCTTGAGCGACTGGGGAGAATCTGATAGCGCAGCTAGGACCCTGAATGATTTAGATAAAGTCAAAGTGGGTGGAGACATTGACATCCCTGCCTACATTCAGAAATTCCGATCACTCATACACTCCATCGGAATCACAGGGTTCATGGCGCAACACATCTACTTCTGTAAAGGACTCCCTGCATCAGTAGCAGCAAAAATCATCGAAAACCCTGCAGTTGTCAGCATGGAGACAGCCTACAACGCAGCAGAACACCTGCACAATGCTTGGGAGACTATGAAATTGATGAACCGATCATCAGGATCAGGAGACACAAAAGGACATTTCAAATTTAACCGAAACACGAAGCCCTCCGCATCCGGATCAAGGGGAATTAATGCTGTGAGCACAGGATGTCTTTCAGACACCCAAAAGGAGGAATACCAAAAAACCGGCAAGTGTTTCAGATGTGGAACACAGGGGCACATATCCAGGGACTGCCCAAACAAGGGGAACGCCCAAACGTCGTCCTACATGTCCTCCTCCCCACAGAATTGCTCAATCAGAGCAATAGAGGAAATGACCTCGAACGAATCAGTTGCCCAATGCATTAGGGCACTATTGAAAGATCTTCCAGAGGAAGAACGCGAAACAACTCTCCAAGAACTCAAGTCCGAGGGTTTTTAAGAAGGAGACGCCAGAAAGCGGTTGACACCTCCAGTACCATTGAACAGTTAGCATCGACTCTGTAATTGTAAATTCAAATAATAACAAAGAATTTCCATTACTGTGCAAACGACCCATAAACCTGCTGAAATATCTGCCTCATTGATTGTGGAGCAGAAGGAAACTTCATTGATGAACAATATCAAGAGATCTACCTAAGAACTCTTAAAACAACCATTAGGGTCAAGAACACGACGGACAATCAATCAGAACGGATTAATCACTCATGCACTTGTCTACCTACTCTATTGAAGGAAAGACATACTACAACTGGTTATGGATCACCAATCTAGGAGATCAAGCGATAATCTTTGGAATACCATGGTTAGAACAACATAATCCTACATCGATTGGCAAAGAAAACTCTCCAGATGGACGATGATTCAGAAGACACCAAACCTATTTGGCACATGGCATTAGACAACGACAATGGGAGAAGATGAATATTGGATCAGGGTAAAAACATTGGCATCACAGGCACTTGAACATCAAGCAAAAAGAGATGAAGCGCCCATAGTTTTACCTTCCGAATACATGCCTTGGCACGCCACCTTTGAGAAGAAAGCGTCAGAGCGATTTCCATCTTCTCACCCATGGGATCATGCGATCGAACTCAAAACAGGATTCACGCCGAAAGTTAACAAAATCTACCCATTATCACTAAAAGAACAGTCAACCCTCAATGAATGGATTAAGGAACAACTCAATAAAGGTTACATTCGACCGTCTAAATCACCACAAGCATCACCATTTTTCTTTGTCTCCAAGAAGGAAAGTGGCGCACTTCGACCTTGCCAAGATTATCGATACCTGAACGAATGGACAATTAAGAACGCCTACCCATTACCCTTAGTCTCCGATTTAATGATGAAGTTAGAAGGCGCAAATTACTTTACCAAACTCGACCTGCGCTGGGGATACAACATCGTCTGAATCAAAGAAGGCAACGAATGGAAAGTGGCATTCATAACCAATCAAGGATTGTACAAACCGACAGTCATGTTCTTTGGTCTCTGCAATTCCCTGTCAATGTTCCAAACAATGATGAACGAATATTTCCAGGATATGATAAATGAAGGATGGCTTATCATTTATATGGACGACATCTTGATCTGTGCAAAAACAAAAGAAGAGATGCGAGAACGTACTGAACGCATTTTGAATCGCTTACAAGAGAATGACTTATTCTTGAAGCTGGAGAAATGCAAATTCTGTGTTCAAGAAGTTGAATTTCTTGGCATGATCATTACACCCGGACACATTCAGATGGATCCTGTTAAACTTGCAGGGATTTGTGATTGGCCAACACCAACTACGGTTAAACAAGTTAGATCCTTCCTTGGATTCGGAAACTTCTATCAGAGGTTCATTGGCAACTTTGCCACTATAGCAAAACCATTGACAGATCTAACAAAGAAAGGTTTACTCTTTGACTGGACGACCACTTGTCAAATAGCGTTTGAGGAGCTTAAAAACAAGTTCTCCTCCATGCCCGTTTTACGCATGCCCAACCCCACTCGACCATTTATCCTTCAGACGGACGCCTCGAACAAAGCTACCGGAGCAGTGCTTAAACAAGCAGATACAACCGGAACGCTTCATCCATGTGGATTTATTTCGCATGCCTTGACGCTTACAGAACAGAATTACCAGATTTATGATCGAGAACTACTAGCAATCATTAAAGGACTACAGGCATGGTGACATTTACTTCATGGATCGCCACATTCCATAGTGGTTCACTGCGATCATAAGAATCTCTTATTCTATCAGTCACCCCAACGATTAACTCCTCGGCAAGCACGATGGTCCATGATGCTCTCAGAGTTTGACTTGAAAATCGAACATGTACCTGGCACTAAAATGTTCGAAGCAGATGCCCTTTCTCGCCGACCTGATCATATGAAGGGCGAGGATGCTCAAGACGATGTGACGATGTTACCGAACAACAAATTCATCCGTCTCATCGCCACAGACCTTGCCCAAGAAATTAAGAATGCTACGTCACTCGACAGCTTTGGACAAACGATTATCAAAGTAATTAAAACTCAATGTGCTCCACTGATTAAATCCAAACTCCAAGACTGGGCGTTTGTTGATGGAATCATTCGATATATTGATAGAGCATGCATCCCAGATAATGGAACACTCAGGACACAGATTGTTAAGACAGTTCACAAATCACTCACCTCTGGACATCCAGGACGCATGAAAACCCTTGAACTTTTACAACAAGATTACTGGTGGCCAGGAATGTATAAGCATGTCAAAGAATGGATTACAGGTTGCGCTACTTGTCAACAAATGAAAGTGAATACTCATCCAAACACTCCAGCTCTTCTGCCTATTGGATCCAGGGCGACCCGCCCTTTCCAGCAAGTAACACTAGACTTCATCACGGATCTCCCTATCGCAGATGGATACGATTCAATTCTGGTCACAGTGGACCATGGTCTTACAAAGGGGGTGATTCTTACTCCTTGCAAGAAAACCATCGATGCATTAGGAACAGCCAATCTTTACATCTCAGAAATATTCAAACACTTTGGACTACCCGATATACTCATCTCGGATCGAGGACCACAATTTTCGGCTAAAGTCTTCCAGGAAATCAGAAAGACACTAGGGATTGATCACAGAATGAGCACAGCCTATCATCCACAGACCGATGGAGAAACAGAACACGTTAATCAAGAACTAGAAGTATACCTTCGAATATTTTGCGTGAACGAACCCCATAGATGGAAACAACTACTCCCAATTGCTGAATTTGCTCACAATAATCGACATCATGACTCAGTTAGAGCCTCCCTGTTCCAACTCATGTATGGAACAAACCCTGTCACATTGCCAACCGCCATACAAAAAATGACAACACCCACTGCCGAAGAACGCCTACAACTACTACAAAAAGCTAGGGAAGAAGCACTAGCTGCGCATGAACTAGCAAGGCAGATGGTGGCACGACAAGTCAGGGATAAGGCAGTCAAATTCATACAAGGAGACAAAGTATGGCTTGAGAACAGAAACCTCAACATCCCATATCAGTCTAGGAAACTAGCGCCTAAACAAGAAGGACCCTTTATAGTCGAACAAGTTCTAGGACCAGTAACATATAAGCTCAAGCTACCAAAGCAATGGCGCATTCATCCGGTCTTTCACACATCACTCCTTATGCCATATAGAGAAACTGAAACACATGGACCAAATTATACTACTCCACCCCCTGATCTCATAAACGGACAAGAAGAGTTTGAGGTGGAAGCAATTCTCACACATCAAAAACGCGGAGTAGGATATCAATATCTGGTTAAATGGAAGGGATACGGCCCGAACAACAACTCCTGGGAACCCGAGCGCAATCTAAGCAATGCTGCGGATGTGTTAAAAGCATATAAGCTCAGGAGACAGCTATGAAACCCCATGTCTCGCTATCGCAACCGCCAAATTCTTAAACAAAACATCCGATACACTAAGAGATACTGTTCCACTCGAGGACAATATTCTCTGAAACCATACAAAAGCTTCAAAGGACGAGTCATTACATTTCCCATTCTGTATTCTCCGATCAACCCTTTAGAACCACCTCGATTAGTTAACTTCATTCAAACCCTAGCAACCCGATTAATTGCCTACAAGATTCCCAGACTTTCTAACGAACATGCGACGCACCCACAAGGACATGTTGAAATCCCATTCAATGCCTGATTACACTACCTTCCGAAATATATGGATCTCACATTTGACCCAGAAGAATTACCATACTATCCAGACGCAATGTCACCCTACTGTTACGACTCTGGACGTTTTCTCTTATTTTCTATTATTTTTCTATATTTTATCTGGAGGCCTACAGACACTGGACGCAATACCAATATGCATAGGGGCTTGAGGGGATCCATTATGGAAGGACCAGTTAGGTAAGCCATGGGTGGCTGTACAAAGGTCTAGGCATAGGGGTCCGGGCAAGTCTGGCTATGGAGGGGTCTGGAACGTTGCTGCGCGTACACAGCCTTGGAGGCAGTGTAGTCTGTGCGCACAGACCAGGACCAAAGGTATATAAGGAGGGCGTATCCGTAGGTAGGAGTCCTAAGACTCTAGATAGTTTGCTCTTACCCAGCTTACTGGTCTACTGTGTCAATAAACTCTCTTCCTCCTCTTCTCTATGTGAGACCTGTGGTTGTGTGGGATTTGTCCTAACATAATCTAGAGTCTTTACTACCACACCTCTCGCCGTCGTCGACAACCACCTCGGGCATTGTTTGCTCGCTGTTGTGTGCGTCCTCGACGAGTTCCCTCAAGCCTGCGCGACAGACCTTGGTACACGTTACACCACATGACTACTGAGCCACTCTCGAGGATCACCATTGACGCCGACAACAGATAGACTCCTTGATCGTCATCAGGGACTACTACCGAAAGGTTGCTGGCAACAAAAGGCATTCGGACGAGAATATCTCCGTGTGATTGAAAGTGCGGGCAGGCACTGGTCAGCAGAATATACCGTTTGTCTCGGAAAAGCTCAGGAACGAGTGAAAGCAGTCCACTAGCATGCCGTGTAGCAAGGAGAACAGTCTCGAGATACCAATTACGTATCAGATCTAACGATCTGAGCACGAGGACACTCGAGTGAAGCCCCAGGCACCACGCTTTTGGGTCAGTTGGTGGAACTAAATCGAAGAATTGAGTGCGGGTGCGTTATTGACCGCATCAAAGAATATTCGCATTAGGACGTGCAAGTATAGAAGAAGAGTCAACAGCCTTTTTACTTAAAAGGTCTAAGGTGACAACAGGGAAGCAATTATGGCTTCATTATTCAACTACATCATCCCCTGCGCTGGCCTCACTCTCATGCAGGCTGGTAGATGATTCGGAATCGAATGGGCGCAGGAGTGCGCAGAAGAAATCACTCGGTCGACCACAGTTCTTGTCAACAACAGGCAGCGTGACGCCCACGTTAGGGCATATTATACTTGGCGCAAGGCGCAGCACTGGGAGCGTCGTAACAACATGCATTTCAGCTGTGGCAGCTGGAACAGGAAGCCCTCTGAATTCAGGAGGACGCTTGGGAAGAACTTCTCAAGCAGCGCCGGGAGGAACAGCGATACCAAAAGAAGGTCGAGCAAGAGCTCGAACAAATGGAGAAGGACAGGCAGACCCTGGAGGGGCTGCTCCATGATATGGATCCCGAGTCGGAGATCCGACAACACTTGTTCGACATGCCGTCGAACATCCAGCTCTTGTTAATGGGCTGGAACATCATCACCCTCTAACACAACAGCTTGGTTCTGTCGGCTAAAGAAAGAAATCGGCTGATGCACGCCAAAAACGGGAACATCAAGACCCGTAGTTACAACAGGGCGATGGCGGAGATCGCCAACCAGGAACGATTGGATGGGAAACGACCCGATCCATACATGAAGGCACACCTCAAAAGGAAGGACATGCCAACCAGGTACAACACGCCATTCCTGGTATCCCCACTTGTCATGAAGAACGATCCTGGCACTTCACCCCTGCTAGGACTTGCTGATTTCCTCAAACTTGTTGGGGAAGACATCAGATACACGGATGATTGGGTCAAAGCGTTGACCCGCCCCAAATTACCAAGCACGCCCGTCACAGATATTCACGAGGAGAAGCCATGGCAAAGGAGCGGGTACTGTTATATGTATCTGTTCAAAAAGGAATTTTACAACACGTTCAACTGGCCGGAGTGGCCACTGTAACACAGATCCTATCCTGGGAACCGGAGATGCGTGATGAAACCGTCAAATTCGGTCTCCAGGACCATCACAAAAATGACATGTTCCATGTCATCGAGAAGGCCGCACTGCGCCCACACGAAGACAAGTCCTATACTTGGAAGGACATGAAACTGATGGAAGGCCGCAGCAAGTACAACAAGTTCGCCCGATTTGGTGGACAAAAAGAGTCCAAGAAAGGGAAGGCACGAGCCTCCACAATTTCGTCCTGGGTCGCAGGACAACCATCAACCGTGCGCTCAACGTCAGCGCCCATGTCATACGCTCAAGCGGTAACTATTAAATCTGGACCTAGCAAGTCGCTAACCAGAACCACAGGAGCGGACGCCAACTGGTACAATGGTACCATCCCTTGTGCAGCGGATTGGGAATCCACAGATCCTGAACCCAAACAGGGGTTCAATGAGGAAACGGCAAGGACCATCAACAATTGGAAGCGGGAAGTCAAAAAGGAAATAGCGATTCCCTACCCATACCCTCATCCAGCGCATACTAAACATGCGTTACATCCGGATGTACCTGGATATTGTTACTTGATTTTGATAAAAAATCAATTTTGGGACATGTACAAATGGCCGGCATTTCCTCAGATCCAGGAAATCAACTCGTGGGATTACAACTTGCGCAACGTCCACGGTCGTGTGAATATCCGACGTACATATGGATATAATGACTGCTACCACATTGAATGAGTTCCAAAAGGACCTAAGGGATGGGACATGATTGCATCACTAGTACGATCTGGCAATGATCGGAAACATATAGGCGCGATTGAATGGGATGCCAGCGCTGACCGTTACTTCAAAAGACCACGAACGGCATTCTTGCATAATCGAATCCCGGGTTATTGTTATCTGATCCTGATCAAGCATAGGTATTGGGATGCCTTCAATTGGCCCGCGTTCCCTACCATCAACAAAATACTATCTTGGCAACCTGCATATTGAGAAAGTACTGCCATCATTGAAACAACAATGATGCCGGAACTCGAGCGAATTCATGTGTCTAGCTGAGAACATGGAATGCACGGCTGGGAAGAAATGTACCAGTTGCAAGGCAATGGGTTTGGACAATACACTGTGGGCGCATCAAGGAACGACAACCTGACACGGTTCTTGAGTCATGAGATCCGCTGAATTAGATTCAATCTCCCGGGTAATCACCCAAACTGGCGATTCCAACAGCAAGTACAGACAGTGGTTAAAATATTTGATCGTGTGACACCCGCAATACCCGGATATTGCTATCTAGCACTATTCAAGGAGGAACTATGGAATCGGTTTGAGTGGCCTGCGTTCCCTACAGCACATTGGGTGAACCAAATTGATCCGGCTTATCGATCAGAACAGCTCGTAAAGTTCCAAGTAGTTCATCAAAATAAATGGGTCAGATTCCACGTGCGAACCAGTGTCAATGGGACAAATGGGTGGCCAATGATCCAGGCGATCGTCAATGGGGATCTTGGGCATGTCGAAATAGGATTCGGCTGGACTAACACAATGATGGCGTATTTACATGCAGCAATCAATCAATATAATTACTATTTCGGGCCAAATGCCAATCCAAGACCAGAACCCTTAACCGTGGCCGGAGGAGCAACCCCCCAACAAGTAGCTGAGCGAGACAAAGCTATTCAAGAATGGACCAAGGGGACCACTCAAATGGCGGCGCACATGGGAAATTTAGTGCAACAAGTGGTGACGGAATATCAGAACACCCGACCTCCTCCACCTAGCAGATCATTAGTGAAACTGGAGTTACCAGATCACTACGAAGGTGACCCAGCACAAGTGGATGCATGGTGCCAAGCCATGGATGTATACTTTGAGCTGGTGCATGAGAATGACTATGGCCGACGCATCTACATTACGCTCGGATGAATCCGAAAAGGCAAAGGTGACAGGGCAGGAACATGGGCGGCGGTGAAATTAAAGGAGCAAATCGACAGCGATACCGACTTCAATCAGAAGGTAGCTGAAGAGGGATGGCCAGCAAATTTATCCTATCAACAACGAAGGGAAGGACATTTTGTTCCTGCCACCATAGGAGTTGCCGCGCATTACGAATGCAACCCCCAGACCCTGAAACCTCCCTTTTTGGGATGGGCCGATCTGAAACGACAAATGCACAATTTCTTTATGTCAAAGGAGACTCGTGAGCACGCTGTTGAACAAATCCAGAAGTTACAACAAGGAAGTCGGGCCGTCAAGGATTACATCATCAAATTCAAGGCCTTGTTACCACTAACTGGGTGGAATGCGAGTGCCGCCAAGGATCATTTCCAAAAGGGACTAAATCCAAACCTAGGGTTTGAACTGATCCGGGTGGGAGATCTTGATGCAGGGGACACTCTCGAACGTATAATGGAAAGGGTCACAGAATTGGCGCGCGCTTACCGAAGAGCCAGGGACGCATATGGTGATCGACAGAAAAAGACGCCATTTAAGGAGGATTATCAGAAACCTCAACCAACCGCGCGAACCTATAAACCGGCTCAGGCATCAACATCCACTCACGAGTCCAATGCAATGGACGTAGATAAGGTTAAACGTGCACCGGGTGCATGTTTCAATTGCGGAAAAAAGGGTCACTTTGCAAGGGAATGCAAAGAACCAAAGAAACATAAGCTCACAGAGGAGCAATGGAAGGAGTGGGGAAAAGAAAAGGGTTTTGGCAACAGCCAGTAGGCACGCGCTCCGCGCTGCTGGCTAATAGAGTTTCGATATCGGACAATGATTCTTGTGTAAAAATACCAGAATTATTATATGAATGTTCTCCCCTCATTCACCGGATACGAAACTTGAGTGTGAGCATAAAAACAAACCGGCTAAATCCATGGACCCCTGAGTGGGTGATGAGATGAATCTGGCAGGAAGATAATGAAACTGTGGTTCGTTGTTTAAAGGAATGGGTGCCAACTAAACGAGTCAACGAGGTCAATGCCAAACTGGTAAATGACCTCAATAAATTATCAGAGCAAGAGGCCTTATGGAACCTGACGCAACTACGTCAACAACTAGTTCATGCTACAGGCAAACAGGAAGTGGACCTACATTGTGTATTAACAACAATGGATATGGGGGAAACCATTAATGTGCTAGCCCTAGTGGATTCAGGATGTACAGGCTCTTGTATTAACGAGGAATTTGTGGAGCAACACAAATTAAATAAACGACGGCTTATAAAGCCATTACCAGTCTACAATGCGGATGGGTCCCGGAACTCAATGGGAAGCATTGAATACATGACACAATTCAAGCTGCAAATTGGGGATCATGAAGAAATAATCGAATGCAGTGTGGCGCGTTTGGGGAAGACAGATCTGTTCCTAGGTCACGATTGGCTGAAGCACCATAATCCAACCATTGACTGGAAACAAAAGGAAGTTAGATTCGCGCGGTGTCCAGGAACTTGCTGGACGGCATCACAAGTAGAAGAACCAGAAGACGAGTCAGATCCAATGGAACAACTACAGGAGGGCGAACGATTATTGGCTATTGACATTGGGGAACCGGAGCTACAACTACGCTCGGTAGCAACCAATATAGCGGCCAAGGAATCTGAAGCTGCTCAAAAGCGTACATTAGAGGAAGTAGTACCAAAACACTACCTGGAACACCGGAAGGTCTTTGAAAAGGAGACCTTTGATGAACTACCACCCTGTCGACCATGGGATCACGCAATTGAGCTAGTGCCTGGATCGAAACCAGTGGATTGTAAAATTTATCCACTTAACCGAGATGAACAGGCGCAGTTGGATGAATTTTTACAAGAAAACCTGGAGTCAGGACGAATTCAACCAAGTAAATCGCCTATGGCATCTCCCTTCTTCTTTGTGAAGAAAAAAGATGGAAAACTACGACCAGTGCAGGACTACCGCCAATTGAATGAAATGACGATAAAAAACCGATACCCATTGCCACTCATTGGCGAGTTGGTGGACAAGTTGTCCAAGGCAAAGATATTCTCAAAGATGGATATTCACTGGGGATACAACAATGTTCGCATTAAACAGGGCGATGAGTGGAAAGCAGCATTTAGGACTAACAGGGGCCTTTTCGAACCGTTAGTTATGTTCTTTGGGTTAATGAATTCCCACATTAGATCCAACAATCCCACTGTGTCATGACTCGTATCGAACACTCCAAATTCTAAGTCATTTTATATTCATTTTCCTTTGTATTTTATATGTAGGGTAGCCAAACACTTAGCTAAGTCGGCGTCTATCTTATCTAGTCAGCGCTAAGATTAGATTAGATAACGATTAGATTAGATTACGGACTACCGGACCGATGACTCATGCCTGCTGACTAATCCGCAGTCAATGCGCAGCAGTCTTACTCATATAGGACTATTATTAGTGTAGGGTTCTACAGCCTTTAGGGTTGTAGGGGTTAAGCGCACAGACCAGCCTGTAATGTATATAAACCATGCAAGTAGCACCCAGAGTCCTCAGTCGAGTTCTCTTGGGTTTCTTCCTTACCCTCATCTTCTCCTCTCTAAGTCTTCTGTTGGGGTCCTAAGCCGTCATGGCACCTTCATGACAGTCAACCTGTCTCAAGTGTCAGTGTGCTAACACTAACACCAGTAATTCATCAAACAGTGACAATACCCCCACAACATCAAAAAAGAAAAACAATAAGAAAGCATGAGTGGAATCTACTGCAATCAAGGAGATAACAGATGGAGAAGATGATGAACCTCCAGTGATTGAGGATAGTAATGATGAAAGAGAGGTACACAACAATGCAAGTGATGAAGAAATAAGTGACCAAGTTGATGGACTTGAAGATAAGCACCATATCATTTTGCCTTCCCATTGTTCACAAAAGAAGGACATGGGAAAGGATATCAGCCTCATCTTCATGGAACGAAAGAAAGTCACATTCATTGAGAAAAATGGAACAAAGGAAACCATAGAGGGGAGGTTTTGCACTACATACCAGTGAGTATTAAGTAAATATACGAATGTCATTACTTACAACAAGAAGAGAGAACAAGGACCTGATAGCAAAACATGGGAAACGGAAGGCATTCCAGACAGGGAGTAACTTGAGCAATCGTCATCATATTCGATCCCACTATGAGGTCTACAAACAATGGTGTAAGCAAGATGGAATTCCAATGCATCACTGGGCCATCCCATGAGATATATGGGATAGCCTTACACAAAAGAGTAAGGGAAAGTTGAAAGTCCAGCAGACGTTAGACGTGGCATTGAAGGTAATGCTGCCCAAAGCGTTTACCTCAATGGGCATCCTCCACGCTGTTGTGCAATTTGTGTCATGCAATGATCAGGTGTGTTTGTATTTGATGACTCTATATCATTTACTGACCTTGGTGTGAAATAAGGCACTGGCGGTTGTAAACAAGGCGCTGTTTCGTAACTGTCTTGTTGCGATGCGACCCAAGACAAAGGCGAAGGAACTCCCGAGTCCCCATGACGTGGCAACATATATCAACAATGCATTTGTCGAGCATGTTGAAGAACTAAGAGAAGCATTCAAAGTAAGCATTAAAAATGTGGAAGGAAAGGGTTGTACTCACTTTTTCATGCTGGCCAGTTGGCATTGGGCAATGTGTTGATCACAGTAGATGCCTGGACAGTGGACAAGATGAGTAAGGTGTTCCTTGGGATGACAGCGCACTGGATTGATGTGTGCAAGGAAGCATGGGAGCTGAAGTCAGCTGTTGTTGGGTTCAAATATATGATAGGACTGACTGACCATGTTGGAATAATGGACAAGGAGTTCAGCAAGGCAAGTTTCACACGCTTGGACCATGTTAGTCATCACTGATTATTGATTGATGATTATCAGCTCTACTGTGCAATGCTTGACAATGCCTCAAACAACCTCACTGTCATGACTCATATCGAACGCTCCAAATTCTAAGTCCTCAACGTGTGGAATACTTTGACTGGTTGCAGCGTGACTGTGGCATCACTGATCCACTCAAGATTACACTTCACGCAAATACGTGCTGGGGCACGGCCTTCAACATGTCAGACAGGATACTTAAATTAGAAACTGTAAGTGATCTTGTTTATCTATCATTTCTGATTTCTGATTCCATTGATAGCCATTAGATCTTTTCATACTAGCTGCTGACAAACTCTACGGTCCAATCATGACACTGTGGCGCAAAGGACAAGCACCCAAACATATACAATGGACTGTGTTTTGGATGGAAAAGGATGATTGGCAACGTGTTTGTGATGTTGGATTCTGAGGTGTAGATCTTGTGACATGGATTGAATTGTCCAGCAGTGGATGACGAGTGTCGGGCCCATTCCAAGATGATGAGTTCAACTCATATTGCCAGCTATATGTGTAAATAGACACAAACAATCTAACTACCATATATGTATGTTAGTCATGCTTGTAGTGTCTGAATCTGAATATTAAATATTTCAACACTCCCCCTCAGACCAAGAAGCATGTAAAATAAAAGAGTGGAAATGGAGTATTACTTACTCCCCCTCAATGAGTGACTTCTTGATTGAATGTTGGGTAAGGAATGAATGGAAAATGTGTTGTTGCGCATTTGTTGAGCATTGAATTGTTTCCAGACAATTCTTAATGTGCGTGTCGTGCAGCGCTAGTGATAGGCTTGTGATTGCGTTTGTGCATGTGGGTTATAGTGTCAGCATGCATGGTGTGGCGCATTGGTGAATGTGTTGGTATGCCAGTGCTGTCCGTTGGTGCTGTTGGTGCATTGGCGTGTCGGTTATTGTGTCCGTATGTGTGCACGGCATGGCGCATTGGTGAACGCATTGGTATCCTCGGTATGCTTGCCATCTGTTGGTGCCGTTGGTGCGTTGTCAGTTGTCACGTCTGTATGCATGCGTCGGTTATGCGTCCATGTGCGTGCCTCTGTTAACGCATCTGTGGTCCTTGCCGTTCATGTATTAGCCTGCATGTTGCTATGCATTGGGGCATGCCGGCCGTTCTGTTCGCTTTGCGTGGGTGCCTCATCTTTGAGTGTAGTTTAACATCGTACTGGATGCTCTGGTTTGACTACTTGGTGATGATTCTTGATGTGCGTGGATGCGCTGTGTGTTCATTGGTGTACCGTGCCGTTTTTGTGAGTGGTGTGCTGTCATGGTCACTGGGTTGTTGACAGTTGCCGTACCGTTTTTAAGTCGTTCGTACTGATTCTTGAGGTGTCATTGGCTCGGGAGTGCATGCGCACATTGTCGTCGGGTGTAGTTTATTAGGGTCTTGCCATGGACCACTCTGTCATATTGTGTCGCCACCACATCGTTCAGGTGCAGTTTTATGCCATGCTGGGTGCTCCTGTCGATTGTGTTCCCTTGGCTGCCACGATTCTGGTTTCAGTTTATTAAGGTCTTGATGGACCTGCGCCAGATTGTGCCTATATCGTCATGAACATGGTTGGCCGGTCCGTTTTCTCATCAGCGTTGGTTGGCAGATAGTTGGACGGGAGTTTCAAGTTTTTCCCATATGACATATTGATAGAATATAAGCCTGTGCATGTCTTAGTTGAAAAGCAGAGAAGAAGTCTTGACCTTGGCTTCCCTCCCCTTCGAGTCTTGGTGCGAGTTTGGCCGCCTCTGAGTTTTTTTTGAGTCCCTAGTATTGTCCTTGCCGCAGCCTGTGCTCGCCTCGCTTCCTCCTAGTGCCTCAAGATTCTGCTTTGTCTTTGCCTTGTCTTCCTCATTAGCCACAACCATTCTCCTTGCCACACTCAACAACATTTGATCACCTTTGACCCCACCCTGTCACCTCAAGATCACCAACCCTGACCAGCACTCACTTTGTTTACAACATCCCCAATGCCATTTGGTTTCAAAACAGTCAGCCAAGTCTGAGAACCTCCTAGGACTCGCCCCCAGCTGTTTGAGACATGTGTTTCTCCCTTCCCCCTGCCTTGACCCTGCTTCAAACGACACTTCGGTTCTTCACTGAAGGTGTGCTTGTGCACAGAGAGGTTTGGTTTTGGGTTTTGCCCATCGTATAGCGCATCAACGTGCTCTGCGCTGCTGGCTAATAGAGTTTCAGTATCGGACAATGATTCTGTGTACAATACCAGAATTGTTATATGAATGTTCCCCTCATTCACCGGATACCAAACTTGAGTGTGAGCGTAAAAAACAAATTGGTTAAACCCATGGACCCCTGAGTGGGTGTTAAGACGGATCTGGCAAGAAGATAATGAAACTACAGTTGTGTGCTTAAAAGAATGGGTGCCGAAACAAGTTAATGAGGTCAATGCCAAGCTGGTAAATGACCTCAATAAATTATCAGAGCAAGAGGCCTTGTGGAACTTGACACAACTAAGACAACAGTTGGTTCATGCAACAGGCAAACAAGAAGTAGACCTACACTGTGTACTCACAACCATGGACACAAGAGAAACAATTAACATATTACCATTAGTCGACTCAGGATGCACAGGCTCTTGTATCAATGAGGAATTTGTGGAACAACACAAATTAAATAAGCAACAGTTGATAAAACCGTTACCAGTCTACAATGCAGATGGGTCCCAGAATTCAATGGGAAGCATTGAATACATGACACAATTCAAGCTGCAAATTGGGGATCATGAAGAAATAATCAAATGCAGTGTGGCGCGCTTAGGGAAGACCGATTTATTCCTGGGTCACGATTGGCTTAAGCACCATAATCCAGCTATTGACTGGAAATGAAAAGAAGTTCGATTCACTCAATGTCCAGGAACCTGTTGGATGGTGTCACAGGTAGAAGAACTGGAGGATGAGTCAGATCCAATGGAGCGACTGGAAGAAGGCGAACAATTATTGGCTATTGAAATTGGAGAACCCGAGCTACGATTACAATTGGTAGCAACCAATATAGCTGCCAAAGAATCGGAAGCTGCTCAAAAGCATACTTTGGAGGAAGTAGTGCCCAAACACTACTTGGGACACCGGAAGGTCTTTGAAAAGGAGACCTTTGACGAACTACCACCAAGACAACCATGGGATCACGCTATAGAACTTATACTGGGATCAAAACCAGTGGATTGCAAAATTTATCCACTTAACCAAGATGAACAGGCGCAGCTGGATGAGTTCCTGAAAGAGAACCTTGAGTCTGGATGAATTCAACCCAGCAAGTCGCCTATGGCATCCCCCTTCTTCTTTGTAAAGAAAAAGGATGGGAAATTATGACCAGTACAAGATTACCGATGGTTAAATGAGATGAAAATAAAAAACCGATACCCACTACCCCTTATCGGCGAATTAGTAGACAAGTTATCCAAAGCAAAGATATTCTCTAAAATGGATATCTGCTGGGGATACAACAATGTTTGCATTAAGGAGGGCAATGAATGGAAAGCAGCCTTCAGAACCAACAGAGGCTTCTTCGAACCGCTGGTTATGTTTTTTGGTTTAACGAACTCTCCGGCAACATTTCAAACAATGATGAACAACATCTTTTGACAAGAGGTCGCAGAAGGCTGGGTGGTTATATACATGGACGATATACTGGTGTTCTCATCTACACAAGAGGAACACACCAAACATGTCAATCATATACTAGCAAAGTTAGAAAACCACAAGTTGTCATTAAAACCAGAAAAATGTTGGTTTGATCAACCGGAAATTGATTTTCTGGGACTTGTCATTAGTGAAGATTCTATTTGAATGGAGACCGGCAAGGTTAAAGCAATTGTGGAATGGCCAACACCAACCTGTAAACGGGAATTGCAGCAGTTCTTGGGTTGTGTGAACTTTTACCGGCGCTTCATGGAGGGATTCGCATCAACGGCTTTGCTGTTGACCAAGTTAACTGGAAAGGATGACTGGCTCTGGACTGAACTTCAGGACTCAGCCTTTCAGGGACTGAAAGACCTTGTGGTGAGGGAGGTAGTACTCAAAATTCCTGACGATGAGGGTCAATTTCTCATTGAGGTAGATGCATCAGATTTTGCAATTGGTGGAATTGTGTCACAGCAGGGGAAAGATCAATCCTGGCAACCGGTGGCTTTTATTTCAAAAGCCTTAAATGACACGGAATGAAACTATGAATTTATGACAAGGAATGCTTGCTGTAATGCACACCTTCTACAAGTGGTCACACTACCTCAAAGGTGCTAAAGAGATTGGAAGTGTTGACAGATCATCAGAACCTGATGTACTCTGGAAACCGCAGAATCTTAATCGGCGACAAGCGCGATGGGTCACGGATCTGCAAGAATACAGCTTTGTAATTAAGCATGTGGTCAGGGAAATCAAACTCNATTGATCCCCATTCCAGGCTGCAAAATCTTGCACATCTTTCCATGCAAACTTCATAACTTCAAGCTGCTCAAAGCAGTCAGCACCAAGTTGCGCACATCAATCAGTAGCAACCTGTTTCCCAGTGGAGAAAAGCTGTTTGCAGGGGACTGATGATGCAGGGACAGCAAGCACATCAAGGGCAATTTGGGCAAGGATTGGGTACTTGCTGCAATGTTCCTATTCTCATTTTAGTGGAGATCAAACACGACGCAAGGTACAGGACTCACCCACCACCATGCAAGCACATCCATGTTCTTGTGAAGACCTTTGGGGACTGTCTTGAGATAATGCCAAAGTTTAGCCCTCCAGCCTTCATCTACATCCACAGTTTTGAGAGTGTGATGATGGGTGTCAAAGTTCAACCATTTGCAGGATGATGTGTTAGCGACAGGGCTGATGGTTGACAGCAGGGTATTGTGTGGTTTCCAGTATTTCTCCATCTAGAATAGATCAGATATTACTGACCAATAGAATTAATCCCTCATGCACTGTGTTTTCTACAATCTTTAATGCCTCATCCTGCCAGTTCTTGGCATCAGGGTTACCTGCTGCAATCTCCATGGCCTGTTCCTCTGCACCACCCCATTCGTGCACAATATATTCTAATTTGTAGTAGGGGTGTAGTACTTCAGAAAAACACTGCTCAGTTCATGTGAATGGCAGTGTGCTAGTCAAACAACTAACCCAGAGTGAGAATATATGCTGGCTTCTTGTCAAAGCATGTGTAGTACTTGTTGAGCTTGTTGAGAGGATTGCAGCTTGATAATTTCAAAGCAGTCTTCATCACGTTTCTCTAGAACTGTTGGATTGCGTTGGAATCCTGGGCAGAGGTTAGATGCAGAAGAGACAAGATAAATGAATAGTTACATATAGAATATCCCATGCATCACGTGTTGAAATATTTAATATTCAAATTTAGACACTACCAAGCATGACTAACATACATATATGGTAGTTAGATTGTTTGTGTCTATTTACACATATAGCTGGCAATATGAGTTGAACTCATCATCTTGGAATGGGCCCGACACTTGTCGTCCACTGCTGGACAATTCCTTCAATCCAGGTCAAAGATCTACACCTTGGAATCCAACATGGTAGCAGCAAACATGTTGCTGACAGGATTGACAAAGGAACATGACAAAAATAAGTTCAACCATTCCACAGCCACGTCACGGGTCACTAGCCCCGTTAAACAAAGCTATATCTCATGGTCGACAACACCTTAATGGGGGCATGCATCACAGAACAAGTCCAAACTCACTCAAGGTATCATTAATGTCATTACAACGCCATCAACATGATGGGGATCCGAGCAGCACTCGAAAAAGTCAACAATGTGACACTGACAAAATGCGCAATAGCCAAAGTCATTGAACACGCACATGCATGCACGCTTACAGGCACTCTACACACCCTAAAAATCCACTCTGAGCCCAGTCTACATCAAGCCACACCATTTATTACCCACAACTACGCGCACCCGAGCCAAAACCGTCAAACTCAACATACGGTCACGGACCGTTACGTCACACGTCACAGGACAGCACCACAGCGACCAACGGCCGCAAGCATGCCCGCATGCGACGCATCGACAACGAGGGACAGGAAGGTGGGGAAAAAGCGGTAGAATGAGGAGATGGATAGGTAGATGAGGAAAAGGCTGGAGGAGGAAAGGTGAAGGAGCAGGCAACACAGGCGACACACAACTGCCGTGATTTGTAAGGTCCGCTTGACCACCATCTTCTCGAACCACAATCAAGCACGACGATGGGAACAGGTCCATGACAACAGAAATGCACATGTGCACCAGGCACTGACTGGGAATACTTCTCCACCAACATCGCCAATGTTTGCAACACCCAACAAGTGCTCCACGGATCTTCGGGTATCTTGGTTGAAGTTGCTTGTGACTGGATAGCGACGCACCACCTGTGTTGCAATGCCTTCGTGGTTTCTAGGCCTCATACTTGTGACAGAGCAGGTCCTCGAGCTGGGGATGGTGTGTCAAGTCTGCTGGAAGTTGTGCTATGTGCCAGGTCAAATAATATGGCATCAACTGGTGTGCTGGAATGAGCCTTGAATGCAGCACGCCTTCTCAATTGATGACCGCATATCATCCAAGGGTTCGTCCGACAATGATTAGTGGTCCTCTGGATGCTATCTCCCTTCAGTAGCCTTCCTGCACTGCGACTGTGATAATCCTCCACACAACCTGACTGATGACAAACGTGGCGCTCCCTGCAGAGGCAAGCTCTTCTAATCGAATGGAGCTGTTGATTAATTCAAGGTGGAACCGGCTTTGACTGTATGGGTCCCTGGGCGCACGCAAGGAGATGCCTTGTCTGGGTCATGAAACATAGGCTCTAAGCCTCCTTGAGCACTGATCTGACACGTCAACATGGTTCGCCTCTCCTCTGTCATTGTCCTTGAGTCTCCGAATTGCATTCCTATCGAGTCCAAGATGGATATACTGGCACACTCGGATGCTGGTAGCCACAAGAAGGCTGCTCCTGGGGTAAACGAGACAAAGTTGTTGTGCGTTGGCAGTTCGACTGGGCTCGGAGGGACGTCTACCATGGAAGAGTCCGGATCTACTGTTGGAGGTTTGGTGCGATCGGATATCCTTGCTGCAAGCGATGAATTGTCATGACTCATATTGAATGCTCCAAATTCTAAGTCATTTTATATTCATTTTCTTTGTATTTTACACATGTAGTAGCCAAGCACTTAGCTAAGTCGGCGTCTATCTTATCTAGTCAGCGCTAAGATTAGATTAGATAACGATTAGATTATGGACTACCGGACCGAAGGCACAGCCACGCTTACTAATCCGCAGTCAATGCGCAGTCGTGGCTGTCCATTATGACTCACATGGAACTATTCATAGCGTAGGGTTCTACAGCCTTTAGGGTTGTAGGGGTTAGCACACAGACCATGTAGTTTTGTATATAAGACCTGCAACTAGCACCCAGAGTCCTCAGTTGAGTTCTCTCGGGTTTTTACTCTTACCCTTCTCCTCTCAACTCTAAGTCTATTGTTGGGCCCTAAGCCGTCACGGCAAGGGTAGTCCTGATAGTAGAACTCAACTTCTTTACACACTTACTGCCCCACCGCTTGCATCTGAGCATCATGCTCAAGCCCGGACCCTTGGGTTAAGGGGTTGATAACTGGGGGATCCACATATAGTCTTTTTAGAGCATCCATAAAAGCTCTATCTTTTGTTCCCAGTCTATGCAAACCGAAGTACCTAACCCGGTATATAGGGTTACCTGTGCACAGGATACCAGTCACTCTTTTTGTGGGACCAGCCTCACCAGCCCCTACACACATTAAATTGCCCATGTCTAGGCCCCTGAAGGCTATATTATATATACTTTGTACCCAATTTTGTAATCCTTGAGAGTAGCTGCTGCTTGGTCACACGCTCTTGAGAAAGGCTGTACTCATTAGGAGTACAGTGCTATCTGGACAACCGTTCAGCCCCAGATTAGTATAGTAATTCTTTGAATACTGAATCAATTAGTTTATTGTACCTATATTGTATGGCAGGGTGGAGGTCTTTACACTCCCCCCATGTGTTCCTCGTGGAGTCCACGTGGAGTCCTTGCATTTCCACATATCATGATTTGGCAGGAAACCCAGCCAAAATGGACCTGGAATGTGCCTGGACTGTGCCTGGACTTCCTTGCATTTTGCAAGGACTAGTCCTGCAATTCCAGGGAGTCCTTGCACCTGGACTGGGCAGGGAGTCCCTGGAGTCCAGGCACTGCTGAAGCTGTCACATGTAAGTCACAGCCCTGACTGTCACAGCCATTATGTGCCCAGCAGCAGATGGTCTGTGCACACCAGACAGGTATATAAAGACAGCTGGCAGCACCCAGTTTCTGCCATTCCCCCTCTTTGAAATTTGATTAGTAAGCCAGATCATGTGATATAGAGATTAATTACATAAGTAGATTAGTTTTAGTAATGTAGATAAGATTGAATATATATTGATTACATAAGTTAGATAAGATGTACATTTTCCCACAGTACTAAGTACACTTGATTGTCACAATAACTGTCACATTTCCCATGATTTCCAAAAGTGAGAATCATCACATGACCTATTAACAAAAAATGTAGAGGGAGTGAATTTGACCCTGAATATGAAAACCAAACACCTGTAAACCCAGTATTCATTGAAATAATTGCAAAACACTATCATAACTTCGCATTTTTTTGCACAGCCACAGCATACTGAGGTACAAAAGTCACTTTCATGAGGTGATTTATTAACAAAAGTTGTAGAGGGGTTAAGTCTGATGCCAGTGATGTCATATAAACATTGGTAAACAAAGAACTTCCTGAGATATAAGCCATTCTTTCAAGCTTTGTTTGACAATGCTGATATTCCATACCAAAGTCAGATTCATGACATGTTCTATTAATGCAAATTGCAGGGAAGTAAATTTACTCTCAGTGGCAGTGATATTCATATGTCTGTAAACAAAGAATGTGCTGAGATATCAGTTGTTTCTTAATTTTGAGACAATGTTGGCACTGTTAAGACTCAGCAATGTAGCCATGCTCAGTTGGACTTGAATCAAAATTATGGCAACTTGCACAGGGTTTAAGGCAAGCCAGTAAAGACTTGGCTCAAGATTGTTTCTCTGTTACAAACAAATCTGTTTTTATCAGGACATTTGTCATGACAACTAAGGGCCCCACTTAATAGTAGACTGAAAGTACAGGAGGGTAGATGACTAGTTGACTAAGGGAAACCCAAGAGAACTCAACTGAGGACTCTCAGTGCTTGCTCAGCTTATAGATGTTCCAGGATGGTCTGTGCACTAAACCCTATAACCCTAATAGCTGTGGAACCCAATTCTGATGGTAGTCTGTTTGAGTCAAACATAATGGACAGATAGGTTCTGTCTGTGTCATAGTAACTACATAATCAGGCCTGATATCCAATATCTAATCTAATCTAATCATTATCTTATCTTAGATATTTGGTTATTGCCTTTAATAAAAACAATCTAAAATGACTTAGAGAAAAAGAGTTTGAGATGGATGCTCAAGGGATACGCATGGCAGCTTACTATATTATATTTGATTGCCTTCTATTCTTTAAATAATATCTACTGAATCAAAATGGTAACAATCAAGGTGCAGGTGAGATGGTGAGGGTGCTGGCATGTGATAGTAGGTGCTGGTAGGTTGCTGATGGTCCTGCTGATGGTCCTGCTGTCTTGGTCTCCAAGTTTGAGCCAAAAACAAGACTGGACTGGATTTTCAACTGCTACTCTGGATGAGTACCAGGAGTCTAGGTACAACACATGGGGGAGTGTAAAGTTCTATGATGATCATTTGTAGTGTACATGGCCAGGAATCAATGGGGACTCCCTGAAAAAAAATCAGTTTCCACTTGTAGGGAGTGAGGTGGGAGTCCAGAGGGAGTCCAGGGATCAATGTGGGGGAGTGTAAATTACTGGGAGAATGTAGTCAATGTGTCTAAACACTGTTTTTGCAAAATATATACTGTACCTGGACTCTACAAGGACTGAACCTGGATTCCCTACAATGACCTTGCTTGTGCCTGGACTGAACCTGGACAGTCCCTGGAGTGCAGGGACTTTACCTGGACTCCACAAGGACATGTGGGGGAGTGTAAAGTGCTGAGGAGGAGATGGTTTTGGAAATGAATCATTGATGATAGCCCAAGATCCGATATGAAGTAGATAGGATTTCATCCTTTCTGCCCAAACACAATAATCAATGCCAGAGAAGATGTTGATGGAGTCGATGCCAGTGGAAGTTTTGGAGGACGACATAGTATATGATATCTTTATCTATGAAACATGTTTGATTAGCATCTTGTTTCATAAAAAATAATTTGAAAAATGTGAAAATTTTTCATCATCGTTGATCATGTCCTTGAGACATGTTTTGTCATCATTGACAACAATGACGGGCTTATCAGGGCCCATAACCTGTTGAGCAGCAATCATATGTCCGTCAGACATAGTTTGTCTCAGTGGTCATCACTGTCATGAATGATGAGCTCATATGTCCATTAGACATAGAGTCATATGTTCGTGATGACAAGAGTATTGTATCACTGCCATAGACAGTGACCAGACACCTCTCCAGGTGTTTTGAGTATTGTATCACTGTCAGAGACAGTGACCAGAGACCTCTCCAGGTCTTGCACTCATAGAGTGGAGATACTCACATGCTGGAAAGCAAGAAAGAGCAACTGAATGTATATTCTCTATCTACAGGTCTTATATACACTTTTAGTGTATGTACATATTTGTGTATAGAACTGTAATTAAATATACGTAAATAAAAGAAATATAAAAGAAAATACCCTCTAAGGGTCAAACCGGTGATAGCCGCGTTGAGGGCTATACTTAGGGGTATTTGGGGTGAAGGTCATTCAACAGTCCGGACAAGTCTGGCTATGGAGGGGTCTAGACTGTTGCTGCGCATACACAGCCTTGGAGGCAGTGTAGTCTGTGTGCACAGACCATGGCCAATGGTATATAAGGAGGGCGTATCCGTAGGTAGGAGTCCTAAGACTCTAGATAGTTTGCTCTTACCCAGCTTACTGGTCTACTGTGTCAATAAACTCTCTTCCTCCTCTTCTCTATGTGAGACCTGTGGTTGTGTGGGATTAGTCCTAACAAGCCAACATCAAAGGATCAAAAAGCAACATCACTATGAATGCTTGGCTGCCACAAGCCAGTTATCCCTGTGGTAACTTTTCTGGCACCTCTAGCCTCAAACTCTGAGGGACTAAAGGATCGATAGGCCACACTTTCATGGTTTGTATTCACACCGAAAATCAAAATCAAGGGGACTTTTACCCTACTGTTCTACTCAAGATTTCTGTTCTCGATGAGTCCCCCTTAGGACACCTGTGTTATCTTTTAACAGATGTGCCACCCCAGCCAAACTCCCCACCTGACAATGTCTTCAACCCGAATCAGCCCATATAGGACCTTGAAGCCAAAAAATGGGGCTCTTAACCCCAGCTCTGCCTCATTCGTCACGTGTATGTGTTAAGCTATGCAGGAGAGATGTCCTACCAGTGCCAGAACTATATATGCACTGAAACTGTGGCTATCTATCTGACACCTTAGCTGTCCGACCGCCTTCACAGTCAAGTTCCACACACACTCACAATGCAAACCATCTGTAGTCACAAGACAAGCCCCCACAATGCCACATGCCAAACCAGCATTACCCAACCATGCCAACTAGCACTGATCACCTGAAAACTAGCACTGAAGCCTCGTCCACTGCATTAAGAATAGCTATGACACTGCCACTTCTGCACTAGATAAACATGCGCCCAGCCCACCATGATCGAGACCATTTTAGCCACGTGCCTATGAGCTATGGACAAAATTGGTTAATGGAAGAAAATCAGTGCTAAAAGCATACACCAACACTTATTGCATAAGACACTGGAGGTCAATTGTTGGCTATAGTACTTGTCAATGGTCAGGGTCTTGCTACAGGTTTGCAACAGGGAAAAATGACTAGCAAAATGCTTGCACACTAAACTACATGGGACAGCGCTTTTCAGGAGAACAAATTGGGATAGTAGGCCACCAAGCATGATGCGGAAGAATTTGGAGTCCACTTGTATCAGTAGGTAGCAAAAAGTATATATAGCATCTTGTTTTGTAGCATACATCATACCATACTGACACATTCATTTTAGCATCTTCCCTCTCTCCCTGCAATTGATAACATCTGTCTCCTGTGTCATGTCTGCCACTTCATTGTGTCAGGCATCAAAACTGGCAAAACTCTCTTCTATTGCATATCTGTTGCATCTGTCACATATCTGTCTTGTCCATTGCACAGCATCTCATCCATTGCACAGCATCTCGTCCATTGCACAGCATCTCATCCATCACATAGCATCTTGTCCATCGCAACATAGCTCATCCGTCACTCAACACATCTTCAGTTGTGTCACACCTGCATCCTCCATTCACCAGCACTACCGTCACCTCACAGTGATCACCAGGTGGCTGGTATGGCAATTGTGAAAACCTTTATTTTTTTCTGTGTTGGAAATTGGATGTCAACTGTCAAATGGGCATAAGTAACAATTAACAAATGAGACAGGAACCCAGAACTCAAATCATGATCACCAGATGGCTGGTATGGCAATTGTGAGCACCTTTCATTTTTCCTGTGTTGGAAGTTGCATGTCTGTTATTGAAAATGGGGTGAGAAGTTGGTTTGGTGTAGGAAGTTAATTTGACTGTGGGAAAATTGAGTCCAGTGTGGGAATTCATACAAAAAGTTGGTGTGTGGGGTTAAATTGGCTGTGGAAAAGTTTAGTATAGTGTGGGAACTCATAAAGAAAGTGGTCATTCTGTGGGAAATGAAGGAAGAGTGAGAATATGCACAGGAAGCTATTCTGACTGTGGGAAAATGTAGGAGTGGTTAGTTGACTACTATTTGTCTGATGGGACAGTGTAATGTGCTTATATTGTGTATTTATTGTTATTTGTATGGTAGTATAGTGTAAAGTACTGATATACAGGTTAGTTGACCATGGTAGGCAGTGTAGTTGACCAGGACTGGGCCAGGACAATGGCAATATTTACTGTTATTTGTATGGTAGGGATGTAAATTATTGAATATCTTCCCTGGGTGACATGACCAGGACCATGCCAGGACTGAGCCAGGAGTCCTGGTAGTGTCCCATTCAAAATTCAAGAAATGCCAGGAGTCCTGGTAAAGTCCTGGTAAGTCCCAGGAGTCCCACTGGACTATGTGGGGCAGTGTAAAGTACTGGCAAAATGGGGAATGCAATTCACATGGCTGTTAGACAGCATTTCCCCTCCCTTGTTGATGATGTCAATATCTTCCAATGTTTGGACAACCATGGCAAGTGGTCTACAGACATCATCATTTCTGTTGCAGGTCAATTCCCTCTTCAGACGACTCCCTTGGTTGCAGATGCATGGTTGTTTGCTCCAATCACATGTTGCCACTTATGTGGCCTCCAAGGCATTCACAGTACCCTCCACACCCCAACCGCATGCCTGATGATTCAGAGACAGTCACGTGCATGTGTTAAGGAAGGTTATAAGCCGCTTGTGGTCACCCCATTGGCAGAAGGGTTGAGGATGGAGTGTAATTTTGCATATGTGGTGGAAGATTTTGATGAAAAGGAAGTGATTCAAGAGTTGAGAAAGATGGTTCAGCAGATTCAGCTGGACATCTTGGAGTTGAAGGTGGGAAAACAGCAGGGTGGTAAGAAAAGGAAAGCTGACACCCAGGAACCCACTTCCTCCTCTCAGGAAAAGAAGAAATCTAAGCAGACCACTGGGCCATTGAAGCCCAAAACTCCAAAGAAGAAGGCTTAGGAGCCTTCTTCTTCTTTGTCTACTGCACCTCCAAATTTGTCAGAGAAAGGGAAAGGCAAGGGTAAGGGCAAGGCCATGGCTGTTACCACTGATCCATTTGAAGTAGACATGGAGGAGTAGGGACATTTGATAGTCCCTGTATTTGTATCATTGCTGGTTGGGCCTTTGAGCCCTTTTTGTAATAATATTGTTTGGTGGTCCACATTTTTCTTTGTGTGGTAAATTGTGTGATGTTGTGTCAAGTTGGTCATCTTGAGTTTTGACATGAGTTGGAAAGTCCAATAAGTCCCAAGCAGAACTATTGCATTGGCATCAGGTATGCACTATGCCTTAGATGAATGGCTTGTTTATGCCCCACATAATATAAGGCAAGACACAGTTTCTGGTCATGCCAGACTCGAAGCAGATAACAACCCAAGGGTTGTTGACGACAATGCCAGCTCCCATGGCCATCTGCAGTATAACTATGTTGAAGTTATGACTCTCCTTGTCTGACATGCCAAGCATCATTCTAGTTAATACTTGTCGGATTAAGGTCACCTTTTTATCGCATATGCGATTGCCAAACATGGCCGCAAGGAGCTTAAAGTCCTTGTACACCAGTCTTTCCTTCAGTAATTCAATCCACTGTTCACGCGTTATGCTGCACATCTCTTATCAATTTTGCCTTTGAAAAATAATGGGGGGCTTACCCTTGTGCTCCATCCATGTAATCATCATACATGCCCACAGGGAGCAGTTTTCCACCAGGGCATACTAAGCGCCAGCCTCCTTCGAAATCAACACTGTCCTCATTTTGTGACTCGTCCGAGTCGGAGAATACGAAGTCGCCATCCAGTACAACTACCACAGCAGTTGACTTTCTTTTTTGCCTTGTTGTTGGGGTAGACGACATTGGTGGCTCCTGGGTATCGGCTTGGCTCCCCGCAGGGTTAGCCCTTGCCTTTACGCGGATTGCTGGTTCAGCTGTCCAACATCTTTAGTCAACTTGTCATCGGTCAAGATCATTCCTCATACCAACTGCGCTGGGCGCATCCATCATAATATCCTGTTGAGCACGTTTAGCATCGGTGCCAGCGTCGCTGTCCATGGCGTTGGGGGAAGAGAGACGTCTTTTCGAGGCCTTGTGCGAGACAGTAGAAGACGACATGAAAGGATGAGCAAGGTAGTATCTGGGTTATCCAGTGTCTCACCAAGCTTTTATCCTATTCCGCCTGGACCCTTCTGTGCATGGGCCATGGCCCTTCTGAGCATCTCCCTTTGTTGAATGCATCTGGACGTATAGCAGTGCATCTTTGTTATCTTGGTATACATACCATCAATTGAGTGCATCTGGATGCAAAGCAGTGCATCTTTGTTATCATAGGTATCCATCATCAATAGTGCATGTGATCTCTTTGTGGCCATCTAGCCAAGGGTCTCTCAGTCCGTCATTTCTTAAGTAGTCTCATCTGGCAGTGACCAGTCTCTTCCTTGATTAATCATTACTTTATTACAACAAGTGTAATGTAGTCTTTCATTAGATTACGCTCAGCGTGATCCTGTCCACCTTTTGTTATGCTAGGCATAGCCAAGCCATTCATCTAAGGCATAGTGCATACCTGTCATTATCAACTTCAATGATCATTAGGTTATCAATCAGTTACGCTAGTTGGTAAGCTTGCCTGACTCTGGTTTCACCACTGTACAGTCGTCAATGTCTTGGCGGCCTGTTCACTTTGTGATTTTTAACACAGGTGACACTACAGTGTGTACAGTTCACTCAGAGCTGAACCATGTTTTGGGAAGTGGAAACATGGTGGGTTTCCATACAATGAGACAAATTGTCTGTTCAGGTCAAGCACCCCAGATTGATATCTGGGTGGAGCAAGACTTGTCTGTGTGATTGATTCAAGCTATACATGCTTGAACAAAGCCCAGAAGGACACCTTCAGTCTATCATGTACACCAGTACTTGGCTCAAAATGACACGCCTTGTGTTAGCTGAAGAGAGATGCCTTTTTGAGGTTTTGTGCAAGACAGCAGTACTTTACACTCCCCCACATGTTCCCACACCCTTGTGCACATTCCCACCATATTTTCCCACTGTATTCTTGCACCCCCTGTGTGCATTCATACCATGTGCACATATATTTTCCCACCATGTTCCAACACCCTTATGTACATTCCCACCATATTTTCCCATCATATTCCCACACTCCTGTGTGCATTCTCACCATGTTTCCACACACCCCTGTGTACATTCCCACCATATTTTCCCACCATATTCCCACACTCCTGTGTGCATTCTCACCATGTTTCCACACACCCTGTGTACATTCCCACCATATTTTCCAACCATATTCCCACACTCCTGTGTGCATTGTCACCATGTTCCCACACCCCCCCTGTGAAAATTCCCACCATATATTCCCACCATATTCCCACACTTCTGTCTGCATTCTTGCCACAAACAAATCATGGACAATTGTAGCCCAGGGATTGTTCATATGGAATTATGTCCCCAAGCATATAAACTTTCACTTTCCCAACCAATGGCCCAATCTCCATCTCTGTTACTTTCTCTGCATCAGCCAAGTTGAAAACATTTCCTTCAGCTCTCCCACGCAAAATCCCCTTTGTGGTAGATGAAGATCCATGTGGGGGAGGACTACCCATGTGGATATCTATAACTTTGTTATCAGTCCAGGTAGAATAAATGTGAAACTTCCATCACCATGGTCATTAAACACATTTCCAGGAATATTATCATTGTTCTCCAGTGTCTGATTATGAGTTAAATATTAGCCCTCAATCAAGTACAGGGCAAGATTGACCCTACCTGCCATTCTGTTCCATCAATATATTCTAATGCCTCCTCCTCTAACCCATCAACAGCTCCAAGGCTCTATTTTGTTTAGCAGCTAGTCCAAATGTGACAAATTGCAACACACCTCTTTCTCCTTCCCTTTTCCTAACTTATTCTCACTCTCATTTGTTTTCCCCACATCCCCAACATCCTCAATGCCTTCTCTTTCATTCTTGTCAAGATCCTGTTATAGTAAAACTAAGATCCAGGTAATAAGTTTTGTATTATCATAACTCACCTCCACTGATTTATCTGTAGTATTCTCCTCATCAATCTCCTCATCAATCTCATCCTCACTGGTGGTCCTTTCCTTCTGTTCATATTCACTCCCTGAATCATCTGATTCAATCACAGAACCTCTATGAGCACGTGTGACTTGTTGCTTGGGCTTGCTTTGTAACAGTAGCTGGCCTGAGCGTGGACGTGCTGGAGGGGCAATAGGTATACCACTGGCTTCAAGAATTTCTTCAGAACTACAATTTGTCAAGGTAGGGTGGTGAACAGATACAAGTATATTACAGGTATATTAAATACATATAGAGATACAATGCAGATTGACTTACAAGGGCGTGGGGTGGACACGGGTGGTGCAGATGAATCACTGAGGGTGGGGATGGGTGGACAAGAGTGCGGGGGTGGTGGATGAGGTTGGGGATGGGTTGACAAGGGTGTGGGGTGGGCGCGGGCAGTGCGGGTGAGGCGCCGAAGGTGGGCGTGGGTCAATGAGTGGTGCGCGGTGGGCGTGGGGTGGTGTGAATGAAATACGGATGAGGGGGGTGGGTTTATGATGATGGGCATGGGTGGACAAGGGTGTGGGGTGGGCGTGGGGGGTGCGAATGTGTTACCGAGGGCGGGCGTGGGTCGACAAGGGCGCGAGGTGGGTGTGGATGAAATACAGACGAGGGGGGTGGGTTTACGACGGTGGACATGGGTGGACAAGGGTGCGGGGCGGGCGTGGGCGGTGTGGATGTGTTACCGAGGGCGGGCATGGGTCGACAAGGGCGCGAGGTGGGTGTGGATGAGATACGGACAAGGGGGGTGGGTTTACAATGGTGGATGTGGGTGGACAAGGGTGCAGGGCGGGCGTGGGCGGTGTGGATGTGTTACCAAGGGTGGGCGTGGGTCAACAAGGGCGCAAGGTGGGTGTGGATGAAATACAGACGAGGGGGGTGGGTTTACAACAGTGGACGTGGGTGGACAAGGGTGCGGGGCGGGTGTGGGCAGTGTGGATGTGTTACTGAGGGCGGGCGTGGGTCGACAAGGGTGCAAGGTGGGCGTAGATGAAATACGGATGAGGGGGGTGGGTTTACAATGGTGGACATGGGTGGACAAGGGTGTGGGGTGGGCGTGAGCGGTGCAAATGCGTTACCAAGGGTGGGCGTGGGTTGACAAGGGCGCAAGGTGGGCGTGGATGAATTACCATGGGTGGGCATTGGTCGACAATGGTGCAGGGTGGGCGTGGGCATTGCGGGCGAGCCGTCGAAGGCAGGGATGGGTTGTTGGTGGTGTAGTTGAATTTTGGGCAAGTCGTTGAAGGCACGGATGGGTTGTAGGTGGTGTCGTTGAGTGGTGGTGAGTTGAAAGAGCACAGGGTGGGCGTTGACGATGCAAGTGTGTTGAGGAGGGCGCAGGTGATTTTCCGATGGTGAGTAAGTCGTCGAGGGGAACAGCAAGGATGGGGAGGGGAGAACCTGGTCAGTACTCGTAAGAAGAACAAATAAAACCACTCATGGTTTTAGATGTTCTCTGACAGCGGGTAAAAGGGTGGCGGGCATTGTCGTGGTTGTGAGGGTGGGTAATACATGGTAAAGTGGGCGCATTTGGGCGCATTTGCGTGTGAGGGTGTTGGTGGGGCGTGGCACAGTAGAAAAATGCGGTGGGGGTGGTGGATTGAGTCAAGAAAGCAAGGGAGAGAGGAGGAGGTACATACCTGGGGGTGTTGGCAGCTGCTGCATCTTCTTTTGCTTGAGCGGCTGAAGTCTTCCTGTTGAAAACATCATTCAAGTGATACAAAATGGAAGTGGGTGGGCCATACCTGTTCCCCTTGCCTCGCTTGCTCATTGTCACCTTGTCAATGGCATCATCTGATGCGTCGTCATCCCTCTTCTTCCTCCCTCTTGTCTTCCTCTTGTGCTCAGGGCTGGCTTGAGCAGAGATGGTTGATATTGTCCTCTTGCGACCTTTTCGCAATGGCGAGGTGGCGGCAGTGGCAGCGGCGGGTGCGTTGGCTGATGAGCGAGTGGTGGGCATGCTGTGTGAACGGTTGTGACAATGTGTCACACGAGTGACGTCCACAGCAATCCAGTCGCTGCGGAAAAAATCATGGGTGTCGTCACATGAGTGACATGCCCATGGCACACATCAACTGAATGTAGCACTGCCAAATAGAAATATATGTAAACAAGGCCAAGGGTTACATTTATGTACATTTCTTATAATACTTTCTAATGTATGTGATATATTCCTATCAGACTCCGATTAGTCCGATTTGACTCCGCTCCCAGTCCATCGGACTGTGTCTGATATCGTCCGATTTGACTCCTATGAAATGGTCAGACTGGGATCGGAGTCAAATCGGAGTGCAATCAGAATTTTACTGCCATTCTATTAATGAGTTTTTTTCATCAGAGTCCGATCGGACTCCGATTGGAATAGGGGGGGGGACAGTAAAGAGCTCCAAAGAGTGCCAACTTACAATGAGAACTGGGAGAACATAAGCCCCATTCTGCTTCAACCACTTGATTGACTCATCATCCTCTAATGCATACTGGTAAGGCCCTTTCAAATCCCCATGACTGACCATCATAAACAAGGATTGATTGTTCTGGAGCAGTTTGAAACATTTTCTCAATTAATTTATTGCAACTTACTTTTAGCATGTGGATATTTTCTTGCCAACTTCTCCAGCACAGGTGAAATAAACCCAACAACCTGTTGATCATAGGTCATCACAGGAGCTTGTCATGAGGATCTGCATAAGAAGTATACAGATGGACCTTCCCCATAACAGATGATTGAGACTCCAAGGGTGCATCTTCAGCATCTGCAAGATTGAAGACATTACCCTGTGCTTTGCCCCTCATAAAACCCCCAACAGTCCTTGAAGCTCCTTTCAAGTCCTTCTATTGTTCAAATGTACCAAGAAAAAGATGTTCTCACTTGCCTCTGACACATATTCTTTTTCAGGCTCAGCAACCTGCATTTGCAATGAAATTTTAATACCAAGAGAATGATGCTCTCACTTGCCTCTGACACATATTCCATTTGAGGCTCATCAAGCTGCATTGAGAAATCTTCAATGGTGACACCATGAGTTAAACATGTTCCCAACAAGTATTAAAATGCATACCTAAGTCATCTGATATTGCAGAATTATCTGGACATATGGTCCTTAAGAAAACAACAGTTAAGAGTTTCTCAACTTACCACTATTGTTGGATGCTTCATCTCTTTCCTTTTCATCACTCCTTCAGATTTGTCTAAATTCATAAAGTTAAAAGTCATTGGCACAGAAACAGGTTCTTGACTTACCACTAGTATCATCAATTGTATCTTTTTCCTCCCCAGAACCATACTCTTCACACTGGTCTAAATTCATTAAGTTAGAAAGTCAATGAAATGAAAACAGATTCTTGACATTACCATTAATGATATCAGTTGTCTCCATTTCCTTTACAGAATCCCACTCTTCAGACTTGTCTGAATTCAAATAAATTAGAAAGTCATTGAGATGGAACACATTCTCCACCTACCATTAATCATATCAGTTGAATCTTTTTCCTTCCCAGAACCTCCTCTGGTCAGTACTTGCCCTTCAAGGGAGTCTTCTGCTTGTTGTTCTGGTTTGTCTGAATATTGTTCAATTGAGCAAGAAAAAAAATCTAATTCAAGTAACAGCTTACATTCCTCTTCAGTACTGGCCACTGTGATGGGGCGAGGACAAGGACAAGGAGGTGGGGCAATGCTGAGCCCACTCTGCTCAAGAACTGTCTCAGCCCTGAAGCATAGTTAACACAATGAAATAAATAAAATATCATACACACCTTTGTTGTGGCTTCCTGGTAGAAGAAAAGTGGTAATGCAAGATAGCAGCATTTAATGTTGATATTTTATATATACACATTACATAGTAAAAGCATGGACAGCAGGCATGGGGCAGTGGTTGTGGGCGGTTGAGTCGCAGGTGGATGGGGTTGGACGTGGTTGCAGGTGGTTCGTGGCAGTGGTCATGGGCAGTTGAGTTGCAGGTGGATGGGGTTGGGCATGGTTGTGGGCAGTTGAGTCGCAGTCGTGTGGTTGTGGGCAGTTTGTGGCAGCAGATGTGGGCGGTTGAGTCGCAGGTGGATGGCAGGGTGTGGTTGTGGGTGGTTTGTGGCGGCGGTTGTGGGCAGTTGAGTTGCAGGTGGATGGGGTTGGACGTGGTTGCAGGTGGTTCGTGGCAGCGGTTGTGGGCAGTTGAGTCACAGCCGGTGATGGGTGGGCGGTTCATTGAAGTGGTTGGTTAGAGGATGGTGGGCGTGGTGGCAGTGGCAGGTGGTTGGATGGACATGGGGTTAGGCGCCAGGTGTGGTTGCATTGTGGTCACGGGCGGAGATAGTGGTAGTGACGTGGTGGCGCAGGGCGGATCGATGAGGCGAACAAGTCGTGGAGGTGGCGGCAACGAGGTGGCAGATGGGGGAGTTGGGACATAGTTAGCATGATGGAATTTGAAAGAAGTGCATACGCACCTTTGCGAGGCTTGCCCCTTGTTGGCTTCAGGTCCTTGTTTGGAGCCACCTGCCCCTCGGTCTCGCTTGCCGCTGTCCTCACCTTTTTGGCCTTCGGTTTTGCATCGGCACTGGACAGGCCTCGCTTGCGTGATGAGGCAATGGGCGGTGGGAGTCGGGATTGGCTGCTTCGGGACCTCGGTGCACTGGAGCAGGTGTCGGGCATCGGGCGCAGGTAAGTCAAGGGTTGTGGTGGGGGTGGCAATGAGCGAGTGAGACAGGCAGAACCCTCTGAGTAGTCCAAAAAAGGCAGGTGGTGATGTAATAATGCCTATAGTGCTGTTAGGCAGCCACATTCCAGCTGGCTGCGTGGCGCAGCAGTTTCTTTGGCTCATGTCACACTTATGCGTGACTGAGAGTTCGATTCGTGGTATGTACAGCACTTTTCATTTGTTGATTTTGCTTATGATTGAAAAAATATCAGATAAATATGGAAAAATACCCAAAAAATACCCAAAAAATCAGCAGTCCGAGGACTCTGAGCTCAGACTCCTATCAGACTCCTAGAATCCGACCAGAGTCCGACCAGAGTCTGATCAGACATGAGATGGAAATTGGCTGGTGTCACACTGACCTCAAGTCCTAGAAAGTCCGACCAGACTCCGATCAGACTCCGATCAGAGTCCAACAGAGTCCGATCAGAGTCTGCCAGGATATGTGGCTAAGTGTAAAGACCTCTGTCCGAGTGGAATCCAAGCTGAGTCCGAGGACTCCGAGTCCAGTCTGAGCTCACTCCGAGTTGAATATAAAAGTCCTAGGACTCCAAGTAGACTCTGAGTTCAGTCAAGCACTTTACTCTGAGCCCCCTAAGATGCTCGGACTCCGAGCTCAGTCCTAGGATTACTAGGACTCCGCTCAGAGTCCGAGTTTTTTGAGTAGACCTGAATTTTTGGCAGGAAACTCACCAAAAATTGAGCTTGGACTCCGAGCTCAGTCCTAATGGACTCTGAATTGACTCCGAGACTGAGCTCGGAAGTCCTAGGACTGATGATGCTCAGAGTCCAAGTGGACTCCGAGCAGTGTGGGGGGAGTCAGTCAGCCTACAGCCATATATAACCAATGTGACAGTGTGACACGTGCAGTTGCATTGCGCTGCTGTTAATCATCACGTGCACAGTTGACGCGACGTTTAACGTTGTGCACGTGACACAAACGTGACTGCTGTGCACCATATCGATCACTCCATTGATTGCCCATCCCACCACCATCCATCGTCGACCCCCATGCCTGTCAACACACGATCAAACCAGCACACCACCGCCACCACAAAAGCAACTAAGAGGAACCGTGCCACCTCATCTGGACATCGAGTACATGAGCAAAAGAAGACGCAGCCATGGCCAACGATAGGCCAAACCCCACCCCGTAAGCTTTTTCTCTCTCTTTTCAATATTTTCGTTCATCGATTACCTCCCTACCCACACCCACACCCTCGTCACGTCGATCGCACCCACACCCTCATCACGTCGACCGCACCCACACCCACACCCTCGTCATGTCGACCGCACCGACCGTGCCCACCACTACACCCACCACACCCTCGTCATGTCGACTGCACCCACACCCACACCCTCATCACGTCGACCGCGCCGACCGCACCCACCACTACACCCACCACACCCTCGTCACATCGACCGCACCGACCGTGCCCACCACTACACCCACCACGCCCACCACACCCACACCCACACCCTCGTCACATCGACTGTGCCGACCGCGCCCACCACTACACCCACCACACCCTCGTCACGTCGACCGCGCCGACCGTGCCCACCACTACACCCACCACACCCACCACGCCCACCATGCTGACCACACCCACACCCACACCCTTGTCACATCGACCGCACCCACACCCACATCCTCGTCACATCGACCGCACCGACCGTGCCCACCACTACACCCACCACACCCTCTTCATGTCGACCGCACCAACTGTGCCCACCACTACACCCACCATGCCCACCACGCCGACCGCACCCACTCGTCATGTCGACCGCGCTGACCGTGCCCACCACTGCACCCACCATGCCCACCACGCCAACTGCACCCACCCACCATGCCCACCCACCATGCCCACCATGCCAAATGCGCCCACCCACCATGCCCGCCCACCATGCCCACCACACTGACCCGCCATGCTGACCCGCCATGCTGACCCACCATGCCCACCATGCTGACTGCATCAACCATTCCCTTGCTGATGCCTCTCCCATGCCCCTGTCATCCCTACTTACCTGCCTGCCCATGCTCATCATTATTTATTATATTACTTTATAAAATTATAGAACTGAATGGCTCTTGACTATAAGTGGAGTATCTGTACATCCACCTAAACGTACACCTCCCAGCTCTGTTGTACCTGCTACAACTACAATTCCTGGGCCTGGTCGCCTTCATCGTTCTGACATGAAGGCTGATGACATAGAGGAACAGAGAGAAGACAGTGAGCAAACTGTGTGTGATAGATAATATCTGCCATTCATAATTATACTGAATAACTATGTCAGACTGATGACAGTGGTCATGATGGTGATGACAGAGGGAATGAGGAAGGAAGCAATGTTGATGAATCAGTGAGTTATTACTATTGCACTATGTTGACATATCTAAATGTGTGTCAGGATGAGGAGACTGATAAGGATGAGAGGAGTGAAAGTGAAGTTGCAGTCCAGTAAGTGTGAACTGCTCATCATATTATTATTTCTAAGCATGAGTTAGGATGAGAATGCTGAGGTGGAAGAAGGACATGAGAATGAAGGCAGGGCTCCTGCTGGAAGTGCACCTGACATTGTTAGTCAATTTTACCTTATGTTGATTTGCTATTAACCAAAAGAAATATCAGCCAGCTGCATTTGACAATGACCAATCCTTACAGGGTGCCTCTAGGATGACTGGAGGCATTATCAGGGGCAATGCCACTGGAAATGTCTTTAGCCTGGCTGATAGTCCTGATCTCATGCCTAGAATTATTCAACCACAGGGCTTGGTGAAGGTTTTCAAGTCCTGCATTGATATTTCCAATGATCAGATTAAACCAAATCTGGTCCTCAAGACACAGGTAACACCCTCCCTTGTAAACATTCTCTAGGACTTGGGTGGCAAGTACTCTCCAGTGAAGAGTAAGTATGGTTCATCTAGACTAATTTTTCAATGTATTTACCACTCCACAGAATATGATCAGAGGATATATGTAAGTGAAGAGGGCAACTGGATTATCAAAGGCAGGTACAAAGATGTTGTTGCAAATGATACAGAGGGGTTGAGTGGTCCATTGCTAATGGAAAATATGAACTAACAATATGTGCTGTAAGCATCTATAATTTCTACTTTCTATTGGACTCACATACAATGTTTCAGGAGGAAGAAATCAATCCTGCTCTTGGGACTAACAGTGCCAGCCCTTTTATTTCTGTCTCTGGACCATCTAGTTTTTCTGGAGTTTCTGGAGTTTCTGCTACTTCTGGTGCTGGTGGAGTTTCTGTTACTCATGGTGCTGGTGCTATCCCCTCTCAGTTGTCCACTGATGAGTTGGTGATCTTTCTTGAAATTGATAAGCACCTGGTTGAGAAGGATGATACTTCCCTAAAGGCATACTACAAAAAGTACAAAGCCTGCATCCAGGCTCAGCACAAGGTTGATGATTTGGCCTCAACTGGCAAATGGCCTGCACAAAAGAAACCAAGCTTCACTGATTTAATCAAACTTTTTGTATCACCCTCTATGTGGCAGTCCCATGTCAAGAAGATGTCCAGGGTCCCCAATTATCCCCTCATGCAAGAGTGGTTAGAGGGTGGAGAGGATGGAAAGAGTGCCCCTGATGACATGGAAGTCTGGGGTTTCACAAAGACAAATTACAACTTTGTGGACTTGATGGCATATTTTGATGGGCAGGACAAGTCAAGGGCTAAGAAAGGAAAAAGTAGTGGGTCTAAGCAGAAGAAGAAGAATGTAGATAAAGGTGAGGGAAGTAGCAAGAAGGCTTCAAAGTAAGTTCTCAGGTATTGTGGAGTTGTTTGTAAGCAAATCTTTGTAGTATTGCTCTTATGCCAATTTTCTTATTGTCACTGTGGAACATGCTCCCAAGTTGTGCTTGGTTTTGGATCTTCATACTATTCATTCCAGGGGTTGTAGCAACAAATGAACAACCCTTCCCAGAAATACCTTTCTCAACATTCTCCCAGTTTATTGAAAACAATTTCCATCCTGCCATATCCCTTTCAACAGTTCTTATGATCTTGTTTTCAGTGACTGAAAACACTACCCTCCTAAGTCTTCATGCAAGGCGACAAAAACCAGAATATAGAGGGGAAATATCAGGAATGGCTACTGGCTGGATAAAGTGCCTGACTCGTGCAGTATTGCAGCAGGTGAGAGACAAGGGAGACCAACTTTTTTCTGATCAGGTGGACAATGATGAAGATGATGACAACCTTACTGTAAAGGCTAGCCTGAGGCTTGATGCCCTGGCCAAGCTGTTGAAATTATATCCTTATGACAAGAAAGGAAATTTCACAGGAAAGCTTAAACCAGTGGCACTTAATGAGATATCTCCTGTGCATGTCATTTGTCCAGATTCAGTTGTCTGTGAAACAATGAGCTGTAATCCAAGGTCATTACTACAATATACAAAACCAAGGGACATTCCACTTGTAACATTAGTGAAAAAATTTGCATCATACAAACAAGTACCAGTACTCAGTGGATATTGTCCAGATTGCAAGACAGTTTACCATGCAGATCGTGAAAGAATACCAACTGAAACAGCCAACAAGTATGACAGGCTATACTTGAATTCTGCCACATATATTAAGATTGGACAGAGCTTATGGGTTGATAGATTATTCACTTCATGTGTCATGAGTGGCATCTATAACTTCCATGCATCAGCAGCCACTTATGCTCAGTTCTGGAACATGGCATTTGGGTCTGTGAATGTGGCAAGAAGACAAATATGGCAGGCATTTATACAAGAATCAATAAGGATGCAAGCTACTGAGTCCAGGCTTAATTTCACAATTGAAGATGGCCTACCAATAGATGATGTTACAAAAGGAGCATTTGAATTTCTGGGAAACAAGGGTCTCATTAGTGGATCATTACAGCATAGTTGTAATGAATGCACACAAAAGTACAGGGATAGGTCTGAGAATATAATGCCTGCAGGTATAGATCCATCAGCTACTGTTGGCATGGAAGATACTGCAATTCCACTTCCATTTCAAACAACCATCATTGAAGACTGTGCTCCTGTAAAAATGGTTGTATTGGATGGTATTGTAATGGGGCACACAGTAAGTCTTAAGACTCAGGTTGCTTATTCATTATTTATGACATGACAAAACAGCATTGTGGTTATCAAAATTGTACAGGTGACTTGTTGAATGCACGTGGTGGTGTATATTGTGCATATCATGAAAACTTATTTGGAAAATTCTGCCATGTTAGTGATTGCCACAATACTAAAATACAAGGTACCCAAGCTTGTGCACATCACCAAGGAAGGTGGCAAAGACATGTCATCAATCACAGAGCCAATGTTTTGGGAGGATATAGAAGGGCAATGAGAAGATCAGATGAGACATGGCCTTGGATGCCTACTTTTGATCAAGCACAACAACCCCATGATACTGAAGAGACAGTTGAAAGAAGAAATACAGAACTCTTCACTCCTCCAAGAACATATTGTGTTGAAACAATTTGTGCACCTTGTGGTGTTGTTATTGCATGGGACAAATTTACAAAAGCAGAATCACCTACAAATATATTGAATTTCCTGGAACATGTATATCCAGATGATGAGAGCAGGCCTTCATACATATGTATTGACAAAGCCTGCATGCTGCTTCGTACCAGTGTCTCAAATGGTACATGGGATAGGTGGAGGAATACTAGTAGGTTTATTGTGGACTCATACCACTATGTGAATCATCGTGCAAGTGATTCATTATGTCGTCAGTGGTGCAACCCTGCACCATTGGATGGGTCAGCTCCTGACTTGGTTATTGTGGAGAGAGATGACAATGGGAGGCTTTATTATAAGCGTGCATTCAATACACAAGTTTGTGAACAATTGAATGCCTGGTTGGGTGGATTTGATCATATTTTGAGGAGAATGACATCATGGAACTTCAACTGGTTCTTACATAGTATGTTATTCTATCACACAAAACATGTTATTGGAAGGCAAGGTCAAGAAGATGTTGCAGGAAGTTTGGATGAAGATGATGTGTAGATGATCTGTGTACTTGTAGATGATGTATTCATTATTGTATCTACAAATATTAATATTATCTGTTACCTAGGTGTATTTTTTTTTCTTGCCTTGATTTGCCTCTCATAATTTCTCTAATATGCATCTCCCATGGAATAGAACATAGAACTGAACAAATCAAAGGAAGTTGCCCATCAAGCATGGTCCAGAGGAATAGCTGGCATGGTAACGTGGCTTTCTGCAATTTTGGACAGGCAGTTGTTGAGGTCTTTACACTAAGCCACGCATTCCACGTGGACTCCACGTGGACTCCAGGCACTTTACCTGGACTGTCCTTGCATCTCCACAACCCAACATTTGGCAGGGAACCCCAGCCAAACTTGACCTGGAGTCCACCTGGACTATCACACATATTCCCTGGACTTTACCTGGATTTGCAAGGAGTCCCTGTCCCTGGACTGTCCAGGGACTGGCTGGAGTCCAGGTGCTGCTCAGAGCCTGCACTCAGGTCAAATGTTTGTGACATGTGTCACAATGGCCGTCACGACGCGCTGTTGGCTACTGTGTGACATTACTGTGTGACATATCACATTTGGCAGGATGACTAATCATTCCATTTTTGTCCGACACAGCCTGCGCGCTGCCACACCATCGTCGCACCACGCAATGAAGTCCCCGCCCCACCCAGGGACCCTGTCACCGAGGAAGACCCGCAGTGGTCGCAAGCGCGCCATGTCTGTTTTATCGGACAAATCAATCAAGGCATCGAAGAAACAACGCAAGGAGGAGGACAACAACAATGACAACAGTTTTGATGGCCATGAAGACGACGATGAAGGAGAAAAGTGAACGAAACGAGGAAAGCAACGGTGCGTAGTGCGCTGCTCGTTCCTCGGTCCACCCTAACCCAACCCACAATAGCAAAGTACCTGCCAACCGGTAATGTTTTTTTTTCAGCTGCTTTTCAGCTGCTAACCGCCACCGTTTGCCCTCGACGACAGCAAAGCGTCTAACACGCGAGCCAGGGAGGAAATGGGGATGAATAAAGCACCCAGTCAAGCGTATGTTTTTTTCATTGTTGATTCTAATACATTCTGACAATTCCTATCCTATCTGCTCCCTGCTCTCCCCGGCCACGTACTCTCCTCGTTGCCACCCCCACCTGTCGCATTATGACGACCACCAACTGTCACATTCCGACAACCGCCATCCGACGACTACCCGCCTTCCCTTTGCGATGACCGCCCACCTTCCCTTTCGACGACCACCCACCCAATGACCACCCATCCAACGGCCGCCCACCCAATGACCGCCCACCTGCCAACCGTCCCTTGCCCTGTCCGACGTCTATCCGCGACTGCCCACTCCCTGTGCAACCCACCCACTGCCCGACGACTGCCCACCACCTGATGACCATCCGCGACCGCCCGCCCACTGTGCGACCCACCCACTGCCCAACGACTGCCACCACCTGACAACCATCCGCGACCGCCCACCCCCTGTGCAACCCGCCCCCCGATGACCACCGCCTGACAACTGCCCACCTGACATCCACGACCGCCCACCCCTGTGCGACCCGCCCACTGCCCGACGACTGCCCACCACCTGACAACCATCTGCGACCGCCCACCCCCTGTGCAACCCGCCCCCCGCCCGACGACCATCGCCTGACAACTGCCCACCTGACGTCCACGACCGCCCACGACTGCCCACCCCCTGTGCAACCGCCCACTGCCCGACGACTGCCCACCACCTGACAACCATCTGCGACCGCACACCCCCCTGTGCGACCCGCCCCCCCGCCCGACAACCATTGCCTGACAACTGCCCACCTGACGTCCACGACTGCCCACGACCGCCCACCCCCTGTGCGACCCACCCCCCGCCCCGACAACCATCGCCTGACAACTGCCCACCTGACGTCCACGACTGCCCACGACCGCCCACCCCTGTGCAACCTGCCCATTGCCCGACAACTGCCCACCACCTGACGACCATCCACGACCGCCCACCCCTGTGTGATCTGCCCACTGCCCAATGACTGCCCACCTCCTGATGGCCATCTGCGACCGCCCACCCCCTGTGTGACCTGCCCCCCCCATATTATCAATTTGTATATTTAACCCAACCTTCTCTGTACCATGCCTGTTGTTGTATTATGTTAAATTGTATATTTGCCCCACCCTCTGCCCTGTCCTCTGTACCACTGCTGCTGTATTATATTAATTTGTATATTTACAACTTGATCATTGTATAACTCAATGCATGCCCTTGCCCTACTTACAAATAGAACATATCCTGTTCAAAAAAACAAGGGAACTTCAACAAAAGCACCTACCAAGTATGAGTGTTGTATTTACTTATTTTAATAACCAATACCTGCCATTACAGATCAGAGGAAATTTTAAAAAGTAAGAAAATCTCAGTTGCTCCTCCACCTCGCAAACATGGAGTACACTACTTGCCTTTTTCTGCACCTCAATCTAAATCATATCGTGAACGTCTAGCAGATGAGGAGGAAGAGCAGGGGGAAAAGAATCTGATGAGGAATCTGATGACAGTGACAGTGCTGAGGATCTATCTGCTGATGAGGATGTTGCTGCAGGTTCAAAGAAGGTAGATGTGGAGGATGCACTTGCAGATATTGAAGAAATGGAGGGTAGTGATGACCAGGATGGCCTGAGAGGTCTGGTGAAATTGCTTCTGCTTTGGACAACATGGGGCTTGAAAAATCTGGGGATATTGAGATGGTCTCTCCCCTCCCAAGGGTTCTTCCAGGGTCACAGGAGGAGTGTTGAGGGCAGAGCTATAGGCAATGTGCTAAATCTGGGTGATGCAGATGATATATTGGAACCTCATATCCTTGCTAAAGGAACTATCAAATTGTTTTCTGACCTTTCTCACAAACCATCTCAGCATAAGCCTACTTTCACTTTCAACACTGAGGCTGGGCCTACATTGGGACCAATTCTGGAAAAGTTGGCAAGGGACTATTCCCTGTAAGGCACAATAACTATCGAATTTATGTGCATGAGGGAGGGAGTTGGAATCTCAAAGGTCGTTTTAATCATGCTGTGGAAGATGATAAACCAGTTTCATGGGTGACTGACAATGATCAGTTTGCACTGTCTGTTTGTGCTGAGGGGAGGGATATATTTGCAGCTCCTGCTGAGAAACCTGGTCCTGCAGCCCTCTGAGCAAGGCTGCTACCAAAGAAGGGGACTTGTCAAAGCGTGAACTTATCACCATTCTCAATATCACTGAGCACTTGGCTCAGTCACAGAAGAATCCTGGCATAAGGCTTAATTATGCCAAGTACAAAGAGTGTCTCAAAGCCCAAGATACCATGAGACGGATGGTTAAAGATGGGACATGGCCTGCTGACATCAAGAAGCCAAATGCCACAAACATCATTGAGTTGTTTGTGTCCAAGAGTTACTGGCATAACTACATGACTCAGGCATTTCATGACATTGCACACTATCCCATACTGAAGGATTGGCTTGAAGGGGAAGGAGAAGGTCTGCCTGATGAGGAAGTTTGGGGAGCAACTCAAACTTCTTATACATTCTCTGACTTGATGAAGGAAAAGGAACGGAGGAAACAGGTTGCAAAGGGGAAAGGGAAGAATAAGGCCAAAGAAGATTCTACCAAAAAGAAGCATAAGTAGGTGGAATAGTACTGCTCTTTGTCTGAAAGTTGTAATGTAACAATATCAAAGTTGTTTTTTTGTTATGCTCAATCATTTTCTCAAGTTCTTGATGGTCTGGATTTGGCTAGAGATTATCACAAGTTTGCCTTTAGTTGCTGCTGCACCCCTTGAACAACAAATATTCCCAGATATACCTTTCTCAATATTCAGCAAGTACATTGAAGAGAATTTTGATTCATCTGTGTCATTGTCAACAGTGCTGATGCTACTTTTCACTGTGACTGAGAACACAGATCTTCTGAATTTGCATTTTCGTCAAAGATCTTCAGATCAAGCAAGAAGCACATTGGCAACTGGATGGATCAGGAGTTTGGCAGGTGAAGTAAAACAGAGACTAGAGAAAGAAGATGCTTCCCTGTTGAAAGAATCTGATATGGAAGCAGAGAGCTCAGATCATCAGATCACCATCACAATTGGATTAAAGTTGGATGGACTTGCAAGGCTATTAGGGTTAAATCCACTCAACAAGTCAGGAAAATTCAAAGCTAAATTAAAGCCAGTCTCAAACAAAAAAGTCCATGCAGTTTACACTTTATGTCCAGAAACCCCCACCTGTAGGACACTGGCTTGCCAAAGAAAGTCATTATACCAGTGGACCAGAGCAAGGGATGTGCCCCATGTAAGGTTGATAAGAAATTTTGTAGTGTATGACAACACACCACTGCTCTCAGGACACTGCAAAGGATGCAAGACTATTTATTATGCTGATCATGAAAGAGCAAAGCTTGAACATGATACTAAATGTGAAAGGGTATATTTGAACTCTGCAAAGTATATTAAAATTGGACAAAGTCTCTGGTGGACAGGGCATTCTCCAATGCAGTGTTGAGTGGGATATACAACCTCCATGCATCAGCTGCAGCATATGCAGAGTTCTGGAATAATGCCTTTAATATGGACAACTCAGCAAAAATAAGCAGGAGACATGTATGGCAAGCATTTGTGCAGGAGTCAATTCGCCTTATTGCATCTGCATCACAAACCAATTTAACAATCATGGATGGCCTACCAATTGATCAAGTGACCAGAGAGGCATTTGATGTATTGGGAGAAGGTGGTGTTATCAGATCAGCTGATCAACACTCTTGCTCTGAGTGCACACACAAGTACAGGAGTACTGCAGAAGTGGTTCTAGAAGCCAATGCAAATGAAGCAGATATGGTTGGGATAGATGACAGGGACCTCCCATTTGAAGGGCAGAGAAGAATACAAGAAGTTGATGAAGTGGAAGAAGCTGCCCCTGTTAAAATGGTAGTAGTGGATGGTATTGTGATGGGGCATACACACTGTGCATTTGAAGATTGCAGTGCAGATTTAGGCAATGCCCGTGGTGGTGTCTACTGTCCATTCCATGAACTCTCACATGGAGGTAAATGCCATGCTGCTAATTGTGAGAATGCAAATGTAGCAGGAACCCTTGCCTGTGAACAGCACCAAGGGAAGTGGAGGAGGCACCTAATGAATCATAGGAAACAGGTCATGGGTGGTTACAGGAGGGCCTTGAGAAGGCCTGGTGACACAGTGCCTTGGACACCTCAAGCACCACATCAGGTGCACCCTCATGATGAAGAAGAGCAGGAAACCAGAGGCAGGGATTGCTTCATTCCACCAAGGATATACTGTGTTGAGACACTCTGTGCTCCATGTGGTGTGGTGGTGGCTTGGGATAAGTTTGACAAGGCTGAGTCACCAACTAACATACTGAACTTCTTGGGATCAGTATACCCTGAAAAAGACCAAAGGCCTGCATATGTTTGTATTGACAAAGCCTGCATGGTGTTGCGCAAATGTGTGAATGATCCTAGGCTGCAGGAGTGGCTAGACACAAGCAGGTTTATTGTTGATGCATACCACTACATCAACCATCGTGCAACAGATAACTTGTGCCGGACTTGGTGCAATCCTGCACCTTTGAATGGATCAGCACCCAACTTGGTCATTACAGGGAGAACTCCACAGGGGCAGTTATATTACAAGAGAGCATTCAACACTCAAGCCTGTGAGCAACTGAATGCATGGCTAGGTGGTTTTGAGTCAATCCTGAAAAGGATGACATCAGGCAATTTTGACTGGTTCTTGCATACAATGCTGTTCTATCATACAATTCAAGTTTTGAAGAGACAAAAGGCAAGGGAAAAGAAAGTGATGAGGATGATGAGGATGATGAGGATGATGAGGATGATGAGGATGATGAGAATTTGTAATTTTAATGTATTTTGTAGTGAGAATGATTATCAGAGTAGTGAGAAAAATGATAATTGTAAGGAGTCCACAGGGAGTCCACAGGAACTCCAGGTAGATCCTCTTACTTGATTTCTTCAAGTATGCTTCCTAGGCACACATACAACATCCAATACATACATACTACCTTGATTGATCCTCAGGGAGATGTAAAACATAAGTCTAAACACCTTTTTGTGCATAGCCTGGACTGCACCTGGAGTCCAGCAGGACCAAGCATGGAGTCCATGCACAATTTGCATTTTGGCCTGGACTTGACCTGGACATTCCCTGGAGTCCAGGGAGTTTACCTGGACTCCACAAGGACATGTGGGGGGAGTGTAAAGTACTGGTCAGGTAACATGGTGACATCCTCTAGGGCATTATCATCCTTCATGTGATCAGGTCGGCGGGATAGAGCGTCTGCTTCAAACATTTTGGTGCCGGGTACATGTTCAATTTTCAAGTCAAATTCTGAGAGCATCATGGACCATTGTGCTTGTCGAGGAGTTAATTGTTGGGGTGACCGATAGAATAACAGATTTTTATGATCGCAGTGAACCACTATGGGATGTGGCGATCCATGAAGTAAATGTCACCATGCCTGCAGTCCTTTAATGATTGCTAGTAGTTCTCGATCATAAATCTGGTAATTCTGTTCTGTAAGCGTCAGGGCATGCGAAATAAATCCACATGGATGAAGCATTCCAGTTGTATCTGCTTGTTTAAGCACTGCTCCAGTAGCTTTGTTCGAGGCGTCTGTCTGAAGAATGAATGGTCAGGTGGGGTTGGGCATGCGTAAAACGGGCATGGAGGAGAACTTGTTTTTAAGCTCCTCAAATGCTGTCTGACAAGTGGTTGTCCAGTCAAAGAGTAAACCTTTCTTTGTTAGATCTGTCAACGGTTTCGCTATGGTGGCAAAGTTGCCAATAAACCTCCAATAGAAGTTTCCGAATCCAAGGAAGGATCTGACTTGTTTAACCGTTGTTGGTGTTGGCCAGTCACGAATTCCTGCAAGTTTAACAGGATCCATTTGAATGTGTCCAGGTGTAATGATCATGCCAAGAAATTTGACTTCTTGAACGCAAAATTTGCATTTCTCGAGTTTCAAGAATAGGTCATTTTCCTGTAGGCAATTCAAAACGCGTTCTGTTTGCTCCTGCATTTCTTCTTTTGTTTTTGCACAGATCAAGATGTCATCCATATAAATGATGAGCCATCCTTTGTTTATCATATCCTGGAAATATTTGTTCATCATCATTTGGAATGTTGATGGGGAGTTGCAAAGACCAAAGAACATGACTGTTGGTTCATACAATCCTCGATTGGTTATGAATGCTGCTTTCCATTTGTCACCTTCTTTGATTCGGATGTTGTTGTATCCCCAGCGCAGATCGAGTTTGGTAAAGTAATTTGCGCCTTCTAACTTTGTCATTAAATGTGGGACTAAGGGTAATGGGTAGGTGTTCTTAATTGTCCATTCATTCAGGTATCAATAATCTTGGCAAGGTCGAAGTGCGCCGCTTTCCTTCTTAGAGATGAAGAAAAATGGCGATGCTTGTGGAGATTTAGATGGTTGAATGTATCCTTTATCAAGTTGTTCCTTAATCCATTCATTGAGGGTTGACTGTTCTTTTAGTGATAATGGGTAGATTTTGTTGACTTTTGGCGTAAATCCTGTTTTAAGTTCGATCACATGATCCCATGGGCGAGAAGATGGAAAACGCTCTGACGCTTTCTTCTCAAAGGTGGCATGCCAGGGCGTGTATTTGGAAGGTAGAACTATGGGCGCTTCATCTCTTTTTGCTTGATGTTCAAGTGCCTGTGATGTCAATGTTTTCACCCTGATCCAATATTCATCTTCTCCCCATTGTTGGTTGTCTAATGCCATGTGCCAAATAGGTTTGGTGTCTTCTGAGTCATCGTCCATTTGGAGGGTTTTCTTTCACCAATTGATCGTTGGATTATGCTGTTCTAACCATGGTATTCCAAAGATTATCGTTTGATCCCTAGATTGGTGATCCATAACCAGTTGTTGTATGTCTTCCCTTCAATAGAGTAGGTGAGATGAGTGCGATGAGTGATTAATCCATTCTGATTAATTGTCCCATCAGTGTTCTTGACTCTAATCAGTTGTTTTAAGAGTTCCTTAGGTAGATCTTTTGATATTCATTCGTTAATGAAGTTTCCCTCTGCCCCACAATCAATGAGAGCAGATATTTCAGTGGGTTTATGGGTTGTTTGCACAGTAATGGAAATTTGTTTGTTATTATTTGAATTTACAATTACAGAGTCGAGTGCTAACTGTTCAATGGTACTGGAGGTGTCAACTGCTTTCTGGCGTCTCCTTCTTAAAAACCCTCGGATTCGAGTTCCTGGAAGGTATTCTCGCATTCTTCGTCTGGAAGATCTTTCAATAGCGCCCTGATGCATTGGGCAGCTGATTCGTTTGAGGTCATTTCCTCTGATATGTGTCCCTGTGTTCCACATCTGAAACACTTGCCGGTCTTTTGGTATTCCTCCTTTTGGGCATCTGAAAGATGTCCTGTGCTCACAGCATTGATCCCTTTGATCCTGATGTGGAGGGCTTTGTGTTTCGATTAAATTTGAAACGTCCCTTTGTGTCTCCTGATCCAGATGATTGGTTCATCAGTTTCATGGTCTCTCAAGCGTTGTGCAGGCGTTCTGCAGCGTTATATGCTGTTTCCATACTGACGACTGCGGGATTTTTGATGATCTTTGCTGCTACTGATGCAGGGAGTCCTTTGCAGAAGTAAATGTGCTGCACCATGAACCCTGTAATTCCGGTGGAGTGTATGAGCGATCGGAATTTCTGAATGTAGGCTGGGATGTTGATGTCTCTGCCCACTTTGACTTTATCTAGATCATTCAGGGTCCTGGCTGCGCTGTCAGATTCCCCCCAGTCGCTCAAGAATCGTTGCCTGAAGCTGGTATAATTATCCCAAGAGAGTGCATATGCACTTCCTGTTGATTTTCCTTTGGTTGCTTCTGCTATCTCTAATTCTCCTCGAAGATTGGCTTTCCAATCGTCTAGTTCTTCCCCTAGTGAAGGAGAACATATTTGATTCATTTTTTCGATGTTTTGAAATGTCCTTCATCAAGATCAAAGATGTCATCAAATGTATTGATGAAGTGTTTCGCCTTAGAGCGCTGTCCTTTGAATTCCTTAATGGAGATTCCCTTTATTCCTTTCAAGGATGTTTCCTTTTCGTCTGACATGTCCTTCTTTGGTTTCGGTTTCGGTTCTGGTGTTTCAGGTTTCGGGTCCTGTGTTCCAGGTTCGTGTTTCGATTCTGTGCCTTGTTTCGAGCTTTCTCCTTGTTTCGATTCGTCCCCAAAGGCTAGATCTATCTCGATCTGTTGTTGTTCTTTGTATTTGTTCCACTTGGCTAGTGTCTCTTTGTCTAGTGCAAGGAAGGTGAAATCTCCGAGTTCTTTGTTGACTTGAAACTCGTGCCACCAGGTGAGTTCTGGTTTGGTGTTTGGGGCTAGGAATAACTGATTGTTTTCCTTGTTCGTTTCGTTATACCAGTGAATTCAAATTTCTCCTGGTAATTCTCTGTTAGTATCTCCTTCCTGGTAATCTCCTTCGAAGAGTTCCTCTGAGACTGGTAGGTTCTTTCTCTTTGTTCCTGAAACGTAGCACCAGACCTTGTGTGTAGTAGAGAAGTAGACTTCTCTTCAGTTAAGGTAGTACTTCTGTCTGTAACGAACAGAGTCGTTTGGTGGCCTAATCAAAGAGGCCCTGGTATCAATGGTGTTTGGCTAGTGATGATGCACTGAGCGGTTCCTGAGTTCCAACTTGTGTTACGGATGATGCCCTCGTTGTGGTTCATTCTAAGTCAACAGTGACAAGCAGAGTCTCGGTCCGTTCCCAGCCACTGGACAAAGGGTCTAGACACTAAGTCAAACAATGACGAAGGTCCTGGAGAATGATGAGAGAGAAGAGCATTGAAGTCTATTGTTGTTGAGAGCAAAACTTGTCTAAGTTGGAACTGGAGTTACTCTACAGTACATGGGGTTTATATACGGTTAAGAGACAAAGGAAACCATAAAGGGAATGAACCGATGACTACCTGAGAAAGGAAATGTGAAGGTAGCTATGAAAGGAGATAGCGTCCAGGCTGTACGATGCACAGTTAAGGAGAAATGATGAGTATGAAACAGTCCGCCAAGACACAAAGACGAAACAAAGAGGAAACTTTAACAGTCTGTGCACTAAACCCTATAACCCTAATAGCTGTGGAACCCAATACTGATAGTATGTCTGTTTGAGTCAAACATAATGGGCAGATAGCTTCTGTCTGTGTCATAGTAACTACATAAGCAGGCCTGATATCCAATATATAATCTAATCTAATCATTATCTTATCTTAGATATTTGGTTATTGCCTTTAATAAAAACAATTTAAAATGACTTAGAGAAAAAGAGTTTGAGATGGATGCTCAAGGGATAGGCATGGCAGCTTACTATATTTATATTTGATTGCCTTCTATTCTTTGAATAATATCTACTGAATCAAAATGGTAACAATCAAGGTGCAGGTGAGATGGTGAGGGTGCTGGCATGTGATAGTAGGTGCTGGTAGGTTGCTGATGGTCCTGCTGATGGTCCTGCTGATGGTCCTGCTGTCTTGGTCTCCAAGTTTGAGCCAAAAACAAGACTGGACTGGATTTTCAACTGCTACTCTGGATGAGTACCAGGAGTCTAGGTACAACACATGGGGGAGTGTAAAGTTCTATGATGATCATTTGTAGTGTACATGGCCAGGAATCAATGGGGACTCATGAAAAAAAATCAGTTATATATCCAGCTGAGGTGATCCCTAAAGATAGCAGGGACTCCTTGTGGCTCCCTGAGATACAGGGAGCTGCCAAAAAGCCATTTTCCACTTGTAGGGAGTGAGGTGGGAGTCCAGAGGGAGTCCAGGGATCAATGTGGGGGAGTGTAAATTACTGGGAGAATGTAGAAAATGTGTCTAAACACTGTTTTTGCAAAATATATACTGTACCTGGACTCTACAAGGACTGAACCTGGATTCCCTACAATGACCTTGCTTGTGCCTGGACTGAACCTGGACAGTCCCTGGAGTGCAGGGAATTTACCTGGACTCCACAAGGACATGTGGGGGAGTGTAAAGTGCTGCAATACCCCTAAGTATAGCCCTCAATGCGGCTATTACCAGTTTGACCCTTAGAGGGTATTTCTTTTTCTATTATTTCTTTTATTTACATATATTAGATTACAGCTCTTTACACAAATATGTACATACAGTAAAAGTGTATATAAGACCTGTAGATATCAAATATATGTTCAATTGCTCTTTCTTGCCAGCATGTGAGTATCTCCACTCTATATATTTGATTGTTTTCAAAAAACAGTCAAATTCCAACTCTCAGGGAAAGATCCTGTACCTGAGATTGAGAAACTAGGATTGTACTTTGCACACCTTTCTGAAGATAAAGTGAAAATCCCAGATTTCATGCAGGCTCTCATACTTGCAGCTGCACTTCTGAAAGAATGGACTGCTGTTCCTAAGGCCATGTTTCAATTATATGGAACAGAAAAATTTACATTCAAAACAATTTCCGATTCCATCATTGGAGAATATAGGAGGGGCTACACAATGAAACAGCAGTACAATTCTAGAGATAAAGCCAATAAAATCAGCAGAGTAAAAAGAAAGGAAAAAGATGTGTAAGACCTCACCCTTGCAAGGGTTTCAGAGGCAAGGAAAAGAAATGCACCCAAGAAGCAGACATTCCTCCTGAATTGGATCAGGAGCATAATGCTGTTGAGATCATATCTCCAGCTCTTTCCATTGCAGCACAAAATGTACAAGCTCACATGTTTCCACTGGCTGCCTAATTCACAGGTCAGTCACAAACCTGAAAGGGAATGTGGAAACACTCTAACCAGGCCAGAACACTTGCTGAGTGCATTGGTGTCACACCAATGATGGAGATGTTAAAAATACTTGACACCATCACAAAAGATGAAATATTCTTTGAACCATCTCCCAAACATAAAAGATCTGCTACAGATCTTGATTATTCAACTGTGGGAAACCCAACTGATGTTTTGGAAGAAACACTATTTGAGGAAGGTGAAAAAGATTATAACATCCCAAGGGATCCTTTTGACAAACCAATTGATCCACTCTTTGATGACGATGCTGTAAGCCTTGGCAACAAGTTAAGTCATTCATTTATCAATAGAGAAACTACTAAACACTTTATACAGCAACATGGTAGTATAAATGTATATAATGAAAATATACATTATTTTTCTCATTGCAATAATTGTGTGAAATGTAAAGAAAATGAGTTGTCATGGATCTTAGATTCAGGAGCATCATTACACTTTACTCACAATCAAAATGACTTTCTATATTATTGACTGCTAATTGATAAACAAATGGCTGCTAAAGGTAAAACTTTACAGATACTAGATGTAGGTGCCATTATGATCAAAATTATTGTAAATGGAAAGACAGATATTAAATTGATCAGGCCAGTCTTTTACATACCTGACATGGATATGAGATTACTCTCCATGGGAACATTTCTAAATCAAGGATATCCTCTTTCAGGAAACAGAGATCATATTGATCTAATCAAAGAATCTTCCATTATAAGATTCTCACCACATGAAGAAGGACAAACCATATATTGGTTAGACTCCAAAATTCATAATGACTCAATAAATGTTGTAACACAAAAACCAGATTTTCATATATGGCATAAATGTTTGGGACATCCACAAGATGAAGTAATCTGTAAAGGAAGAATTCATTTAGAAGGATTCCCTAATATTCCTGTTCCTAAACAGAAACAAACTTGTTCAGGATGCACTAAAGGAAAAATGCACAGTAAATCCTTTCCAGAGTCACAAAGTTGAGCTTTATCTTCTTTTGACTTAATACATTCAGATCTCAAGGAAATCTCAATGATTTCTCTGGACATTTATGGATCAGTTTACTAAAGAAGAAATCCAATACAAAGTGAATTCACTAAAAGTGAAAAATACCTCAAAGATCTTGGGATTGAGATCCAAAAATCATTACCATATATGTCACAATGAAATGGCAGAGCTGAAAGAATGAATTGCACAATTTGGGAAAAGTCACAATCCCTTAGATTCAATGCCTGCTTACCACAATCATGGTGGGAATTGCACAGTATACCTATATAATAGGACTCCCATAGCTCATAATAAATGGCAGACACCATATTTTTTTATTCTAGTAAATCTCCCAAAGGAATGGGATCTGATAGTTCAGATCACAATTCTAAAAGTGATAACTCAGATGATTCTGAAAGTGATGATTCAGATGATCAAAGAGAAATTGAAGAAGATCTATTTGCTCCTTCAAGACCCTCATCTCCGAGACCAACTAGAACTAGACAACCAGTAAATCGACCTGATAATGTCTATGGAGATAAAGATCCAGTTGAAATTGAAAAAATTGATAGAAGAACAAAATTAGATCATTTCATGATTAATAAATTATTATCCTGTGCAATTCCTATCCAAGAAACAGCTAATACAGCTATAACTGTACACCATCACAAAATATTTTGCTTACCAGTCAGCAAACAAAAAGACCGGATTAACACCAAAAAGAAAGAATGGCATATGCTCATCAAAAGAGGTGTCATAATAAATCTACAACATCTCCCTGAAGGCTGAAAGGCTATAGGTTGCAGATGGGTTTATGTCCAAAAAGACAATGGATGTAAAAAAGCTCATCCGGTTGCCCAGGGATTTTCCCAAATAGATGGCATTGACTACAATGGAATATTCTCACCAGTAGTAAGATGAGACATGTCATCTTATACTTGCACTTGCAGCACTAGAAAATCTATATATATCATTTCTAGATGTGACTGCTGCTTTCCTATATGGAAAACTGGATGAAGAAATATACATGAAACAACCACCAGGTTTTATCAATAAAGATAAGAAAAGCATGGTATATCAACTACATCATGCACTTTATGGATTAAAACAAGCTTCATTAGCTTGGTGGAAATCATTAGACAAGTCAATGGAAAAAATGGGCTTTACACATATGTTGAATGTGAACTAGATGTATTCTCAGTCTCATATGTGTGGACTCTAGGTGGGACAATGTACCTAGATGTATTCTACAGATATAAGTAAAGGTGAATGGTAATAATGTGGAATGGGATACTCACCTCAGTCTCGTATGTGCAGACTGAGGTGAGTGGGTTGAACTGGACCATATTTATATGCAGTACAGTGACCAGCTTAACAAGTCATTGAAGAGGCAAGTGAAAGGGAGTGAAGTGGAACAATGGTCATGTGTGCTTTGCACATGAGAGGGCTGTGTTAGGTGGTCAGTGTCACAATGATATAGTATGGTGTTCAACACCATATACATTCCAATGTGGGTGTATTCATTGTTAAACAAGGTGTTGAACAACCTTCACCCCAAATACCCCTAAGCATAGCCCTCAATGCGGCTATCACCAGTTTGACCCTTAGAGGGTATTTCTTTTATTATATTTCTTTTATTTACATATATTTAATTACAGTTCTATACACAAACATGTACATACACTAAAAGTGTATATAAGACCTGTAGATAGAGAATATACATTCAGTTGCTCTTTCTTGCCTACCAGCATGTGAGTATCTCCTCTCTATGAGAGTAAGACCTGGAGAGGTCTCTGGTCACTGTCTTTGACAGTGATACAATACTCAAAACACCTGGAGAGGTGTCTGGTCACTGTCTATGACAGTGATACAATACTCTTGTCATCATGAACACATGACTCTATGTCTAACAGACATATGAGCTCATCGCTCATGACAGTGACGACCACTGAGACAAACTATGTCTGATGGACATATGATTGCTGCTCAACACAAGGAACCAATATAGTCATAGCAATAATTTATGTCAATGACTCACTGTTTTTGGGATCCAACAAAATCATAACATTGTGTAAACAGCAGGAGTTTATGAATAGATGGGAATCTAAAGATTTAGGAAATCTCATTGATGGTCAAACAAAAGATTTCTTATCATTCCAGATAAAGAAAAATGGAAATAAGATTACCATTGATTAAAAACATTATTTGCATAAAGCAATCCAGAGACTAGGAATGAGTGACACTACTTATACAAACACTCCACTTCCTACTGGATATGAACCAATGAAAAATAATCAAACATTAGATCATATGACTAGATCTAAATATCAGTTGGTTATTGGATCATTATTATATTTGATGATTGGAACAAGACCAGACATTTGTTTTGCTGTAATAAAAATGTCTCAATTTTCAGCAAATCCATCATCAGATCACTTAAAACATGCAATAGGAATGGCTAGATATTTAGCCAAAACAATTGATCTCTGCATAAAATATGACGGATCACTAAGATCTGGCCTAATGAGTTATACAGACTCAGATTGGGCTTCAGATAAAAACAATTGTCATTCCACATCTGGATTCTTTACTCTCTTATCAGGAGGAGTAGTATCTTGGACATCTAGGAAACAGAAAACAGTGGCACTATTGTCAACAGAGGCAGAATATATGGCCTTATCTGACTATGCTAGAGAAAACAAATGGATTAGATCTATTCTCACCAAAATCCATTTTCCCATAACAATTGCACCAATATATGGTGACAATATGGGATCTCTATTTATTGCAAATAATCCTGTTACTGAAAAATGTTCCAAACATATTGATATCAAATATCATCATATATGAAAACTCATTGAAAACAAAGAGATTGAATTACAATTCATTAAAGGATCTGAAAATCCTGCAGATATTCTGACTAAAAACCTTGGTTGAGTATTATTTCAAAAATTCATACCAATGTTAGGTTTATCAGAATCATTGAATTGATTACTGATGGCCCTGGAGTAAGGCCTTAAACTGCTTCATTTTACTGTGATAAAGAAACCAGCCTATCACTGTAGAGAATACTCCAGTTGAAAAAGACCATTGAACAGCTTTATCATTATGGGTAAGAATAGGAAACCACACAGTAAAAAACAACAACCTATTGTGACAATTTGAGGAACCCCCAGATCACAATGACTCCAGCTGTTGCCATGTGGATGGATCAAGCCCTTCAAGGACAAGATCCATGGACATTTCCTCCTAAAGCCTTTTGGGCTTGGCAACTAAAGGAAAGATGGCAATGTGAGGGAATCTCTGGTCACATTTCTTTTGAAAATTTTTAAAAGATATATGCACCTCTTGTGAGAAGATTGTTACTAATCAGTACATGACTGTACAGATTATGGGGGGGTGTTGAATGACCTTCACCCCAATACCCCTAAGTATAGCCCTCAACGTGGCTATCACCAGTTTGACCCTTAGAGGGTATTTCTTTTTCTATTATTTCTTTATTTACATATATTAGATTACAGCTCTTTACACAAATATGTACATACAGTAAAAGTGTATATAAGACCTGTAGATATCCAATATACATCCAGTTGCTCTTTCTTGCTCCCCAGTATGTGAGTATCTCCACTCTATGAGTGTAAGACCTGGAGAGGTCACTGTCTCTGACAGTGATACAATACTCAAAACACCTGGAGAGGTGTCTGGTCATTGTCTATGACAGTGATACAATACTCTTGTCATCACAAATGTATGACTCTATGTCTAATGGACATATGAGCTCATCGTTCATAACAGTGACAACCACTGAGACAAAATATGTCTGACAGACATATGATTGCTGCTCAACAGCAACTCCGGGCTATTTTTAGCATGGACTGCAGATTTGTATTGTGCTTGCTAATGAACAGTCATGGGACTGTCAGGTGTCATGTGGAACACAGCAATGCACAGTCATGCACATGGTGTACTATTGTCAGAGTTTGACATATGTCAAACTCTATAATATCTGTCCAACTCTATAATATCTGTCAAGGTATTAATAGATTGAACTCTATAATAATGTGCACAGTTGTAAACAGGAGTTCCACTGACATTATTGAGAGGTCTGAAATGTTATTCCCATGGTTGGAGTTGTGTGGAGACAACTCCAGAACTCCAGACTTACAGAATGGAGTTCCAGTCCCAAGTCCTTAATAGATATCAGACTTGGTAGGAATTCAACAAAGACTGTAACAGAAACAGTGATTAAAGCAAAGGGGGGCTATACAAAGTACTAGAGTAACTATTCTTATACACACTGGAAAAAGTGATTCAATGAGTCACAAAACCCATTGCCTATATCTCCATGGCTACTGTGCCTAATCACATAATTCTTTTATCAGCATGTAGCTCTCATATACCACTCTTATTTATTCCCTCATAGTTTACCTTTGCTTGTCTTTGTTCTTGAGTTATTTACAAACAGTTCAAAGGCATCAAACGTTGAATCATTTTTTTGAGTCACTGTACATGCCTATGTGACACTACAGTGTACTTGTCATGAAAATGAGGAAAAAGGTATGGAAGTATTGAAGTAAGAAGCAACAGAGCAACAGTAAAACATGGAGCAGCTGAGTGTTGATGTGGCCTCTTCACCATAGCAGGTTGAGTTCTCATCATGTCTGGGGATGGTTCTGCTTTGTGAGACTGAATAACATTAGCTCATGCTCATTATAGGCAAATTCTTATGTTGAAGATTATATGGGTCACAAATATGGGCAGTATTCATTACATAGTTCCACAGTTCATGAAGTCAAGCAGTATCACAAATATGGGTGTCATTCATTACATAGTTCTACAGTTCACAAGGACTTTTGCCTGCCAAGCCAAGGATATTACGAACCATAGCAAATTCTCAATTTTTGTCTCTTTCATTACTGCAGTATTTCGAATATGCAAAGTCAACAATGGTAACTCCTGAGTCACTGATAAGGATATTCTCCTCACTGATGTCTCCGTGGAGTATGTCTGCATGATGAATGGACTTCAATATTGACAGAGCTGATTTGCTAATTTGAAACAGATGATCAGTCAAACCCAAACAAGTCTTTGTGAAGAAAAACCTACCAGTCAGAGATTGACAAATTGCCTTGCAATTCTTTGCAGAGTGGAACACCTGCATAAAGCATCACGAGAGCACAAGCAGCACCTTCGCAGTCATCGAAGATACCCAGTATTGTCGCAGTACCTCAACAAACTCCCTTCGAGCGCAAATGGCAGTAAATCTCGTATTCATTCCTGAGTGCATCCCGCTGTTTGGTGTCGAAAGCGAGCTTGATGACAACATCCAATGCCATAGTAACATTCTGGAGATCTAGGTTAAGACTCCCGCAGTGGACCACGCCTGTTGCACCTCACCCGATTTCCGATGTAAGAACAATGGTTAGACATTCTTCTGCTCCGTAAGAGCGGATGGCTCGTGGAGGATACAGAGAAGTTGGACACCTTGTGCATGACATGATTGGATGAGCAGAGCGAAGGAACAAGGCAGGGACTGGTGAGTCGTATATACCGTATTGGAGGTAGAGAAAGACCACGTCATGCTTATTGGCTACTTGTATTGCTTTCTAGTGCTCATCAGGCATGTCAGAAGACTGACATACTTCAGGTTGACTTACCTCAATGGGTAACTGTTCATTGTCAGTAGGACCTCTCCTCCCTGCCGAGCCTCGGAGTCTCCCACTCCTTCCCATCTCGCGCCCACCTCTGGGTCCACCCCCGCGGTATCCACGGCAATCTTTACAATTACTTCCAGAACCCTGATTACGATCTTGGTCTTGGTCACCACCAATTAAGTCGCTGCTGCCATCGCCAGGGAGCTGTGGTTTGGGCTGCAGCTTGCGGTCAAACATTTCTTGGATGGCAGCGATATAGATGCCAATGTGAAGTTTCCCATACCCAGGGTTGGCACACAAAGGTGGTTCAATGATGTCCGAAACATAAAGCGTCTGAGTAGCTCTACGGCGGACACACACAACCTCATAATTGCCCGAGTGAAGGACGATGACAGTCCCATCTACTTGTACGGCTTGGGCCCATGCCTGCAGAAAGTCGACATATCAGCATTAGTTTGACAGGTATCATAGGTTGCATGTCACATGTTGCACTAAATTTTGCGCAGCCAGGCCAGGCCAATCGACGTAGGCTTTATCCTCCTCATTTTGTTTGTGTCTCTTGCCTTTACTCTTCGTAGGAGGCTTGTGGTCCTCCTCATCCTCATCCTCCTCATCTAGCTTGCGTCTCTTGCCTTTATCCTTTGTAGAAGGCTCACCCTCTGATGTACTCGGTGGCGGCGGAGGTCGCGTCGAAGAGCGTAGTGACCATCCAGTTGACTGAGTGACTCATCCAGTTACAAATTGTTGTAGAGTTGCATGAGATGTGAGTGGTAGTATATCGGTTCCTTCGTCGCTATGCAAAGGATCATCCTATACTATGATGAACACATTTTCTTCGTGATTCATATGAACATACAGGGAGACGCCATGGGGGATCCAGGGCATCAGGTCCAATGAGCGTCTCCTTGGCTTGCTTTCGTGCTCTCTGATGAAGAGCGTCGCAATTGTCATCATTGCAGGTCGTCCAACAAAACTTGCCCATATTAGGAACCTCGATCATTACTCCGGGGGAACCTACACTCAGACTTTTTATCTCCCATGTCACAAAAGGACGCTTATTCTTCCTCATCTCCAGAAAAATGGAATGATATTTACTCTCTATGGTCTTTGCTATGGCTGCCACTTTTTCCGTATCATCATTTTCTGGCATGAAGCAGAGTATCCCGTCCGCAATCGCATAGCCTGAGAACCGAGGTGATTGTGTCCATAGCAAGAGACTGCGCCATTCCGAAAATGAAGCGGTGGGGTGCAGAGCGAGCGCTGAAGCCATGCACGCGCAGTATGTGCCAGTAGTTCTGTCGTAAAAGTTGGCAACTTCTTTCTCATCTTCTACCGACGTGTTTAAACGCTCCTTGTTGAGTTTCCGTTCATCGGCTGTAATGAAGTAACCCAGAGCCTGTGGAAGGGTTTTTGAAGCGGCAGCGAGTGTGTTATCGACATTGGTTGCAAGTTGCTTGACTAGAGATGGAAACCGCACTACCCTCTTAAGAACCAGGTTGTCAGACAAATGTTGATCATAAAATGAAGGCCCGCGGCTGGTGGTTGACCGCCGGGTCTGCCACTCAAGCAGTTTGAGAGGAGGAGGATTCCAATTGAATAAGGCCTGGATCTCTTCGAGCACCTTGGCAGCTGAAGATTCAGCAGTGCTAGTAGAAGCCATGGTGAAGAGCGAGTCGTAATACAAACTTTCGAGGCAGGAAGTGAGTGCCAGAGGGAGGCAGTCAAGCGTGCGAAGCGGGCTCTATGGCAAGGTCACGTGGATGCGGCGGCGCGAGTGCAGTTAAAGAGCACGATGGCTCTTCATCCTCTTCGCCCACCCACCTCTCCCTAGTATATTCCCCCCGGGCGGTTGTGAATATGAGACACCGCATCAGCGAGCAGCCGCGGGCCAGGGCGGTGTCAGAACGTAGCCGCCCCACATAGTCAGAGAGGATGGATATCACACTGATAATAGTCTCAATACCAGTAAGTGTGAAGCCATTAATCATGATACTAACTAAACAAGATGAGATTCTTCTATGCCATGACAAGACCGTTGCTGTAATTGATCGCACTGGGTACTCCAAGATCCTCGAGGAAATAAGATTAGCGAAATTGCGAGTTCCTGTATCGCACCTCGATACCAGAAAACTCAGCAAAGATGGCAACATGGTCCGAATGGAAGATACGGACGTAAAGCTACCCTCATCATTTCGCATGTCTAACTTAGCCGATAATTGTAACCTAATATTTTTCACGGCCAGTCCTACTACGCAAAATATAGAGGCAGCGCGACCGTCACATGTCAACCTCATCGTTCAATGAGTAATGTTCCGACGACGACGAGACCACCGCACGCAAGTAACGGCTCAAAAGTTTTTCATCTCACGCTGGAGATCAGGGGCCACGGATCCGGAGAGGCCATGGAAGGCGGAGGCAAGCTCTACCTCTTTGTTCTCCTTCACGCCAAATCTGCCGCTTGCTCGGAGCTAGTCCGTTGCGCCTCAAATATGGCACTGTCTGCCACCGCCCACATTCGTGCTCACGTTCGCCTACCGCCCAGTCCATTCGGTCGTGGTTCTAGGGCACCGCCGCCCGCTCTGCTGTGTGCCGGCCTCACTCTCTCGTGTAGGACCGCAGCAACGTACGGGTTGGTAATCACAACAGAGGCGAAGTGGCCGCAGTAACCCCCAGGTAAACTGTGTTTGCGTTTTTTTGTCTTAGCTTACCTATTTGGGCCTTTTTGCGTCAAGTTCACTGCGATACTGGCATGCACAGACCGAAATTATGTGTCGAGGATTGGGCTTATAGCCAAACCAGTCAATGTTCAACGAAAGTGGTTAACTATCGTGGAATTCTTAGTGCGTGGTCCAGTTGATAACAAGTCGAGACGATTGTGTCCGATAGTCACGACGCGCGTAATCACATGTCGAGAGAACAATGTGTGGTGGCAGGCCGCAGACGGTCATCATATCCTCCATCGCTGACTGGGCAGCCACCGTTATTCCTGGTTCTCCTGCCTCCTTCGCCCCACAGAATCGTCGACCTCCTTCGGCTACACCACACTATCTTTGTCACTTTACTCAGATTCCTTCCACCGCCCACCGTCCTCCCCTCCCCTTTTCCCAAATAGCAGTCGTCCCTTCACCGTCTTCGCGCACCGCTAGCTAAGGACATCATCGACCTGGAGAGAAAGGAAAGGACATCGGCACGAGATTCCCATACCGACGCCCCTCCTAGACAAGCTTAAGCGGACATCATCCTTCATTCATCCAATCCCGTCGATTTTTACGTCGCCAACGCTTCCACACCGTTTTTCAAGGATCTGTTTGGAGCGAGAATCCACAGAGGAGCATGAGAAGAAAAAGGGATTCCCCATTATCCCTGTCACGGAGACGAGCGAAGTACTTCGCCTTCTTCTAGATTACATCAAGAACTGCACCTCAATTTCGCGACCCTCTTTTTGCATGTCGCGAAGACTGCTCAAAAGTGCATGATTGGATTCAAGCCTGTTGGATTTGGCTTTTCGTATGTATTTTCTCGCCATGAATCTAGGATGGGAGGATGTCGCGACGCACGCACCTCGACAAACCTTGCATAAGCCATTGCTGAAGTTGTCGGCTCATGCCAGGGAGCTTAAAAACATCACAGGACCGGGTTTCTATCTTTGGAATACAGGCTACGATGCTAAATCGGTCCATGGAACAATTGACAATTTTTCCAAGGGTTGCCCCTCAGTCCACCACACTACATCCGGAAGTATAGACGCACCGAAATCATTTGACTCCAGTGTGGCGTCAGACATCATTCATTAGACGGTGTTGATTCCTTTGTCCTCGAAATCTTGCTCCATATCACGTCACCATCAGGGATCGCGAAGGGACATGTTAGGAACGGGCAGGCTGTCGTTCAATTACCCGAAGACTCGGAGAGCATCATGCTTCACCTATTATGCCTCATCTACCCTTATGATCAGCTGGAGCCTGGACATGCACGATTGACAATCATCCGTCGCTATGGAATGACCGCGACCGAGGACAGACTTCAGGCGTGGGCAGCATTAACTCCGCTCCTGAGAAAACATCCCGTCTGAATGTATATTGTGGCATCGTTTTTTGGTTGGGATGGCTTGGCGAAGTCAGCTGTACTAAATACGCTTTCCCGACCGCTTGCGGAGATGCGATACGCGGAGAAGTTAACATGCGCAGATTTGCAGTGGCTTGTGTCGTTCGGGTTCAGGTGCGCAGAAGTGGCGTGGCGCGCAATTAGTTCGAACACCATGTGTAAGGCTCATGGACCTGGAAAATGGTCGTCCTGAACATCTTCTCCCAATCATGACGGATCAATAGAAGGGTTTTTTTATTTGACTCGGAGATCTTACTCGCAAGGGACGACTATCGCGGACGCTTACAAGCTCTGGGCACATGAATGACCCTCCAGGTTCTCGAAGTTCTTCTGTTGGAAGATCTACCCTCTACCGAATTATTCGACGCAGACAGGAAATGGAGTACGCGGTTGAGGTGGTTCAACTGTCGTCGGGTTTGCAGAACATAACTATTCCTCCAGGTTCCTCTTTCCCCTCCAAGTTAAACTTGCAGGTCAACTCTGAAAATTGCGTACATTTGCGCCCAGTTTTCATTTGCCATATGTAAGATATTATCGGCTTGCCATGGACAACCGTTGGGAATGGTTGATTCACAGACAATGGAACCCCTACAAACTGCATTATACCTCAAATGGCTTTCGAAACCTTTATTCTCTTCTTGGACCACATTGCTTCACAACCTGCGACGTCTAAGTATTAGATGACGCTCGGCATTAGCGCTAGCCGAAGTGAAATTTGTAGGTCAACACAACAAGATCAACATTGTCAACACAATACAGTCGGTCTTTTGCCCCTGGCAATCGATGCTCATCGCACTGCCAGGCTCAGAAGGTGGGTCCATGTCTCGTGTATTTAGAAAGTATCAGAGGCATGTCGTGTAGCACCCAGGTGAGCTTAATATTGTTCCAAGCTCCAGCGCAACTTCCTCACGTACTTTCGCACTACGCTACGACCTTTTATAATTGGCATTGCGTCCCTGGAACTCTCATGGTTATCCAGTGTTCAGGCTCTCGAGAATCTCACTTCAGCTCAACTCCCTTCAAATGATTAGTATTACCCCGATGGGAAGAATAGAGATCATTCTGAGAGAACGGGAAGGAATAAAGCGAAGGCAGCCATGAATACCCTCATTATCGAGCCTATTGACGATGACTCACGTGGACGATGCACACATGACAGTTTCGGTAGCATCGCACTTCAAAGAACATCAGCTATGTATCAGTCACCTAGAAATAGGACTTTACTGACGTCCCACTCCGATGCGCGCTGAGTATTTGTCACTGCAGGACGGTGCTCGAGAGCGCTTCAGATCAGAGACATATCCGATTTCCGGGCTCTGCGTGTTACAATTATAATGGACATTTTTCGCAGGCGTTTTGAAGATGCGCACAGCTGAGCTGATGTACCCTCCAATACTTACTCCCTACTATGCATTTTAGGCTAGCTTGGCACGATCCCGGTTTAGGCGATTGTCCTTCATGAGCACTTTATCGTACGTCTCACAATTATAAACGCTACAATGGTATTTGCACTCAAGAATGATAGTCGCCCAATCATATGTCAGTACCCTTCCAGAGATACTTCCCCAGATGTATATTGGGGACTGGCATCATATGTGCTTGAAAGATATTGACAGGCGTCACGCTCGTTCTCGATCTTGACTACAAATGTCATGCGCTTCTCTTGGCAAGTGCTTCTCTTTCCTGATGGTTAGTACCCAGGATACCTGAACAGGCTCATGGGGCACGTTTTCCGCTGTGGTGCCAGTGGTGTTACGGGAGAACAACAGAAGAATTTATCCACCCAGCATGAAAAAACCACGCTGTGGATCGTTATCAGGACCCCTCACTAGCCTGAGGGATCACAAGCGAGATAGAGATGCCCCGGCCAAATACGCCATGACTTTCAAGGGTGATTTCTCAATGAAGGGAAGGGTGTTGACTACTATTATAGTTCGTGTCCGCAAGGACCAAAACCCAATATGGGTACGTCTGTGTTTTCCTTATCGAACCTCAGACGGCTGGGGGAAAGGAAGGGAGCAAAATGCACAGCTTATGTTAGTCTCGCTACCGATTTTCTTATCGTCCAATCGTCGGAATTCTGGGATCCACGCTGACCGTGGAGCTTAACGTTGATATTTGATGTACTAGCACATATAAGGTCATGAGCCATCACCACGCCTAACATTTCGAATCTATACATGAAGAGCCCTTATCACAGGTTCTGTCCCTATCATTCCAATTATGGACGTTATCAACTTGACATGTCCATTTCGGGACAATTTGACCCTACATCTCCAGCGACATGAATTCGAGTGCCAGCACTTATTTAAAATTCAAAACCATTATTGGACGCGAACACAATAAGTTCGGAAATAATCGGTCTGCAGCACTTCGGGATTATTTCGTCCGACGCACATAATAGGATAAGCTTATCACAGTCATGAGTGTAAATCGGCGAAAGGGAAAGGACGATTGTCAATCTTTTGTTCGCTCAGCCGACCGTGTCCTCCTTTCCAGTCATCCGTTGCGGGTAGCTTGGATGACTCTAGTGCGTCATGTACTTAAATTCGGCCTGGCTTGCGCTGTATAATAACGATATTATGTATTAATGTCGTTTAGTTCATGGACAAGGACAAGGACTGAAAATATCGTGCGCAGCAAGGAACGTTACTTTTCATCGCGTCCAGGATTTGCCACATGGGTGATGCCTGTGTCCCCATACAGAGGTGCCACGCGTGTCGCATCGGCCAGTGCACCGCAGCCGCATAGAAGGCGATAAGAGTTGTTTGCTCGTGAGCGTTATTTTCTTCCATTGCTTTGTGTTCAGGAACGCAGCGGAGTTCCCAATATCTAATTCAATAACATGTTCGATGTGGCGTTGAGTTCTGAAGGGTTTATCGTTAATGTACTAGACGCATCGGCGGTGTTCTTGTCTTCAAATTCTAGGAGCGCGGACCGTCAAATTGGCCGATCAAATACTCCTTAAGCATCGCGTGTGCAACGTCCGAATTAATAGAGTCGAATTCTACCATAGAATCTGTGCCAGCAAAGATCAAGATGGTCTGGGGTCCACCTTTCAAAAAGCGAGTTGTAGTCGTACACTAAGCCATGTAGGGTAATCCAGCAGCCATCGTCGAATGCATGCTTCCCGACTTGATCTGTGGCATAAGTTGGCAAGTCCTTTTTGATTTTTCGGCTCGATCCGTTATTCACAAGTAATAACGAGTGACGTGGGTCCAGAATTGTTGCGAAATCTTGGCTCGAACCAGCAATTATCCATCGTGCTCATCAGGTTTCACGTATTCGTATCCCGACAGACTACGTGCTCATGGTGTGCTGGCGTTGATCGTAAACAGAAAACTCGTGACGCGGCCATCACCCTTCAACAGTGGCCTGCTCTGCAGAGCGTACAACCATGGGGACTCAGAATACCTTGTTCACCCCACGAGTAGAACAAACTGTATAACGCAAGTGCAAAGAAACTGAAAACCATGGTAAAATCAAATACGACAACAAACCTTCAGAACCTTGCCCAGGAACTCTCACAGGCCGAGGAGGCGAACCGCTAGCAATAGTAAGTATTGGCCTTACGGCCTTGTCAGAAACAACGGAGGCCATTCAGAGAGCGAGCTAGCAGGGCAGTGGGGGCTGGGTGAGATAGAGGGTGGCGAGCGACAGACTTGTGCTGGACGAAGAAAGGAAGGAGAACCGTCAGTCGTACAACTTGAGGACAAGGGACCCTTACATCACAAGGTCACTGACCTCAACCGCCACTTCAACCGCAACCCAGATGGGACACCCGTCAAAGAACAGGAATGGGTAGGCGACGAGAGACCAAGTCATGGATTTGGGGGTGCGGATATTAACACAGCGGAGCGTTTGAGCAGCGAGCTCACGCAAAAAGATACGAGGAGAGCGCGTTTGAGTGGCAGTGAGCTCACGCCAGCAGGGGTGCCATCGAAGCGTTCGAGCAGTGAGCCCATGTAGGATGCACGGGAGTGTTCCAATTGGGACATGACAATGGAAATAGGAAACGGGGGATATGACGGGTTAAATCTGGAGAGCGGGTTTTTGAGAGTGGATAGAATTTTTAAACCGCGCTTACCAAAATGCCCATCTCTCCCAGAGTTGGGAGCTAAAACTGTCACCTTTCCATTGTGGTTCAGCTGAGACCAGTAATAAACTGGACAAATTTGTCTTAAGCCAGTTATCGAATAAACAGACATTGGTCAGCACTCATGGGGAAGCGACTGCCCGAGTCGCAATGGCCGAGGGTAAGGAGGAGCCTAGAGCGCCAGATCTACCTCCAATGGGGCGAATTTGGAGGGCGTTCGGTCGAAAGGAAAAAAAGGTGGACCCACAGGAGAAGGGACCCTTATATGATAAATTAAGGTCACGAAGTGGGAAACGGGCACGCAGAACAGGGAAGAACCTACCTTCTCTGTTCAGTCAAGGGCCAGAACACTTCAAGCGGGATCCATCCAAAAAACCAGATGGTTGATGGTTTCGGGCAAGCACACGCAGTCCTGCACAGAAGGAATGAAAGGAACCAGATGAGCCGTCATCGCCCAAGAGCTCCAGCTCAGATTCCGGGGACGAGAACCAGCCATCGAGCACATCTAGCCCAGCTGGCTCATCGTCTTCATCCGGGTCTGACGGAAGAAGTGAGCGAGTAACAGAAAGAAAACAAGAGACACATACATACGAACCCATGCGATATCATATATCACAGCTGAGGCGAATCAAGTCAAAACAACCCATGCATTCAAGTTGACGGAAAATCACAAAAGCGGCATTAAAACAAAAGCAACGGCATCCTTGGCCTCGGAAAAATTGCGGGACAAATCACTGAATGGATCGCCCAAAACTAAATGGAGAAGGGGAGTTAGGAGAGGGGTAAATGATGAGGAACGGAATGAGGAACGCTATTCTCACGCTGACGGATTTTTCGAATTTACCAAGACGGTGACCTTGCAAGGCAAAGTAACAGAAAGGTTGAAAGTTGCTGCATAGGGCAGCCGCTCCGATAACGGCACGTCAGAGAGTCCATCTGTTTGGAACCTCCCACGAGAGCAACGTGCGAAATTAAATCATTGTTTAAGCACATCCCTGAGATCCGGTACGATACAGCGATCGATTGATGAGCGGTCATTTTCCGAAACGACAATGTCGAGAGATGTAGTAGGCGTGCTGGAAATTCCTTGCCTGCTCCGAAAGTCGTCATCGAAGAACGAATTTCGGGAACCGATAAACGTCTGAGGCAAGAGCGAGATGCTTATGTTATATCTGGAAAAGTGTGAAACAGTATGCACGCCTGTCCTTATGAAGCACCGAGCAAGAGCTACAACTCCAGGTGCCTGGCGCTTATGCGTCGAATCATGAATGATGGTATCTTTAATATTAGTAAAATCCCGTGTGTTTCGCACTTTATCTTTGCCTTCGTTCTGAAAGACCACAGTGGGGTGTTAACTTTGCGTCTTAGACTGGTGAATAAGAAAACTTCAGCAGGCTCAGTTGACGGTCGAGCGGCAGAATCCGGAGTTACTTGTCACAGTAACCGTCACGCTGGGAGCTTCAAAAAAATAAAAATTAATTAATATTGTCGTATCCACAAGATGGACAACTCTGAAAGTTTGCGTAAACAGAGACTGTACTCGAGCTGTACTCGAGCCTTTGCTAAATCTGCGTCATTGGATTCCATCTACTCTTTCGTCATGCGTCTCGCAATTACCAACTAGTATTTCACTGAAAGTCACAAGGGCAGTCATCTAACATGCAACCGTCTTTGAAGATATAATACATTAATGCAACGTCTACCATTCTAGAGATCTATCACCACAGACACTTCCACATGCCGGCGCCTCCTCGAAAGTGACAATGTTCGGCTTGGTTTTATTGAGCAGCTTATTAGATACGATGGTGTGCCCGGATCCAAGTGCTTTGTCCAAGATGTTGGCAGGCGGAAGGAACAAGGAAACTTCGTCGTTCTCGATTTTGACGTCAAATGTCGCAAGCTTGTACTTGTCCTCTTCTCCCGGAACAAGACACTCGCCGGTCTTGATGTTGAAGTTCTTCTTGTGCATCGGGCAAGAGACGTACGGTTTTTGTTGAGCGTTAACGCTAAGTAGGCCTGAAGCAAGAACAAGGGCTCGCTTGTGAGGACACATGTTCTGCGTCGCGTACCAGCTGCCTTTCATTTGGAAGACGGCGATCTGTGCCTTGCCAACGCGGACGACCCGGCCTTCGTCGTTGGGGAACTGGTCCGTCGTGCCAACCTGGACCCACGTCATGTTGTTCTCGGCATATTCACTGCTGTTCGTGGTGTCGAGCTTAGGCATAGGCGGGACCTCCTTCGGCCACTCGATAGGACGACGTTGTCCACGTTCTTCAACCATCTCAATGAGAGAAACATCGTTCTCCTCTGTATTAACGAACTCTTCGAAGTAATGTCTACGCGCGGGATCACGGACGACAGTTGTCCATTCACATTGGTACGTGCCGATCAGATGTTGCATGTGCTCCTCGAGCTGTTTGCAGATATTCAGAGAATCGTCAACGATTACTTTGCGCAAATATGCAATGCCACCATCCATCTTCTCAAGCCATCGTGCGGTTCGCGTGAGCTTATCAGCGGTCATGACATAGTACATCAGGAATCGGTCAAGGTATTGGATGGCTTTTTCCTCTGAGACGTCCGCGATAAGCAGTTCGGCATGTTTAGGTTTTGAACCTCCATTCCCGCAAACGTAGACGTTATAGCCCTTGTCCGTGGCGATGCATCCAAAGTCTTTGCCCTGGTCAATCAATCAATACGCGGAAAGCGAGGATGGGATGATAAGCTTGCCTGGGCCTCAGCACATTCACGAATGCATCCAGACACTCCGCCTTTCAATTTATGAGGTGATCGGATGCCCTTGTACCGGTTCTCAAGCTTGATGGCGAATCCTACAGAGTCTTGTTGTCCATAGCGACACCAGGATGTCCCGACGCAACTCTTTACAGCACGCAATGACTTTCCATACGCATGGCCACTCTCAAAACCAGCATCGACGAGTCTCTCCCAGATGGCGGGCAGATCTTGCTTGCGCGCGCCCACTGTCATCTCGAATTAGTGACGATCTGTGCGTCATGGGTCTGCTGACGTACTTAGATCGATGCGTTGTGCACCCGTGATCTTGGTATACAGATCAAAGTCTTTAGCAACACTAGCAATGGCTCCGAGCTTCTCAGCTGTCACCTCACCGGCTGCGATACGGGGTATGACGCTATAGAGACCGCCTCGCTGGATGTTGGCGAGATACCTATCATTGGTGTCCTGCAACGAGCGTAGACCTGGGTTCAGAATGTGTTCGTTCCAAAGGCCAGCCAGGATACTGGCGATCGCAGGTTTGCAGACTTCGCAACCACTGCCATTGGACAGATCAGCTCCGGCTTGCTGAATGAAGTCGTCAAAGGTCTTGAGCTCCTTTATCTTGCCGATCGTGAATAGCTCAGTACGACTGTATCTGAAATGGGAACACATGGCGTTGCTGACTGTTTGGCCCATGGACCGCAGTTCCGCTTCGAAGATCTGCCACGTTCGGAGTTTGCAAATAATATCAACAGGAAAAGGGGACCCGCACCTCTTGTACTTGAGGCATGCAGCCACCACACCCGGTGCCTGCTTTTGAGAAACTCTTAACCTGGTTGATATTCTCGCACTTTTTGTCACGGATCACTTTACGTAACTGGCCCTTGCTGATATTGTTACAAGAGCAAATCTGTGTCTCGTCCGGTAACGCGTCTGCACTTTGCACATCTTCCTGAGACGACTTGACGCCAAGAATCAGCTCGGACGGGTGTGACTGTAACTGCTGGCCAGCGCGAACGAGGGCGAGTAACTTGGCGTAGTCATTTGTATCGCCAACCATCATGCCACCGATTAGGCGTTTACCATCTTTGGTAAAAATATACTTTTTATACACGCCGCTGAACGGGTCGCGGTATACGAGCGCATTTGTTTTGGCCTCGTCCGGGAAATAGTCACCAAAGCTTGCAACGTGGACGCCGAGTAACTTGAGCTTGGTGGACATGTCTGATCCCTTGTACGCCGCCTTGCGGTTCTCAAACATTCGCGTTGTCAGGTTACGAGCGACAACCTCTGCCATTCTAAGATACTACACGGTTAGTATACGTGGGAGATGAACAAGGTGCAACTCACTCGTAGCCAGGCACGACTAATCCATATGTCATGTCTTTGAAAGATGCACATTCACCGATGGCGTATACGTTAGGCAGGGACGTCTCGAGACGCTCGTTGACCACGAAACCTCCGCGAGCGGCTTTTGATAGTCCAGGACAGGAGCTGGCTAGTTCGTCGCGCGCGCGTATGCCAATTGCATAGATCAACATCTGCGTTTCCATGTGGTTCCCGCTCGTCATGTGCACCCCCTTAACCCACCCATTCTCATCTTGGTCGAGCTCCCCGGGACAATCTTTAATACTCGCACTGAGCCCAAGTTTCGTGATCTCGGCTAGCAGTAGTTTTGAGGCTTCCAGGTCGAGTTGCCGGGACATGAGTCTGTCTGATCTTTCGCATATAGTGACATTCAGATCGAGGTCTTTTGCCGCTTTCGCTGCTTCAAGACCCAAGAGGCCTCCACCGACAACAGTCGCATGTTTGACGTGGCTCCTCTGAGACCAATAGATGATATCGTCGAGGTCCTGGAGGGTGCGATACACAAATATACCTTTCGAAGACTCGACGGGAATGCCAGGTGGCGCAGCCGCAGAAGAGCCGGTGCTCAAGACAAAATATTATAGTCCACCCAACCAGATCTATGGGTGCGAACACGCTGAAGTTCACTGTCGATCTCCACAACAGGATCATCAAGCGATATGTGGACGCCCTGATCGTCATACCAGGAACGAGGCTGCATGTACTGCTGCTCCGTACTCCGGTGAGAGAAAAATTGCGTTAGGCCAACACGATTGTATGCCACTACATGAAACGCGAGATGAGTTCTACTATCCAAGATTGGGCGGTTCACTTGCCATGAGGTTCCTCTGAAAATACTTTTATCTCGTACAAGTGATCCGTATCATATTCTTTGATCTTCTCGATGAATGATAGGGCTACCATGCCCAGTCCAGCGACCACAATGGTCTTACGGTCTGTCGCAGCATCGCTGAAAACAGAGATAGATACCTCTGTTGGATCTGTGCTGAGGCGCATGGTAGGAGGGAATGAGAGGGGGCACCGTTTGAAGCTAGGGCCAAGGTGCAAGCTTAGTTCTCATGTCAGGTGCTGTATTGCTTTTCTTATCGCCCAATCGGTTGGCCTAGAGTCGCCCTGGATGAGACAGGAACTACTCAGGGTGGAGTATTGATAAACCGGAGTAGAAAGATCTTCGCCGACGGTGGAGATTAATATTAGGTACTGATATATATATGGTCAGGGCCGCGAGCGATTGCCGCCTAATGCATCAGATAAGGAAGGCCTTATCAAAGCCCCCGTCCCTTGTAATTATATATGGATGCTACCTCAGCTCTTGCCTGTTTCGGGGTAGTTTAAATAACGCCGTTTCATTCTAGGAAACTACTCATCTAGAATACAAAAATGTTACGACACGCGAATTCATCACCCATCAGCTCGGAAATGGTCGGCTTGCAGCACTTCTTGACCATTTCGTCCGAAGCACACAACAGCACAAGCTTATCACAGTCTTGAGTGTGCGAATCGGCGAAAGGGAACAGATGGCTGGCAATATCTCGTGCATTCAATCGACCGCGTCCTCCCTTCCATTCATCCGTTTTGGGCGGCTGGGAGAGTATGTAATGGACCTTGATTCGATCTGGTTTGTGTTGTATCATGTCGGTTATTTCGTTGACGAGGACAAGGTCGGAAAGGTATCGTGCGCAGTAAATGAGCGAAACGTAAGGAGCATCTTGGTCGCTTTTAATCGCGTCCAGGATTTGCCACATGGGTGTGATGCCTGTACCACCTGCAATCATACAGAGGTGCCGCGCCTGGCGTGTCGGCTGGTGCATCAGAGTATATTTACAGTCACCCAAGTATTGATATTCGCCAAGAGGCCCTTTGACGTCTATAGTTTCACCGACACGAACTTTGTCCAGCAGCTGAGTAAATGCGCCACCAGGGCGGCCTGATTCCGGAAAATATATCTTGACGATGAATTCTACATAACCAGGACCCCAGCCATTGGGGGTATATGCACGCATGACGGACTTCACAGCCATATCACTGCGAAGACGTTCTTGAAGGAGCTTAATGTATACGTGCATCCCCACAGGTAGCCCGAGATCTTGGCCAGGAAATGCAAATCGGAACAGTCGAATGGAAGGCGATAAGAGCTGTTTGCTGGTAAGGGTCATCTTCTTCCATTGTTTAGGGCTCAGGAATGTGACAGGGTGACCGACAGTCAATTGGGTGATATCTTCAGGTGTGGCGTTCGTGTGTGAAGCCGTCATCGCTAATGGGGCAATTGACGAATTCGTAGATGCGCTGTTTTGGTCTTGAGTAACCGAACTGCTGAAATCAGCCAATTGGGCGATCAAATAATCCTTGAGCATAGCATGAGCTTTCTCCGAGTGAATAGCGTCAAATTCTTCAGTGCAGTCTGTTCCCGCAACTATCGAGATGCTCTGCACTCCACCAGGGTGTTCCTTTAAGAAACGAGTGCAGTCGTACACGAGGCCATGGAGAATAATCCAGCAGTCATTGTCAGATGCGTGTTTCCCGACCTCCGCCGGGGTGTAGCTTGGCAAGTCCAATTTCGGTTTTTCGGCTCCACTGGTGGCAACGCTAGCGTCTTTAGCTTTCTCCATCCAGCCCCTCTCACCGGCAGGCGATATGTTTGTAGGGTGCTCACAAATAATACTGAGTGGCGTGGATCTAGAATCCGGCGAAAGCCTGATTCTGAACCAGCAGTTATTCATCATGCCCATCAGATTCCACGATAGGTGTTCTGGTTGCGTGTTTTGCGAGCTGTCATAAGCACGTACGACTAATTCTTCCGCGCGCATAAGGTCTGCGATTTGAACCTCGAGATGCCAGCGCACCCATGTCCAGTTGCGTGAGGCCTTATAGTATCCGGAGCCAACGAGTTCGCCATATAAGTCAGCGAGTTTCTCGGCAGGAGGTCTATAAAGCGTAGCGAGGCACCAAGACTTGCCGTTATCAAGGGATACTTCAACACGCATAACGCGTTGGCTGCCACCGCTGTATGCGTAACCCTTCATCTCGTACTTTCCATTAATATCTTGGCAGACTATGCGTTCATCATGTGCTGGCGACGTAATAACGCTATTGACACCGAGATCATAGATAGCAAAGTCATGACGCTGCCACCACCCTTCAACGGTGGCCTGTTCTGGAGAGCGTACAGTCGGAGGGAACACCTTGTTGTCGTGTGCATGGTAATGGTTGGTAGATTCTGATTCGCTGGCTTCAATGCGAGTGAGCCACTTGACGCTGCGCCCTCCTATGCAACCGGGGACCAGGACGCGGATTGGATAGCCGTGGTCAGGGTGAAGAAGCTCGCCATTCATCTTGTACGCCAAAAGAATATCGCGGTCCTCAGACATGACACGGTTGGCAGCCAACGATGTACCATACGGGCCCTACATGATACCATTTTAGCCAGGCATATGCAGGGACGTACATGGTTCACCTTCGCCGTTTGGTCACAGCTTTCGAAGTGTATAAAATTACAGGTGCTTTGAAGCCCTCCAGCAAACTTGTTGATCACGTCTCTGAGAAATACTCCTGTCCAACACGCCGTTGCCGCAGCGGCAGATCCCCTGGCCAATTAGTTTGACGTTATTACTGGAAGAAAAGAAGTTGAGACGTCGTACCAAGAAAACCCTTTGGATTGTTTGTGCATATTCTGCTCCTTTCTACGGTTTCCTGCACATGCGAGTGTTACAGGGATTGTGGTAGGCGCTAGAGATACTATATCCTGCATCGTCAGGGTGATAGGACGATTAACGAGACCTGTGATTTCTATTCTATGTTCCTCCCACGAAAGTTTTGGCACCGGGCCATGGTTACGGACGAAATGAAGCTGGTTGGGTGTGATGAACCCAGCCTTCTCGAGTGCTCCAAGAGGCGGCTCTATGGAGAAAATGCTTAGCACACTGTCGGTCGTTCGTTAGAAATCGGAGAAAATCACCAGCATTGAATGGGTGTTTCCCCGTCAGCCTGAGCATGGATGGGTCTCGTTTAACATGATTATCAGCTGTGTTCTCGTCCCGAGGATCGACACGCGTGATAGGTTCAGGAAAGGTCGTGAAAATCTTGAGGGATTCGTTGTCTGCAGTTGGCGAAGCCATTAGCCAGAACCCTTCCGATACCACCACGTTCTGTTAGGTGCGAAGGTTTTTAAAATTCTTTTGCAAGAAAGCCGGCTTTCTGGGCAGAGCATCCATCCCCTTGGAGATAATGGAAGAGATAGGAAGAGATAGGAAACAATTCACAGTCGGACTTCGGAATATGCATTCCCCATATAGCAACTTCTGCATCCGATCAAACTCTAAGATCGTATTGAGCGCTTCCAAATTCACGTCGTACAAGCGGACAGGCGACAAGCTTCTGCTTTTACTGAATTGCGGACCCTCACATGAGGGGGTTCCATGTGGTATGTGAATGATCCCACTTTTGTATGAGCGTTTGAATAATCCAAGCATGGCTCTCATTCATGGTCGCCTTCTTTTCGTGGTATTCGATCCCACCGCTAATATCTGCTAACCAAGTCTACGACCCCAACTTCGCCGCCGTTTGTACTACTGCTATTATAAGCAAATTGTTACTCTCTTCTAGTTTCTTCTATAAAACTGACACCAATTGGGCACTTTCGGTTGGCCCGTTTCGGCCCTCGCCATGTCATGGCCACTCTTCTCTTGATAGGCTCCGTGCCTTGACCGGTCTTGTACAGAACGCTGGCGGCCTCATCGGTATAGAGTAAGTTATCTTCACTCCGATCGGTCAACTTGGTCATCGGAATCCTGGGAGAACCCAGCGGCGGGCTCTTCTCAGAATTCATGGCACACCGCTCCCACATTCCAGGTCGTATGATAGGGATGTTGCTCGAGGGAGAATTCTTGATCAGCTTCGGCTTTAGCCTCGTCTCCTTGAGAATTATTTTGACAGTATTCTTCAGTTATTTCGTTGTGTGGTTTGACTTATGGCGTCGTAATCCGTTGAATACTGATAAGGTTATTGGTATTGTTAGCGCAGGCAGCAACTTTGGCGGTCTCGTCTTCCGCAGGTTTGTTCGTTACGCTCCCGCGTTCCTTTGCCTTAAGTTTAGGCATCACGGTGATGGGGTGCCTTGTTACGTGCACAGACCAAAACCGTACAGCATCTTTACGATAGACGATACTTGTGGACGACCTGAATCCATGTACAATTATTAGATTTCCGGATACACCGCGTACTCAACGCACTCATCCTGACAACTGTGAGCCACCTCCGAGGAATGACATGGATATCTGGACCCACCAGTATTATTAGACTGTATTCAGCATTAAATATGCGTCCCAGTTCCCATCTCTTCCGCTCGTTTTACTACTGCCCAGGGTATTATTCCACCTCGTACGCCGACTTCTCGTTTTGGCCTGAGACATCTATAATTTCACCTGCCTCGACCTGACGACGCTGAATAGTAGAGCAATCCCTTGCTATTCGTGGAGTCGGAGCTTCAAAGAATCATGCGGCCAAGGCCTGAAACTCCCCAAGAAGAGAACGTGCGTCCCTGCTTGTCCCTGCTCGGGCAGATAATAATAGATGAGCACCAGGTACTTTTATCTTGATGACAATGACGCCGAGTATGCCGGGTAAGTTGAATTGAAAACGATGTGGTTCGGAAGTTTTGTACGTTGGAAGAGGAGGCCCATCAAGGGTTGTAGACAAGAATAGGCTCGCCTCAAAAAAAAGTAGCAGAGTCTACACCACTGCTTTACTAGGTCCGGAACGCAGTCAGGTTTCTTGCATTGAGGACGAGAACAAAAGCACAAATCCTGATAGGTTCGATTCTGAACCTTCACGCGCCAGCGGGACGCTGACGACCGTCATTCCAGCATGTCTTCGTCAGAGGCAGAAATCCTGGCCGGCACGAACAATGTCGTGTGATTCCTGCTAGGTGTCGACGTCTGATGAGGGGTGTATGCTCTGACATTCCTCCGTCACCCGATCCGGACGGGCATGAGAGCATCAAATGCCTTTGCCATGAGGCAGCTCCGAGTCTGTTTGCAAAAATGTGAATATGAGTTGGACGTATATGCCTGTCAGGTAAATTTTACGTACGCGGATTGGGAAAACCCATTCCTACCCTTGTCAGACATCGCAGACATGGTTGCAAAACTCCTCACCCACGTTAACCCAGACAGCATACCGGGTTCTCGCGTCATCGAGACTCTCGCGGACAGAATTCGATTTGTTCATTTCAATCACCTACGCAAAGGTGATTCTGAAGAGTTCAGAGCTTGGCTTAACGAATTGCAGCTTACAGTGAAGAATTGGCGGCAAAGAATACGGCAAGAGGTGGCAGAAAAAAGGGTGGCAGAAAAAAGGGTAGGCAAACGGTGGGCAAACGGTGGGCAGAAGGCGGCTGGCGGCGGACGGCAGAAGCTTGGCTGATGCGAGAAGTGCGCATCAGTGATGCATCAAGATGTGGCTGTGTTGTGTATTCATATTACCATTGGGCTGGTGCAATTATAAGCCAGTCGGCGGAACACTTCTACTAACTATCGCCAACTGCTTATTTCCCGCGTTGTCTCGTTCGCGTTAGTCTCTCACGCACACCCTCACACCACTTCCCCTTATGGCAATCGCCATATGCAACTATCATCAAACTCTTATCGCGACTAAAATGAACAGAACGTTATCAGTGTTTCCAAACTCAGCATGGACTTTCACCATTTTAGTAACGCCACGGCCCACAGATGCGCCCTTGCCTGAACGTTAACGCATTTTAAAAGTCCTAGCTGCGGCCTTTGGCACGTCCCTTGGATCGCCACACCCAAAATATTTCTTGTCTATCAACAATGCAATTCTTTGCTAAGGAGATTCACGTTGACCAACATGGAAAGGCGACGAGTTTCTGCCTTTACTCATTGGGACAGCCTCATATGAGGGCATTGCATATGGTACGTGAATCCGATTTTACATTTCAGCATGTGACAACGTTCGGTATAATCCAGGCATGGCTCTCGTTCATGGTTGCCTTCTTTTCGTGGTATTCGATCCCGCCTTTGATATCCTATATTGCTGCCGACCTCAAGGTATCTCCTGACAAAGTTTATGACTCCAATGTAGTCGCCGTGTCTGCTACCATCGGTAAAACGATGACATTCGTGTATTTTAACAATGCTGACACCAGATGCATAGTGGCTCGTTTCATGGTTGGCCCGTTCTGCGAGCGTTTCGGCCCTCGCCGTGTCATGGCCTCTCTTCTCTTGATAGGCTCTATCCCATGTGCCATGACCGGTCTCCTGAAGGGCGCTGGAGGTCTCATCGGACTACGGTAAGTTGTTGTTATCTCCCATCTATCATTTTTGGCCTTAGCACACTTCCAGCTTAGTTATAGGAATCCTGGGAGCGACGTTCATTCCTTGCCAGTTCTGGACGACGCAAATGTTTTCCCCTTCCATCGTCGGAACAGCCAATGCCATAACGGCTGGCTGGGGCAACATGGGGGCAGGCATCACGTATCTCATCATGCCGGCCATCTATGGTGGCATAAGACGCCACCTACCATTGTCAAAAGCCTGGCGTGTCGTATACGTCATCCCCGCTGCATTATGCATCCTTGTAGCAGTCGCCGACCTTCTATTCGCTACCGATACACCACATGGTGACTGGTTCAAGCCGAAGGAGGCAGACGTTGAGCAGACCGTGACGATCCGTCAAAAGAGAAGGAGGACATCCCTGATGAAGTCAACGTCGCCAGCACTTCCAAAGACATTGGCACCGAAAAAAGCGACGGAGTTACAGCCAAAGTCGTTGCTGCTGACGAGGAATCAATCGCAGACGTCAAGCGAGACGAGTCTGCGCTATCTGCGTTCCTCGGTTTCTTCAAAGTGCTTGCAAAGCCCGCTGTGCTGATCATGGTGTGTGCGTATGCCTGTTCGTTCGGCATCGAACTCGCCATCGACAACGTCATTGGGCAAGTGTTTGAGAAAAGATTCCACCTCAATCCGTCCACGGCGGCATACATCGGATCGATTTTCGGCCTGCTGAACATATGTTCGCGTCTCAGCGGTGGGCTCTTCTCCGATTTCATGGCGCACCGTTTCCATATGCCGGGGCGTATACTGGCGTTGCTGATAGGAATGTTGCTCGAGGGAGTATTCTTGATCAGCTTCAGCTTCAGCCTTGTCTCCTTGAAGACATCGATTATTTTGATGGTCTTCTTCAGCTTCTTCGTCCAAGCCGTGTGCGGTTTGACGTTTGGTATCGTCCCGTTCATCGATCCGTTGAATAATGGCAAGGTCATGGGTATTATTGGCGCAGGCGGCAACTTTGGCGGTCTGGTCTTCAACCTCATGTTTCGCGGTTCGGTCCTCGGTATGCCCCAGCATTCCTTTGTCTTGGGTGTGTCTGTCTAGGAGTTGCGGTGGTTGGGTGCAACTTGTTACGCGTGCAAAACAAAACTATATGGCATCTTTACAACAGACGGTACTTGTAGTCGGTCTCGTAGTTGGCCCGAATCCCTGTACCACTATTGTACGCATCTTTAAACACGCCGTCGGTCTCATCGTCCGCCCGAATCCCAGTACCACTATTATGCATCTCCTGCTTCACTGCGTGTTTAGCGGATTGATCCTAACGACTGTGAGCCACCTAATCAATTAATAACGTCTAGACCCACCATCGTGCTTGAGGTGCAGAGCATTAATTAAAATAGCATAGTCGCGATCTGCGGTTATGGACGTTAAATAATCCACCACTAGGTGGCAAGGAGGAATCATTTAGACATCGTAATCCTTGATATACGTTCCGATTCCCATCTCTTCCGCTCGCTTTACTACTGCACAGGCAATGGCGACGTCTTGCACGCCAAGTCCAACAGATTTGAAAAGTGTGATGGCCCCTTTGGCTGACTCATCTTTGACCTGTCGTTTGGCTCTTCGTTCCGAATTCTCGTCGACGCTTGATGTGAGCAAAGCTCCCCGATCTCTATCGTATCGCTTTCGCAGACATGTGCTTCTATAATTTCCCCCGCTTCAACCTGACACGCTGAATAGGAATCCACGAGGAGCAATCTCTTCATATTCCTTGCAACTTTCCCGTGGTCAGACTCGGAAATCGTGCTGGGAACGGCTCGTAATATCAGTTCCTGATCCACTTCCCTCATCTCAGGTTTGAAACTCCCCACGAGGATAACGTGCGTTCCGTCACGAACGAAGCATGATGGGAACAAAGGCCTAGTGGAGGGCGTGGCACAGATGATAATGGATGCGTCTCCAAGTACATTTCTCACGTTGTTGTCATCTTCAGTCGATGACGATAACTGCGAGTACGCCAAGTAATTGAATTGAACAGAAGTAAACCGTGGTTCAAGTATATCCCGTAGGTTTTGTACGTTGAGAGAAGAGGAAGATCGATTGATGACTGTGCATTTCCGGATGGAAGGGTAGTGTTGGAGATGGAGGAGCAAGTGTGCTTGAATTTGCTTTCCTGCCCCAAATGCCGCGATTGAAGTCGGATTTTGAGGCCCAACAAGGGTTGTAGACAAGAGCGAGCCTGCTTCTCATTATTATGAAAAACAGAAGGTAGTATGTAGTTTGCACCTGCGCCCGTCCGCAACGCAGTCAGGCTTCTTGCATTGAGTACAGCCTTAACTGATCCTGTATCTTCATCCAGAACGAGCGTGGTAGCTGGCAAACCTCGAGTCCTGATTTTCGATTCTGAACCCTTGCGCGCCAGCGGGACGCTGACGACTTTGACCGTCATTCCCTCCGGCATGCTTTCGTAAGAGATAGAAATCCTAGCCGGCATGAACAACACCGTGTGGTTCTTACTAGGAATCGACGTTCGGTGTGGCGTGCACGCGTTTGGCACTCCTCCATCACCCGATCCGGACAAACTTGAGAGAAGGAATGTTTTTGCCATGAGATCCATGAGCTCTGTTGGCGAGAATGTCGATGTAATTTGGTCGATGTCGGACGAGGAGAGGATAAGGATGCCTGTATTTGAGGACATTATGATAGCCGGACAATGAGCAAGGTCTCACACCCACGGGCCACGTCCTGCCCATCACTTGACACAGCCTCGACCGACTTGTCAGTCATGGCTCAGAATACTTAGCAAGCTCCGCCACGATCGAATTCGTGGTGGGATACGCACGAGGTGACATTGACGGTTAGAAGGAGGCCATTCAATGCCTCGGTGCACGATTAGTAACTGTCTCCCTCATGTCGGCGAGACTCATACTACTCACTCCCTTCTGTCCAGTTCATCGATCCAAATACCCATCATAAGTCTCAATCTGTCTCTCTCCATCCCTCTGTCTGTGCCCTTCCACAGCAGAAGAGACAGGCATTGACACCAGAAACAAAAGGGTTGCGCTGTCGGATTGAGGCACGAACACGCAACGGAGAGGCCACCACCATGTAGATCGTATCTAATACAATATAACCTATCTCACCCTCGGTATAAGTGCAAACCCATTGCCATCCTTCGATGTTCCATGATGCCATGTACTAATGCGAACGTTAGTTGGCTCGATTGCTCCGATGTTGACCAATCAAACTCGCCTACAGTTCCCAATAGATCCGTACCGCCATTTGACAGTATAATTACATTGTTTCCCCATTTTTTCATGATATCAGGACGGCCTTCGACCCGAAAAAATTTCCCGGGATATATATAGTAGTTGGTTATATCATTTAACTCAGGTAGTGGAAGGCCTACTACTAAAGGGTTAACTAATCTCGCCGTATGATGGACGTTCGCCTTACATTTTGCATTGACACCAAAGAAGTCTGTGGCACGATGCCCATTCCCAATTCGATACCATTCTCTGGACATCATTATCACAAGGTACTGGTTTACAAACTGCTGATGCTCGTCGAGAAACAGACCAATGACGACGCAGGGTAAGTAAAGGCTAGGTGCTAGTGGAACCGTGATTCCCTATCGGAAAGCCTTGTTGAGACACGGGACTTGTCCGAAATGATAACCGAGCTCACCAAATCTGGAGCGTGTATCCAGTAAACGGCGTTGTGAAAGGGCGCATGTACCTTAGATGCATCCCATCCATCCACCATTCCAGACACCACCACAAGTCTATGGAAATGTTCTGTTGGCATGTCTAATACAACCCCATCAAGAAGTTTCATAACTTCGGGTTTCCCTTCTATGGAATGGAACTCGTCTGGAAAAATACGATATTTGCTTAAGGGATTGTCTCCACCGCTCTCTAAAAATTGTTAATTACATAATCTCTCTGCGTGAGGTTAGCCTTACTAAGCGCCATTACTGCATCGGGCGCGAAGAACTGGTCGGCGGAAAGCCCACCCGTATCGCACGATTTCATCCTTGCAACACGATAAAAGTTGCCATTATCGATCTTATACAAGACAACACCGGGTGACCGATGTTTAGCGCTATTAGGGAAGCCCTGATTCCGTATCGGAAAGTCTTGTCAAGACATGCTCGTGTGGAGATAACTAAGCCTACCCATTTTGTTGGTGTTATCCAGTAAACGCGACTGAGCGTGGGCCCACTGTTTTCGCCTGGCACTACATTCCATCCATTCACAAATTTCCGTCCAGCCCCCACCACAATGGAGTCCAGGAAAAGAACCGCGTAAAGTAGCAACATCCTGGAACTTGTTGGATCAACTTTGAGTAAAGCCAATACGAAGAGGGGACAATCTGGGACAATCCATGTACGGCGACCTTTATCAAGAATTGACCCCCCTTGCAACGGCAGTTTGAAACGCAAAGGCTGTGGCACGCGGTTAGCAACGTAGATGATTCCATGTGTTCACTGGCGAATCGTGACAGGCCTGGCGTGAGAATGATCAAATTTTTCACCAGGCCATCTCCACAGCTGGCAAGATGTCACCAGACCTACTGTCGTCAGCCAAATGGTTTCCAAGTTCATTTGGACTATTGACCCCCTGAGGAACATCACAGACTCAAAGGTGAATGTTGGTTGATTCGAAAGGCCAGCAGCACACTTCAAGTTCAACTAATCCCGCGACGGATGACTAAATGCCCGAACAGCGAAGCCAGACTCTCCTCCACCTCCAACTATCATCACTATTCAACTAGCCACCCAAACCGTCCTGTGGGACTCTCTACGACTACGAAGCTGATGTGTCCGGCCATGCCACTCTCAACGGCATCGTCGGCGAGCGGCTATCAGCCATCTTTCGACTGCGTGGGGATGCTCATCACGGACCCGGAGGATCTTAAGAACCTCGTCTCAGTCAAGTTTGCGCAGCTCGCGGCTCGTGCCAACGCGAAACGCATCAAGCTGTTCCATATTGACGGGACACCCCAAGATGTTGAAATCTGCCGTGTTTGACATCATCACCCGCTAGTGCCAAAATTATTTCCATAGCGAACGAGTGTCTGAGCAGTTTCCCCAACTTGGCAGCGAACTACGAGATTCGCATGAGTCATGCCAAGAGTGCGTATGGTGGTGCTATGCTACCAGTTGGATGCTTATTCATATATTCGAACAGTTATCGAGTTGGCGTTGACCCGCCTGCCTCCCGGCCAACGGAGCAGCGTCGTTGATATCCTGCATCATCCCTAATCGACCGCCTCACAGACGCGTGCTCTATCGCTCAAGAAGGGTCTTTTGAGAAGCACAGCAGACGAATTAGAGATTTTATCGGACACGGGTGCGTCGATAACTCACATATTCACTAATGTAAACGTGCAGACGATGACATGGACAATCTACTGGCGAGACTGGAGAAAATATCCTCCACATTCGTCGGTCTCATCCAATCACTTGTGGGCGAGATCAAGCACACCGTGCAATACACCATTTTCGACGGGAGTGACCAGGCAGATATACTTTCACCCATTGATGCTCGGAAACCACTTGCAACCGTTCAAAGATGGCGTGATAGTCCATGTCATTCGCAAGAACAAACCAACGGAATCCCTTGCCGCAGGTGGAAGGTAACTGCTTTGCTCTGGGTTCGATTTTGTCCTCTGGCTAATGATGGTGAACAGATACGGGAGCTTGATTACGCATTATTCGCCATCGAAGACCAAGGCTGATTCAGTATGCGCCGTCGCATCAGGAAACACTATTTGAGACACAATATACATAATATATAAGTTAAATCTATGACATACAGCATATGACAGCATAAAATTTTTTCCCCTTTCTTCTTTTTGTTCTTTTTGGGTTTTCTTGGAGGGATGTAAGTATCAGGACTACCCTCACTGTGATGGCTTAGGGCCCCAACAATAGACTTAGGAATAGAGAAGATGAGGGTAGGAGAGAAACCCAAGAGAACTCAACTGAGGACTCTGGGTGCTAGTTGCTTAGTTTATATACTACAAGGGTGGTCTGTGCACCACTCTAATAATAGTACCTATGCTGAGTAAGTATGAGTAAAAGGAAGTACATAAGCAGCCTCATTGCTGTGCATTGGTAAGCCTGAGTCATTGTCCATGGATCATTGGTCTGGTAGTCCATAATCTAATCTAGTTGTTACCTAATCTAATCTAATCTTAGCGCTGACTAGATAAGATAGACACCAACCTGTTGAGCAGCAATCATATGTCTGTTAGACATAGTTTGTCTCAGTGGTTGTTACTGTCATGAATGATGAGCTTATGTATCTGTTAGACACAGAGTCATACAGTGACTCAAAAAAGTGATTCAATGTTTGATGCTCTTGGACTGTTTATAAAATAACTCAAGAACAACAACAAACAACGATAAACAATGTGGGGCGAAATGAGAGCTGTACATCAGGGCTACATGTAGATAAAAAAAGTATGTAATTATGCACAGTATCCATGGAGATACAGGCACTTTAATGTGATGACTCATTGAATCACTTATTTGAGTGTGCATCAGAAACATCAGAAACTGATATCAATCAGTAGCTATGACCTGAAACTGATGATGGATGGTTACCAAAATGATGGTACCTTGACATTAATGCTATATAAGCAGTGCAAACATGCCAGGGCACCCCACTTCTGATATGCACCCTGTTTCTGCTGCTCACAAGGAAAATATCATTTCCCTTGCCTCCCATGGTCACTCCACTCGCTATATTGCCTCTCACACTGGTATTAGCCAGCCTACTGTCTCTTGGGTACTCAAAAACATTCTTCCCAATTGACAAACACCTCATCTTGGTTGTCCTTCCAAGCTATCTGCCACTGCCACTCACTCCATCCTCTCACAGATCACCACTGGAAAGGCTGCAAATGCTGTACAGGTTACCAGGCACATAAACACCATCATCCCTAACCCAGTCTCCACCCAGACAGTCAGGAATGTCCTCAAGAAACATTCATTCAAGGCTGTAACAAAGAAGAAAAAGCCACTGCTCACCACAGTGCACAGGAGGAAATGGTTGGCATTTGCCTTGAAGCACAAGGAGTGGACAGTGGAGGACTGGAAGAGGGTAATTTGGTCAGATGAGACAAAGATCAATAGGATTGGGTCAGATGGTAAGCAGTGGGTGTGGAACAGGTGGGGAGGGTTGATTGAAAGGGAGGTACAAGGAACAGTGAAATTTGGGGGTGGAAACATCATGGTATGGGGTTGTATGGGCTGGAATGGTGTGGGGGAGCTTGCAGAGGTTGAGGGGAGGATGGATGCTGATCAATATGTGCAGATTTTGGACAGTCACTTGCTGCCCAGCTTGGAGGAATCTGGTATTGCTGATGATGAAGTTGTTTTTCAGCAAGACAATGACCCAAAGCACACCTCCAGAAAGGCCAAAAATTGGATGGAAGAGAATAATATCATGCTTCAAGACTGGCCTCCACAGTCTCCAGACCTTAATCCCATTGAACACCTCTGGCATCATATCAAAATGCAGTTGGCCAAGCATGAAACACCAGCCAAAGGAGTTTGGCAGATTTGGGAGAGAGTGGCAGAGGTGTGGAATGATATAGAGCCAGAGGTGTGTCAGAACTTAATTGAAAGCATGCCTAGAAGGGTGGAAGCAGTAATAAAAGCAAAGGGGGGTAATACAAAGTACTAGAATAGCCATTTCCTATATTTCTTATACACACTCAAAAAAGTGATTCAATGAGTCATCATATTAAAGTAGCCATATCTCCATATATACTGCGCCTAATTACATAATTTATTTATAAGCATGTAGCCCTGATGTACTGCTATTATTCAGCCCCTCATTGTTTATAGTTGTTTGTATTTTTTTCTTGAGTTATTCTATAAACAGTCCAAAAGCACCAAACATTGAATCACTTTTTTGAGTCACTGTATGTCTGTGATGACAAGAGTATTGTATCAGTGTCATAGACAGTGACCAATGCCTCTCCAGGTATTTTGAGTATTGTATCACTGTCAGAGACAGTGACCAGAGACCTCTCCAGGTCTTACTCTCATAGAGAGGAGATACTCACATGCTGGTGGGCAAGGAAGAGCAACTGAACTTATATTTGATGTCTACAGGTCTTATATACACTTCTACTGTATGTACATATTTGTGTAATGAGCTTTAATCTAATATACATAAATAAATGAAATAAATGAAAAAGAAATACCCTCTAAGGGTCAAACTGGTGATAGCCATGTTGAGGGCTATACTTAGGGGTATTGGGGTGAAGGTCATTCAACACCCCCCCATAATCTGTACAGTCATGTACTGATTAGTAACAATCTTTTCACAAGTCTGCAAGAAGAGGTGCATATATCTTTCAAAAATCTTTGAAAGAAATGTGGCCAGAGATTCCCTCACATCTCCATCTTTCCTTTAGTTGCCAAGTCCAAAAGGCTTTAGGAGGAAATGTCCATGGTGTTGGAATAGCTATTCTCTACATACAGACACTACAAGCATAGATATCATATCTATATATAGTAGTCACATTGTTTGTAGTTATATACACACATCACTGGCAATATGAGTTGAACTCATCACCTTGGAATGGGCCCAACACTTGTCATCCACTGCTGGACAATTCCTTCAATCCGGGTCACAAGATCTACACCTTGGAATCCAACACATGGATCTTGTCCTTGAAGGGCTTGATCTATCCACATGGCAACAGCTGGAGTCATTGTGATCCAAGGCTGTGGTTTTTTAGGAGGTGGAGGTGAGGGTGTCTCAAATTGGCAGCAAGATGACTGCTTGCATTCATGTCTGACATTGGAGTGTCCTCCAATTGTCAGAATAGGTTGTTGTTTTTTACTGTGGGGCTTCCTATTTTTACCCATAATGATAAAGCTGTTCAATGGTCTTTTTCAACTGGAGTATTCTCAACAGTGATAGACTGCTTTCTTTATTGCAGTAAAATGAAGCAGTTTAAGGCCCTACTCCAGGGCCATCAGTAATCAATTTAATGATTCTGATAAACCTAACATTGGTATGAATTTTTGAAATAATACTTGACCAAGATTTTTGGTCAGAATATCTGCAGGATTTTCAGATCCTTTAATGAATTGTAATTCAATCTCTTTGTTATCAATGAGTTTTTGTATATGATGATATTTGATATCAATATGTTTGGAGCATTTTTCAGTAACAGGATTATTTGCAATAAATAGAGATCCCATATTGTCACCATATATTGGTGCAATTGTTATAGGAAAATGGATTTAGTAAGAATAGATCTAACCCATTTGTTTTCTCTAGCACAGTCAGATAAGGCCATATATTATCAGGACTACCCCTTGACGTGACGTCTTAGAGCCCCAACAGCAGACTGAGTAGAGAGGAGGAGGGTAGAGTGGAAACCCAAGAGAACTCGACTGAGGACTCTTGGTGCTACTTGCATGGTTTATATACAATACAGGCTGGTCTGTGCGCTAACTTCTACAACCCTCAAGGCTGTAGAACCCTATGCTAACAATAGTCCTGTATGAGTAAGACTGCATAGCCATGACTGCGGATTAGTCATCAGATATGAGTCATCAGTCCAGTAGTCCGTAATCTAATCTAATCGTAATCTAATCTAATTTTAGCGCTGACTAGATAAGATAGACACTGACTTAGCTAAGTGTTTGGCTACTACTTTCGTAAAATACAAGGAAAAGAAATATAAAATGACTTAGAAATTGGAGCATTTGATACGAGTCATGACATATATTCTGCCTCTGTTGATGATAGTGCCACTGTTTTCTGCTTCCTAGACATCTAAGATACTACTCCTCCTGATAAGAGAGTAAAGAATCCAGATGTGGAATGACAATCATTTTTATCTGAAGCTCAATCTGAGTCTGTATAACTCATTAGGCCAGATCTTAATGATCCATCATATTTTATGCAGAGATCTGTTGATTTGGCTAGATATCTAGCCATTCCTATTGCATGTTTTAAGTGATCTGATGATGGATTTGCTGCAAATTGAGACATTTTTATTACAGCAAAACAAATGTCTGGTCTTGTTCCAATCATCAGATATAATAGTGATCCAATAACTAAATGATATTGAGATCTAGTCACATGATCTAATGGTTGATCATTTTTAATTGATTCATATCCAGTAGGAAGTGGAGTATTTGTGTGAGTAGTGTCACTCATTCCTAATCTCTGAATTATGCTATGCAAATAGGGTTTTTGATTGATGGTAATTTTATCTTTATTTTTCCTTATCTGGAATGATAAGAAATTTTTTGTTTGACCATTGATAAGATATCCTATTTCATCATAGTCAATGCCATCTATTTGTGTCATGACTTGTATTGAATGCTCAATTTCTCTAAGTCATTTTCATTTTCATTTCTTTGTATTTTACATATGTAGTAACCAAACACTTAGCTAAGTCAGTGTCTATCTTATCTAGTCAGCGCTAAGATTAGATTAGATTAGATAACGGACTACCGGACCGAGTACACAGCCACACTTACTAATCCCGCAGTCAATGCACAGTTGTGGCTGTCCAGTATGACTCACATGGAACTATTCATAGTGTAGGGTTCTACAGCCTTTAGGGTTGTAGGGGTTAGTGCACAGACCATGTACATGTGTATATATACTGAGCAATGAACACCCAGAGTCCTCAGTCGAGTTCTCTCGGGTTTCTTCCCCACTCTTATCTTCTCTACCACTCAGTTCATTGTTGGGGCCCTAAGCTGTCACAGTGAGGGTGGTCCTGATAGTAGAACTCAACTACACACATCCTTACTGCCCCAATGCTTGTAACTAGAGCATCACACTTGCGCCCAGACCCTTGGGCTAAGGGGACTTGATATCAGGGGGCTCCACACACTCTTCTGCAGAGTATAAAGCATTTATTTGTTGTCAGACAATAAAACCGTCACCCCTGGTTCTTTAGAGCATCCATAAAAGCTCTATCTTACATTCCCAGTCTACACAAACCAAAGAACCTAACCCGGTTTATAGGGTTACCTGTGCACAGGATACCAGTGCCAAGGTAGTGACATGATACATCACTTGTTTTGTAGGACCAGCCTCACCAGCCCCTGCATGCATTAAATTGCCCTGGTCTAGGCCCTTGAAGGCTATATTGTACATACTTAGTTACCATCATTTTTGTAGTCCTTGGAAGTAGCTGCTGCTTGGTCATGTGCTTCTGAGAAAGGCCATACTCATTAGGAGTACAGTGCTATCTGGACAACCATTCAGCCCCAGATTAGTAATAGTTTCATTTGAATACCAAATCAATTAGATTACCATACTTATATTGTACCACATGGTGAGGGTTGAGGACCCTGAGTGCACATCCCAAACTGTTACAGTTCTCTTTTCGTTTCATTCTCTTGTCTCAGCAAACCACTTCATATCCATCACTATTACTTATTAACTACATGCTGTACAACCTGGATGCTATCTCCTTTTGTCATTACCTTCATGTTTCCTTTCTCAGGTAGCTACAGCCTCATTTCCTTTTTTGTTCTCTACTGTTCTCTAAACATATATAAACCCATGTACAGTAGAGTAACCTCAGTTCCAACTTAGATGAGTTTTGCTCTCAACCTCGCTTGATCTTGATGCTCCTTCTCTTTGTTGCTCTTCAGACCTTTGTCATTGTTTGACTTAGTGTCTAGACTCTTTGTCCAGTGGCTGGGAGCGGACTGAGACTCTGCTTGTCACTGTTGACTTAGAACAAACCACAACAAGGGCATTGTCTGTAACACAAGCTGGAACTCAGGAACCACTCAGTGCACTGTCACTAGCCAGACACCATTGATACCAGAACTTCCCAGATCAGACCACTGAACGACTCCGTTTGTTACAAACAAAAGTACTACCTTAATTGGAGAGAAGTCTACTTTTCTATGACACACAAAGGCTGGTACTATGTTTCAGGAATAAAGAAAAAGAACCAACCAGTTCCAGAGGAATTCTTTGAAGGAGAATACCAGGAAGGAGACCATAATGATTAACTACCCAGGGATACTTGGATACATTGGTACAACAAAGAAAACGAGACAGAGGATCAACTGTTTCTACCCCCAAACACCAAACCAGAACTCACTTGGTGGCACAAGTTTTGAGTTAACAAAGGACTAAAGGATTACTCCTTTGCGTTCGATGAACAGATAATCACCAGGTGGAACAAATATAGAGAACAGCAACAGATCAAGATAGATTTAGCCTTTGGAGACAAACCAAAACGAGGAGAAAACTCAAAACAAGGCACAGAACCAAAACACAAACCTGGAACACAGGACCCAAAACCTGAAACACCAGAACCAAAACAGGAACCAGAAAAAGGAATGTCAAACTCGAAAGGAATAAAAGGAATCTCCATTAAGGAATTCAAAGGACAGCACTCTAAGGCAAAACACTTCATCAACACATTTGATGACATATTTGATCTTGATGAAGGGCACTTCAAAACATTGAAGAAATGAATCAAATATGTTCTCCTTCATCTAGGGGAAGAACTAGACGATTGGAAAGCCAATCTCCAAGGAGAATTAGAGGCAGCAGAAGCAGCCAAAGGAAAATCAGCAGAAAGCACATACACACTCTCTTGGGATAACTACCTGAACTTCAGGAAACAATTCTTGAATGACTGGGGAGAATCTGACAGTGCAGCAAGGACCCTGAATGATCTAGATAAAGTCAAAGTGGGCAGAGATATCAACATCCCTGCCTATATTCAGAAATTCCAATTGCTCATACACTCCACCGGAATTACAGGGTTCATGGCACAGCATATCTATTTCTGTAAAGGACTCCCTGCATCAGTTGCAGCAAAGATCATCAAAATCCTGCAGTTGTCAATATGGAGACAGCTTATGATGCTGCAGAGCATTTGCACAACGCTTGGGAAACCCTGAAACTGATGAACTGATCTTCTGGATCAGGGGATCTGTACCTGGATCAGAAGGGATCAATGCTGTGAGCACAGGATGCCTTTCAGATGCCCAAAAGGAGGAATACTGAAAAACTGGCAAGTGTTTCAGATGTGGTACATGACGCACTAGAGTCATCCAAGCTACCCGTAACAGATGACTGGAAGGAGGACACAGTTGGCTGAGCGAACAAAGATTGACAATCGTCCTTTCCCTTTCGCCAATTTGCACTCATGACTGTGATAAGCTTATCCTATTATGTGCGTCGGACGAAATGATCCCGAAGTGCTGCAGACCGATTATTTCCGAACTTATTGTGTTCGCGTCCAATAATGGTTTTGAATTTTAAATAAGTGCTGGCACTCGAATTCATGTCACTGGAGATGTAGGGTCAAATTGTCCCGAAATGGACATGTCAAGTTGATAACGTCCATAATTGGAATGCTAGGGACAGAACCTGTGATAAGGGCTCTTCATGTATAGATTCGAAATGTTAGGCGTGGTGATGGCTCATGACCTTATATGTGCTAGTACATCAAATATCAACGTTAAGCTCCACGGTCAGCGTGGATCCCAGAATTCCGACGATTGGACGATAAGAAAATCGGTAGCGAGACTAACACGGGAGTTAAGCTGTGCATTTTGCTCCCTTCCTTTCCCCCAGCCGTCTGAGGTTCGATAAGGAAAACACAGACGTACCCATGTTGGGTTTTGGTCCTTGCGGACACGAACTATAATAGTAGTCAACACCCTTCCCTTCATTGAGAAATCACCCATGAAAGTCATGGCGTATTTGACCGGGGCATCCCTATCTCGCTTGTGATCCCTCAGGCTAGTGAGGGGTCCTGATAACGATCCACAGCGTGGTTTTTTCATGCTGGGTGGATAAATTCTTCTGTTGTTCTCCCGTAACACCACTGGCACCACAGCGGAAAACGTGCCCCATGAGCCTGTTCAGGTATCCTGGGTACTAACCATCAGAAAAGAGAAGCACTTGCCAAGAGAAGCGCATGACATTTGTAGTCAAGATCGAGAACGAGCGTGACGCCTGTCAATATGCACATATGATACCAGTCCCCAATATACATCTGGGGAAATATCTCTGGAAGGGTACTGACATATGATTGGGCGACTATCATTCTTGAGTGCAAATACCATTGTAACGTTTATAATTGTGAGACGTACGATAAAGTGCTCATGAAGGACAATCGCCTAAACCGGGATCGTGCCAAGCTAGCCTAAAATGCATAGTATTGGATTCGATGACACGGATGTTCAAAGATCTAAGTGTCTGATTGGTACACCAGCTCAGCTGTGCGCATCTTCAAAACGCCTGCGAAAAATGTCCATTATAATTGTAACACGCGGAGCCCGGAAATCGGATATGTCTCTGATCTGAAGCGCTCTCGAGCACCGTCCTGCAGTGACAAATACTCAGCGCGCATCGGAGTGGGACGTCAGTAAAGTCCTATTTCTAGGTGACTGATACATAGCTGATGTTCTTTGAAGTGCGGTGCTACCGAAACTGTCATGTGTGCATCGTCCACGTGAGTCATCGTCAAAAGGCTCGATAATGAGGGTATTCATGGCTGCCTTCGCTTTATTCCTTCCCGTTCTCTTAGAATGATCTCTATTCTTCCCATCGGGGTAATACTAATCATTTGAAGGGAGTTGAGCTGAAGTGAGATTCTCGACAGCCTGAACACTGGATAACCATGAGAGTTCCAGGGACGCAATGCCAATTATCAAAGGTCGTAGCGTAGTGCGAAAGTACGTGAGGAAGTTGCGCTGGAGCTTGGACAATATTAAGCTCACCTGGGTGCTACCACGACATGGCTCTGATACTTTCTAAATACACGAGACATGGACCCACTTTCTGAGCCTGGCAGTGCGATGGCTATCGATTGCCAGGGGCAAAAAGACCGACTGTATTGTGTTGACAATGTTGATCTTGTTGTGTTGACCTACAAATTTCACCTCGGCTAGCGCTAATGCCGAGCGTCATCTTATAATGCAGTTTGTAGGGGTTCCATTGTCCGTGAATCAACCATTCCCAACGGTTGTCCATGGCAAGCCGATAATATCTTACACATGGCAAATGAAAACTGGGCGCAAACGTACGCAATTTCCAGAGTTGACCTGCAAGTTTAACTTGGAGGGGAAAGAGGAACCTGGAGGAATAGTTATGTTCTGCAAACCCGACGACAGTTGAACCACCTCAACCGCGTACTCCATTTCCTGTCTGCGTCGAATAATTCGGTTGGTAGATCTTCCAACAGAAGAACTTCGAGAACCTGGAGGGTCATTCATGTGCCCAGAGCTTGTAAGCGTCCGCGATAGTCGTCCCTTGCGAGTAAGATCTCCGAGTCAAATAAAAAAACCCTTCTATTGATCCGTCATGATTGGGAGAAGATGTTCAGGACGACCATTTTCCAGGTCCATGAGCCTTACACATGGTGTTCGAACTAATTGCGCGCCACGCCACTTCTGCGCACCTGAACCCGAACGACACAAGCCACTGCAAATCTGCGCATGTTAACTTCTCCGCGTATCGCATCTCCGCAAGCGGTCGGGAAAGCGTATTTAGCGCAGCTGACTTCGCCAAGCCATCCCAACCAAAAAATGATGCCACAATATACATTCGGACGGGATGTTTTCTCAGGAGCGGAGTTAACGCTGCCCACGCCTGAAGTCTGGCCTCGGTCGCGGTCATTCCATAGCGACGGATGATTGTCAATCGTGCATGTCCAGGCTCCAGCTGATCATAAGGGTAGATGAGGCATAATAGGTGAAGCATGATGCTCTCCGAGCCTTCGGGTAAGTGAACGACAGCCTGCCCGTTCCTAACATGTCCCTTCGCGATCCCTGATGGTGACGTGATATGGAGCAAAATTTCGAGGACAAAGGAATCAACACCATCTAATGAATGATGTCTGACGCCACACTGGAGTCAAATGATTTCGGTGCGTCTATAGTTCCGGATGTAGTGTGGTGGACTGAGGGGCAACCCTTGGAAAAATTGTCAATTGTTCCATGGACCGATTTAGCATCGTAGCCTGTATTCCAAAAATAGAAACCCGGTCCTGTGATGTTTTTAAGCTCCCTGGCATGAGCCGACAACTTCAGCAATGGCTTATGCAAGGTTTGTCGAGGTGCGTGCGTCGCAACATCCTCCCATCCTAGATTCATGGCAATAAAATACATACGAAAAGCCAAATCCAACAGGCTTGAATCCAATCATGCACTTTTGAGCAGTCTTCGCGACATGCAAAAAGAGGGTCGCGAAATTGAGATGCAGTTCTTGATGTAATCTAGAAGAAGGCGAAGTACTTCGCTCGTCTCCGTGACAGGGATAATGGGGAATCCTTTTTTCTTCTCATGCTCCTCTGTGGATTCTCGCTCCAAACAGATCCTTGAAAAACGGTGTGGAAGCGTTGGCGACGTAAAAATCGACGCGATTGGATGAATGAAGGATGATGTCCGCTTAAGCTTGTCCAGGAGGGGCGTCGGTATGGGAATCTCGTGCCGATGTCCTTTCCTTTCTCTCCAGGTCGATGATGTCCTTAGCTAGCGGTGCGCGAAGACGGTGAAGGGACGACTGCTATTTGGGAAAAGGGGAGGGGGGAGGACGGTGGGCGGTGGAAGGAATCTGAGTAAAGTGACAAAGATAGTGTGGTGTAGCCGAAGGAGGTCGACGATTCTGTGGGGCGAAGGGGGCAGGAGAACCAGGAATAACGGTGGCTGCCCAGTCAGCGATGGATAATATGATGACCGTCTGCGGCCTGCCACCACACATTGTTCTCTCGACATGTCATTACGCGCGTCGTGACTATCGGACACAATCGTCTCGACTTGTTATCAACTGGACCACGCACTAAGAATTCCACGATAGTTAACCACTTTCGTTGAACATTGACTGGTTTGGCTATAAGCCCAATCCTCGACACATAATTTCGGTCTGTGCATGCCAGTATCGCAGTGAACTTGACGCAAAAAGGCCCAAATAGGTAAGCTAAAGACAAAAAAACGCAAACACAGTTTACCTGGGGGTTACTGCGGCCACTTCGCCTCTGTTGTGATTACCAACCCGTACATTGCTGCGGTCCTACACGAGAGAGTGAGGCCCGGCACACAGCAGAGCGGGCGGCGGTGCCCTAGAACCACGACCGAATGGACTGGGCGGTAGGCGAACGTGAGCACGAATGTGGGCGGTGGTAGACAGTCATATTTGAGGCGCAACGGACTAGCTCCGAGTAAGCGGTAGATTTGGCGTGAAGGAGAACAAAGAGGTAGAGCTTGCCTCCGCCTTCCATGGCCTCTCCGGATCCGTGGCCCCTGATCTCCAGCGTGAGATGAAAAACTTTTGAGCCGTTACTTGCGTGCGGTGGTCTCGTCGTCGTCGGAACATTACTCATTGAACGATGAGGTTGACATGTGACGGTCGCGTTTCAGGCGCGCTGCCTCTATATTTTGCGTAGTAGGACTTTGGGAGGTGCGGCCGTGAAAAATATTAGGTTACAATTATCGGCTAAGTTAGACATGCGAAATGATGAGGGTAGCTTTACGTCCGTATCTTCCATTCGGACCATGTTGCCATCTTTGCTGAGTTTTCTGGTATCGAGGTGCGATACAGGAACTCGCAATTTCGCTAATCTTATTTCCTCGAGGATCTTGGAGTACCCAGTGCGATCAATTACAGGCTTTTTTACAGCAACTGCATAGAAGAATCTCATCTTGTTTAGTTAATATCATGATTAATGGCTTTACACTTACTGGTATTGAGACTATTATCAGTGTGATATCCATCCTCTCTGACTATGTGAGGCGGCTACGTTGCGGGACAACTGGGAGGCGGCGTTATGTAATAGCTGAATATCACATGGAAGCGCGTCAGCTATAACCTCTGGCACTCACTTCCTGCCTCGAAAGTTTGTATTACGACTCGCTCTTCACCATGGCTTCTACTAGCACTAGGGCTCCCGAAGTTCAGTTCAGTTCGGTTCGGGGTCATTTTTGGCTGAACCTGAACCTGAACTGACTAGTACTTGCCTGAACTGAACCTGAACTGAACCTGAACCTACTTGAACCGGTTCTGTCGGTTCGGTTCGGGTTCAGTTCGGGTTCGAACCGAAGAACCGTGTGAAAATTCCCATTTTTGGAAATTTGAGCAAAATAACAGGCTTAAACTGCATCCCCATTACTATACAGCAGTGCCACACTCACAGGAGGCTTTATAAAAGCATATATACTGCAGCAAGCAGTTAATTTGCAGGTGGCAAGCCAGGTAGGCTGCAGATAAGTGGGCAGCAAGCAACTGAACTACTGGCAATTACAACAAATATAATGTCATAATTCTCACTTCCTGAACTGTGGAAACAATCAATAAATCATGTGACATCCATGGAATATACTGTGCAATGATAGGAATTTGTGTATAGTAGGTTTGAACCATAGTTCAGAATTGAACTTCAGCAAAAGTATAGACAGGGCTAATGCAAAGTCATGATTCTGACTCTTTGAACCATGGGAAACTTTTATACATAATGTGACATGATTGGAAAATATACTGTTTTTAACATGCCTGTGGGGGTGGATGGGTTAGATCATGCACAAACTGTCTCTTGATGATGTGAGATAAATGAAAACTTACCTGCCTAGCTTGATGAGCCAATTGGATGCACATCAGTCTTGGAGTGGTAAAAGTCAATCTCTGTGACCTCCTTGAGTGATCCATCTGGGTTGAGCACAGCCATGACAGCTGGGTGTGGTGGCACAATGAGTTGGTGTCAATATGGAGTGCACAGGAATGGTTGTCACACTCCTGTCACATTTCAATGTGATGCCAGCCAGAGCACCAGCCAGAATGCCTCCAGCCTTGCATGCAATTGGTTCGGGGTTCGGTTCTGGTTCAGAACCAGTTCTCGAATCCTGGTAGCTGCCCGAACCAGAACCGGAACCGACACCCATTGCCAGAACCAGAACCAGAACTGAACCCGAACCGTCGGTTCGGTTCTGCCGGTTCCGGTTCGAACCGAAGTTCAGAACCGAACTTCGGGAGCCCTAACTAGCACTGCTGAATCTTCAGCTGCCAAGGTGCTCGAAGAGATCCAGGCCTTATTCAATTGGAATCCTCCTCCTCTCAAACTGCTTGAGCGGCAGACCTGGCGGTCAACCACCAGCCGCGGGCCTTCATTTTATGATCAACATTTGTCTGACAACCTGGTTCTTAAGAGGGTAGTGCGGTTTCCATCTCTAGTCAAGCAACTTGCAACCAATGTCGATAACGCACTCATTGCCGCTTCAAAAACCCTTCCACAGGCTCTGGGTTACTTCGTTACAGCCGATGAACGGAAACTCAACAAGGAGCGTTTAAACACGTCGGTAGAAGATGAGAAAGAAGTTGCCAACTTTTACGACAGAACTACTGGCACATACTGCGCGTGCGTGGCTTCGGCGCTCGCTCTGCACCCCACCGCTTCATTTTCGGAGTGGCGCAGTCTCTTGCTATGGACACAATCACCTCGGTTCTCAGGCTATGCGATTGCGGACGGGATACTCTGCTTCATGCCAGAAAATGATGATACAGAAAAAGTGGCAGCCATAGCGAAGACCATAGAGAGTAAATATCATTCCATTTTTCTGGAGATGAGGAAGAATAAGCGTCCTTTTGTGACATGGGAGATAAAAAGTCTGAGTGTAGGTTCCCCCGGAGTAATGATCGAGGTTCCTAATATGGGCAAGTTTTCTTGGACGACCTGCAATGATGACAATTGTGACACTCTTCATCGGAGAGCACAAAAGCAAGCCAAGGAGATGCTCATTGGACCTGATGCCCTGGATCCCCCGTGGCGTCTCCCTGTATGTTCATATGAATCACGAAGAAAATGTGTTCATCATAGTATAGGATGATCCTTTGCATAGCGACGAAGGAACTGATATACAACCACTCACATCTCATGCAACTCTACAACAATTTGTAACTGGACGAGTCACTTGGTCAACTGGACGGTCACTATGCTCTTCGACGCGACCTCCACCACCACTGAGTAAATCAGAGGGTGAGCCTTCTACAAAGGATAAAGGCAAGAGACGCAAGCTAGATGAGGAGGAGAATGAGGATGAGGAGGACCACAAGCCTCCTACGAAGAGTAAAGGCAAGAGACGCAAACGAAATGAGGAGGAGGAGGATAAAGCCTACGTCGATCGGCGTGGCCTGGCTGCGCAAAATTTAGTGCAACATGTGACATGCAACCTACGATACCTGTCAAACTAATGCTGATATGTCGACTTTCTGCAGGCATGGGCTCAAGCCGTACAAGTAGATGGGACTGTCATCGTCCTTCACTTGGGCAATTATGAGGTTGTGTGTGTTCGCCATAGAGCTACTCAGACGCTTTATGTTTCAGACATCATTGAACCGCCTTTGTGTGCCAACCCCACATATGGGAAACTTCACATTGGCATCTATATCGCTGCCATCCAAGAAACGTTTGACCGTGAGCTGCAGCCCAAACCACAGCTCCCTGGCGATGGCAGCAGCGACTTAATCGGTGGTGACCAAGACCAAGATCATAATCAGGGTTCTGGAAGTAATTGTAAAGATCGCTGTGGATACCGCGGGGGTGGACCCAGAGGTGGGTGCGAGATGGGAAGGAGTGGGAGACTCCGAGGCTCAGCAGGGAGGAGAGGTCCTACTGACGATGAACAGTTACCCATTGAGGTAAGTCAACCTGAAATATGTCAGTCTTCTGACGTGCCTGACGAGCACTAGAAAGCAATACAAGTAGCCAATAAGCATGACGTGGTCTTTCTCTACCTCCAATACGGTATATACGACTCACCAGTCCCTGCCTCGTTCCTTCGCTCTGCTCATCCAATCATGTCATGCACAAGGTGTCCAACTTCTCCGTATCCTCCACGAGCCATCCGCTCTTACAGAGCAGAAGAATGTCTAACCATTGTTCTTACATTGGAAATCGGGCGAGGTGCAACAGGTGTGGTCCACTGCGGGAGTCTTAACCTAGATCTCCAGAATGTTACTATGGCATTGGATGTTGTCGTCAAGCTTGCTTTCGACACCGAACAGCGGGATGCGCTCAGGAATGAATACGAGATTTACCGCCATTTGCGCTCGAAGGGAGTTTGTCAAGGTACTGCGACAATACTGGGTATCTTCGATGACTGCGAAGGTGCTGCTTGTGCTCTCGTGATGCTTTATGCAGGTGTTCCACTCTGCGAAGAATCGCAAGGCAATTTGTCAATCTCTGACTGGTAGGTTTTTCTTCACAAAGACTTGTTTGGGTTTGACTGATCATCTGTTTCAAATTAGCAAATCAGCTCTGTCAATATTGAAGTCCATTCATCATGCAGACGTACTCCACAGAGACATCAGTGAGGAGAATATCCTTATCAGTGACTCAGGAGTTACCATCGTCGACTTTGCATATTCGAAATACTGCAGTAATGAAAGAGACAAAAATCGAGAATTTGCTATGGTTCGTAATATCCTTGGCTTGGCAGGCAAAAGTCCTTGTGAACTGTAGAACTATGTAATGAATGACACCCATATTTGTGATACTGCTTGACTTCATGAACTGTGGAACTATGTAATGAATACTGCCCATATTTGTGACCCATATAATCTTCAACATAAGAATTTGCCTATAATGAGCATGAGCTAATGTTATTCAGTCTCACAAAGCAGAACCATCCCCAGACATGATGAGAACTCAACCTGCTATGGTGAAGAGGCCACATCAACACTCAGCTGCTCCATGTTTTACTGTTGCTCTGTTGCTTCTTACTTCAATACTTCCATACCTTTTTCCTCATTTTCATGACAAGTACACTGTAGTGTCACATAGGCATGTACAGTGACTCAAAAAATGATTCAACGTTTGATGCCTTTGAACTGTTTGTAAATAACTCAAGAACAAAGACAAGCAAAGGTAAACTATGAGGGAATAAATAAGAGTGGTATATGAGAGCTACATGCTGATAAAGAATTATGTGATTAGGCACAGTAGCCATGGAGATATAGGCAATGGGTTTTGTGACTCATTGAATCACTTTTTCCAGTGTGTATAAGAATAGTTACTCTAGTACTTTGTATAGCCCCCCTTTGCTTTTATCACTGTTTCTGTTACAGTCTTTGTTGAATTCCTACCAAGTCTGATATCTATTAAGGACTTGGGACTGGAACTCCATTCTATAAGTCTGGAGTTCTGGAGTTGTCTCCACACAACTCCAACCATGGGAATAACATTTCAGACCTCTCAATAATGTCAGTGGAACTCCTGTTTACAACTGTGCACATTATTATAGAGTTCAATCTATTAATACCTTGACAGATATTATAGAGTTGGACAGATATTATAGAGTTTGACATATGTCAAACTCTGACAATAGTACACCATGTGCATGACTGTGCATTGCTGTGTTCCACATGACACCTGACAGTCCATGACTGTTCATTAGCAAGCACAATACAAATCTGCAGTCCATGCTAAAAATAGCCCGGAGTTGCTGTTGAGCAGCAATCATATGTCTGTCAGACATATTTTGTCTCAGTGGTTGTCACTGTTATGAACGATGAGCTCATATGTCCATTAGACATAGAGTCATACATTTGTGATGACAAGAGTATTGTATCACTGTCATAGACAATGACCGGACACCTCTCCAGGTGTTTTGAGTATTGTATCACTGTCAGAGACAGTGACCTCTCCAGGTCTTACACTCATAGAGTGGAGATACTCACATACTGGGGAGCAAGAAAGAGCAACTGGATGTATATTGGATATCTACAGGTCTTATATACACTTTTACTGTATGTACATATTTGTGTAAAGAGCTGTAATCTAATATATGTAAATAAAAGAAATAATAGAAAAAGAAATACCCTCTAAGGGTCAAACTGGTGATAGCCACGTTGCCCCCCATAATCTGTACAGTCATGTACTGATTAGTAACAATCTTCTCACAAGAGGTGCATATATCTTTTAAAAATTTTCAAAAGAAATGTGACCAGAGATTCCCTCACATTGCCATCTTTCCTTTAGTTGCCAAGCCCAAAAGGCTTTAGGAGGAAATGTCCATGGATCTTGTCCTTGAAGGGCTTGATCCATCCACATGGCAACAGCTGGAGTCATTGTGATCTGGGGGGTTCCTCAAATTGTCACAATAGGTTGTTGTTTTTTACTGTGTGGTTTCCTATTCTTACCCATAATGATAAAGCTGTTCAATGGTCTTTTTCAACTGGAGTATTCTCTACAGTGATAGGCTGGTTTCTTTATCACAGTAAAATGAAGCAGTTTAAGGCCTTACTCCAGGGCCATCAGTAATCAATTCAATGATTCTGATAAACCTAACATTGGTATGAATTTTTGAAATAATACTCAACCAAGGTTTTTAGTCAGAATATCTGCAGGATTTTCAGATCCTTTAATGAATTGTAATTCAATCTCTTTGTTTTCAATGAGTTTTCATATATGATGATATTTGATATCAATATGTTTGGAACATTTTTCAGTAACAGGATTATTTGCAATAAATAGAGGTCCCATATTGTCACCATATATTGGTGCAATTGTTATGGGAAAATGGATTTTGGTGAGAATAGATCTAATCCATTTGTTTTCTCTAGCATAGTCAGATAAGGCCATATATTCTGCCTCTGTTGACAATAGTGCCACTGTTTTCTGTTTCCTAGATGTCCAAGATACTACTCCTCCTGATAAGAGAGTAAAGAATCCAGATGTGGAATGACAATCATTTTTATCTGAAGCCCAATCTGAGTCTGTATAACTCATTAGGCCAGATCTTAGTGATCTGTCATATTTTATGCAGAGATCAATTGTTTTGGCTAAATATCCAGCCATTCCTATTGCATGTTTTAAGTGATCTGATGATGGATTTGCTGAAAATTGAGACATTTTTATTACAGCAAAACAAATGTCTGGTCTTGTTCCAATCATCAAATATAATAATGATCCAATAACCAACTGATATTTAGATCTAGTCATATGATCTAATGTTTGATTATTTTTCATTGGTTCATATCCAGTAGGAAGTGGAGTGTTTGTATAAGTAGTGTCACTCATTCCTAGTCTCTGGATTGCTTTATGCAAATAATGTTTTTAATCAATGGTAATCTTATTTCCATTTTTCTTTATCTGGAATGATAAGAAATCTTTTGTTTGACCATCAATGAGATTTCCTAAATCTTTAGATTCCCATCTATTCATAAACTGCTGCTGTTTACACAATGTTATGATTTTGTTGGTTCCCAAAAACAGTGAGTCATTGACATAAATTATTGCTATGACTATATTGGTTCCTTGTGTTGAGCAGCAATCATATGTCCATCAGACATAGTTTGTCTCAGTGGTTGTCACTGTCATGAGCGATGAGCTCATATGTCTGTTAGACATAGAGTCATGTGTTCGTGATGACAAGAGTATTGTATCACTGTCATAGACAGTGACCAGACACCTCTCCAGGTGTTTTGAGTATTGTATCACTGTCAAAGACAGTGACCAGAGACCTCTCCAGGTCTTACTCTCATAGAGAGGAGATACTCACATGCTGGTAGGCAAGAAAGAGCAACTGAATGTATATTCTCTATCTACAGGTCTTATATACACTTTTAGTGTATGTACATGTTTGTGTATAGAACTGTAATTAAATATACGTAAATAAAAGAAATATAATAATAAAAATACCCTCTAAGGGTCAAACCGGTGATAGCTGCATTGAGGGCTATGCTTAGGGGTATTTGGGGTGAAGGTTGTTCAACACCTTGTTTAAAAATGAATACACCCACATCGGAATGTATATGGTGTTGAACACCATACTATATCATTGTGACACTGACCACCTAACATAGCCCTCTCATGTGCAAAGCACACATGACCATTGTTCCACTTCACTCCCTTTCACTTGCCTCTTCAATGACTTGTTAAGCTGGTCACTGTACTGCATATAAATATGGTCCAGTTCAACCCACTCACCTCAGTCTGCACATACGAGACTGAGGTGAGTATCCCATTCCACATTATTACCATTCACCTTTACTTATATTTGTAGAATACATCTAGGTACATTGTCCCACCTAGAGTCCACACATATGAGACTGAGAATACATCTAGTTCACATTCAACCTATGTGTAAAGCCCATTTTTTCCATTGACTTGTCTAATGATTTCCACCAAGCTAATGAAGCTTGTTTTAATCCATAAAGTGCATGATGTAGTTGATATACCATGCTTTTCTTATCTTTATTGATAAAACCTGGTGGTTGTTTCATGTATATTTCTTCATCCAGTTTTCCATATAGGAAAGCAGCAGTCACATCTAGAAATGATATATATAGATTTTCTAGTGCTGCAAGTGCAAGTATAAGATGACATGTCTCATCTTACTACTGGTGAGAATATTCCATTGTAGTCAATGCCATCTATTTGGGAAAATCCCTGGGCAACTGGATGAGCTTTTTTACATCCATTGTCTTTTTGGACATAAACCCATCTGCAACCTATAGCCTTTCAGCCTTCAGGGAGATGTTGTAGATTTATTATGACACCTCTTTTGATGAGCATATGCCATTCTTTCTTTTTGGTGTTAATCCAGTCTTTTTGTTTGCTGACTGGTAAGCAAAATATTTTGTGATGGTGTACAGTTATAGCTGTATTAGCTGTTTCTTGGATAGGAGTTGCACAGGATGATAATTTATTAATCATGAAATGATCTAATTTTGTTCTTCTATCAATTTTTTCAAATTCAACTGGATCTTTATCTCCATAGACATTATCAGGTCGATTTACTGGTTGTCTAGTTCTAGTTGGTCTTGGAGATGAGGGTCTTGAAGGAGCAAATAGATCTTCTTCAATTTCTCTTTGATCATCTGAATCATCACTTTCAGAATCATCTGAGTTATCACTTTTAGAATTGTGATCTGAATTATCAGATCCCATTCCTTTGGGAGATTTACTAGAATAAAAAAATATGATGTCTGCCATTTATTATGAGCTATGGGAGTCCTATTATATAGGTATACTGTGCAATTCCCACCATGATTGTGGTAAGCAGGCATTGAATCTAAGGGATTGTGACTTTTCCCAAATTGTGCAATTCATTCTTTCAGCTCTGCCATTTCATTGTGACATATATGGTAATGATTTTTGGATCTCAATCCCAAGATCTTTGAGGTATTTTTCACTTTTAGTGAATTCACTTCCTCCATCAAACTGCCATTTCTTTGGCAATTTTGATGTTTGTTCTTTATTAAGGTACCAAATTGTTTTAATGAAGATTCTGTATTGGATTTCTTCTTTAGTAAACTGATCCATAAATGTCCAGAGAAATCATTGAGATTTCCTTGAGATCTGAATGTATTAAGTCAAACGAAGATAAAGCTCAACTTTGTGACTCTGGAAAGGATTTACTGTGCATTTTTCCTTTAGTGCATCCTGAACAAGTTTGTTTCTGTTTAGGAACAGGAATATTAGGGAATCCTTCTAAATGAATTCTTCCTTTACAGATTACTTCATCTTGTGGATGTCCCAAACATTTATGCCATATATGAAAATCTGGTTTTTGTGTTACAACATTTATTGAGTCATTATGAATTTTGGAGTCTAACCAATATATGGTTTGTCCTTCTTCATGTGGTGAGAATCTTATAATGGAAGATTCTTTGATTAGATCAATATGATCTCGTAAAAGACTGGCCTGATCAATTTAATATCTGTCTTTCCATTTACAATAATTTTGATCATAATGGCACCTACATCTAGTATCTGTAAAGTTTTACCTTTAGCAGCCATTTGTTTATCAATTAGCAGTCAATAATATAGAAAGTCATTTTGATTGTGAGTAAAGTGTAATGATGCTCCTGAATCTAAGATCCATGACAACTCATTTTCTTTACATTTCACACAATTATTGCAATGAGAAAAATAATGTATATTTTCATTATATACATTTATACTACCATGTTGCTGTAAAAAGTGTTTAGTAGTTTCTCTATTGATAAATGAATGACTTAACTTGTTGCCAAGGTTTACAGCATCGTCATCAAAGAGTGGATCAATTGGTTTGTCAAAAGGATCCTTGGATGTTATAATCTTTTTCACCTTCCTCAAATAGTGTTTCTTCCAAAACATCAGTTGGGTTTCCCACAGTTGAATAATCAAGATCTGTAGCAGATCTTTTATGTTTGGGAGATGGTTCAAAGAATATTTCATCTTTTGTGATGGTGTCAAGTATTTTTAACATCTCCATCATTGGTGTGACACCAATGCACTCAGCAAGTGTTCTGGCCTGGTTAGAGTGTTTCCACATTCCCTTTCAGGTTTGTGACTGACCTGTGAATTAGGCAGCCAGTGGAAACATGTGAGCTTGTACATTTTGTGCTGCAATGGAAAGAGCTGGAGATATGATCTCAACAGCATTATGCTCCTGATCCAATTCAGGAGGAATGTCTGCTTCTTGGGTGCATTTCTTTCCCTTGCCTCTGAAACCCTTGCAAGGGTGAGGTCTTACACATCTTTTTCCTTTCTTTTTACTCTGCTGATTTTATTGGCTTTATCTCTAGAATTGTACTGCTGTTTCATTGTGTAGCCCCTCCTATATTCTCCAATGATGGAATCGGAAATTGTTTTGAATGTAAATTTTTCTGTTCCATATAATTGAAACATGGCCAAAGGAACAGCAGTCCATTCTTTCAGAAGTGCAGCTGCAAGTATGAGAGCCTGCATGAAATCTGGGATTTTCACTTTATCTTCAGAAAGGTGTGCAAAGTACAATCCTAGTTTCTCAATCTCAGGTACAGGATCTTTCCCTGAGAGTTGGAATTTGACTGTTTTTTGAAAACAATCAAATATATAGAGTGGAGATACTCACATGCTGGCAAGAAAGAGCAATTGAACATATATTTGATATCTACAGGTCTTATATACACTTTTACTGTATGTACATGTTTGTGTAAAGAGCTGTAATCTAATATATGTAAATAAAAGAAATAATAGAAAAAGAAATACCCTCTAAGGGTCAAACTGGTAATAGCCGCATTGAGGGCTATACTTAGGGTATTGCAGCACTTTACACTCCCCACATGTCCTTGTGGAGTCCAGGTAAACCTGCACTCCAGGGACTGTCCAGGTTCAGTCCAGGCACAAGCAAGGTCATTGTAGGGAATCCAGGTTCAGTCCTTGTAGAGTCCAGGTACAGTATATATTTTGCAAAAACAGTGTTTAGACACATTTTCTACATTCTCCCAGTAACTTACACTCCCCCATATTGATCCCTGGACTCCCTCTGGACTCCCACCTCACTCCCTACAAGTGGAAAATGGCTTTTTGGCAGCTCCCTGTATCTCAGGGAGCCACAAGGAGTCCCTGCTATCTTTAGGGATCACCTCAGCTGGATATATAACTGATTTTTTTTCATGGAGTCCCCATTGATTCCTGGCCATGTACACTACAAATGATCATCATAGAACTTTACACTCCCCCATGTGTTGTACCTAGACTCCTGGTACTCATCCAGAGTAGCAGTTGAAAATCCAGTCCAGTCTTGTTTTTGGCTCAAACTTGGAGACCAAGACAGCAGGACCATCAGCAGGACCATCAGCAGGACCATCAGCAACCTACCAGCACCTACTATCACATGCCAGCACCCTCACTGTTACGATCATGAAAATCGGCATTACATTTTCAATCTATCTATCAGTGGTCGGGGACCACTACCACAGTCTTTATACAGGCCAGGAGCCTTAGGAGGGAGCCTGGGAACACTTTGCGTGGGTTAGCGCATGGGAGCGCTTACTATGGAACAGGACGATGGCCATACAAGGCGGCCATACACTATACTAGGAAGGACAGCCGGATTAGGCAAGAGGATCGCGCCCTTGATGGCATCATTGATCGACGTCGGCATCAACGCATCAGGGATCATGCCATCACGCATCAGGAAGCAGCAGTGGCAGCGCATATGGACATATGGGATTGCAACACAGCCTATGGAGACAAGGTGGCTTTAGGATATAGCCCCTTACGGTTACAAGGTCTAGAACAACCCGGACTGGTCCAGAGGATGGTGTTACAGCGGCTGCGCCCAAGAAGCATAGCAACGATGACAGCGTGGAGGCAGCGCTCATACAAGACAATAAGGAGCATGAATGCTGTGGAGCGCTGGAGGTTCTAGGCGGTGGCAAGGGTCTTGGTAGAATAGTATATAAGTAGTGCAAGTGTCTTGAGTCGCCCCAGACTTAAGATGGTTTCTCTTACGCCCATGTAAGACTCTGTCTATAGTACAATATACCTTCCTTCCCTCCCCCTTCTCTCCCCTGCTCGACGAGGCCTGTGGGTCTGTGTCCTAAAGGACGGTGGGTTAGTGTTGTTGGGCGTGAGCTCATAACATAATCTTAAGTCTCTATTACCACACTCCTCGTCATCGTCGACAACAGCGTCGAGCACGCCTTGCTCATCATCACTCACGACGTTGACAACTATTTCAAAAATTATCTCTTACCGTCATCACTGTGTACAGTGTTGACAGGTCCTTCAAGTCTGCCCGTCTGACCTCTGTGCATGTCACAACACATGGCCACAGAGCAGCTCTCGAGGATCTAGGCGACTTCGACTTCAACAACAGATAGTCTCAGTTGACCGTTGTCACTGACTACTAGCGTATCCGCTTACTGGCAACAAAAAGGCATTCGGACGAGAATAGCGCTGTGTGATTGAAAGTGCGGGCAGGCACTGGTCAGCAGACTATACCGTTTGTCTCGGAAAAACCCAAGGAATGGGTGAAGGCAATCTTTTGGCATGCCGTGTATCAAGGAGAACAGTCTCAGAATACCAATTACGTATCGGATCTAACGATCTGAGCACGAGGACATCTGAGTGAAGCCCCAGGCACCATGTCATTAGGTCAGTTGGTGGAATTAAATCGAACAAGCAAGTGTGGGTGCGTTATTGACCACATTGCTCCATATCTGTGTTGGGAAGCGCGGATATTGAAGAAGAGTCGACAAAATCTCTACTTGAGATCCAGGATCTTGGTGACTCGCTGTAACAATAAACTTGGCAACAATCTAGATATGCGAAATTCCTTGTAGAAACTAGGTTATAACGAGATGACTTAGTATTGGTCGAAAATGGAAATATGGGCGCAACGAGTGTGAAGTAAAATCACTCAGGCAATCGCCATTGACCAAATCGACACACAACAATGGGGCGCCCATGTCAGGGCTCGCCATTCCTGGTGCTAGGACCAGGAGGGACAAGGGATATGATAGCGCATAAGATTTATGGATACCGCCAAGGAAGCGATACCTCTCCTGAAGATATTTTTGGAATTACGAAAGCTGGAAGAAGAGATTGATTGCCGGTGGAGCGCCCGGAATTAATTGAAGATCCTGGGAAGGAAAGCGGATGCCGACCGCTTGAACAAATGGGTAGTTAATTCATCACACTCGTTATGGAAGGATGGAGGCCACAAAGAACATCAAACACGCGATAGTCAATCGCAAGGGCAGAGGCCAGCTGCAGTATCAAACGAGGCATACGTCATACACACCAGGGGAGGATGACCCTGAATTAAGAAATCATCGACAGAATTGTGCGCAGATCAGGAGCGCAATGATCTAGGATCAATGGAATGCTAGCGCCATCAGAAAGACTGCAATAGGAATAATCTAGCCGAACAGTTATCAGAACGGCAGAGATACATTTGGAATGTGGGCGCCCAATGTCATGAAAAGACCACAAAAGGAAGCCTGAAAGGAATCACTCAGGCAACGCCGGGACGAACGCCGGTACCAGAAAAAGGGTTGAGAAAGCGCTCGCCCAAATGGAAAAAGACAGACCCTGGAGGGGCTGTTACACGACATGGATCCGGAATCCGAAATCCGGCAACAACTGTTTGACACGCCATTGAACATCTAGCTCTTGTTGATGGGCTGGAATATAATCACTTTGCAACATAACAGATTGATCTTGTTGGCAAAGGAAAGGAATCAACTGGATGGGAAACGACCCAATCCATATATGAAGGCGCATGTCAAACGGAAGCAATCCCAGATGGGGAATTGCACAAGCGTCATAGGAGCGCGACGTTAAATAAAGTTCTGACTAGTCGCCCAAAGGAATATTAATCACGACCCAGCGGACGGATTATTAGGGTGACAAAGTAACAACTGTCGTTGGAGCACGACATTAAATAAGGTCTCTACTCGATTAAGCAAAGAAGGTTCTAGATGGAATCCTTGATTAGGAATCAGGTCTATTGTACCAAGCAACGATCGCCCAGTAAGGTGCTGGGATATCAAAAGCGGTTATCTATGCCATCAACGAAGGACAAACGATGGAATTCCCCGCCATCATTGACAACAGTACAAAAGCATCGCATGGATCATTGTCACTTGCGTCTCTGGTGGAATTTTATTACTCTCAATCAACAGGACTGGCATACCCTTGTCAGACTATGTTCAGAACCCGAGCTGGGCATCTCGTAAAAAGGTCTAGCCATGGAAATGCAGGTGCCAGAAAGACCGCTTTGGAATAGTGGACGCCAAGGAAGAAATCGCTAATGCAGAATCAACTGCATTGAAAAGATTAAATGATAAAGGAGGATATTTGAGGACCGATTAAATTACTCGGCGCAAATAGGAGGATGGCTGGTTATTTTGAATCAGCAATCAAATCTGGAAACATAGGATGGGAGCGTAAACAATGCTCTTCTTGTATAATGTCATACCCCAATGATTAGATCAGAAGGATTACAGGAAAAAGGAGATGACATTCAACAAACCCAATCAAACCGAAAGGAGTACAGAAGAGTGGAAGCCAACCACTGTAAAAAATGCGTGGAGATTCCAGTAAGGCGCTGGATAAACAAAAGCACCGCAATACCAGAAGTTCACGGAGTCATAAGCGATGACACTCCCTTGGATAGGGATGTGAGGATATTCTGATAGCAGTAGCAACCTGCTGAAACAAATTGCGGTTCCAGAAGGGTCCAGTCTACTTAGGTTCAGATATTATATGACGAATACATGGACAACAGGGACTTTAAAGGAACAAAGTACTGAAGCTATACAGGGAATTTAGCCTAGGGGCAGCCTGGGGAAGAGGTTGTTCATGAAAAGTAGTCGGCAGGACGAGTCGACGGATATAAGGGTTGCAACCTTACAACAAAATAGCTACAGAACGTCAGAAAATGGGAAATTTTTTTTTCTACCCCTATGTTATTCGCTCTCGCCAGGGGCAGGTCACTTGGTCGTGTCGCCTGGAAGTCTCCACTCCCAAGTAACCTGCGGATTTCTCGGGACGCGAAATCTTGGGGAAGAGGTAGAGGAGGTGAACGGAGACCGACAGAATGAAGGCAGGACGACGGAGACCTGAAGGGTGCGAACGGATCGTGAGCACCTGAGGAGTCTATCCTGAGTAGCTGCGGAATGACAAGGGCTCGGGGCTCTTCCTCAGAAGCAACGACCTGGAAGGGAAAATAAAAATTTTGGGCCGTTTCATTTTTCTGGACGCAAAGAACCCCAGTAAGGCGCTGGGTCATCAAAAGCAGGAACATAAATCAGGCGCAGGATACGAAGCGCAGAGGATTCCAGTAATGCGCTGGATTATCAAAAGCAATTATTAAAGTCTGTAACAAGGGAGCCTAAAGCGTAGGCACTTAGGAAGGATCGCTCAGGAAGGCAAAAAGGATTGTAGTCGGCAGGATGCCAAGGATTAGATCATTGTCAAGAGGAGGATCAATATTTTGTCAAAAGTACAGGACGTCCAGTAGAGAACTGGAGTATCAAAACTCAAAAACAAATAGCGAACTTGGTGGACGACCAGGAATCTTTCATATTGGGATATGGGTTCTTTTAGAAAACCAAGATTAGCATCGCAGTGGCAGGACATAGCCACGCATTGGATTCCTCGGGACGAGGAATCTTGAGGAAGGGGTAATGTTACGATCATGAAAATCGGCATTACATTTTCAATCTATCTATCAGTGGTCGGGGACCACTACCACAGTCTTTATACAGGCCAGGAGCCTTAGGAGGGAGCCTGGGAACACTTTGCGTGGGTTAGCGCATGGGAGCGCTTACTATGGAACAGGACGATGGCCATACAAGGCGGCCATACACTATACTAGGAAGGACAGCCGGATTAGGCAAGAGGATCGCGCCCTTGATGGCATCATTGATCGACGTCGGCATCAACGCATCAGGGATCATGCCATCACGCATCAGGAAGCAGCAGTGGCAGCGCATATGGACATATGGGATTGCAACACAGCCTATGGAGACAAGGTGGCTTTAGGATATAGCCCCTTACGGTTACAAGGTCTAGAACAACCCGGACTGGTCCAGAGGATGGCGTTACAGCGGCTGCGCCCAAGAAGCATAGCAACGATGACAGCGTGGAGGCAGCGCTCATACAAGACAATAAGGAGCATGAATGCTGTGGAGCGCTGGAGGTTCTAGGCGGTGGCAAGGGTCTTGGTAGAATAGTATATAAGTAGTGCAAGTGTCTTGAGTCGCCCCAGACTTAAGATGGTTTCTCTTACGCCCATGTAAGACTCTGTCTATAGTACAATATACCTTCCTTCCCTCCCCCTTCTCTCCCCTGCTCGACGAGGCCTGTGGGTCTGTGTCCTAAAGGACGGTGGGTTAGTGTTGTTGGGCGTGAGCTCATAACACTCACCATCTCACCTGCACCTTGATTGTTACCATTTTGATTCAGTAGATATTATTCAAAGAATAGAAGGCAATCAAATATAAATATAGTAAGCTGCCATGCCTATCCTTGAGCATCCATCTCAAACTCTTTTTCTCTAAGTCATTTTAGATTGTTTTATTAAAGGCAATAACCAATATCTAAGATAAGATAATGATTAGATTAGATTATATATTGGATATCAGGCCTGCTTATGTAGTTACTATGACACAGACAGAAGCTATCTGCCCATTATGTTTGACTCAAACAGACATACTATCAGTATTGGGTTCCACAGCTATAGGGTTATAGGTTTAGTGCACAGACTGTTACAGTTTCTCTTTGTTTTGTCTTTGTCTTGGCGGACTGTTTCATACTCATCATTTCTCCTTAACTGTGCATCGTACAGCCTGGACGCTATCTCCTTTCATAGCTACCTTCACATTTCCTTTCTCAGGTAGTCATCGGTTCATTCCCTTTATGGTTTCCTTTGTCTCTTAACTGTATATAAACCCCATGTACTGTAGAGTAACTCCAGTTCCAACTTAGACAAGTTTTGCTCTCAACAACGATAGACTTCAATGCTCTTCTCTCTCATCATTCTCCAGGACCTTTGTTGTTACGGTCGAAGGCCATAGCCCTAGGTTCTAACCCTAGACTAGGAGAGAAGTAGAGAAGGGCCGTCCAGAGCTAAGACTGTTACTCGACTAAGATCAAGATGGGGAGCTACAGGCTCTACCTAGCTACTTATATACTAGAGACCTAGGGTACGCTACATGTATCAGAGTATAGGGATGAGACAAGGAGCTGATACAGGAGCTGGTACAGGAGCTGAGACAGGGTTGAAACCCAGGGCTGATACAGGGTTGAAACCAGGGCTGATACAGGGCTGAAACCAGGGTTGATACAGGGTTGAAACCAGGGGGTGAAACCAGATCAATCCTGCAGGGTCAGGGAACCCTAGGTTAGGGTCGCAGTTAGGGAATCGAAATTGACTGTAACATTCGTCATTGTTTGACTTAGTGTCTAGACCCTTTGTCCAGTGGCTGGGAACGGACCGAGACTCTGCTTGTCACTGTTGACTTAGAATGAACCACAACGAGGGCATCATCCGTAACACAAGTTGGAACTCAGGAACTGCTCAGTGCATCATCACTAGCCAAACACCATTGATACCAGGGCCTCTTTGATTAGGCCACCGAACGACTCTGTTTGTTACAGACAGAAGTACTACCTTAACTGAAGAGAAGTCTACTTCTCTACTACACACAAGGTCTGGTGCTACGTTTCAGGAACAAAGAGAAAGAACCTACCGGTCTCAGAGGAACTCTTTGAAGGAGATTACCAGGAAGGAGATACTAACAGAGAATTACCAGGAGAAATTTGAATTCACTGGTATAACGAAACGAACAAGGAAAACAATCAGTTATTCCTAGCCCCAAACACCAAACCAGAACTCACCTGGTGGCACGAGTTTCAAGTCAACGAAGAACTCGGAGATTTCACCTTCCTTGCACTAGACAAAGAGACACTAGCCAAGTGGAACAAATACAAAGAACAACAACAGATCGAGATAGATCTAGCCTTTGGGGACGAATCGAAACAAGGAGAAAGCTCGAAACAAGGCACAGAATCGAAACACGAACCTGGAACACAGGACCCGAAACCTGAAACACCAGAACCAAAACCAAAACCAAAGAAGGACATGTCAGACGAAAAGGAAACATCCTTGAAAGGAATAAAGGGAATCTCCATTAAGGAATTCAAAGGACAGCGCTCTAAGGCGAAACACTTCATCAATACATTTGATGACATCTTTGATCTTGATGAAGGACATTTCAAAACATCGAAAAAATGAATCAAATATGTTCTCCTTCACTAGGGGAAGAACTAGACGATTGGAAAGCCAATCTTCGAGGAGAATTAGAGATAGCAGAAGCAACCAAAGGAAAATCAACAGGAAGTGCATATGCACTCTCTTGGGATAATTATACCAGCTTCAGGCAACGATTCTTGAGCGACTGGGGGGAATCTGACAGCGCAGCCAGGACCCTGAATGATCTAGATAAAGTCAAAGTGGGCAGAGACATCAACATCCCAGCCTACATTCAGAAATTCCGATCGCTCATACACTCCACCAGAATTACAGGGTTCATGGTGCAGCACATTTACTTCTGCAAAGGACTCCCTGCATCAGTAGCAGCAAAGATCATCAAAAATCCCACAGTCGTCAGTATGGAAACAGCATATAACGCTGCAGAACGCCTGCACAACGCTTGAGAGACCATGAAACTGATGAACCAATCATCTGGATCAGGAGACACAAAGGGACGTTTCAAATTTAATCGAAACACAAAGCCCTCCACATCAGGATCAAAGGGGATCAATGCTGTGAGCACAGGACATCTTTCAGATGCCCAAAAGGAGGAATACCAAAAGACCGGCAAGTGTTTCAGATGTGGAACACAGGGACACATATCAGAGGAAATGACCTCAAACGAATCAGCTGCCCAATGCATCAGGGCGCTATTGAAAGATCTTCCAGACGAAGAATGCGAGAATACCCTCCAGGAACTCGAATCCGAGGGTTTTTAAGAAGGAGACGCCAGAAAGCAGTTGACACCTCCAGTACCATTGAACAGTTAGCACTTGACTCTGTAATTGTAAATTCAAATAATAACAAACAAATTTCCATTACTGTGCAAACAACCCATAAACCCACTGAAATATCTGCTCTCATTGATTGTGGGGCAGAGGGAAACTTCATTAACGAACGAATATCAAAAGATCTACCTAAGGAACTCTTAAAACAACTGATTAGAGTCAAGAACACTGATGGGACAATTAATCAGAATGGATTAATCACTCATCGCACTCGTCTCACCTACTCTATTGAAGGGAAGACATACAACAACTGGTTATGGATCACCAATCTAGGGATCAAACGATAATCTTTGGAATACCATGGTTAGAACAGCATAATCCAACAATCAATTGGTGAAAGAAAACCCTCCAAATGGACGATGACTCAGAAGACACCAAACCTATTTGGCACATGGCATTAGACAACTGACAATGGGGAGAAGATGAATATTGGATCAGGGTGAAAACATTGACATCACAGGCACTTGAACATCAAGCAAAAAGAGATGAAGCGCCCATAGTTCTACCTTCCAAATACACGCCCTGGCATGCCACCTTTGAGAAGAAAGCGTCAGAGCGTTTTCCATCTTCTCGCCCATGGGATCATGTGATCGAACTTAAAACAGGATTTACGCCAAAAGTCAACAAAATCTACCCATTATCACTAAAAGAACAGTCAACCCTCAATGAATGGATTAAGGAACAACTTGATAAAGGATACATTCAACCATCTAAATCTCCACAAGCATCGCCATTTTTCTTCATCTCTAAGAAGGAAAGCGGCGCACTTTGACCTTGCCAAGATTATTGATACCTGAATGAATGGACAATTAAGAACGCCTACCCATTACCCTTAGTCCCCGATTTAATGACAAAGTTAGAAGGCGCAAATTACTTTACCAAACTCGATCTGCGCTGGGGATACAACAACATCCGAATCAAAGAAGGTGACAAATGGAAAGCAGCATTCATAACCAATCGAGGATTGTATGAACCAACAGTCATGTTCTTTGGTCTTTGCAACTCCCCATCAACATTCCAAATGATGATGAACAAATATTTCCAGGATATGATAAACAAAGGATGGCTCATCATTTATATGGATGACATCTTGATCTGTGCAAAAACAAAAGAAGAAATGCAGGAGCAAACAGAACGCGTTTTGAATTGCCTACAGGAAAATGACCTATTCTTGAAACTCGAGAAATGCAAATTTTGCGTTCAAGAAGTCAAATTTCTTGGCATGATCATTACACCTGGACACATTCAAATGGATCCTGTTAAACTTGCAGGAATTCGTGACTGGCCAACACCAACAACGGTTAAACAAGTCAGATCCTTCCTTGGATTCGGAAACTTCTATTGGAGGTTTATTGGCAACTTTGCCACCATAGCGAAACCGTTGACAGATCTAACAAAGAAAGGTTTACTCTTTGACTGGACAACCACTTGTCAGACAGCATTTGAGGAGCTTAAAAACAAGTTCTCCTCCATGCCCGTTTTACGCATGCCCAACCCCACCTGACCATTCATTCTTCAGACAGACGCCTCAAACAAAGCTACTGGAGCAGTGCTTAAACAAGCAGATACAACTGGAATGCTTCATCCATGTGGATTTATTTCGCATGCCCTGACGCTTACAGAACAGAATCACCAGATTTATGATCAAGAACTACTAGCAATCATTAAAGGACTGCAGGCATGGCGACATTTACTTCATGGATCGCCACATCCCATAGTGGTTCACTGTGATCATAAAAATCTGTTATTCTATCGGTCACCCCAACGATTAACTCCTCGACAAGCACAATGGTCCATGATGCTCTCAGAATTTGACTTGAAAATTGAACATGTACCCGGCACCAAAATGTTTGAAGCAGATGCTCTATCCTGCCGACCTGATCACATGAAGGACGATAATGCCCTAGAGGATGTCACCATGTTACCTGACCAGTACTTTACACTCCCCCACATGTCCTTGTGGAGTCCAGGTAAACTCCCTGGACTCCAGGGAATGTCCAGGTCAAGTCCAGGCCAAAATGCAAATTGTGCATGGACTCCATGCTTGGTCCTGCTGGACTCCAGGTGCAGTCCAGGCTATGCACAAAAAGGTGTTTAGACTTATGTTTTACATCTCCCTGAGGATCAATCAAGGTAGTATGTATGTATTGGATGTTGTATGTGTGCCTAGGAAGCATACTTGAAGAAATCAAGTAAGAGGATCTACCTGGAGTTCCTGTGGACTCCCTGTGGACTCCTTACAATTATCATTTTTCTCACTACTCTGATAATCATTCTCACTACAAAATACATTAAAATTACAAATTCTCATCATCCTCATCATCCTCATCATCCTCATCATCCTCATCATCCTCATCACTTTCTTTTCCCTTGCCTTTTGTCTCTTCAAAACTTGAATTGTATGATAGAACAGCATTGTATGCAAGAACCAGTCAAAATTGCCTGATGTCATCCTTTTCAGGATTGACTCAAAACCACCTAGCCATGCATTCAGTTGCTCACAGGCTTGAGTGTTGAATGCTCTCTTGTAATATAACTGCCCCTGTGGAGTTCTCCCTGTAATGACCAAGTTGGGTGCTGATCCATTCAAAGGTGCAGGATTGCACCAAGTCCGGCACAAGTTATCTGTTGCACGATGGTTGATGTAGTGGTATGCATCAACAATAAACCTGCTTGTGTCTAGCCACTCCTGCAGCCTAGGATCATTCACACATTTGCGCAACACCATGCAGGCTTTGTCAATACAAACATATGCAGGCCTTTGGTCTTTTTCAGGGTATACTGATCCCAAGAAGTTCAGTATGTTAGTTGGTGACTCAGCCTTGTCAAACTTATCCCAAGCCACCACCACACCACATGGAGCACAGAGTGTCTCAACACAGTATATCCTTGGTGGAATGAAGCAATCCCTGCCTCTGGTTTCCTGCTCTTCTTCATCATGAGGATGCACCTGATGTGGTGCTTGAGGTGTCCAAGGCACTGTGTCACCAGGCCTTCTCAAGGCCCTCCTGTAACCACCCATGACCTGTTTCCTATGATTCATTAGGTGCCTCCTCCACTTCCCTTGGTGCTGTTCACAGGCAAGGGTTCCTGCTACATTTGCATTCTCACAATTAGCAGCATGGCATTTACCTCCATGTGAGAGTTCATGGAATGGACAGTAGACACCACCACGGGCATTGCCTAAATCTGCACTGCAATCTTCAAATGCACAGTGTGTATGCCCCATCACAATACCATCCACTACTACCATTTTAACAGGGGCAGCTTCTTCCACTTCATCAACTTCTTGTATTCTTCTCTGCCCTTCAAATGGGAGGTCCCTGTCATCTATCCCAACCATATCTGCTTCATTTGCATTGGCTTCTAGAACCACTTCTGCAGTACTCCTGTACTTGTGTGTGCACTCAGAGCAAGAGTGTTGATCAGCTGATCTGATAACACCACCTTCTCCCAATACATCAAATGCCTCTCTGGTCACTTGATCAATTGGTAGGCCATCCATGATTGTTAAATTGGTTTGTGATGCAGATGCAATAAGGCGAATTGACTCCTGCACAAATGCTTGCCATACATGTCTCCTGCTTATTTTTGCTGAGTTGTCCATATTAAAGGCATTATTCCAGAACTCTGCATATGCTGCAGCTGATGCATGGAGGTTGTATATCCCACTCAACACTGCATTGGAGAATGCCCTGTCCACCCAGAGACTTTGTCCAATTTTAATATACTTTGCAGAGTTCAAATATACCCTTTCACATTTAGTATCATGTTCAAGCTTTGCTCTTTCATGATCAGCATAATAAATAGTCTTGCATCCTTTGCAGTGTCCTGAGAGCAGTGGTGTGTTGTCATACACTACAAAATTTCTTATCAACCTTACATGGGGCACATCCCTTGCTCTGGTCCACTGGTATAATGACTTTCTTTGGCAAGCCAGTGTCCTACAGGTGGGGGTTTCTGGACATAAAGTGTAAACTGCATGGACTTTTTTGTTTGAGACTGGCTTTAATTTAGCTTTGAATTTTCCTGACTTGTTGAGTGGATTTAACCCTAATAGCCTTGCAAGTCCATCCAACTTTAATCCAATTGTGATGGTGATCTGATGATCTGAGCTCTCTGCTTCCATATCAGATTCTTTCAACAGGGAAGCATCTTCTTTCTCTAGTCTCTGTTTTACTTCACCTGCCAAACTCCTGATCCATCCAGTTGCCAATGTGCTTCTTGCTTGATCTGAAGATCTTTGACGAAAATGCAAATTCAGAAGATCTGTGTTCTCAGTCACAGTGAAAAGTAGCATCAGCACTGTTGACAATGACACAGATGAATCAAAATTCTCTTCAATGTACTTGCTGAATATTGAGAAAGGTATATCTGGGAATATTTGTTGTTCAAGGGGTGCAGCAGCAACTAAAGGCAAACTTGTGATAATCTCTAGCCAAATCCAGACCATCAAGAACTTGAGAAAATGATTGAGCATAACAAAAAAACAACTTTGATATTGTTACATTACAACTTTCAGACAAAGAGCAGTACTATTCCACCTACTTATGCTTCTTTTTGGTAGAATCTTCTTTGGCCTTATTCTTCCCTTTCCCCTTTGCAACCTGTTTCTCCGTTCCTTTTCCTTCATCAAGTCAGAGAATGTATAAGAAGTTTGAGTTGCTCCCCAAACTTCCTCATCAGGCAGACCTTCTCCTTCCCCTTCAAGCCAATCCTTCAGTATGGGATAGTGTGCAATGTCATGAAATGCCTGAGTCATGTAGTTATGCCAGTAACTCTTGGACACAAACAACTCAATGATGTTTGTGGCATTTGGCTTCTTGATGTCAGCAGGCCATGTCCCATCTTTAACCATCCGTCTCATGGTATCTTGGGCTTTGAGACACTCTTTGTACTTGGCATAATTAAGCCTTATGCCAGGATTCTTCTGTGACTGAGCCAAGTGCTCAGTGATATTGAGAATGGTGATAAGTTCACGCTTTGACAAGTCCCCTTCTTTGGTAGCAGCCTTGCTCAGAGGGGCTGCAGGACCAGGTTTCTCAGCAGGAGCTGCAAATATATCCCTCCCCTCAGCACAAACAGACAGTGCAAACTGATCATTGTCAGTCACCCATGAAACTGGTTTATCATCTTCCACAGCATGATTAAAACGACCTTTGAGATTCCAACTCCCTCCCTCATGCACATAAATTCGATAGTTATTGTGCCTTACAGGGGAATAGTCCCTTGCCAACTTTTCCAGAATTGGTCCCAATGTAGGCCCAGCCTCAGTGTTGAAAGTGAAAGTAGGCTTATGCTGAGATGGTTTGTGAGAAAGGTCAGAAAACAATTTGATAGTTCCTTTAGCAAGGATATGAGGTTCCAATATATCATCTGCATCACCCAGATTTAGCACATTGCCTATAGCTCTGCCCCTCAACACTCCTCCTGTGACCCTGGAAGAACCCTTGGGAGGGGAGAGACCATCTCAATATCCCCAGATTTTTCAAGCCCCAAGTTGTCCAAAGCAGAAGCAATTTCACCAGACCTCTCAGGCCCATCCTGGTCATCACTACCCTCCATTTCTTCAATATCTGCAAGTGCATCCTCCACATCTACCTTCTTTGAACCTGCAGCAACATCCTCATCAGCAGATAGATCCTCAGCACTGTCACTGTCATCAGATTCCTCATCAGATTCTTTTCCCCCTGCTCTTCCTCCTCATCTGCTAGACGTTCACGATATGATTTAGATTGAGGTGCAGAAAAAGGCAAGTAGTGTACTCCATGTTTGCGAGGTGGAGGAGCAACTGAGATTTTCTTACTTTTTAAAATTTCCTCTGATCTGTAATGGCAGGTATTGGTTATTAAAATAAGTAAATACAACACTCATACTTGGTAGGTGCTTTTGTTGAAGTTCCCTTGTTTTTTTGAACAGGATATGTTCTATTTGTAAGTAGGGCAAGGGCATGCATTGAGTTATACAATGATCAAGTTGTAAATATACAAATTAATATAATACAGCAGCAGTGGTACAGAGGACAGGGCAGAGGGTGGGGCAAATATACAATTTAACATAATACAACAACAGGCATGGTACAGAGAAGGTTGGGTTAAATATACAAATTGATAATATGGGGGGGGCAGGTCACACAGGGGGGTGGGCGGTCGCAGATGGCCATCAGGAGGTGGGCAGTCATTGGGCAGTGGGCAGATCACACAGGGGGTGGGCGGTCGTGGATGGTCGTCAGGTGGTGGGCAGTTGTCGGGCAATGGGCGGGTTGCACAGGGGGTGGGCGGTCGTGGGCAGTCGTGGACGTCAGGTGGGCAGTTGTCAGGCGATGGTCGTCGGGCGGGGGGGCGGGTCGCACAGGGGGGTGGGCGGTCGCAGATGGTTGTCAGGTGGTGGGCAGTCGTCGGGCAGTGGGCGGGTCGCACAGGGGGTGGGCGGTCGTGGGCGGTTGTGGACGTCAGGTGGGCAGTTGTCAGGCGATGGTCGTCGGGGCGGGGGGGGGTCGCACAGGGGGGTGGGCGGTCGCAGATGGTTGTCAGGTGGTGGGCAGTTGTCGGGCAGTGGGCGGGTCGCACAGGGGGTGGGCGGTCGTGAATGGTCGTCAGGTGGTGGGCAGTTGTCGGGCAGTGGGCGGGTTGCACAGGGGGTGGGCGGTCGTGGATGTCAGGTGGGCAGTTGTCAGGCGGTGGTCGTCGGGGGCGGGTCGCACAGGGGTGGGCGGTCGCGGATGGTCGTCAGGTGGTGGCAGTCGTCGGGCAGTGGTGGGTCGCACAGTGGGGCGGGCGGTCGCGGATGGTCGTCAGGTGGTGGGCAGTCGTCGGGCAGTGGGTGGGTTGCACAGGGAGTGGGCAGTCGCGGATAGACGTCGGACAGGGCAAGGGGACGGTTGGCAGGTGGGCGGTCATTGGGTGGGCGGCCGTTGGATGGGTGGTCATTGGGTGGGTGGTCGTCGAAAAGGGAAGGTGGGCGGTCATCGCAAAGGGAAGGCGGGTAGTCGTCGGATGGGCGGTCGTCGGAATGCGACAGTTGGGTGGTCGTCATAATGCGACAGGTGGGGGGTGGCAACGAGGAGAGTACGTGGCCGGGGAGAGCAGGGGAGCAGATAGGATAGGAATTGTCAGAATGTATTAGAATCAACAATGAAAAAAACATACGCTTGACTGGGTGCTTTATTCATCCCCATTTCCTCCCTGGCTCGCGCGTTAGACGCTTTGCTGTCGTCGAGGGCAAACGGTGGCGGTTAGCAGCTGAAAAGCAGCTGAAAAAAAAACATTACCGGTTGGCAGGTACTTTGCTATTGTGGGTTGGGTTAGGGTGGACCGAGGAACGAGCAGCGCACTACGCACCGTTGCTTTCCTCGTTTCGTTCGCTTTTCTCCTTCATCGTCGTCTTCATGGCCATCAAAACTGTTGTCATTGTTGTCGTCCTCCTCCTCGCGTCGTTTCTTCGATGCCTTGATTGATTTGTCCGATAAAACAGACATGGCGCGCTTGCGACCACTGCGGGTCTTCCTCGGTGACAGGGTCCCTGGGTGGGGCGGGACTTCATTGCGTGGTGCGACGATGGTGTGGCAGCGCGCAGGCTGTGTCGGACAAAAATGGAATGATTAGTCATCCTGCCAAATGTGATATGTCACACAGTAATGTCACACAGTAGCCAACAGCGCGTCGTGACGGCCATTGTGACACATGTCACAAACATTTGACCTGAGTGCAGGCTCTGAGCAGCACCTGGACTCCAGCCAGTCCCTGGACAGTCCAGGGACAGGGACTCCTTGCAAATCCAGGTAAAGTCCAGGGAATATGTGTGATAGTCCAGGTGGACTCCAGGTCAAGTTTGGCTGGGGTTCCCTGCCAAATGTTGGGTTGTGGAGATGCAAGGACAGTCCAGGTAAAGTGCCTGGAGTCCACGTGGAGTCCACGTGGAATGCGTGGCTTAGTGTAAAGACCTCGCCTGGTGCGCATTTCACTTTATCCACAGTGCCTGGAGTCCACGTGGAGTCCACGTGGAATGCGTGGCTTAGTGTAAAGACCTCTGAAAGAGGGGGAAATTTGAGGTGGGCGGTGATTTCAGGTGGGCGATGGGCAATCCGAGGTAGGCGGCAGTGATTTGGGGCAGGCAATGGGGGCGGGTGGTTTTCAGTGGGCGGTTTGGTGGTGACGGCACGTGGTGGTGGGTGCAGTGGGTACGGTGGGTGGGCATGGGCAATTTGAGGTGATGGTGTACGATTCGACATGGTGGCAGGTGAAAGGGGGGGCAATTGAGGTGGGCGGTGGTGATTTGGGTGGGCAATGGGTGATCCGAGGCAGACAGCGGTGATTTGGTTGGGTGATGGGCAATCCGAGGTGGGCAATGGGGGTGGTGACAGTACATGGTGGTGGGATCCAAGGTGGGCAGTGGTGATTTGGGGCAGGCAATGGGTAATCCGAGGTGGGCAGTGGTGATTTGGGTGGGCGATGGGCAATCCGATGTATGTGATCCAAAGTAGGGACAAGGGTAGGGTAGAATAGATGAGTGACAACGGAAAAAAAAAAGACAAATGACTTACCGGGATGTGGGGGCTTTTGTCGATGTCCCTGCAACTCCCGAAGCCTGCGTGGCAGATGCTTGGCCATTGTTGGCATCATCAGTTGCTCGAAAGAACATAAAAAGACGAAAAAACCTGTTATAGACTTCGTTAGTTGATAGAAAAATAAAACATGGTGCACTACGCACCTTTTCTTTCCTCTTTTTCCTCTTTGGAATCCTTGTCCTCCAAATCTTCGTCCTTGTAGCCATCGTTGCTGCGATCTTCGTCCTCTTCCTCCTCGTGTTGCTTCTTCGAGACCTTGATCGAGGTGTTGGATAGCACAGATATAGTGCACTTGCGACCGCTGCAGGTCTTCCTTGGTGACAGCGGAACTGCGCAGGGTGGCGATTGCATGCTGTAGGCTGGTGCGGATGGTGATGAGCGTGGGTGATGTGGCTTGTGGCAGTGATGTGTGATGTGTGACAAACTGTCAATGAGTGATGGCGGAGTGACAGCGCAGTGACAGAAGCGACAGCGCAGTGATGGCTGTGACAGTTGGCCTGGGCTGTGACCAGTGTTGTCAACAGCTAAGCTGCTTGTTTTCGAAAAATCGCAATTTAGCTTCAAATAAAATAGATAAAAATCTGAAAATATTTGAGCAGATAGATTTCCCAAATGGCCAATGGGTCTTCTGCCAACACTAAGCAATCTGGTCTGCCAGTGGTGAGATACTTGATCAGCTACAGGATGGCTAATTTATTAGCTGATTTCATAGCTGGTTAAATATCTCATCACTAACTGATCAGATGGCTTAGTGTTGGCAAAAAGCCCATTGGTTATTGAAAAGATCTATCAGCTCAAATATCCTCAGACTTTTATCTATTTTATTTGAAGCTAAATCGCGATTTTCTGAAAACAAGCAGTTTAGCTGTTGACATCACTAGGTGTGACTCACATGTGACATTTTCGGCAATGCTGGACTCCAGGGACTCCCTGCCCAGTCCAGGTGCAAGGACTCCTGGAATTGCAGACTAGTCCTTGCAAAATGCATGGAAGTCCAGGCACAGTCCAGGTCCATTTTGGCTGGGGTTACCTGCCAAACCATGATATGTGGAAATGCAAGGACAGTCCAGGCACTGTGCCTGGAGTCCACGTGGACTCCATGAGGAACATGTGGGGGAGTGTAAAGACCTCATGACTTATGCCACACCTACTGTAATCCTGCTCCAAATGATGGTTCTGCACCAAATCTAGTTGTTGAAGCAGTAGATAAGAAAGGAAGAACATATTGGAAAAGAGCTTTTAACACTCAATCATGTGAACAGTTAAATGCATGGCTTGGAGGATATGAATCAATTGCTAACAGAATGACAGTTGGCAGCTTTAATTGGTTTATTCATGTCATGCTATTTATTCATACAATGCATGTTATTGAAAAGCAAGAGCTCAAAGCCTCCAAGACAAATACAGAAGATGTTGAGGTCTTTACTGATAGTGATTAGCGAAATAGATAAACTTCTGTAAATAACAGTTATGTAGCATGGTTATACTCTTTGCTTCAATATTACAACTATCTCCACATGAAGAAATAGTATCAACAACAACAACAACAACAACAACAACAACAACAACAACAACAAAGATTGTGGTAAAATGTGTGAAAGTAGTAGCCAAGGGCATGTCAGGATTCTCACTTTTTTGGCTGTGGGAAAATGTGACATGTGTGAAAAATAGTCTAAGCCAAGTGTTTTTGTGGTCATTCTTTTTTTTAACCATGGGAAAATATGTTATGATTGGACTGAGAGAAGTATGTGAGCCAATGGGAACAAGTAATTTTATTATGGAGACTTAGCTGCTTCGCTTTTTTGGAGCATGGGAAAGTATGTTATAGTTGTGACATTGAGTGTGACACATGAGGAAAGTATGTCAGCCAATGGGAATATGTGGGAAAAGCATTGAGACTTACCTGGTCACTGGTCACTGGTCACCTGTCCCACTACAAGTCATTTGGCAGAGTGGACTCCAGTGGACTCCAGTGGAAAAGGTGGGGGACTGTGATGTTCTGACAAGCAGGCTCATTTTTTTCTTTTATCTTTCTTTTGTTTCCACTTACACTTATTCCGCTCACTCTACTTACTAATTTACTTAATCAAACCTCCAAAGAACCACCACCACAAACTAATAATTCTGACACACTACAATAACACAATACAAAAAAGTTAAAGCAACAGAGCAGGCAAAGCCGGCAAGCTCATGACTATGTTGTCCTTAGCACCTTCAACAACCAACTCCTTTTCAACAACTTCTTCTGCTCTGGTTCCCACAGTCGGGACCTCTGCTTCCCCACCTTTGTTTTCCTCTGCTGGCTGAACCTCATCTGCCGCTGCTTCTCCAAGTCCCACCTCTGCCGCAGGAGGAGGACAGAAGAAGTCCAACAGTGAAAAGGTAGCATGGCGCATGTCACCAGCAATGTTGCGTAGCTTGTACTGCAGGTTTGCCTGCATCATTTGAAGATCTAGGATTTGTTGCAGAAGCACATTTTGCTCATGCAAGAAGATGGTGGTCTCATTTGCAGACTGGGCAATGGCAGCCAAGGATCCTTGCATGGCCGCAGATTGAACTTGGAGCTGTTGAAGAAGCTGTATGCTGCTTGGTGCACTTGTGCCCACCTCACTCGCAAGGACCATACCCTCCTCAACATCTTCCGAGCCTTTGTTGCTCAACTCCACCAACTCCTGTGTCTTCACCACCTTCTTCAAAGCCCATTTAGCCACGGAGACACCGCTGATGCTGCAAGATTGCCGCTGGTTGCAACACCATATGCAGGCCTTGCTTTGTGAGTTTGCCTGCAGATAGCAGGCCAACAATAGCCACTCACATCTAAATTTCCATCAGCGCAGTACATGAGAACTTGAAATGAACCTACTGGTTGCATGCTTGCTCATTCGGGGTACTGGACTTGGACCACTTGGAGGGCCCCGCTTCTGTCCCCACACTTTCTGCTTGTGCTCGCTTTTGACTTTGTTTCCATGCCCTTGCAGCCTCCAGCTCGTTAGCAATCACCAGCTCATTAAGTGCCACAGGATCACTTGCCAACATAGCCTTCTTGGCCACGCACGCTGCAGTATGGACAGATGAGAAATACACAGGACTTGGACTGCGGGCCTTAGATTTGCCCTTTGGACGAGGTTGCAGGCATGCCCCTTGTTGCAATCAGGTCTGTTCTTCTCGCAAGCGCCACGCATGTTCTGCAGCTACTCTTGATGCTTCGTCCCATTTTCATTGTGTCTCGCAATGGTCTGCCTCCTCCTGCGCACAATGCTCCATGGCTTCTTTCTCTGCACAATGCCTAGCTTCTTCACAAGCTTGCTGCTCAGCCGCCTTTTGTGCCTTCAGATCCAGGATTTGTTGGCGTTCTTCTTCATGTTGCCGTGTCACAGCCTCCTCACGCAATCGCTGCTCCTTGTCTTCCTGCAATAAATGCGCCTCCACAGCATGCCAAAACCAAAGTCCAACACCCATTCAATCGACCCGATTCCCTCCTGCTGTCAAGCTACATACCATCGGATGCGCATTCGCCCCAGGGGATATATCCACATCACAACAGAGGCCTATAATTGCAGCACCAACACAGCACCTGCCAACAGCATATCTCAGCCATCACACAAGTAGCTTCCATCACACCAAACTCCATTGGTTGGTCATTTTCATCCAATTGGCTGACTGAGGACAGTCAGATTTTTAAGTCCTGGGGAGATGATGAGCAGTGTTCCGCAGTGACTGTGTAGTGTCATTGTCATGTGTATGCATTAAGCAATGCAAGAGAGAAGTTCTACCAGTGCCGGAACCATATATGCACTGAACCCATGGCTAACTATCTGACACCTTAGTTGTCCGACCGCCTTCACAGTCAAGTTCCGTGCTCATCCACAACACAAACTGTCCATAGTCGCAAGACAAACCCCCACAATACCACATGCAAAACCAGCATTACCTGACCATGCCAACTAGTGTCAATCACCTGAAAACTAGCACTGAAGCTTGTCCGCCACATTAAGAATAGCCATGACACTGCCACTGCCATGCTAGATAAGCACGTGCCCAGCCCACCACGATCAAGACCATTTTAGCCACGTGCCTACAAGCTATGGACAAAATTGGTTAAACAGAAGAAAATATTCACCAATGGTAGTGTCAATCAGCAACCAACATAAAATGTCCAATTTGGGAGTAGTGGAAACAGGGCCAAAAAGCACTAAAAGCATACACCAATGCTTATCACATAAGACACCAGAGGTCGATTGTCGGCTATAGTACTCGTCAATGGTCAGGGTCTTGCTACAGGTTTGCAACAGGGAAAAACAACTAGCAAAATGCTTGCGCACTAAACTACATCAGACAGTGCCTTTCAGGATGACAAAGTGGGATAGTAGGCCACCAAGCATGATGCAGAAGAATTTGGAGTCCACTTGTATTAGTAGGTAGCTGAAAGTATAAATATCATCTTGTTTCATAGCATATAACATCATACCATACCGACACATTCATTTTATCACCTTCCCTCTCTCTCTCTGCAATCGATAACATCTGTCTCCTGCATCATGTCTGCCACTTCATTGCATCAGGCATTACATAGCATCTCGTCCATTGCACCATAGCTCGTCCATTGCTCAGTGCATCTTCAGTTGTGCCGCACCTATATCCTCCATTCACCAGTGATGAGTGGTGTCCTGTTGTGACTGTGTAGCGACCTCGTCCCGTATATGTGTCATGCTATGCGAGAGAAGTGTTATGAGCTCACGCCCAACAACACTAACCCACCGTCCTTTAGGACACAGACCCACAGGCCTCGTCGAGCAGGGAGAGAAGGGGGAGGGAAGGAAGGTATATTGTACTACAGACAGAGTCTTACATGGGCGTAAGAGAAACTATCTTAAGTCTGGGGTGACTCAAGACACTTGTACTACTTATATACTATTCTACCAAGACCCTTGACACCGCCTAGAACCTCCAGCGCTCCACAGCATTCATGCTCCTTATTGTCTTTGTATGAGCACTGCCTCCACGCTGTCATTGTTGCTATGCTTCTGGGCGCAGCCACTGTAACACCATCTTCTGGACCAGTCCGGGTTGCTCTAGACCTTGTAACCATAAGGGGCTATATCCCTAAAGCCTCCTTGTCTCCATAGGCTGTGTTGCAATCCCATATGTCCATATGCGCTGCCACTGCTGCTTCCTGATGCGTGATGGCATGATCTCTGATGCGTTGATGCCGACGTCGATCAATGATGCCATCAAGGGCGCGATCCTCTTGCCTAATCCGGCTGTCCTTCCTAGTATAGTGTATAGCTGCCTTGTATGGCCATCGTCTTGTTCCCTAGTAAGCGCTCTCATGCGCTAACCCACGCAAAGTGTTCCCAGGCTCCCTCCTAAGGCTCCTGGCCTGTATAAAGACTGTGGTAGTGGTCCCCGACCACCAATAGATAGATTGAAAATGTAATGCCAATTTTCATGATTGTAACAAGAAGTCCTATTGTCACTGGGATCATACACATGCACTGAACCCTGTCACTAACTAGATACACTACAGATCCGCAGACCTCACAAAATGGTTATCATTGCATGCACCCGCAGCATAAGCAGCACAACAGCCACAGTATAATCTGCTCCCTTCTGCACTAGCAGCAAGTGCTGTCACGCTTGACAACTACCGAGCATAAATCCCATTATCTGCTAACCCGCACTGACTAATGGACCTGCCACATCGAGAGTTTACCATTGCATGCAACAGAGTGGCACTGCCACTTCCATGATAGGCAAGTTAGCTTTCCAGGTACCACAATTGAAACCTACATCTGCATACGCATATGATCAACAGAGGAGTCATTAGTCCACCCAGGATACTGGGACAAAATCTTCACGGCAGTTTGCATCGATTGGAGAATACAATGGGAAGGCTATATGGAGTGCAATTGGAAGAATTCTGTTAACAGGTTCGCGGTCGCCAGGGAACACATCAGCGGTAATCAATAGGGACACGGGAGCTCGATCGTTGGCCATCGCACTCATATTCAAAACCCTTAGGGACAGCAACCATACAATCAGGGTTCCGCTATGGGGTGGCAGCTGGATGAAAAATACTAAGAAAATGCTTGCATACTAAGCCGTATTGGAGGGAGCCTTTCAAGATAATGGATTGGGACAGCAAGACAACGCGCATTCACAGAGAAAAAGTTGCAAGAGTTTCAGAGTCTTTTCACATTGGTAGCATAGTAAAATGTATATAAACCACAATGTTTCATAGTAGAAAAAAATCTATCATATCCATCCAAGTTTCCCCTTTGTGTTCGCTTCACTTTCATTCTCTCTGTCTCTTGTGAATTTCCTCTCCGCATCATTGCAGCCATTGCCAAAGCCCACATTGCGGAAAGACTTGGACTACTCATCGCCATTTCCAGCGCCTGACAACCTTGCCCTATGCACCTCCGCTCAAACACGGTTATCATCACATAACCACCATGCACATTGGGTACTCCACTTATCTATTTTGCATTATCTGCACACGTTATTTGGGATCCGAAGCATTCTTTCACATCCATCGCATTCTTTTGCATCCGTCACATTCTTTCACATCCACCGCATTCTTTCGCATCCATCGCATTATTTTGCATCTGTTCAAATATACATTCGCACAGTTGGCTTCTGGAACTGGAATTGATGGGAAATCTTTACCTCACTCACAAAAACCCCCCTGTCTGCCTGTCGCTTTGATAGGTTAGAGCTTGTTACCGGTACTACCGTCACCTTGCAGTGATCACTGTGTTGGGGTTGTTGGGACTTTCTTGACTGAGCTCACAAACCTGCACTTCCTGTCGCTCTGATAGGATTTGGTGTTATTAGCACATGGGCAGGTGTAGACAGGACCACAGTGGGTGAATGGTGGTGCATGGTTTAGTGGTGTGAAGCAAGCAGCACAGGGGGCAGGCATAGACGAGACCATGGAGAGGGCCAGGTGTGTGATTGGTGCAGGTATGGGCACAAAAACAATTGCAGGAGGGTCCAGGTGGGTCAGGATGCATCAGGCGATTGCAGGGTGTCTGGGTTGTGAGGGAGGAAGGGCCAGGAGGTGCCAGGTGTTTGTTTGAGGGCTGGGTGTGCAGTTGGTGCAGGTATGGGCACAAAAATGATTGCGGGAGGGTCCAGGTGGGTCAGGAAGTGTCAGGAAGCATTGCGCAATTGCAGGGTGTCTGGTTTGTGAGGGAGGAAGTGTTACAGTTTCTTCTTTGTTTTGTCTTACTATTTCTATAGACTGTTTCATATCCATCATTTCTCCTTAACTGCGTCTCGTACAGCCTGGACACAATCTCCTTTCATAGCTACCTTCTTTCATAGCTACCTTCACATTTCCTTTCTTAGGTAGTCATTGCCTCATTCCCTTTATGGTTTCCTTTGTTCCCCAATCGTATATAAACCCCATGTACTGTAGAGTAACTCCAGTTCCAACTTAGACAAGTTTTGCTCTCAACATCACTTGACTTTGATGCTCTCTTTCTTTGTCACTCTTCAGACCTTTGTCATTGTTTGACTTTGCGTCTAGACTCTTTGTCCAGTGGCTGGGAGTGGACCGAGACTCTGCTTGTCGCTGTTGACTTACAACAAACCACGACGAGGGCATCGTCTGTAACAGGAAGGGCCAGGAGGTGCCAGGTGTTTGTTTGAGGGCTGGGTGCGCAGTTGGTGCAGGTATGGGCACAAAAACACTTGTGGGAGGGTCCAGGTGGGTCAGGAAGCATTGGGAAGCATCAGGTGTTACAGTTTCTTCTTCGTTTCGTCTTCCTGTTTCAATGAACTGTTTCATACTCATCATTTCTCCTAAACTGCGCATTGTACAGCCTGGACACTATCTCCTTTCATAGCTACCTTCACATTTCCTTTCTCAGGTAGCCATCGTTTCATTCCCTTTATGTTACGACTCTGAACGTTTTCTCTTATTTTTCCATATTTTTCTATATTTTATCTGGAGGCCTATGGACACTTGGAGGCATACCAATACGCATAGGGGGCTTGGGGGGATCCATTATGGAAGGACTGGTTAGGTAAGCCATGGGGTGGCTGTACGAAGGTCTAGGCATAGGGGTCCGGGCGAGTCTGGCTATGGAGGGGTCTGGAACGTTGCTGCGCATACACAGCCTTGGAGGCAGTGTAGTCTGTGCGCACAGACCAGGACCAAAGGTATATAAGGAGGGCGTATCCGTAGGTAGGAGTCCTAAGACTCTAGATAGTTTGCTCTAATCCAGCTTACTGGTCTATTGTGTCAATACAACTCTCTTCATTCTCTACTCATCTGAGACCTGTGGTTGTGTTTAGATTCGTTTTACCATAATCTAGAGTCTTTCTACCACACCTCTCGCCGTCGTTGACAACCACCTTGGGCATCTCTTGCTCGCTGTTGTGCGCGTTCTCGACAAGTATCCTCAAGCCTGCGCGACGGACCTCAGTACACGTTACACCACGTGACTACTGAACCGCTCTCGAGGATCACCATCGACGTCGACAGCAGATAGACTCCTTGATCGTCATCAGGGACTACTACCAAAAAATTACTGTCTACAAAAGGCATTCGGACAAGAGTATCTCCATGTGATTGAAAGTGCGGGCAGGCACTGGTCAGCGGAATACACTGTTTGTCTCGGAAAAGCTCAGGAACAAGCGAAAGCAATCTGGTAGCGTGCCGTGTAGCAAGGAGAACAGTCTCGAGATACCAATTACATATCGGATCTAACAATCTGAGCACGAGGACACTCGAGTGAAGCCCCAGGCACCACACTATTAGGTCATTTGGTGGAACTAAATCCAAGAATTGAGTGCGGGTGCGTTATTGACCGCATCAAAGAATATTCGCATTAGGACATGCGAGTATAGAAGAAGAGTCAACAGCCTTTTTACTTAAAAGGTCTAAGGCAACAACAGGGAAGCAAACATGGCTTCATTATTTAACTACATCATCCCTTGCGCTGGCCTCACTCTTGTGCAGGTTGGTAAACGATTTGGTATTGAATGGGCGCAGGAGTGCGCAGAAGAAATCACTTGGTTGGTCACAGTTTCTACCGACACCAGACAACGGGACGCCCATGTATGGGCATACTATACTTGGCGCAAGGCGCAACACTGGGAGCGTCGTCTCCAACAACAACAATGGGCGTTTCAGCTGTGGCAGCTGGAACAGGAAACCCTCCGAATTCAGGAGGACACTTGGGAAGAACTTCTCAAGCAGCGCCGAGAGGAACGGCAATACCAAAAGAAGGTCGAGCAAGAGCTTGAACAAATGGAGAAAGATAGGCAGACCCTGGAGGGGCTGCTTCACAACATGGATCCCGAATCAGAGATCCGCCAGCGATTGTTCGACACGCCATCAAACATCCAGCTCTTACTGATGGGCTGGAATATCATCACCCTACGACATAACAGATTGGTCTTGTCAGCCAAAGAAAGGAATCGGCTCATGCACGCCGAGAACGGGAACATCAAAACCCGTAGTTACAACAGGGCGACCGCGGAAATCGCAAATCAGGAACGGTTGGATGGGAAACGACCCGACCCATACATGAAAGCCCACCTAAAGAGGAAGGACTTTCCAACTAGGTACAACACTCCGTTCCTGGTGTCACCACTTATTATGAAGACCGACCCTGGCACATACCCCCTGCTAGGACTTGACAACTTCCTCAAACTTGTTGGGGAAGACATTACATACACAGACAACTGGGTCAAAACATTGACTCGTCCAAAATTACCAAGCGCGCCTGTCACGGATATTTCCGAGGAGAAACCATGGCGAAGGAGCGGGTACTGTTACATGTACCTGTTCAAGAAAGAATTTTACCATACGTTCGACTGGCTGGAATGGCCAACTGTAACGCAGATACTGTCCTGGGAACCCGAGATGCGCGACGAGACCGTCAAGTTCGGTCTCCAGGACCATCACAAAAATGACATGTTTCATGTCATCAAACGAGCTGCACTGCGCCCGCATGAAGACGAGTCCTATACTTGGAAGGACATGAAACTCATGGAAGGACGCAGCAAGTACAATAAGTTCGCCCGATTTGGCGGACAAAAGGAATCCAAGAAAGGGAAGGCACGAGCCTCCACCATTTCGTCCTGGGTTGCAGGACAACCATCAACAGTGTGCTCAACGTCAGCGCCCATGTCATATGCTCAAGTGGTAACTGTCAGATCTGGACCTAGCAAGTCACTAACCAGAATCGCAGGGGCAGATGCCAATTGGTACAACGGTACCATCCCTTGTGCAGCAGATTGGGAATCCGCAGATCCTGAACCCAAACAGGGGTTCAATGAGGAAAAACAAAGGACGATCAACAACTGGAAGCGGGAAGTTGAAAAGGAGATAACAATTCCTTACCCGTATCCATGTCCTGCTCATACAAAAAACGCGTTGCATCCGGATGTGCCCGGATACTGTTACCTCATCCTAATTAAAAATCAATTTTGGGACATGTATGAATGGCCAGCGTTTCCTCAGGTTCAGGAGATCATTACAACCTTCGTAACACTCACAGACGTGTGAACATTAGGCGCACATATGGATATAATGATTGTTACCATATTGAGCGTGTTTCAAAGGGGCCTAAGGGGTGGGACATGATTGCGTCACTAGTATGCTTGGGACATGATCGTACACATATGGGAGCCATTGAATGGGACGCGGGATCGGACCGATATTTGAAAAGACCCCGAACCGCCATGCTACATAACCGCATTCCGGGTTATTGTTACTTAATCCTGATTAAGCACAGATATTGGGATGCGTTTAATTGGCCTGCATTTCCCACCATCAACAAAATCTTGTCTTGGCAACCGGCATACAGAGAAAGTACTGCCATCATCGAGTCCACAATAATGCCAGAACTCAAGCGAATCCATGTGTCCACTCGGGAACATGGAATGCATGGTTGGGAAGAGATGTACAGGTTGCAAGGCAATGGATTTGGGCAATACACAGTGGGCGCATCCAGGAACAACAATCTGACACGATTCCTGAGTCGAGAAATTCGTCGAATTAGGTTCAATCTTCCCCAGAAACCACCCAAATCGGCGCTTCCAACAACAGGTACAAACGGTGGTCAAAATATTTGATCGAATGACACCTGCTATCCCTGGTTATTGCTACTTAGTCCTGTTTAAAGAAGAACTATGGAATCGATTTGAGTGGCCTGCGTTCCCTACGGCACACTGGGTAAATCAAATTGATCCGACTTATCAATCAGAACAGCTTGTGAAGTTCCAAGTAGTTCGTCAAAATAAATGGGTCGGATTCCACGTGCGAACCAGTGTTAACGGAACAAACGGATGGCCAATGATCCAGGCTATCGTAAACGGAGATCTAGGCCACGTGGAAATAGGTTTCGGGTGGTCAGACTCCATGACTGCATATTTACACTCGGCGATCAACCAATATAATTATTATTTTGGTCCAAATGCCGCAGCAAGACCGGAACCACTGTCCGTAGAAGGGGGGAGCCACACCTGCACAAGTAGCAGAGTGCGAAGATCAGATCAATGCATGGACGGCGGGAACTACCCAGATGGCAGCACACATGGGAAACTTGGTGCAGCAGGCAGTAACCGAATATCAAAATACCCACCCACCCCCAGTAAGTAGGTCCTTGGTGAAATTGGAACTGCCGGATCATTATGAAGGGGACCCAGCACAAGTAGATGCTTGGTGCCGTGCCATGGACGTGTACTTTGAATTAGCACATGAAACAGATTATGGCAGGCATATCTATATTACACTAGGACGAATTAGGAAGGGGAAAGGCGATTGGGCAGGAACATGGGCCGCCGTTAAATTAAAAGAACAAATCGATAGTGATACTGACTTCAATCAGAAGGTAGCTGAGGAAGGCTGGTCATCAAGACCATCCTATCAAGAACGGAGGGAGGGACACTTTGTTCCCGCCTCAATAGGAGTTGCCGCACATTATCTGCGCCACCCTCAGACCCTGAAGCCTCCTTTTTTGGGATGGGCTGATCTTAAACGGCAAATGCACGATTTCTTTATGTCAAAAGAAACTCATGAACACGCCGTTGAACAAATCCAGAAATTACAACAAGGAAGTCGGGCTGTTGAAGATTACATTATCGAATTCAAGGCCTTGTTACCACTGACAGGATGGAATGCGAGCGCGGCAAAAGATCACTTCCAAAAGGGGCTAAATCCAAACCTAGGGTTCGAATTGATCCGGGTTGGAGATCTCGATGAAGGAGACACCCTGGAACAAATAATGGAAAGGGTCACGGAATTAGCGTGGGCATATCGACAAGCTCGAGACACATATGGCGATAGACAAAAAAAGACACCATTCAAAGAGGATTACCAAAAATCTCAGCCGACTACGCGAACCTATAAGCCGGCTCAGGCGTCAACGTCTACTCATGATTCCAATACAATGGATGTGGATAAAGTGAAATGCGCACCAGGCGAGGTCTTTACACTAAGCCACGCATTCCACGTGGACTCCACGTGGACTCCAGGCACTTTACCTGGACTGTCCTTGCATCTCCACAACCCAACATTTGGCAGGGAACCCCAGCCAAACTTGACCTGGAGTCCACCTGGACTATCACACATATTCCCTGGACTTTACCTGGATTTGCAAGGAGTCCCTGTCCCTGGACTGTCCAGGGACTGGCTGGAGTCCAGGTGCTGCTCAGAGCCTGCACTCAGGTCAAATGTTTGTGACATGTGTCACAATGGCCGTCACGACGCGCTGTTGGCTACTGTGTGACATTACTGTGTGACATATCACATTTGGCAGGATGACTAATCATTCCATTTTTGTCCGACACAGCCTGCGCGCTGCCACACCATCGTCGCACCATGCAATGAAGTCCCCGCCCCACCCAGGGACCCTGTCACCGAGGAAGACCCGCAGTGGTCGCAAGCACGCCATGTCTGTTTTATTGGACAAATCAATCAAGGCATCGAAGAAACGACGCGAGGAGGAGGACGACAACAATGACAACAGTTTTGATGGCCATGAAGACGACGATGAAGGAGAAAAGCGAACGAAACGAGGAAAGCAACGGTGCGTAGTGCGCTGCTCGTTCCTCGGTCCACCCTAACCCAACCCACAATAGCAAAGTACCTGCCAACCGGTAATGTTTTTTTTTCAGCTGCTTTTCAGCTGCTAACCGCCACCGTTTGCCCTCGACGACAGCAAAGCGTCTAATGCGCGAGCCAGGGAGGAAATGGGGATGAATAAAGCACCCAGTCAAGCGTATGTTTTTTTCATTGTTGATTCTAATACATTCTGACAATTCCTATCCTATCTGCTCCCCTGCTCTCCCCCGGCCACGTACTCTCCTCGTTGCCACCCCCCACCTGTCGCATTATGACGACCACCCAACTGTCGCATTCCGACGACCGCCCATCCGACGACTACCCACCTTCCGACGACCGCCCATCCGACGACTACCCGCCTTCCCTTTGCAATGACCGCCCACCTTCCCTTTTCGACGACCACCCACCCAATGACCACCCATCCAACGGCCGCCCACCCAATGACCGCCCACCTGCCAACCGTCCCCTTGCCCTGTCCGACATCTATCCGCGACTGCCCACTCCCTGTGCAACCCACCCACTGCCCGACGACTGCCCACCACCTGATGACCATCCGCGACCGCCCGCCCCACTGTGCGACCCACCCACTGCCCGACGACTGCCACCACCTGACGATCATCCGCGACCGCCCACCCCCTGTGCGACCCGCCCCCGACGACCACTGCCTGACAACTGCCCACCTGACATCCACGACCGCCCACCCCCTGTGCAACCCGCCCACTGCCCAACAACTGCCCACCACCTGACAACCATCTGCGACCGCCCACCCCCTGTGCGACCCGCCCCCCGCCCCGACGACCATCGCCTGACAACTGCCCACCTGACGTCCACGACCGCCCACGACCGCCCACCCCTGTGCGACCCGCCCACTGCCCGACGACTGCCCACCACCTGACAACCATCTGCGACCGCCCACCCCCCTGTGCGACCCGCCCCCCCGCCCCGACGACCATCGCCTGACAACTGCCCACCTGACGTCCACGACTGCCCACGACCGCCCACCCCCTGTGCGACCCGCCCCCCCGCCCCGACGACCATCGCCTGACAACTGCCCACCTGACGTCCACGACTGCCCACGACCGCCCACCCCCTGTGCAACCCGCCCATTGCCCAACAACTGCCCACCACCTGACGACCATCCACGACCGCCCACCCCCTGTGTGATCTGCCCACTGCCCAATGACTGCCCACCTCCTGATGGCCATCTGCGACCGCCCACCCCCCTGTGTGACCTGCCCCCCCCATATTATCAATTTGTATATTTAACCCAACCTTCTCTGTACCATGCCTGTTGTTGTATTATGTTAAATTGTATATTTGCCCCACCCTCTGCCCTGTCCTCTGTACCACTGCTGCTGTATTATATTAATTTGTATATTTACAACTTGATCATTGTATAACTCAATGCATGCCCTTGCCCTACTTACAAATAGAACATATCCTGTTCAAAAAAACAAGGGAACTTCAACAAAAGCACCTACCAAGTATGAGTGTTGTATTTACTTATTTTAATAACCAATACCTGCCATTACAGATCAGAGGAAATTTTAAAAAGTAAGAAAATCTCAGTTGCTCCTCCACCTCGCAAACATGGAGTACACTACTTGCCTTTTTCTGCACCTCAATCTAAATCATATCGTGAACGTCTAGCAGATGAGGAGGAAGAGCAGGGGGAAAAGAATCTGATGAGGAATCTGATGACAGTGACAGTGCTGAGGATCTATCTGCTGATGAGGATGTTGCTGCAGGTTCAAAGAAGGTAGATGTGGAGGATGCACTTGCAGATATTGAAGAAATGGAGGGTAGTGATGACCAGGATGGGCCTGAGAGGTCTGGTGAAATTGCTTCTGCTTTGGACAACATGGGGCTTGAAAAATCTGGGGATATTGAGATGGTCTCTCCCCCTCCCAAGGGTTCTTCCAGGGTCACAGGAGGAGTGTTGAGGGGCAGAGCTATAGGCAATGTGCTAAATCTGGGTGATGCAGATGATATATTGGAACCTCATATCCTTGCTAAAGGAACTATCAAATTGTTTTCTGACCTTTCTCACAAACCATCTCAGCATAAGCCTACTTTCACTTTCAACACTGAGGCTGGGCCTACATTGGGACCAATTCTGGAAAAGTTGGCAAGGGACTATTCCCCTGTAAGGCACAATAACTATCGAATTTATGTGCATGAGGGAGGGAGTTGGAATCTCAAAGGTCGTTTTAATCATGCTGTGGAAGATGATAAACCAGTTTCATGGGTGACTGACAATGATCAGTTTGCACTGTCTGTTTGTGCTGAGGGAGGGATATATTTGCAGCTCCTGCTGAGAAACCTGGTCCTGCAGCCCCTCTGAGCAAGGCTGCTACCAAAGAAGGGGACTTGTCAAAGCGTGAACTTATCACCATTCTCAATATCACTGAGCACTTGGCTCAGTCACAGAAGAATCCTGGCATAAGGCTTAATTATGCCAAGTACAAAGAGTGTCTCAAAGCCCAAGATACCATGAGACGGATGGTTAAAGATGGGACATGGCCTGCTGACATCAAGAAGCCAAATGCCACAAACATCATTGAGTTGTTTGTGTCCAAGAGTTACTGGCATAACTACATGACTCAGGCATTTCATGACATTGCACACTATCCCATACTGAAGGATTGGCTTGAAGGGGAAGGAGAAGGTCTGCCTGATGAGGAAGTTTGGGGAGCAACTCAAACTTCTTATACATTCTCTGACTTGATGAAGGAAAAGGAACGGAGGAAACAGGTTGCAAAGGGAAAGGGAAGAATAAGGCCAAAGAAGATTCTACCAAAAAGAAGCATAAGTAGGTGGAATAGTACTGCTCTTTGTCTGAAAGTTGTAATGTAACAATATCAAAGTTGTTTTTTTGTTATGCTCAATCATTTTCTCAAGTTCTTGATGGTCTGGATTTGGCTAGAGATTATCACAAGTTTGCCTTTAGTTGCTGCTGCACCCCTTGAACAACAAATATTCCCAGATATACCTTTCTCAATATTCAGCAAGTACATTGAAGAGAATTTTGATTCATCTGTGTCATTGTCAACAGTGCTGATGCTACTTTTCACTGTGACTGAGAACACAGATCTTCTGAATTTGCATTTTCGTCAAAGATCTTCAGATCAAGCAAGAAGCACATTGGCAACTGGATGGATCAGGAGTTTGGCAGGTGAAGTAAAACAGAGACTAGAGAAAGAAGATGCTTCCCTGTTGAAAGAATCTGATATGGAAGCAGAGAGCTCAGATCATCAGATCACCATCACAATTGGATTAAAGTTGGATGGACTTGCAAGGCTATTAGGGTTAAATCCACTCAACAAGTCAGGAAAATTCAAAGCTAAATTAAAGCCAGTCTCAAACAAAAAAGTCCATGCAGTTTACACTTTATGTCCAGAAACCCCCACCTGTAGGACACTGGCTTGCCAAAGAAAGTCATTATACCAGTGGACCAGAGCAAGGGATGTGCCCCATGTAAGGTTGATAAGAAATTTTGTAGTGTATGACAACACACCACTGCTCTCAGGACACTGCAAAGGATGCAAGACTATTTATTATGCTGATCATGAAAGAGCAAAGCTTGAACATGATACTAAATGTGAAAGGGTATATTTGAACTCTGCAAAGTATATTAAAATTGGACAAAGTCTCTGGGTGGACAGGGCATTCTCCAATGCAGTGTTGAGTGGGATATACAACCTCCATGCATCAGCTGCAGCATATGCAGAGTTCTGGAATAATGCCTTTAATATGGACAACTCAGCAAAAATAAGCAGGAGACATGTATGGCAAGCATTTGTGCAGGAGTCAATTCGCCTTATTGCATCTGCATCACAAACCAATTTAACAATCATGGATGGCCTACCAATTGATCAAGTGACCAGAGAGGCATTTGATGTATTGGGAGAAGGTGGTGTTATCAGATCAGCTGATCAACACTCTTGCTCTGAGTGCACACACAAGTACAGGAGTACTGCAGAAGTGGTTCTAGAAGCCAATGCAAATGAAGCAGATATGGTTGGGATAGATGACAGGGACCTCCCATTTGAAGGGCAGAGAAGAATACAAGAAGTTGATGAAGTGGAAGAAGCTGCCCCTGTTAAAATGGTAGTAGTGGATGGTATTGTGATGGGGCATACACACTGTGCATTTGAAGATTGCAGTGCAGATTTAGGCAATGCCTGTGGTGGTGTCTACTGTCCATTCCATGAACTCTCACATGGAGGTAAATGCCATGCTGCTAATTGTGAGAATGCAAATGTAGCAGGAACCCTTGCCTGTGAACAGCACCAAGGGAAGTGGAGGAGGCACCTAATGAATCATAGGAAACAGGTCATGGGTGGTTACAGGAGGGCCTTGAGAAGGCCTGGTGACACAGTGCCTTGGACACCTCAAGCACCACATCAGGTGCACCCTCATGATGAAGAAGAGCAGGAAACCAGAGGCAGGGATTGCTTCATTCCACCAAGGATATACTGTGTTGAGACACTCTGTGCTCCATGTGGTGTGGTGGTGGCTTGGGATAAGTTTGACAAGGCTGAGTCACCAACTAACATACTGAACTTCTTGGGATCAGTATACCCTGAAAAAGACCAAAGGCCTGCATATGTTTGTATTGACAAAGCCTGCATGGTGTTGCGCAAATGTGTGAATGATCCTAGGCTGCAGGAGTGGCTAGACACAAGCAGGTTTATTGTTGATGCATACCACTACATCAACCATCGTGCAACAGATAACTTGTGCCGGACTTGGTGCAATCCTGCACCTTTGAATGGATCAGCACCCAACTTGGTCATTACAGGGAGAACTCCACAGGGGCAGTTATATTACAAGAGAGCATTCAACACTCAAGCCTGTGAGCAACTGAATGCATGGCTAGGTGGTTTTGAGTCAATCCTGAAAAGGATGACATCAGGCAATTTTGACTGGTTCTTGCATACAATGCTGTTCTATCATACAATTCAAGTTTTGAAGAGACAAAAGGCAAGGGAAAAGAAAGAAGAGAATGAAAGTGATGAGGATGATGAGGATGATGAGGATGATGAGGATGATGAGGATGATGAGGATGATGAGGATGATGAGGATGATGAGGATGATGAGGATGATGAGAATTTGTAATTTTAATGTATTTTGTAGTGAGAATGATTATCAGAGTAGTGAGAAAAATGATAATTGTAAGGAGTCCACAGGGAGTCCACAGGAACTCCAGGTAGATCCTCTTACTTGATTTCTTCAAGTATGCTTCCTAGGCACACATACAACATCCAATACATACATACTACATTGATTGATCCTCAGGGAGATGTAAAACATAAGTCTAAACACCTTTTTGTGCATAGCCTGGACTGCACCTGGAGTCCAGCAGGACCAAGCATGGAGTCCATGCACAATTTGCATTTTGGCCTGGACTTGACCTGGACATTCCCTGGAGTCCAGGGAGTTTACCTGGACTCCACAAGGACATGTGGGGGAGTGTAAAGTACTGCTCTTTCACCTGCTATCGTGTCAAATTGTACGCCATCACCCTAAATTACCCATGCCCATGCCCACCACACCCACCACCATGTGCCGCCACTGGACCGCCCACTGCAAACCACCTGCTGCCCACCTCAAACCACCTGCTGCCCACCTCAAACCACCCACTGCCCACCTCAAACCACCCGCCGCCCACCTCAAACCACCTGCCCACCTTGAACCACCTGCCGCCCACCTTGAACCACCCACCGCCCACCTTGAACCACCCGCCGCCCACCTTGAACCACCTGTTCACCGCCGCCATGTCAAATCATACACCACCCCCCCCCAAATCACCTGCCACCACATCAAATCACTCATGCCCACCCGCTGCCACCTCAAATCATACACACCCACATCAAATTGCCCACACCCACCTGCCACCACCACCTGCCACCACATCAAATTGCCCACACCCACCTCAAATATATTATATACTATATATTGTGTACCTGTGTATAAATTATTTGATGTCAATCTTGAGTGAAAGTGAAAGTGAGAGTGAAGGTGATGAGAACCTGTAATTATTTTTGTTTTTGTTTTTGTATTTGTTGTTACAATGACAAAAATGTCAGGAGTTTACATGGAGTCCACATATATAAGTCCTGCTACATGGTCACTTAAGTTTTAACTAATACATATGTGGTATCTACCCATAGACCAGTGTACACGACATGCAAAACATCACATTCATGTACACTAACTAGATTGAGCATCAGGAGAATGTAAAAACTGTGTCTAAACACTGTTTTTGAAAAATATATACTGTACCTGGACTCCACAAGGACTGAACCTGGATTCCCTACAATGACCTTGCTTGTGCCTGGACTGAACCTGGACAGTCCCTGGAGTGCAGGGACTTTGCCTGGACTCCACAAGGACATGTGGGGGAGTGTAAAGTGCTGGCTACCTTCACATTTCCTTTCTCAGGTAGCCATTGTTTCATTCCTTTTATAGTTTCCTTTGTTCCCTGATCATATATAAACCCCATGTACTGTAGAGTAACTCCAGTTCCAACTTAGATGAGTTTTGCTCTCAACAATGATTGACTTGAATGCTCTTCTCTCTCATCACTCTCAAGACCTTTGTCATTGTTTGACTTAGTGTCTGAACTCTCTGTCCAGTGGCTGGGAGTGGACTGAGACTCTGCTTGTTGCTGTTGACTTAGAACAAACCACAACAAGGGCATCATCCGTAACACCTTCCACCTCTGGATGGCTTCATTACAGCCCATCAACGGGACTTTGCCACGATGAATATAAGCGACAAGGCAGATGACAAGCAAGCAGTTGCCAATGTTTACCACCAAACTACTGCCATATACTGCACGTATGTGGCTTCAACCCTCGCTCTGCACCCTACCACTTCATTTTTGGGATGGTGCAGTCTCTTGCACTGGATGCAATCAATTCATCCCAAAAGCTATGCAATCATGGACAGGATACTCTGCTTCATGCCAGACAGTAGTAAAGGGGCGGAACAACTGGAAAAGATAACAGAGACCATAGAGAGTGAACTTCTTTCCATCTTTCTAAACATGAGGCAGCAAAATCATCCTTTTGCGACATGGGAGATAAAAAGTATAAGCGCAGGTTCTGCCAAAGTAATGACCAAAGTTCCTAATCTGGGCAAGTTTTCTTGGATGACCTGCAACAATGGCGACTCTGGGCAGTACTTTACACTCCTCCACATGTTCCACTGGACTCCTCTCCAGTCCTGGTCATTCCTGGACTGTTCCACTGGACTCCAGTCAGACAAGTGATTTTGAAAAACTGAACCATACCACACAACTCCTCTACATACAAATAAACACAAATTCCCCCTGTCTGCAATCTCACACCTAGGTCTGCATTCATACCATGTTCTCATACCCCTGTGCACATTCCCACCATATTTTCCCACCATATTCTCACACCCCTGTGCACATTCCCATCATATTTTCCTACCATATGTCCACACCCCTGTGCACATTCCCACCATATTTTCCTACCATATGTCCACACCCCTGTGCACAATCCCACCATATTTTCCCACTGTATTCCCACACCCCCTGTGTGCATTCATACCATGTACACATATAATTTCCCACCATATTCCCACACCCTTATGTACATTCCCATCTTATTTTCCCACCATATTCCCACACTCCTGTGTGCATTCTCACCATGTTTCCACCCCCCCCCCCCTGTGCAAACCACCATATATTCCCACCATATTCCCACACTCCTGTCTGCATTCTCACCACAAACAAATCATGGGCAATTGTAGCCCAGGGATTGTTCATGTAAGGTGATAGAGAGGTGTGGGAACTTGGTGTGGGAATGAAGGCAGGGGTGTGTAAAAAAATTGGGGTGGGAATATGGTAGGACAGAGAGGGGTGTGGGGACATGGTGAGAATGCACACAGGAGTGTGGGAATATGGTGGGAACATATGGTAGGAATGTACACAAGAGTGTGGGAATATGGTGGGAAAATATGGTGGGAATGTACATAAGGGTGTGAGAATATGATGGGGAAATATGTGTGCACAGGGGTTTGGGAACATGGGAGGAATGCAGACTGGGTGTGAGATTGTGGACAGGGGGGAATTTGTGGTTATTTGTATGTAGAGGAGTTGTAGTATGGTTGAGTCCTGGTTGAACTGACCAGGATTGCCCAGAACTGCACTGGGAGTCCAGTGGGAACATGTGGGGGAGTGTAAAGTGCTCACCCTGGGCATCAGTTGAAAGCAAAAAAGCAAAATAAGGAGACACTCTGTGGACCTGATACCCTGGCTCCCCCATGGCATCTCCCTGTATGTTCATACTCTCTGAATCATGAAAAAATGGTGTTCATCCTAGTATAGGATGGTCCTTTGGATAGTGACAAAGAAACCAATATACAACAACTCACATCTCATGCAACCCTACAACAACCTGTCACTGCCAGGCAGTCACTACACTCTTCAACACATCATCCACCACCATTGAGTGCATCAGAGGGTGGGCCTTCTACAAAGTATAAATGCAAGAAACGCAACTGAGATGAGGAAGATGAAGCCTTCCACAATTGGCCTGACCGTGGGCCTTCTACGAGGGGTAAAGGCAAGAGACACAAACAAGATGAAGAGGAGGAGGATAAAGCTTTCCTTGGGGTTACTGCACAATATCTAGTGCAACAGGTGACATGCAACTTATGATCCCTACAGTAATGCTGATATGTCAACTTTCTGCAGGTGTGGGCCCAAGCCATACAAGTAGATGGGACTGTCATTGTCCTTCACTTGGGTAACCATGAGTTTGTGTGTGTCTGCCATCAAGCTACTCAGACACTTTACATTTTGGACCTCATTGAACTGCCTGCATGCACCAACCCCAGGTATGGGAAACTTCACATTGGCATCTATATTGCTGCCATCCAAGAAACCATTGACTGCAAGCTGCAGCCCAAACCACAGCCCCCTAGCAATAATGGCAGTGACTTAATCAGTGGTGACAAAGACCAAGATCATAAGGACAGCCATGGATACCACGGGGGTGGAAGCAAAGGTGGACGCAAGTTGAGAAAGAGTAGTAGACTCCAAGGCTTGGCAGGAAGGAGAGGTCCTACTGACAATGAACAGTTAGCCATTGAGGTATGTGTGGAGTATGTCAGTCTTCTGACATACCTGACGAGCACCAGAAAGCAATACATGTGGTTAATAACTGCAACTTGGCCTTTCTCTACCTTCAATACAGTATATACAACTCACCAGTCCCTGCCTCATTCCTTTGCTCTGCTCCTCCAATTATAGCATGCACAAGGTGTCCAACTCCTCTGTTTTCTCCACGAGCCATCCGCATTTGCCAACCAGAGGAATGTTTGACCATTGTCCTTACATCAGAAATTGGGCAGGGTGCAACAGGTGTGGTCCACCGTGGCACACTTGAACTGGATCTCAAGAGTGTTACTATGGCATTGGATGTTGTTGTCAAGCTCACATTCAACACCGAACAGTGGGATGCCCTCAAGAGTGAATATGAGATCTACCGCCTTTTGTGGTCAAAGGGAGTTCATCCAGTACTTTACACTCCCCCCCCTTTCTGTGTGGAATCCGTGCAGATTCCATGTGGAATGGGGTGTCATTACATTAAAATGTAATAAATGACTTGGCTTACATAAGCATTCCATGCGGAATCCACAAGGAATATGCATGGAATGATTCCATGTGGAATCTATTACAACAACAAGTAACAAATAAATGTTTATGACTAACTACAAAACAGTCTGTGACTGGAGGAGTTTCATTTCATTTATATAGGTACATTTTGTTACAATAATCAGATCATTACAGTCAATTGTTTGTTACTATCAATCATCACAGCCAACTACCCACTACTATCACCATCACCACTACTCACTATCATTACTGTCAGATTCACTACTTTCAGTATAATTCTGCATGTTTTCCTGCCTTTGCAAAACCTTGACAGTATGATAGGATATCATTGTGTGCAGGAACCAATCAAAATTTTCAGGTGTCATCCTCCTTAGCATTGATTCAAATCCACCTAACCATGCATTTAATTGCTCACAAGCCTGAGTATTAAATGCATGCCTCTGATAGGGCTCTCCATTATTATTGGTACCAGTGACAACTAGGTTTGGTGCTAAACCATTTGATGGGGATGGGTTGCACCATTTGCAGCAAAGAGCATCTGTTGCACAATGGTTTGTGTAGTGATATGAGTCAACAATAAACCTGCTTGTCTGTCTCCATCTCTCCCAACTGTCATTGGCAATACTAGATCGCAACACAAGGCAAGCCTTATCAATACAAATATAGTCTGGTCTTGAGTCATCACTTGGATACACATGTTCTAAGAAGTCCAAGATATTGGTTGGTGACTCAGACTTTGCAAATTTGGCCCATGCCACAACAACCCCACATGGAGTACATATGGTTTCAACACAGTAGTATCTAGATGGCACAAAGGCATCTTTGTTGCTACTTGTGCCAGTTTCCACATCATGTGGCTGTTGCACCTGTTGATTGGCTTGCATCCATGGCCAAGTATCATCTGACCACCTAATTGCCCTTTTATATCCATCCAGGTTCCTCTGCCTGTGGTTTCTCATATATCTGTCCCACTTTCCCTGGTGATGCTGACAGGCCAAAGTGCCCTGGACCTTCATGTTTGAGCAGTTAGCAACATGACACACTGCTCCATACATATCTTCATGTAATGCACAATATACTCCTCCACAAGCATTCAGCAACTTGGATGTGCAGTCTTTATATGCACATATTGTATGGCCCATTACAATTCCATCCAATACAACCATTTTTACTGGTGATGCACTTGCTTGGACTGCACCTCCAACACTCCTGTACTCCTGTGTGCATTCACTACAGGCATGCCCATTGGCTGCCCTAATCAAACCACCTTCTCCCAGTACTTGATAGGCTTCCTTTGTCACTTCATCAATGGCTAGATTGTCTCTCATACTCAAGTCAAGGTCAGACACCCCATGAATCTTATTGACTCCTGGACAAAAGCATGCCATACTTGTCTGTGGCTCACTTTGCCAGAGGATGTCACTTTATTGCTAAAGACATCATTCCAGAATGCTGTATATGCTGCAGTGGATGCATGAAAGTTATATACACCATTCATAACTGCAGATGTAAACTGTTGATCAACCCATAAATTGTGACCAATCTTTATGTATTTTGCTGAGTTGAGGTACACCCTATCATACTGGGGTGGTTGATTTGAAGGTGTATGCTCATGATCTGCATAGTATGTTGTCTTGCAATGCTGACAATGCCCAGATAATACTTGCACATCTTCATAAACACCAAAGTCTTTGACTAAAGTGACCAAAGGTATGTCTCTTATCTTTGTAGACATAGGAAGAGAATGTGGTTTGCATGTATTTGTCTCACATACAACAGCTTCTGGACATATAACATGGATAGGTTGTATGTCTTTGTGTGAGATGGGCTTCAGCTTGCCAGTAAAATGACCTGACTTATTATATGGGTAAAGTTTGAGCAATTTGGCCAATTTATCAAGTTGCAATGCCACTGCCACTGTAATTTGCTCATCATCCATGTCCTGCTCATCAATTAGATAATTATTATCTTGTTCAAGCCTTTTCCTTAGTGGTTGTGCAAGGGCTTTTATCCATGAAGTGGCAGTTGTGGACCTTTCTTTCATAAACTTTTTTTTCTGCTGACGCCCATGCAGACTCAACAGCTGCACATTTTCTGTTATGCTGAACAAAATCACCAGGACACTTGTCAATGAAATTGATGAGCTAAAGTTCTGCTCAATAAAAGTGCTGAATGCCCTGAATGTTATGTCTGGGAATGGCCTCTCATTCACTGGAGCTGCAGAGACCAAGGGAATAAATAGTAGCATGGCCAGTATCCCCCATAATTCATGTAGACCTTGGAACATGAAAATCAACCTGCATAGTCTGAAAAGAAAGCCAATACTGTTACATTGAACTACAGAACTCTGTTCATTTACATATCTGCTTACATCTTTCCCTTGCTCCTAGTCAAGTGCTTCTTTGAGCTTAGGTCATCCTTCTTCTCTTTCTTCTTCTTCTTCTTGTCATTCTCATCCTCCTTTGCTTTGCCCTTGCCCTTTGCTTTAGCCCTTTGATCCTTCTCATCCAACCAGTTCTTCAGGTCTTTGAAGGAATGTGAAGTTTTCTCTTCCCCCCAAATCTCAACATCTGGAAGTGCATCCTCCTCATCATTCAACCACTGTTGCATCTCAGGATACTTTGGAACTCTGCTAAATTGCTTCTTGAGATGCTCATGCCACATGGTTTTGCCAATAAACAACTCCACAATTTCTGTGTCAGATGGCTTTTTTATCTCCCATGCACCTGTAGTGGCCATACTCTCTGAGAGTGACAGGGCTCTAAGGCAGGCCTGATATTTTGAATAATATAAGCACAGTCCTGCATCAGTCTTGCTAGCAGCATCCCTGAGCAAGTGGCTAGGGATGTTTAACAATGCCACAAGTTCCCTCTTGTAGCCAGCACCTGGCTGAACAGCAGGCTGAGAAGGTGCAGGAGCACCAGATGACTTGGCCTCAGAATCTGTGACCAAAGGTGTGAGTTCACTTTCATTCTCCTGAATAGAGTAATTTCAGTCACATTTCTATTTGAACATGAACAGTTACACACCAAGGCAACATAAAGGATATATGCCCCACTTTCTCTTTCCCAGGAAATTGGATCATTACCTTCCAATGCAACCTTGAAGCTGCCTTTGACACTCCAATCACCATCTTCATACACAAAGATCCTCTTACCTGTAAAACAAAGTGATTATGACAGGTAAAGGAAATGAATGAACCACTTACTTTTGACAGGTGAATAGAGCTTTGCAAATTGAGTCAGGACTGGGGTCAGTGTTTTCTTCACCTTTACCCTTACTGTCATTTGAGCCTTCTTGGAAGAAGGATCATCTCCAAGACTGAAAACCTTGATTTTCCCATCCAATGATCCAATGTCACTTTGTAAAGCATCCTCAGCATCCCCAACATTAAAAACATTATCATGGGCCTTTCCATGAAAAAGGCCTCCTGTGGTGCGAGAAGCACCTTGAAGATCTGAAGGATTTGCCATGTGAGCTATAAATTAGCTATTGAATGATTTTAAAATAACTCACCTTCACCTTGACCAAATAAATTGGCAGGGGAACCCCCATCAACCTTGTCAATGTAAAGAACATTATTAAAAAGCCAACATCATAAGAAATACCTCAAATCCCCCATTTCCACCATTATCCTCATTATCCTTCTCTGAGATAGTAACCTGAACCAAATTATGGCTGGATGTTGCTAATTTATACATAAAACATACCTGAGACAATCCAACTATGTTGGCTGCTTCTTCCTTCTCCTCAGGAGTATCAATCTGCCCAACTATGAATAAAGTCCTTATTTAACTGGACATGGCTGTCACCTTGGACTTTCCACTTTCTGCCTCACTTTCACTCTTCTCAGCACTCTTGCTCACCTCACTCTCCTCTTCTTCACTTGCACTGCTGCTGCTGGATTGCTCATACTCACTCCCACTGCTTCCCTCATCTTCAGAAGGTAGGGCTTCAATTTGTTAGTGGAAGGTACTACTGACTTACACTAATAATAGTAATTACCTTGTATTTCTTGAGTATGTCACACACGTCCTGTTGACTGGCTTGGTTTGGTCTTCAAAAAAGCAACTGTTGCTGAACGTGGTCGCTCAGGTGGAGCAACAGTAATACCACTGCTTTCAAGGACTTGCAAGGCACTGGAGACATTAGTTACATTTAAATATTTTATAATAAATAAATAGATATATGATAAGTAGAGGGTACGTAGGCAGCAAGGGCAGTAGAGTGGTTGCATGGTGGGGCAACAGTTGACATAGGAGGGCAAGGAGGCATTTGGTGTTTGCGAGGTTGCGAGGGTGGGGCGATGGTTGACGTAGGAGGGCAAGGAGGCATTTGCAAGGGCGAGGCGGCATTTACGAGGGGGACGTGGTGTTTGCAAGGGCGACGTGGTGTTTGCAAGGTTGCGAGGGTGGGGTGATGGTTGATGTAGGAGGGCGAGGTGGTGTTTGTGTTTGCGAGGTTGCGAGGGCAGGGCGATGGTTGACATAGGAGGGTGAGGTGGCATTTGCGAGGTTGCAAGGGCGGGGGCAAGGGTTGATGTAGGAGGGTGACGTGGCATTGGCGACGTGGTGTTTGCGAGGTTGCAAGGGTGGGGCGATGGTTGACGTAGGAGGGTGGGACAACAATTGACATAGGAGGGCGAGGCGGCGTTTGCAAGGTTGCGAGGGTGGGGCGACGGTTGGTGTAGGAGGGTGGGGTGATGTTTGACATGGGAGGCATTTGCGAGGTTGCGAGGGTGGGGTGACAATTGATGTAGGAGGGCAAGGCGGCGTTTGCAAGGTTGTGAGGGTGGGGCAATGGTTGACATAGGAGGGCAACAGCGTCAGGTGGCAGTGGTGTGCAGTGGTGGCGAGGGCAGGGCAATGGTTGATGTAGGAGGGCGACGAAGTGTTTGTGAGGGTGGGGCAATGGTTGATGTAGGAGGGCGACGAGGTGTTTGTGAGGGCAAGGCAGTGTTTGCAAGGGCGAGGCGGCGTTTGTGAGGTTGTGACGGCAGGGCAACGGTTTCCGAGGGCAAGGCAGCATTTCCAAGATTGTGAAGGTGGGGCAACAGTTGACGTAGGAGGGCAAGGAGGTATTTTCAAAACCCATACATGAGGAAGGTTTGACAAAAAGGAGAAATTACTTACGCAGCGAGAGCGCCCCCACTTGTTTCAGCTCTAGAGGCAGTCTTGTCTTCATGAGTACGGGCAGCAGAAGTTTTTCTGCAAAAATGAGTGAGTTTGTTAGATAAAAAAAGAAGACCACGCACTGTATACCCTTGCCCTTCAATGCAACAGGCATCTCCTCTTCATCTCCATCCTTCCGCTGCTTCTTCACGGCTCTCTTCTTGGCCGATTGGTCGGATGCTGCTGATATGGCCCGTTTTCTACCACTCCTCGACTTGGGTGGTGATATGGTGGTGATGCTGGGCTGTGACTGGGTGCAAGTCATGGCAACAGTGGGATTGAGCAAGGGTGTGACCTGTCATGGTGAACATTATGTGAGGAGGCTGTGTGGAGTCTGCACAGAATATTCTGCACGGCCATTCCGCAGAAATTCCGTGTTCCATGCACATTCCATGCGGAATGGATGAGGAACGGACACGGAGCCACACTGCCAAATGCAGCACAAAGGTCAAATGCATGGAATGGTGTGGATTCCACACAGATTCCGCGTGGTATTGGGGGGGAGTGTAAAGTACTCTGCAAATGCCAACCCACCACCCATCGCAAATGCCAACCCACCACCCATCATGAACACCAACCCCACCACCTCAACAACAACCACTGCCCATCACAAACACCAACCCATCACAAACTGACCCATCACAAACGCTGACCCCTCAATAATGACCACTGCCCACCACCCACCACGAATGCCCCACCATGCATGCCTCAATTACCACCCTGCTGCTACTAACATAATAATCTATATTTGATATGTAATTGTATGTACATTGCCCTCACCTCGTAATTTACCATGCATTCCTCAACTACCACCCTGCTGCTACTACTGACATAATAAATTATATTTCATATGTAATTTTATGTACATTGCCTCACCTTGTAATTTTGTCACTGTCCCTTCTCATGTCACCATCTTGAATGACACATGTTAGAATTGAGATGGCTTTACAAGAGAGTGGAGTTACTGTTCAACCCCCAAAAAGGGTTGTTGTGCCATCCAGCATTGGTGACAGAGTTCCGATCTCCACCCAGTCTCGTCTTTGTTGTTCTGATGTTGATAATGAGGAAGAAAGTGATGGAGAGAGTGATGGGGAGAGTGAGGAAGATGTGGAGAACAAGGTGTGTTCACAAATATAACTGGATGTGAAGGCAAGGATGCTGAAGCTTAGCATAAGGATCAGAGTGAAGATAAGAGTGGTGATAGTGAAGAGGAGCATGAGGGTGAGGGCAAAATAGGTATGGCTATAGGAGAGGAGTTAGAAGGAGACAAATCTGAGACT